>OX345675.1:8484051-9684051 GCA_947044415.1 Eupithecia dodoneata
ATTAAAGAAAGGCAGGGTTATTTTGTGGCACATACATTTCAATCAAAATTTTAAATTAAAGCTACTTCAGAAGGCATTCAAAACGCGGCACTCTTTATCGGCTTCCCCAAAGGCCTCGTTTACGATCGCTTCTACAACATTGTTACCGACAATATTGAAATATACAATGGCCGTTGCAAGCCTTACGAAAGCGGTCTACCTATTTATTTATAACATAAGTAAAAGATGACGATGATTCTTTGTTAACGATAACTGTGTCCGGTTGGACACTTTTCTGCCAGTGTCAAATAATCCTGGTTATTAATAATATGTGACGACCGATGTGGTGCGGTGGGCGAAGGTCGGTTGCGACGCAGGAGATTGCGGGTTCGATTCCCGCCTCGGAACAATTGTGTGTACGATCTGCAGATATTTGTTACGGGTGTTCTGGTCGTTTTCTATGTATAATAAAAAATGTATATCTATGTAATTGTATTGTATTATGTATATCAGTTATCTAGTACCCATAACACAAGCTCTGCTTACCTTGGGTCCAGTATTATTTCTTTATTTATTTATATTTAATATTATAAACGCGAAAGTTTGTCAGTATGGATGGATGGATGATTGTTACTTTTTCACGTAAAAACTACTGAATGGATTTTAATGAAACTACAATAATATAGCTTATACATCAGAATAACACAGGCTACAATTTATAAAGATATATTGTATATTATCCAAAATATCTATCACCACGCGGGTGAAACCGTGGGGCGCAGCTAGTTTATTTATAAGATAAGTAAAAGATGACGATGATTCTTTGTTAATGGCAACTGTGTCCGGTTGGACACTTTTCTGCCAGTGTCAAGTAATGGAACATAATTTTGTGAAATCAATGAAGAAAAAAAAATTATGAAGAGTGTTTGATATTTTCACCAGAGCCTAGTTCGTTATCTAGCAGGGTGTACCATGTGCAGGTTAGGTTGGCATGGGAGACGAGATGTTGGAGTCCCCCTTACACCCCATAAGAAAAAGATGGTTTCGATAGCCCCTTAGACAGGTACCTTAGCAAAGTCAAAGTCAAAATATTTTATTTCTTATAAAAAACATTTTCAGACCAAAGTATAGAATGTAATAATTATAAAAATGTAAATTGATGCGAATTTATTGTTCAAAGTCGCTCAGCGAGCTATGGAAAGAGCTACCATATGCTCGAAGTTTTTCTGAAGGATAGGATTCGTATCGAATACATCCGACAGAGAGCCAAAGTTATCGACATAGCTCTAAGAATTAGCAAGCTGAAGTGGCAGTGGGCCGGCCACATCTTGCGAAGAACCGACGGCCGCTGGGGCAAACGTATTCTTGAGTGGAGACCACGACTCGGTAAACGTAGTGTAGGACGCCCTCCGACCAGGTGGGATGACGACCTGCAAAAGACTGCAGGTAGTTGCTGGATGCGGCAAGCTGAAGACAGGGCGCTATGGCGCTCATTGGGGAGGCCTATGTCCAGCAGTGGACTAACAAAGGTTGATGATGAAATTGATGCGACCAATTATTGGCCGTTTTAAATAATCCCATTCTGTGTGGTCTCAATGTGTGACTAACACACTTTTTATAGTTTATTGCCGTATTGTTTGTGAAAAAATGTCGGCAAACTACCAGTTTGTCAGTGGGTGGTACGTACTGTTGTTTAGGGTTTTTTTTCGTTCGCAAACAATGAAAACTTTTTATATTTGTCGTGTATACAAAGTTATTTATCCATCATCACTGGCATTTTCCAATAATAGACCAAAAAATGCGAGAACCATAATGGAACTACTTACTATATTTACTTAATATACTTACCGCCTACTGGCCCCGGAGGTGTAATAATTAGTTTGACTGCTGAAATCACACGGTATGTGTTTTCTACAAGTGACTAATATGCGTAAATCTACACTAGCGCAGCGGCTGAGAAAATACAGATCTTTGTGACTCAGCACAGCCGTAATATTTTTCGAACGAAACGCATGTGCGGCGCAACACAACCGCTGTGTAGAGCGGCAGCACGAATTTTTTAGGTCAAAAAAAAGGTCGCAGTCGTCGAAAAAAAATCGCAGTCAAAGTGTTAAGCATTAATTTTAAGATTTATTGTATCATTATAAGTAAACATTTTTTTTATGAGAAATAAACATCTTTAAAGGTACTATTTTTTTATAAAAGCTTTTTAACTTGGCTACTTTATCACGTGACACGATTTTAACTCTAAGGTGTCCTGTAGGTATATAGACTACAGATGGTTCAGTCCAAAAATATTATTATTTAATAATATTTAAAAGAAATATATAATAATAATAAACGTGGGGCCTCTGTGCTCTTGGCTTGGGCCCCACGTAAGCCTTCCAAAGGACCGGGTCACTTTATGGCCCGAGATCATGGTACTAATGGGATACATAATAATAATAACCAATAATAGCCACTTTTAACAGTTATGAGACATGTTTATGGCAGGCGTCCGCAATTTCCCCTATTATCCAGTCCATCCATCCATCACAATAGCCTGGTTTTATTTCTTTCATTTTTCTTTGCAATAGTCTCTACACCTGGATACCATCTTTGGGTGTATCATATTGTGCACCTGATGATGATACCCACTTTGTGTAGCCAACGCCTTTAGATTAACTCTCTCAAAGGGCCTCTGTGCTGTTGGCTTCAGCCCCACGCAAGCCTTCTAAACGACCGGGTCACTTTATGGCCCGAGATCATGGTAATGAGATACATAATAATAATATATAATTTTTACAATATGATAATTTTTCTCATATTATTATAGAGCATGGACCAAAAACCCTATCAAGAAAAATGGCCACCACCAACTGATCGTTTCATTAAATCCGATTAACTCCACTGAATCAACATCTCAACAAAAAATCTAACATGTGCTCTATTTAACCGACCACTTACCGCGCTGAAAGGCACCCCTATAATGCAACTAAAAGAATTTTTAAATCTGCAAATACCCTCCATATTTCACCCTTCGCCAAATCTGTGGAGTTAAAATGTTTGAACTCTCTAAAACTTTTGTGAAATGGCATGTAAGGGTAAGGGACACACTGGGTTCTCAATTTATTTATTCGAATACGTTCTTATCTATTCTTGAAACTTGTTTGTGTAAATGACGGATTTAATCCCAATCTTACAGTTGCGAAGACGATGAAGATTCAGAAACCATAAAAAAAAACTGTTATTTTACTAAAGTTATGTTGGCATAATCTCAAGAAGGTATTGTATTGTATGTTGGTTTATAACCTGTGTTTTTAGTCTTGCCGTTGAATATAGGACGTTGAAGATTTTCATACTAAAAAAAAGAACTCCTTCAGAAAGAATTTTGAAAATCGGTTCAATATACGTTCATACAAAAGAACAACCATACATTTATTATCCTATTTTGATTATTCTTTCGTCGGTTAAGAATAAAAATTATACATAATATATTTATATCAATTTATTACGATAGGTATAATCCTTTTTATATATTTTTATGTGACTTTCTCTCAGTGTGACCCTAGAACTTCAACGTAATACCGATGGATGGATACCAAATGTTATATTTCGAGTCATGATGACTATTCGGGCAGAGATGAGTATGGAATATTGATCATCACGGTAGGAAGTCATGATCGATGGGAGTGAGTCACTTTACTGGTAGTAGTTGTGGTGATATGGAGAAAATATTGTTGACTGTATTTCTGTTAGATACCTACACGTTTACCTCTGGCCTGAGGACGTCCACCATCTTGGATATTTGTTTTGATAGACTAGTGGTTATTGGATCGTACAAACTTTGGGAGGTCTATACCCAGCAGTGGGCTAATTCCAGCTGCGGATGATACGTTTATTGATATGGAGATCGATATTATAAACGCAGAGAAAAAACTACAGGTAGAGAAGATAAATGAGATTCTTTAAAATATTCTGTCAAACAGAGTTTTTATAAGGAAAATCTAAAAAAGTTTTCTTTTTGAAAATGCAAGTTTTTGACATTCGTAGAACGTCTATTTTGATAAAATCTAATTAATAGCTATTTTGTATGTGTAACGTGTTAACATTACATAGATAAATAGATTTAAAAAAACTATTTAATGTACCACATAATTGGAAAATTATTTATTTGTTTAAATGTATGTTATTACCTACTTTACATGTTAGACAGTTGTTAGGACATCCTTTCAAGTATGTAAGTGTACTTGTGCCAGGATGTGCACAATACATAAATATAAACTTAGAATAGACAAACAAAAGTAACTATTTATTAATGATATTGTATTTCTATAATGAACAAGAAGAGAAATAGAGGGAGACAATTCAAAAGATGGGAGGGCGAGCTAAGAGACTTAGCAGGGTACACGTGGATAAGGTTGGCGAGAGATAGAGTAAAGTGAAAGGGGTTGGAGGAGGCCTTTGCCAAAAGAGGGCAAACAGATAATATAGATGTACCTAGTTTAAGCAATAGTAGTTAAGTAAAACCATATACTGTAAATATTTTCTGAATAAAAGGTTTTAAAATGAAAATGAAATAACTTGAATAGACATTTTGATGCAATTCATTGGAAAATAATATGACGATTTTTTTTTTTGCAAAACGGACACTCATCCACTTATTAATCAAACCGCAATATTTTCCGATGCCTTAATTCCCTTATTCGATCAAAGAAAAGCATTAGCTTCCCGCCGAGTCAGTGTGCGCACCATTTTTCTTGTCTCGTTTATAAGGGGTCCAAAAATTCACTTTTTCCGAATTAGTTGTTCATAATCTGGGGGCTAATTCAGTAGGGAGTGATAAAGCGAAATAAGTTGGGTGTTTGGATGACTTTCAGAGATTAATAAATAAATTAATGAATTATCTAAAATGGAGTGTTTGGTGAGGGAAACTTCAAGGGAGGAAGGTTAATTAAGCAAATATTCACCCGTTTTCAAAAACTATGAAGTCTCGCAGAGTACACGAACGCTTCATAAATAATAGGAACTATTATAGAGTGATGTGCAACGCTATGCGTTTCCTTTTCCCCTTTACGTAAAGTAGCTAGAGAGCTATTATATAACATATGCTTTGCTTTGGGATTTTGTTATATTTTGCGAAATTTATTATTTGATTTCTAAAATATTTTTAAGGTATATTTTATTGCTACGCAAAAAATATATATTTTTTTCAATACCCTAATTTTGAAGAGTTTGATAGTAAGAGAGTAGTTATCTGAAATCGTGACAGCAATACCTAAATCGATAAAAAACTAAACTAGTAACCATAAAATGTAAAAAATAGAATAGAATAGAATAGAAATATCTTTATTTGTAGCAAACAACTATTTGTTAACAAATTTACTAAACTAATTCCTTAACTACCCAACACCATAAAGACTACATAACTACTAACTAATTGAAAAAAAAAACTTAAATGCTACAAAATGGCGTCCGACTCAGCATTGTCAAAAAAATCACACCTAATTTAACGATACCGATCAAAAGGATCAATCGTAAGTATAATTTTCCAAGTAATATAGCATCTTATAATAAGATTTTTTTTATTGATCCTAGATAATTACCACTCAAAAGTTCACAAAAAATATGTAAATAAATATAAATAATAAATAATGCTGGACAATTTACCCAGCATCATCTAGCTAGCCCTAATCTGCTAGATTTTGTGCTACTATAGTATAGATAACTGATAATCTTAGAACAATATCATACGTAAATATATTTTATCGTACAATAAAACATAAGCTGTGACATAAGTTACATATAAGAAAACACTTAGGTCTCCCGAAACAAATAATAAGCTGAGTCATTAAAATATAATTTTGGACTTCCTGAATATATAGTACCTATCCTCCTGCCACACAGCATCATATGCCCAAATAAAAAGCAAACAGTAGTACTTATAAACTTTTAAAAACCATTTGAACTCAACCCTTTTCTTCACCGTTGAAACTGATCTAACTTGACAGCGCATGCAATAACCCCAAAACCCATATTGCGTATTTGCACATACTTTACAATACCTAATCTTTTCTACCAACAGATGGCGTTGTCTGCAAATTACCGTAAGTAATCTATAATAAGCTCACCTGTATAGGGTTGTAGCTGATTTATGATAGAGTTTGACGTGTGACTTGGAATGGTAATTATTGCTCACAGATGGTCTTGTAGTGAGCATAAGGGAGCGTAGATATATTGTGCAAATTAAGATAACATTGCTGGCATAGTAACTGAGTATGTAGAAGGTATCCTTTAAGTAACTTAAATATCAGTTAGAATAACTATAATGTATGTCTTTTCTCAAAATTTTAACTTGACTACGAAATATGGAGGATATATGTAGCATATTCGGCAATACCATAACATTATTAAACTTTTAAATAGTAGACATAATTTGCATTCGACCTTGTAGAGGTAATGAAAAATCGTAGATGTTCTTTAAAGAAGAGCTGACTCTCTAAAAAACGAACAGCCCTGGAAAAGTTTTGTGTTCTTTCTAATTCAAGTTATCGAAATTCACTTTTCAAATAAAGTTTTGTTAGTAAAGTTAATAATGTCTTCCTTGACGAATCTTCTTCTAAGGCATTTAATTAACTTCGTGTCCGTTGAGATTGGCCAGACACGAAGTTAATATAAATAAAGATATTATATATCCTGCTCTTTCACGCAAAAACTACTGAACGGATCGGGCTGAAATTTTGTATACAGGTAGTCCTGGGCCCAGAATAAAACATAGGCTCTCTACTATCCCATAAATCAGTTCCCATAGGATAGAAATAATCTTAAACGTTTCCATAGAAACAATGCGAAGCCGCGGGCAGAAACTAGTCGGTAAATCATAATTGTATAAAAAATCAAAAGTACCTACCTAATTTTGATTAGGTACTCATACCTTATTCAAAACTAACCCTCAAAGAAGTGGGTAGGGAGGCAGGTAGGTAAGCACTACTTATCAAACCCATCAACTTTGAAACAATAATTCGATGGACAAATGCTGTAATGTTCGACTTCCGTATAAAATCCCATTAAATACAGAAATAAACACGAAATTACAAACCATTTGACATCTGACACCGCGAATATTCAAATTAATGCATTACCGATATGAACAAAGGTGCTCGAATCGGGAGGCTTTGTGACAGGTAGGTGTGAGCACAGAGACTTCATGGAGTCGAAGGAGCTCAAATATTTATAAAACTTTTTTGAAATTTTCAGTGACGACACACATACAGTGAAGTAAATAAGCTGGAAATTAATTATTGATTATAACCATGAATGTATCTTATTTGTTTGGTAATGTTAGGTTTCCCCTCTACACCTTTAGATGATAGTATTTATAGAATATACTATAAGTTATTGCGCCATCAATACAAAAAGTAACTTAATAAAGGAACTTAATACTATCGGGCAGTCCGTTATTTTTATAAAAATATCATAAAAAAAAATTCGTTAAGATGTTAGGAACACTATAGAGGTATTGCAAACGACTTAAACAGTAAGAAACTGGTGGTGTCAAATTGTTTACTATCTGCACCCCACGGTTTCACCCGCGTGCTGATAGATATTTTGGATAATATACAATACATCTTTATGAATTGTGTTATTCTGATATGTAAGCTATATTATTGTGAAGTTTCATCAAAATCCATTCAGTAGTTTTTGCGTGAAAGAGCAACAAACATCCTCACAAACTTTCGCGTTTATAATATTAGTAGGATGTTGGTTCATGTCAAGTGTTTTAGGTTAATTCCATCCCAAAGATAGATGCTATGCTTTATGAACCAAGAAAAAGAACACAAAGAGCTCCATACCTTCAAAGAGGAGGTCGGGGCAAAGCTCGCCCAGGTTATGACACGTAATTTGCGCGTAAATCAAATTTGACCGGTGGGCGGGTACTTGTCTAGCCCATATGGCTAAGTCTCAACGCGTATTCGTTTATTCAAAGTGCTTTTGCGTGTAAACCGATGCGTGATGAATGAGCGTAAAGAAATAGTCAGTAAAGGGGATTTTATAGAGTTTTTTTGTGGAAATTGCTTCGGTGTCTTGTTAGTGTAATTTTGTGTGGGGTCAAGTGAATTAGATAGTAGGTAGGAGAAATTATAGTAGTTAGGATAGTTAGTAACCTACATAACGTCTTTTTAGTTGTATTTTTGAGTAACAAAATGAAACTGCTTTGCGACATCACACTAGCATACACTTTGACATTATTCCTTGACAGTTTCGTATTTTTTTTGTTCCAAATACAATATCTGATATTTCGACCTGCTTCAGATCAGATGTATGTAGGTATTCGTAAGTGTTATCATTCATCCAATTTCCGCTCACTTTTTAATTTTTTTTTGTTTTTATTCGTTATCAGTATGCAGCCAATGGAGCGGTAAAATTAATATAATGAATCATGAATATATCTAACTTAGCTTTTGCCTGCTGCTTTGGATGTAATTTTCAAGTAGCCTACATATGTCCATATTGTCCATCCCTGGAATATTATTAACCTCTCTGTCGATCCGGTCAGCCAGTAGTTTAACAGATAGACAGAGTTATTGTTACTTTTTAAATATTGGTATAGATAGAACAGCAGAACTAATTGAAGCATTATTTTAAATACTTTTCAAGACAGAATAATCTAAACAATCGGATCTTTAAAAAAATTACCAAAAAATTACCAGTTTATCAACAATAACGCGTTCCAAAGATCACGCTGATAAGACCAGACAGGGGTGAATGCGGCCAATATGGCACAGCTTATTATTTTGCATGATCTAATTTGAATGATAATTTTATTCAAAAACCGTATGTCGCTATATTTAGGTTCTACCTACATGATTTTTAAGTAAAAGTTTAAGTACCTACCAACATTAGAAATGTTTATTCTTGCTTTACTCAAAATGCTCTACTAAATTAAGAATAAAAAATAGTTGAGTACCTATGTATATTTCTTTATACCAAATATAATAAAGTTGTTTTGATTTTTTAAGAAGATTTTTAGGGAAAATTTCTGAAATTACTAGTCCTAATTTTTGACATTTTAATTCTTTTACCAATGGAAATTTACAGTAGGTTTCTCTGAGTGAAATAAATACGCACCGTTTTATCCAGGAAGCTGCGGACAAAAGCCGATATTTAACATATTATTATATAAAAATAAATTCAATAACTGTGTCAAAAAATATATTTCTTGAAAACTTACACAGTGTGACTAAATCACGCAAACAATGCCAGATTGGCTTGAATTAAAACACAAACAAAGTATTATAATCAGCTTAAACCAAATCGTACCTAAATCAAATGCAATCTTGAATTATCCACCTAAATAACCACTTATTAGATCGGCTCACAGTTAGCTACACTGTCGGCCACAAAAAAGTATAAGCCACCCTCGCTTTAGTCACTGAACACCTGCACTTTCCCATCTGATTTGAAATGTGTGCAGTTGTACAACGGGTTTTTGATAATACGCTTGAAATAAGTGTGATTTATTATTTTAATTTTAAACAAATCTATCATTGAAATATTCAATAGATAGATAGATAGATTATTTATTAATACAAATAGGTTACATCATTAAGTTAGTAGTGCCTTAAAGCCTATGTAAGGTTTGTCTTAGCACTATAGTTCTCACTTAATTTAAAATAAATTGATAATCTAGGTACATTTCACAACAATACAAGTTAACCTATATTAAATTATTATCCTAGATCTTACATTTAAAAATGATAGATTTGTTGACAGAAAATAAAATTATTTGGTATCTCGTTGGAATCTTATTATTTTATCCCATGGAATAAAATAATTAAGTGCGTTCTTAAGTTCTTTATTGCACACATGATACATCAATGTAAATAAATAATGGACATGTAAAAAGGCGAACGTAACCCTAGTTCTAGTTATTTGCGTTTTAGATTTATTAAGGATTAATAACTTAGTGACAAAATATTTTTTGTATTGAAAATCATAATGACCGTTTGAAATAAGAACCCATACCAAATTTTACCAACCACAAAAAATTAAGTACCTCTACATGTATAAAACAAAAGTCGCACCACAATCATTCGTATGTCCCGCCTTCACCCCCAACCGTATCAGTAATGAAGAATTATTGTTTTTGGCGTCACACTCCACTGTTTTGTATAAGGATTTCCTATCGATAAGTCTCCTCGGTCTTTGAATAAACACGTTTGCACTTGTTTCTGTTTTTGTAGGTGCTATTGTTGCAGCTTTTTTTGTCACCAAGTGTATTTCTTTTTTGTTTTATTTTAACTTTTGAGACCTTTATTGGAGGGTTCGAAGTGAAATGTTTGAGTTTTTTTTCTGTTCCATTTAAGATCACCGGGTCGTAGTAATTTGGAGACAGGTTTGAGGTTAACATGTGGTCAATAAGGCGTTACGAATTGTTTTGTGAGAAAATTATTTAGGAGCCGAGAGGAATTATTTAAAATGTTGCCCACATTAGCCCACCCTACCGAATTCCCGATATTTTATTATGTCTACTTCTAAACACGTGTTTACAGACTATTATACTCAAGCCATTCTCAAAGTACAATGTTTGTGAATAACTCACAATGTAAATCCAAAATTATCTTATTAACGTCGAGTCAGAAAAATAATTGACTATGGTGATGCCGTCGTAGCCGAATTTCGGCCTCGTCGGCTAGTCTCAACGAAGACTAATCAGGCTCAGGACATAATGTTATAGTCAGTAAGTGTGCGTGCAAACACAGATGCACGCTTTATATTCAATCTCATAATTCGATAGGACGGTAGACCCTTATGATCGGGGAAAGGTCAGGTCACAGTACAGAAGGTCAGGTGCAGGACTAATAGCTTAACGTGGTTTCCGACGCACCAATAACTTAGTGGTGGTTTGAGATGCGGAAAAATAACTAGTTTAGAATTCTTATCGATATACGACGAGAACTCTAAATTATAACAAAAAAAATCAACAACAAGAAAAAGTATTTTTGGTTGCGAATGATCGCAATGTTTACATACATTGTATATTGAGTTCGGCCGGAGTATAGGCACCTACTGTGCCTAGTATCTACAGTCTACAGTCTACAAATAAAGGTACATTATGTTTATTATTATTTTCATGATTTAATGTCAAAATGAAATGCTCGCATGTTTTTTTTGAATATGCACATGGTCGATACCTTACTGTCTTCTCTAAATATCAAACTATATTTTTATGTTAGCTTTGGAAAACATTGAAAAAAATGCAACGGTATGCGTTTTAGGTAGGTTTTATTCTGTATATGCACATGGTCGATACCTTACTGTCTTCCATAAATATCTTACTATATTTTTATGTTAGCTTTCGTATGTATTAAGGAAAACATTGATAAAATACAACGGTGTCCAAGCATTATATCCCATGACTTGTGCTTCCCTGCCCCTCGGAGAGTAGACTGACAAATAAATCACTTCTAATACGATTTTCTTTTAACATATTTTAGGCGAGACTTTATTTTGGGGAGCGATTTTGGCACGTGTAGATAGATAGTTTCAATAAATATCAAAACATTGAATCAAAACATAATTTTTTTTATCATGATAATAGATTTAGCCGAACAAGAGACAGGCATTATGAATGATCTTTATTTAGCGGCCCAATTTTTGTTCTTCTGTTTTTTTACAGCACTTATAGGTATTATTAGCAACGATAGTTGTAATTTTTTAAAGATTTCTTTATCCGAATTTAAAGCAAAAATAACTATTTTTGTTCGTTTACAATTATGATGCATTACTGTTTTTAAAATTATAACTTCTAATTTAAAAAAAAAATATAGAAGTTTCGATGTTAATGTTAATTGAGTTTTAAAAATATAAAACATTCAATGACTTTTATTGCTGACTGTACATAAGCTAAAGCAAGAGAGCTTCATCATCATCATCACCCTATGTTAGTCCATTGCTGGACATAGGCCTCTTACGCCGCCTAAGAGAGCTTTGTAACTGTGAAAATGCTGGATGATGGAAGAATACTTGTTGACCAAATATATAAATCAGAAAGCAGTGCAAGTCTATTTTACTATAAAGAACTGTCCTTGCTTGATAAATTCATTAAGAACCTTTTTTCCGTTTCATCCCTTAATGAAGGACATCTTCAGCGTGGGATTAAGTCAATCCCATATTTTTAAAGATACTCTAGCTAGATCTACCTTCTTTGTTTTTATACTTACCTGCATAAATGGATAACATAGCAACCACCTGTAAACACTATAAGTGCCTACTGAAAAATAGAACAGATAAAACGAACGCTACGAAGTATCTTTTTATTTATTTTATTTACGTTAACCCTGAAAAGGCGACGTCCAGCGCAGCATCTAATTGCGTTCTCCAATAATCCCGCAGACGAAAACACTAGATCATGCATTGTTTACAAAGCCTACGGCTAGATGGCGTGCATTAACTAAGCAAACAGACTGCCTTAATCCGACCAGCGCCCTCTGTGATGAGCAAACAATACTGCGGGTTTGATTGCATAGGAATTATTGCGATATTGCAGTACTTATCTTAGTGAAGAGAGTTGAGGGGTTATAGTTTTTTTTTACCGTACCTACTGGACCATAACAATGAGAAAAAGAAACAATTTTGATTTAAACTTGAACTTTTTGAACTGGAGATGGGAAGAAAAAAAATTTTACGTATAAAACTCACTTAATTATGAATAAAATATGGAAAGAAAGGTCCCCAAAATCAAAACTTTGAGTCTTGTGTAGTTAACTGTTTTTTAGCAACACTTTACATAAAGTAAATACAAAATAATAACCTAATAATGAAACTAATATATTTTTCGCAAACTTTAGTAAAACACAACATCAGCACCAATATGCAGCTATTTTCACATTGAAGTATAAGTAACTAAAGTACCTCACTCTTCAGGCTATACACCCAACTCTACCACTTAACCCTTTAATACCGTACAGAGTGCATACGGAAGAGGCAGTTACAGACACAGCATTCGGAAGAGGCAGTTATAGACAGTGCATAGTGGAAGAGGGAAGACAAATTGAGGTAAAGCAGGCTTCAATCGACCGTGGTGTGTGCTGCGAAATGTCTGCGTTGGAGTACTGTCAGGGCAGGAATACTTACATTAATAAAACTATGCCATAGGTAGAAGCAATTCTAGCATAGTGTTATCAAACTAAGTACCTATTGTGTTTGCTGGCAGGGATTCAAAAAATAGGGGTCATAATATCCTAATATCATAAAATATCATAATATGTTAAAAGACATCTCTTTGAAAAGGATTATTTTTAAATAAATTTTCGAGAATTTAGTGATCACTTTTTTATATAATACAATTGTGAGTTAAATGTCGTACCTATCCGCAGTATCAAGATGTTCCTAAGTACTTTAAATTATGTTATGTCCAGAGTTCATGAGCCAGAAGAGCAAAGCCGAAACAAAGCCGCGGCTGGCAGTCTCATCAATAAAACTGTTCAGACACCAACCAATAATTTGAATCATCACTTTTTCCCGCTACTTTCCATAAGCCAGCGAAGCATCCGTTAACTTTGATATTTGAGCAACGGCTTACATACCGGTATTTGCTCCGGTATTGCTGGTACATTGTACCGGTATATGCAGCAGTCAAAGGGTTAATTTGAGGCACTGTACTAAGCTGATCAAGGGTCAATTTAGGGTATTTGTCTTAGGCAATGACGTCTGATGATTGGTAGACGGATTAAATAGGAGACGATGACTTTAAGCCGGGAATAATGATGTCTGAACCCCGTATACAGGCCGAAGACAGGGCGCTATAACGCTCATTGGGGGAGGCCTATGTCCAGCAGTGGACTAATATAGGCTGATGATGATGATGAACCCCGTATTGGAAATCTACAGACAACGTCATCAATACATCGTTTTATTGATGATGCTTAAGACCACCAGACATATTCAAAGCATCTTAAACTTAGTGTTACTTAACGCAAACGTAGTAGGTAATTGTTTTAACTTTTACATATTTTTTGGCAGATAAGGAATCAAGATAGGGAAGAGGCCTTTACCCAGCAGTGGGTGTTACCGGCTGATTAGATAGATAGATCATTTCTCTATTTCATCTCATTAGAAATAACCTTAAACGTTTCCATAGAAACATCGCGTGCGAAGTCGCGGGAAGAAACTAGTTATTTATATGACAACACTTTGACCTGTATATACCTAGGTATATTTAACCCTTAGTTACTCGCGCATAATAACATACATAAGTACTCGCGTGGCGTGCTTTCCACCCCAATTTTAGAACTAGAAAAAAACTACCAAATACATACAAAATTAAACTTTTATTAATGATTAAGATTTAAAAATTAGCGTTGTAAATTCGAATCTCCAATAACTAGAGACGATCAAACAGTCGCTGGGGTGTTAAACACCCCACGCGAGTAATTAAGGGTTAAGAGACAAAATAAAAAAGCGGTATTTAGTTTCAAGCCTTGAAACTAAATACATATGTTTTTATTCTTCAACATTAATATCTTCAACCCATCCAATCTACCTCGGCCCACACTTGGCCTCCGGAAATCGCGCCCGCTACCTACTAATGCCAATCAGCACACAATTTCCTTGAAATCATTGCTCATCAAAACATCATTACCTATCTACCTATAGGTATAGAAACTACTGAATCTCCGGTCGATAACCTCCACTTTATCATAACTATATTATAGGCACTTTCATCGATTATTAATTTATTACATAACCTACGAGTATTACTAGTATGAGTAGATCTGACGACCGATGTGGCGCGGTTGGCGAAGGTCCGCCTGCGACGCAGGAGGTTGCGCCTCGGCACAATTGTGTGTACGATCTGCAGATATTTGTTTCGGGTGTTTTGGTTGTTTTCTATGTATAATAAAAAATATCTATCTATGTAATGTATTGTATTATGTATATCAGTTATCTAGTACCCATAACACAAGCTCTGCTTACCATGGGGCTAGATAATGCTGTGTGAATTGTCTAGCATTATTTATTATTTATTTATTTAGTATATGCCCGTCGTCGTCGCAAGCGTAGTGTCTTTGAATACGTTTAAAGATCGTTTATTCCCACTTGTCCTGTTGAGTAGTTCTGTTGACAGTACTACTGGGATTTTTTCCCCCATTAACTGTGACTTAAAAGACTATGCTTGACACCTGACTTTTATCTCTACTATTCCCACCTGTTCTGTTGAGTAGTTCTGTTGTGATTTAAACTAACCCCACACTGTAAGTTGGGGGTAATATAAATCCGCAGTACTAATTTATTATGAAACGGACAAAAATAAATACTAACCTATAAAATAAATAATTAACGAAATTTATACTTCAAATTCAAATGTTTTATTTTACTTAGTATTACATTATATGCACTTACACAAGTCAAATTTTAAACTATTAATTATTATCAAATAAGATTATTTTTAATGAAGAAGTGAAAAAGAAACCACTAGTATATTCATAATTATATCACTTATGTGTCTAATACATTTCATTTGCTTATCTAGATTTTAATATTATGCGATTTTAGATCGGTGTATGTCAATATTTTATTTAAAGCTTAGGACAACATTCAATTTCTTACATAGGTACTATTGTCGTTGCGGAACTAAGCGGCATCTGGCCAAGTATTAACACCATTGAGGTAATCATAAAAAAACTGAAAAATATCTATTCTATATAGGTACCTATAGTACTGATCTTCGGTCAACGACCTCCACTATATGTACCACTATAGGTACGCCCAGTAAAGTGCATAGTATAATTGTTTTGAATAATCTCTGCTACGCGTAAGCTGTAGGCTGAACGCGAAGTCACGCATGCTTTACTTACAGGGTGTTTGTTTTGGGTTTACGGAAAAAAAATTAGAACGCATGTGTTTTTAAAATGCATTGCAGGCATTTTTTAATCGATTGATCGTTTGATTATTAAAACGTCGAATGCGATCTTTTTTTTTTACACGATCTGGAGATGTAATTTTTTTTTGTAATATTAATCTTAGATTAACGAGCCGATTTTATTCTCCGAATTTCAACACATATGACCGACCACTAACACAAACAAGACTTTCTGAATAAAGCGATTTATTTTACGCGCCTCACACCTTAAACAAACACGCTTGCCTAGCCTCGCGAGTACTCACAGTATAAATACATAATATGTATATTATTTTAAATATTATACAAAACGATGCTAAATTCTCCTTTGAAAAAAAAGCTCAGTAACTCTACTGAGCTTTTTTTTCAAAGGAGAATTTAGCTCACCCTGTACTTGTGTTAAATCAAGAGCGCAGGACCGTCATTTATCATCAAGCAGATTACCAGTAACTACGTTTCACTTGTTCTGCTCCACTCGCTAACTACTTCCCTGTTTTCTTTGTATAGCTACCTACAATTTGAACGCTTGGTTATTGCATATACTTATTCAATTATTTTTTAAGATATTTATTTTATTTTATTTATTAAACACACAAAACACATTACAATGTTATCTAAAATAATCATAAAAAAAGTTATTTTAATCTACATTGTACCGTAAAGATATGTGTGTACAGCTATACTTAGTAAATTATATTATAATAATTCGTACCAAAGGACTAATATTAACAAAAACAAAAACAATTTTTAACAGATATTAAATAATATCCCAAAATTGTAGACTTAATTTTAAGTCCCAAAGATTTCAGACTCGTATAGTAAAAAAAAATAATCAAAAATATATACTTAAGTAGTAAGTAGAAGTTATATAGGCCTCCTCATCGATTTCGATGACGCGACCCTAGGTAATCACGGATTTTTTCTATCATGAGCTCATGATAGCTCAGCCCAGCATGATAAGCAGTTACTCAAACAAATCAGTACAACCTTTGTAGATAGTTGTAGTTATGACTGTGTAGAGTCTACAAGAGAGCACCCCGTGATTAAATTGACAAATCTGTAGATACGAGTACCAAATCCATAGACAGACAGGACAGCACATAGCTTCCGGCGTTCACGAACAATGTCTCACAGTGTCAAACGCAATGCAATTCGTAGGCATCGCCTTGGGAGGAATGTCATTGTAATGGACAAAGCTGTCCCTACCTAAGTAGGCAGGTATCTGATACCTAATAGTTCTGAGTAATCAAATTAATGAAGTTGCAGTCTATATTAAACCGCATCGCTAATGAGTCTAGCAAATTCTAGCTACATTAAGCATTAAGGTAAACAGTACTGTAAATTAATAATATTATTTGTATCCATTTTTCTTTGTTAATTATACTAAATGCGAAAGTTAAGATATTTTGATGGATCGATGGATGTTTGTTATTCTTCACGCGAAAACTACTGAACAAATCAGGCTGAATATTTGCAGAGAGCATTATGTCTGGAATCAAACATAGCAACTTTTTAGCCCATAAAACAGTTTCCACTGGATATAATTTTAATGGTTCCGTAGGCTTAACGTGTGCGAAGCCGCAGGCAGAAGCTAGTCTTCCAATAAAGCAGTTAACACTTTGACTGCGATTTTTTTTCGACGACTGCGATCTTTTTTTTAACCTAAAAAATTCGTGCTGCCGCTCTACACAGCGGTCGTGTTGCGCCGCACATGCGTTTCGTTCGAAAAATATTACGGCTGTGCTGAGTCACAAAGATCTGTATTTTCTCAGCCGCTGCGCTAGGTTGAATTTATCATATTAGTCACTTGTAGAAAACACATACCGTGTGATTCCAGCACTCAAAGTGTTAATAAAACTTTGGTCACTAGATAAAATTGATGTTAGATGAACGAAACACTTGTATCACGCACGCTACTCAACCGTATTACCAGGAAATCCTTAAAAACTTCCCTAGCATTATTAATTTCGCGGTTACGAATTTCCCCCAAATAGTTTTTTGCCATTTGCCCCTGGGTTTGACCTCGTAAATACAGTTTTTATCAAATCAATGGATAAGTTTGTCAGTAAATGTCAAAGTATTTTATGTTTCTCATTGATTGCAATGACGGATGCCGTGGGAATGGGCGTTTTATCATTTTTTGGACTTTTTTTGCGCGTAATGATGACATTGGCCTTTTTATTACTGTGTTTATCGTCGAATTTCACAGGGTTGGGTAAGTTAAACGTTTTGCTACCGTTTTTACCACACTTCGGATCTATTGACATAAAAAAGTAAAACATTCTGTTATCAATTACACCTTCAATGTTTAGTGAAAAATTATAGGAAAGATGCGATTTATTTTTATATTAATTTTTAATATTAATTAATAATCAGAATAAATATGCAATAATGCTATTTCTTATTGTCCAATTTAGCATTATTTCGATTTATTCTTAATTAGTGCTAGTGTAATTGTTTTATTTAGATTTAGTTTTATTCTATTGTTACTAAAGTTTTGTTAGTGCACTTCCTTACCTTACCAACAAACAGAAAATGTACTGATACCACGCGAAACAGGCCTAGCCTAGTGCGGGGGTCACTGTTAACTGCAACACCTCAACCAATCAACTCTAAAATGTAAGAATATGTACAAAAATTAAGTTAAGGTGTTATTATTTGTAAACTTTTTATAATATTTTTTTTGTATTTGTATAGTTAGTAAGTGCTTATTTTGTAAGCCTAAAGAAATAAAATATTATATTGAATTTTTTTGAATTTTTTGAGTAAACGATTTATTAGTTGACGCAGGATTATTAGTATGGTTTTAGGATTGTGTATTAACTACAGTTGATAATGAATTATAATAGTACTATGTAAAATATGTGACAACCAAGTGCTTAGACAAACCTAACATAGGCTTTAAGGCACTGTTAACTAAGTTATGCAACCTACTTATAAATAAAAAAAAACGATCTATCCTCAAACACTAAATTCTTCTAGTAGGTATTAGTGGTCTTTTCACTTCTTCCACTAGTGGACAAAACAATTTAGTAAACTGAAAATCAAAAACACCTTATTACTTATTTGATAATAATTCATAGTATAGACTTGTGTCTAAGTGCAATTTTGTAAGCCTACAAATGTATAAAGGAATTGGAATTTTGAATTCAATATCCATTCTCTCACAATAGCAAATTGATTGTTTCATCTAGCAGACAATCAGTGCACAAAACACACAAAACGTACTCGAGAACAATACACCTAATGGTGGTATACAGCGACTCATTCAGTTAGCAATTACGTCGTAATAGAATAAATAGGGTAATCAGACCACTTGAGAGGACGTGGAGGCTGGGCTTGCCAGCTTATTTTGTTGTGGATAAGACTGCTTTATATATTTATATTATATATATATGAGTCTAACGGACAAACAGAATTACCATTCTTAGATTCTAAATTAAATAAAATGATTACTGTGATATATAAATAACAGGAAAACAGTATATGTGAAAAATGCTATGGCGCTCAATAGGCCTATATCCAGCAATGGACTTATTTAGGCTGATGATGATGATAGAGATCGCTTGTAAGCGATAAGGCCGCCCACTTACACCTTTTTTCGAAGTCGTCGGTTAAAAATATGGCTTAACCGTTTAACATATTACACTTCAACATATTAAATATTATTATTGCATAGGACAACTAATCATCATCATCATCAGCCTATGATAGTCCACTGCTGGACATAGGCCTTACCCAATGAGCGCCATAGCGCCCTGTCTTCAGCTTGACGCATTCAGCATCTACCTGCAGTCTAAGACAAATAATAGTCGTATGCAAAAAAAAAATGCTGGACAATTCACACAGTATTATCTAGCCCCATGGTAAGTAGAGCTTGTGTTATGGGTACTAGATAACTGATATACATAATACAATACATCACATAGATAGATATTTTTTATTATACATAGAAAACGACCAGAACACGTATAAACCAGAGACAGTATAAATTATTTATTTACAAAATATCCATCCTATGGTCTACTTTCACATTATTTTCTCATCCACATTCATTTAACCCTTGCAACCTCATCCAACTTTCGCTACCTCCATTTGGATGGTAATGCGTTAATTTTCAGTTTTGCATTCAAATTAACGTGAATACAAAGTTATGAATATTGTAATTCAAGTTTAAATGTCAATTGATTAATGCTTGTCCGTGAGTGCTCATGACATTCTACTAATGAGGTAATTTGCTACTGATTATTGGATGTTATTGAGTGGTGTATTATTGATTCTGTATGCATGTATCTGATTGATGAGCGGAAATGTCTTTCTAACCAATATATTCCTAAATAGGTACCTCTTTAACGGGAAAAGAGAGTGCGCCTGTGTTTGTGCACACACTTGTGCACTATATATAGGTTAATTTAGTCCTTTTATATTTTATGTATGCTAGTTTTAAGGTGTATATTACTATGGACCGTAGAATAAGTTAAATAAGATCTGTTACTTTTCTTTGGTCTGAAATAAATTATTCAATATTATAATATGTCTATATAATAGAATATACATAGTCTTTGATCGTTGAGAGGCCTAAATTCGGCTAGCAGGTAATGATCATCATCATAAGAAAAACGGGTTTTATTATTACTTATGCTTTGGCTGATGACTTTTATAAAGAACTGTAGATATTTAAAAAAAAAACGAATACTTACATCTACTAGACCAAGGGTTAAAAGTTGACAATGCGTGACAATAACCCGTCAAAATACATGTCAAAGTGTAACATTTTCTTCATATTAGTCACACTTTTATCTGTGATCCCAATCATGACCTACTTCATCTTTTGTACGTCAAGTTAAACGGTTAAACGCGTTTTAATGTTTATAAAAGCTTTATTACAATAGGATAAGGTATGTTTTTGTTTAGGAAAACAAAATGCACCTTCTAATAATGTTGCTTATTTTTCTACGCAAAGTTTTAGGGTTAACCGTAGCTAAAACGTCGAGGGTTGCCAATACAGAAAAAGGGGGCAAGATCAAATACAGAATGACAAACTTTAAACACCCCATTCCTACCGTTAAAAAAATAAAAAGGAATACAATGCAACGTTTACAAATTTTTATGTCCTTTCAAACTTTAGTATTTAATAAACTTTCAAAATGCTTTTTTAAAAGGGGGTTAAAAACTATATTCATTAGCGGCGATAAAAAAGTAATGCCCTATTGTTGGGATCGATGAATTTTTAAGATGATTTTGCGATTTTTTTACGATCGATACCTATATCGGTTTTATGGCATGCTTTAACGTTGATGCGTTTCGTGAGAAAATGCACCAGGTGTCGCTTTAAGCAAATTTTAATGACATGACTCATAAAAAGTGAAGTATTTTTTAGAGAACTTAATACCTGGGTACTCGTTTAGTTGTTTCTGTTATTGAAAAGAAACTAATTTAATTAAATAAAAATACGATTGATTAAATCTTTGACGGAAAAAGTTTACCTATAAACCGAGTTCCTACTGACCTGTACCTATGTATAGCGGGGCTTAATTTTACCATTCGTAGCGTACATGAAACATCAAAATCCGTCTCCTTGCTCGTTGCGAGCGCCTTCTTTCCCCGTACTGACTGCACGAACGTTCGCTGTGTAACACGTTACATTACGCCCCATAACACAGATCAGTACCCAGCTTAACACTGACTGCGATTTTTTTTCGACGACTGCGATCTTTTTTTAACCTAAAAAATTCGTGCTGCCGCTCTACACAGCGGTTGTGTTGCGCCGCACATGCGTTTCGTTCGAAAAATATTACGGCTGTGCTGAGTCACAAAGATCTGTATTTTCTCAGCCGCTGCGCTAGTGTGGATTTACGCATATAAGTCACTTGTAGAAAACACATACCGTGTGATTTCAGCACTCAAAGTGTTAAGGTTATCCTGTGGGTTCCAATATCTGGGTTATATTGAATGCCTAAGTTACACTAATATTATGGATGTATGGATGGATGTTTGTTACTTCTTCACGCCAAAACTATTCTGAACGGATCAGTCTGACATTTTTCACAGATATAGCTTGAGTAAAATAAAGGCCACTTTTTCCTCTATAAAACAATTCCAATGGGATAGAAATAACATTTAAATGGTTCCATAGACTCAACGCGGGCGAAGCCGCGGGCAGAAACTAGTAGAAAGGTGCTTAATAATCGAAAGCGTAATTCAACGTAATTTTTTTTAGTCTTGATTAAGCAGACTCTCGCCCACAGTGACCTGCTGATTTCGATTCAGATGTAGTCTGAGTATATCGCTCATACTATTTTCGCAGCTCATTGACTGCGTTTTCATTACGAATTATACACCATAATAAATCAACCAATCAGAGAAAAAAAAAGTATTAATGATACACCCATGAATACAGCTGTATCCACCAGGAAAGCTCGTTTCATTTGACATTTCATCCTCCTACGACACTACTAATATGCCCGCAGCTTATCATAAACAATTCAGCCCCATCATTTAACGGGATAATAACACTCTATTTAGAAAATCCGACATTATAACTGCACATCAAAATATTAAGTTTATCTATTCAATGTTCCGATTTGTTTTTTATGTAATTTATTGTGTTTAGGCACGAACTTTCACGCCCATGTTGGGATGGGGCATAGACGTAGGAACTTTTAGAGTTGACATTCACGCGAATTTAGTGTATTTATTTAACATTGCGCATATTTTCCATTTGGAAGAGCAATGGGCTGAAGACTTACGAGAAATTTTATAAAATGCGTTGGCAAAAAGTTTAGACCTATGTTAATATTAATTTACCTACCTCTGAGCATCATGATGAAATACATATACTTTACACACACACTTTTTTTTACAATGTTATGTTATATATAATATATAAATATGTCATAAATAACCTTTTTTATTAGATAATAGTTTATAGAAAAAGAAAAAAATATATTATTAAGAAATAAAACATTCAACACTTCTGCTAATTATATTAACAGTTCATTCAAAAATCTTTCCCATAAAAAGCATTATAATATTTTGTCAGGCATTTTATTCTGTCTTATAACTAAAATTTTGTTCAACTTTTAATTAAATGATGACTGCCGTCCTAAAACATGTCCTAAACGCATTCACTGCAAGCATAATGTTGGCGCTACGACATTACACACAGACGCAGATGGGCATGCGCGTCATGAGCGTCATATCAGCCTCACACGTCCACTTCTGGACATAGGCCTCTCCTATACGACGACATATTATAACAATAGCGATACTAAGCTGCCTCTGTCCATCACTATGAACAATGTAGTGTTAAACTGTCTCAGTTGTACCTTCTAATCGTACTTAGCTCTACATTCATTCATGGGGTCACTCTCTATGGTACGGGCCTCAGATGAGTTTTTAACTATGGGTGTTACAAGTAAATTAATAACCACATAATGTGTGTTTAACCGTAAATTATTTGAGTTTTAGTTTAATAAGCAGCTTTTAGAGTTAGTGATATGCATTTGAAACATTGAAATAAATTCATCTTTTAAAGGGCAATGTACACGCTTCTACAACAAAACTCCAAGTGAGTTGCAAAAATTATCAATAAATAAATTTAAAAAAATTGTGAAGCATATTCTTTGTAAAAAGGCTTATTACAAAATATCAGATTATCTAGAGGATAAAAAAGCTTGGAACGAGTTTTGCTCCAACTCAAAATCTAACAACTTACAGATAAGCAAATCTATGTACTAGACACATAAGTTATGAACATACTAATGGTTTCTTCTCACTTTGTCCACTGGTGGATAAAAAATTGAAGTAAACATCAATATAATAATGAATAGTATAAAATATGACTTGTCTAAGTGCTTATTGTAAGCCTAAGGAAATAAACTTTCATTTCATTTCATTTCATTGAATGACTTGTTGAAGATGCATGTTTTTTATAAAACTTATACAACTTTCATTTGACCACAATATTACCTCATAGAAAGATAATCATTATGGCCGATACAAAGGACCTATCTAGAGGACAACTAGCCACTTTTGTGTTAATTGGCCTTTCTGTTAATTGGCTTGGCCGGACATACATTCAAGGAACATAAACCTTCCACACATAAAAGTACCCTATGTCTTCCCCGTGATACCATCTACTTTTCTGCCAAATTTCATTGAGATCCGTTCAGCCGTTTATGCGGGAAGAGAACAGACAGACAGAGAATCAGACAGACTTACTTATATAGATATACTAGCTCTATTGTTACGTATACCTTGACAGAGCTTACTCTTACTTGTCCATGGTCAGAGTACTATAAGAACACGATGATTAAAAGTTGAATGAAAAAGAATAGGCAGTTATTCCAATCGGAACCCTTTTCCTACGGGAATAAAAATCAAAGAGTTGATACCTTTGTTTTAATAATCGTCGTCTCATCGAAGCATTCAAAGTATAGTAAATATGGATCCTCATTGATATGAAAACGGTTGCTTTCATATACAATAAAGATGGGTTCCTTTTGAATACTCTATTCGGCTTTGCATCAGAGTTTAAGTAGGTGCGGTTTATTTTGCACAAAAGTCATTTATAACCGCATCATCATCAGTCTATGTTAGTCCACTGCTGGACATAGGCCTCCCCGAATGAGCGCCATAGCGCCCTGTCTTCAGCTTGACGTATCCGGCATCTACCTGCAGTCCTTCGCAGGTCGTCATCCCACCTGGCTGGAGGGCGTCCTACACTACATTTGCTGACTACGGCATATTAACCATGATTTGTATTCTCCAATAAGACTGGTCAAAACTCTATGATATAAATAGAATACTGATACGACTATGATATTTTGAAAACAGTTTCATAAACAATTCAATATCAAAGAATTCAAATCAAGTTCAAAGACAATTTAAATTGATACTAATTGAGAGAATTTGATTGAGAAAATACAGTTGAGTTTTAACTTGTTATTAGTATTATTAAAAGTATTTTCAAGAGTTAGCACTTCGGAAATCTAAACAACCATAATTCAATCACAACTTAACATATTAGACTCCCGAATTGAATTACATTTATGGTGTATAAACCCCATAAAAAGCTATCACGTATGCACATGAAACAGCTTTCAGGAAATTAAACCATAAAGTCTGAGTAGTTATGGTTATTATCGCGTATTTCCGCTTATGTTTGTTGGAAAGGTTTCATTTTACACTATTGTCTAGAAAAGACCTGAAAATGTTGGATATTTTCATACATCGCCCTCATTGTGTATTCCCCATGTTCGTTAAGTGGATAAAAGTGTTGCCATTTTAAACGTTGTCTAGGAATTTTAAATTTGGATTTACGCAGAAAGAAAGCCAAACTAGATTTGACGACCGATGTGGCGCGGTGGGCGAAGGTCCGGCTGCGACGCAGGAGGTTGCGGGTTCGATTCCCGCCTCGGAACAAATGTGTGTACGATCTGCAGATATTTGTTACGGGTGTTCTGGTCGTTTTATATGTATAATAAAAAAATATCTATCTATGTAATGTATTGTATTATGTATATCAGTTATCTAGTACCCATAACACAAGCTCTGCTTACCATGGGGCTAGATAATGCTGTGTGAATTATCCAGCATTAAAAAAAAAAAAAAGATATTACAGTATCTATAAAGTACCTGGCTGTTACCTGATTCTTGGTTATAAATAACTACGTAATAATGTAGGTATTTAGTGTATTTGTTACCAATTATTTATTAAAGTGCCACCGTCTATATTGTTCGTTCATGTCCAGTCCATCCCAAGGTTGCCTGGAAGATATCGCTCTCAGCGATAAGGCCGCCCTTTATACCTTTATTCTAAGTTTTTATCTCTGTATTATTTTCTGTTTTGTGTGGTGTAATAAAGTTTTATCTATCTATCTATCTAATATATAGGTATAAATTATAAGTAAGTATGCTTTGTTGTAGCAGTCTAAAGATAAGGCATTATGTATGGCGACCGATGTGGCGCGGTGGGCGAAGGTCCGCCTGCGACGCAGGAGGTTGCGGGTTCGATTCCCGCCTCGGAACAATTGTGTGTACGATCTGCAGATATTTGTTCCGGGTGTTCTGGTCGTTTTCTTTGTATATTAAAAATATCTATCTGTGTAATGTATTGTATTATGTATATCAGTTATCTAGTACCCATAACACAAGCTCTGCTTACCATGGGGCTAGATAATGCTGTGTGAATTTGTCCAGTATTATTAATTAATATTATTAAATTAATATTAATTATTAGTTAATTAATGGAAAGAAAAAATATTTTGTTTAACATCACAAGAAATGACAGAATAATAATGAAAACTTTAAAAGAGTTATTAAAAAAATTAAACGCTTTCGCCTCCGGCCCGGCCACGTTTCTGTGTTTGGCGGCTTCTGTTGTCTATAACTGTGATCAATAATTTATATACGTAATTAATAGAAATACGAGTATCTCATAACTTACAATACAAGCCCACAGAGCCCCTGGTACTGTCCACGATCCTATCCATCCATGGTTGTCTGGTAGAGATCGCTCTTGAGCGATAAGACCGCCAATTGTACTTAATTCTTAAGTTTTTACTGTACATAGTTTATAGTTAAAGTGCAATAAAGAATTTTCTATCTATCCATCTATCTCTTAAATTAATTATTAGTATTCTTAGTCTGCCTACTACAGCTACTCAATTCAAATTCGATTTTCATTAAATTAAATAATAAAAATTAAAACGATTAATATAATAATTTATGTAATTCCTGCTAAGCTAAATGTTGCTAAAAATAAATGCAGGATTCAAACTTAAATGATTGATTCTGAGACTCAGTTTTCTCAAAAGGATTTTGTATTTTGTTAAATTTTTCTTTAGCTTGTCTGATTTTTAACCCTTCAATTCAGCAGTTGCTGAAAGGAATTCCTTTCAGTAATCTAAAATAACTTTTCACAATTAGCTAATAAACCAACTTATCAGAGCAGAATCAAAGCAAGTCGACAGCACTCTCCAAATACATCATAATCTGGAATCTACATTAAAGTGCACATCCCCGTCAAATGTGGACGTTTCGTGGAAATGGCCGTGAATCCTCTTATCTTAATCCTGCCACGGAAATGAAGTGGGGCCATTAAGTTCGCGAAGCTGTAACACTTACGTTGCCCAAGGAACATGTTTTTAAAATAGGAAGAGACAACGCAAGAGTTAAGGCCTCCGTCGGGATCATAATTCGGCAGTAGAGTCATGATTAGACAATCATAATCCTCATCATCATCATCTACGTAAGTATACTGCTGGACATGGGCGCCACGCATCCAGAATCCACCTGCAGTCTTTCGCAGGTCATTATTCCCCCAGGCGTCTAACACTACATTTACCAAGCCGTGGTCCCCATTCAAGAACAATTGTTATATAATGCACTATACTACTTTATTTAGTTTCAAAAACAGTAATGTATTTTTCAAAATATTATTTTAAAACCCGCAGTATATTGGGGAAACCGTCTAGGAAAAGTTTATTGGTTTTGGTAAACCTCCCCAAACATTGACCTTTGCAGAAACCTATGACTGGACATAGGCTGTCTTCAAAGTTCAATGTTGGACTGTAAAATTGGACGTATTTATTTATACTTTTTGCACGAGAAACATAACACAAAACTTATTCTAGAAAATTTAAACAAAGGCGAACTTAACCCTAAAAAGAGTTCTCTTCCAGCAAACCTTATTGGGAGAGAGAGACAAAGTGAAGAGAGACTATACAATATATAGACGTATATTGGCTGAGATATATGAACGCATGGGTAAAGTATTGATTCCTCAAAGCAATATTACGAAATTAATACGCATCCCGCTATTTCTATGGCCACACACAAAGTCTTCTGCATTATTAAACCGACGCTTTTAATGTGTGAGGAAATTAATGAAGTCAGAAACTCGTACAAAGTAGTCTAATGCAGCGAGATACTGTTGAAACAAAATGGTGGTTCGCACATGAAGACCGCATAAAGAGCTTTAGGAAGTAGATACGTAAATCTGCTAGAGTAAAATAATGCACATCATCATCAACCTATAGCAGTCCACTGCTGGACATAGGCCTCCCCCAATGAGCGCCATAGCGCCCTGTCTTCAGCTTGCCGCATCCAGCACCTACCTGCAGTCTTTCGTAGGTTGTCATCACACCTGGTCGGAGGGCGGACACTACGTTTACCGAGTCGTAAAATAATGCACATTTGAACAAAACAACAATTAGCAAGCTGAAGTGGCAGTGGGTCATATCTCGCGAAGAACCGACGGCCGCTGGGGCAAACGTGTTCTTGAGTGGAGACCACGACTCGGTAAACGTAGGACGCCCTCCGACCAGGTGGGATGACGACCTGCGAAAGACTGCAGGTAGATGATGGATGCGGCAAGCTGAAAACAGGGCGCTATGGCGCTCAATTGGGGAGTCCAGCAGTGGACTGCTATTAGGCTGATCATGGTGGTGATGATTTGTAACCAAACCACAACAAAAGAACTAAACTAGTACACGAGCATAGGGTCGAGTTTCAGATATAATTATTAGCAATTTATTGAGCAAAAGTTCTCAAATCGCCAAGGAATGTAAATTGCGTATTGAAATACACAACAAAGACGTTAAAGAGGTAAAGAATGGGCGCTTTGTTTACAAACATTTCACATCGAATTTTGCTGGAGTATAGTTATAGTAGTCATATCAAAATACTGCTACTTGCGTTGGATAAACTACACCTAAATAAAATTTATCTATACCATTGACACTCCATAAAATTATTTTATTACATTTTGTAATCTAAAACAAAAGGGTGAATTTATTTTCGTCATAAAACGTTGAAATACGACTTACATCATTTTATGACGCAACAAAATTATCAAATAAAATTAAGTTTTTATGTAAAATCTTCAGTTAACAGTCTTAGCACCGTAGGGACTTTTAAATTTTAATACAAAGTTTAATTTGCTGTTGTGTTTATAATTTTAGAACGAAAATATCCGGTGTTTGGAGTTTTTGAACGAAAACGTAAGTTTGTAAAGGTTTGCTCTCCTATGAATCCAATTTAAAAGCCGTAAAAATAAAATTGGCCGTTTTGATAATCAAGGAGAAGGTAAATTTTATTTAGTTTTTATTACTTCCGATAGGCCTATTTTGCAGGATCTTTGAACTTAATTTAAAGTCTGATAAAACATTATTTAAATATTCGATGGGTTCGATTCCCGCCTCGGGACAATTGTGTTGAGCTATCTGCAGACTGTCGCAATTAATCTAATGGCAGTAGGTTGCGGGTTCGATTCTCGCCTAGGGCCCAATATTTGTTCTTCTGATATTTGTCCCGGGTGTTTTGAATGTTTTCTATATTTAAAAAAATAATTATGTCAATGAAAAAATATAACGTCCTTTTCCAACAAGGGTATTGAGCAAAACTGCTTTAAGCTGCTTGTATTTTATAAAATGAAGGCAAATACACAATTGAGCTATCTGCAGACTGTCGCAATTAATTTAGTGGCAGTAGGTTACGGGTTCGGTTCTCGCCTAGTCAATTAAAAAAAGAATTATTTCAATTAAAAAAAAAACGTCCTTTTCCAAGAAGAGTATTTAGCAAAAGCTTGTAGCAGGCAATCTAGCTGCATGTATTTTATAAAATGTAGGCAAATACACAATTGAGCTATCTGCAGACTGTTGCAATTAATCAAGTGGCAGTTCAACTGATCCAAATCAATAGCAATACAATCAGAAGCCACCAATCATTCAATTAAGATCGGCCTCATTGTTCTTATCTAGATAGTTCTAGACACGGACGTTGAAGACCTAAAGCCAGTGTCATTTGTTTGGGGCTTGCATAATTTGAAAAATATGCTTTTTATGTTTCAAAGTTAGCTTATATTTTATTTAAAAAATATTAGTGTTGCCACTAGATGTTTGGTTTCATACTCTGCATATGTAAATAAATAGGAATATATATTCGCTTTTATGATTTAAATTATTTTTGTTTCGGAACGTGGAACACGTATAAGTTATTTTTATCATACGATTCAGATGTAGATATCTCCGTGTGATTTCAGCAGTCAAAGTGTTAAAAGCTAACTTATACGGTAATTCTGTTTGTCCGTAAGCCTCGTTAGTATAATATGTGTTATAATAAAGTGTTTTCTATCCAACCTCTATCTATGAAATTACTAATATTTATCTTCCTAGTTAAGTAAGTATATGTTGACTGTATCTATCCATACAATTTTCTCAGTTTACGTAACTAAACAATGTTATTCCTTCGCGCGTCAGAAACTTAATGTAACCTAGGTAGCATCTGGGAGTCAAGCAGGCCACATCCTGCAAGTACAAGCTCCGCAGGTGGACTGGATCGCAGTGAAAGTGTCTAAAATAAAACGACGGAAGCTACTGCTCTTCCAGGTAGGTCCCCACAGGTTGAGTTTTCTCATGGTTGCCATTGTCAGAGACCCAATTGAAATGATTGACCACACGGAAAGCACCAGCTTTCAAATAAAAATCGGTTCACCCAGTCGAAAGTCCTGATGTAACAAACATTTAAAAAAAACTGTCGAGCTGAGAACCTTTTCCGTTTCTGAAGTCGGTTAAAAATCTTCTATATTATGGTTCAACATTTACACCTATATCCCTTTGTGTTATGGGCATCCTAACGGTCGCAGTGACTCACCTCTGCAGCGAGCCCGCATTTTTTGCATTTACTGTTGCATAGAGGTAACTGCATGGTTTATGAACTTTCTGATTCACGAGATTCTTTGTTATTTGACCGAGCGAGGCAATGGTGGATTTTTTAATAATTAACTTCATTCATATTAAAAACTACATCATCATTATTTACCTTCTATATCATTATTTATTACACATCAAGAATTAGCAAGCTGTGGGCCGGCCATAACTCACGATGAACCGAAAACCGCTGGGGTAAACGTGTTCTTGAGTGGAGACCACGACTTGGCAAACGTAGTGTAGGACGTACTCCGGCCAGGTGGGATGACGCCCTGCGAAGGACTGCGGGCAGATGCTGGATACGTCAAGTTGAAGACAGGGCACTATGGCGCTCATTGGGAGAGTTCTGTGTCCAGCTGTGGACTAACATAGGCTGATGATAATTATATAAAATCTAACATATAAAGAGAGCATCGGAACCAAGCAACCCAGACTTTTGTTGATGGCACTGCTACCGCGTCTCCGATGGGAACATGCCCCTGCACTGCACATAGTGCGCTCGGTGGTCCCGCTACAAGTATATCAGTCCTGTATAGATAATTTATTGAATTATGTATATCAGCTATCTAGTACCCATAACACAAGCTCTGCTTAGCTTGGGGCTACATGATGCTGTGTGGATTGTCCAGCATTATTTATTTTATTATGTCCTCTGACTCTGAGCCAAATACTCAAGAATACAAAGACTCGTCCGAATCTTTGAGACTCGTACAGAGACTCGTTTCCCGTCTAGAAAGAAATAGCTGAACTTTGAGCGCTCCAACAATATTTCCCGAGTTGAAATAACAAATTAACACTTTGAATTCAGCTGAGCATTAGATGTTATTGCAGACGTCTGCAATGTCTTGACGAGGGGAAGCTTTATTGAAATAAATTTTAAAAGACGCTTAGGTAGTAACCTAGGTATATTGATGTTACTAATGTTAGTGAGAAAGGTATGTATAAATATTTTTTTTGCAAGTATGTTAATTACGTGGTGACCACGACTCGGTAAACGTAGTGTAGGACACCCTCCGACCAGCTGGGATGACGACCTGCGAAAGACTGCAGGTAGATGCTGGATGCGGCAAGCTGAAGACAGAACGCTATGGCGCTCGTTGGGGGAGGCCTATGTCCAGCAGTGGACTGCTATAGGCTGATGATGATAATTAATGTTAGTGAGAAAGGTATGTATAAAAGATTTATTATGCAAGTTTGTTAATCATAATAATATTAAATAAATAATGCTGGACAATAGTCATGGTGACTGATTTTGAGAAACTACTCTGAAATGTTGAAAGAAAAATTCGCATTTAAAAATTCAATTCGATTTTGCTCTAAATCGCTGCGGTGTCTGTCTACCTATGACGTCACTGATGCACTGATTTTACAGAATGACCATATCTTCGTTAACAAAGAAAAATACAATCACCTATTAAAAACAAATTAGAACTAGTATTTCATTGTTATTTCTGTTGTTATTGTAGGTATATATATATACTAGCTTTCGCCCGCGGCTTCGCTCGCGTGGTACCACGATAAAAAGTAGCCTATATGTTATTCCAGTACAGATACTATGTATACTCCAAGTTTCATCAAGATCCGTTCCGTAGTTGTTACGTGAAAGAGTAACAAACATCCATCCATACTAACAAACTTTCGCGTTTATAATAGTAGGATTTCACTGAGGTAAGTTCATTTGATCCTTCAACTGCACTTTCATTCATGGTCAAGCAGGAAATCACTAGATACTAATTACTTATTTGGGTACTTATTTACATAAACATAATTATCCATTTCCATGATTGAGATGCAAGAAACAAAGACACCTCTTCCATTAGACACAAAGACAAAGGTGTTAATATCTACCGAGAAACGCGAATAAACTTCAATTAGATGGAGCCACTATAGCACTTAGCACTAGTGTTGGGAAAAATAAGACTGGCGATGAATTCGGTTGAAACAATTAGCAGAATTTTGCTGAGAAGCGGGACTGATGGTGACTGTGCCTCACCATCAGTCCCGCTTCTCAGCAATTTTGTAATGTTACAGCTGAGAATTTGTAACTGTTAAAATTGAATATAGAAAACATAAGTAAACATGAAAATATTAACTAAAATAATTAACCTAAAATATCGATAATCTTATTTGGAATTTAGTGTGTAAAGTCATAAAACTGATATCGAGAAAAACCTACATACATATAAATAATCTGTAGATACTTTTGAGAAAAAGGATATTCCTTAAGCATAACTAAAGATTAGAGAAGTACTTACTCGATATTTAAATGTGTCTAAGGGGTTTAATTTAGTTGAGATCAAGATTAGGCACACGAAGTGTAGGACGCCTTCTGGCCAGGAGTGATAGCGATCTGAGAAAACTGCTGACAGATGCTGGGTGAGGCTAGCTGAAGATAGGCGCGCATTATTGGGCTAGCTGGGCTATTATGGACTGATGATGATATTAATGGACAATTATGTGTCTATGATTCATAATAATAAATTTGATTTAAAATTCGTATAAAAAGTTTCAAGTAGATACTCATTCTAAGTAGACTTGTTTTTTCTGACGACCGATGTGGCGCGGTGGGCGAAGGTCCGCCTGCGACGCAAGAGGTCGCGGGTTCGATTCCCGCCTCGGAACAATTGTGTGTACGATCTGCAGATATTTGTTCCGAGTGTTCTGGTCGTTTTCTATGTATAATAAAAAATATCTATCTATTTAATGTATTGTATTATGTATATCAGTTATCTAGTACCCATACCACAAGCTCTGCTTACCATGGGGCTAGATAATGCTGTGTGAATTGTCCAGCATTATTATTATTATTATATATTTCTTTTTTGAGTATTATTAAAGATCTTTAACCGAAATCAAGACTGGCTAATTAGAGCCTGTCCCATCACTAGAGTCTAGCAGACGCCCAGGGACGTAATTGTTTATGTTTATTGGGTGCTTATTGTTTGGCTTTCTGTAAACAAGTTTGTTTCTTGCACTGTATAATTTGCAATAAACAAAGTAATAAGATGTTTATTGTTGGTAAGTGTCGGTTTATTTCGCGATAAAAATTCAATTTGCAATTAGGTCGGTTACGTGCCCGTAATGATTTTAACGTCGAAATCAGTGTAATGTCCACAAGAAGAGCTGCCAAGCAAATTTATTATAGTTGTTCTTTACCCTAGACAACTCTAGGGTAAAGAACAAGTATATAGTAAGAATGACTAAGGAAGAATAGATAAAAAAGACGAAAGTTCAGCCTCGTAGTGTGCCAGAGGGCTATGGAGCGCAGTATCCAGGGAGTCAGACTTACTCGTACAGACCGCGTTAGAAACACGTTACTGCGCTCCAAAACGCAAATAGCCGATGCTGCCCAAAAAGCCGCCAAACTCAAGTGGGACTGGGCTGGACATGTGTGGCGTATGTCAGACCAGCAGTGGGCGAAGATCGCCACTGACTGGGTCCCGGACAGACAACGGCCACGTGGAAGTCCTAGGCGGAGATGGCGGGATGAGCTCGACCTATACAATAAGGAGTGGTTTCTCCTTGTTGAGGACCGAGATGAGTGGAAAAATGGGAGGGAGGCCTTGCCCTGCAGTGGGACACCCCGGGCTAATATAATAATAATATATATTAGCCCGGGGTGCCCCACTGCAGAGCAAAGGCCTCCCTCCCCTTCTTCCACTCATCTTGGTCCTCAGCAAGGAGAACCCACCAAGTAGAACGTAGTAGAAGTAAGAAGTAGTAGAAGAGTAGCTTTTGATAGGTTTTAATTATACTTAGGGTTTAGTTCATTCATACCGAAACCCGACTCGACGCAACGCTGGCCGTTTTTGATTCAAAATATAACTTTATTTCATCATCAACATCAGCCTATATTAGTCCACTGCTGGACATAGGCCTCCCCCAATGAGCGCCATAGCGCCCTGTCTTCAGCTTGCCGCATCCAACATCTACCTGCAGTCTTTCGCAGGTCGTCATCCTACCTGGTCGGAGGGCGTCCTACACTACTTTAACTTTATTTACTGAATAAGAAATTATTTTATGTAAATAAATAATAAAGATTTGATATTTATTTACATAAAACCTTACCTACACCTGTATCTTTTTGCGTGATAAATAAAGTTATACATCATCATCAGTCTATGATAGTCCACAGCTGGACATAGGCCTCCCCCAATGAGCGCCATAGCGCCCTGTCTTCAGCTTGATCCACCAGGTGGATCAGGTCCTGATCCCACCTGGTCGGAGGGCGTCCTACACTACGTTATAAGTTATACATATTTGGAATCAAAGTGCGCGCAGTATCGTCACGTCACGTCTCGTCTCGGTGTGAAATTACCCTTATTATTAATTGTGGGTCCTGGTTCACAGAATTAGTTGATTTGATTTCCTAAAACCAAACAAAAGAAGGCTGTATTGCTAACGATGTTACCATTTCTACAATTTGAATTCAAATTTCCGATTCTTCGAACCTTACCTTTCGAATTCCAATTACCACAATCTTTCCTTTATGCATAATATTCCTACAACCCAAAAGATTTCTTATTAACACTGGATAAGGTTTAATATATCGTGTATTTTCTATGTTATTGTTGGTTTTAACCTCTGGTAGGTATCAGTAAGCGATTGGTATGACAAATACCTTTTTAGACGTTATTATTTTCAAATTAAGGTCGAGCCGTCTGACTTCTTGGTTAAAATAAAAGATGAAAATATTGGCTATTATATTCTTTTTGTTTTAAATTTAGTTTATACTCTTTTTATTCTTACATATGTTATTCAAATTGTTTTAGCGTTTATTAATTTGATTTATAGTGATAGTAATTTTTTTATTTTATACAAAGTAAATCCTTTATTGGCCTTAAGTTTAGTAATTAAATATGTTACTATTAGTTTTAAAGGCTGTAGATTTTGTTTCTTTAATAAATAAATAAAATAAATAAATATTGGCTTTTGTTATTTTCATGTGTGATTTGTTTTGAAGGTAATCAGTAAAAGTTATGAAATGAGATTATTACTTTAGTAGCTAGTTTCTGCCTGCGGCTTCGCACGCGTTGTTTTAATGGAAACCTATCCCATGGGTTAAAAAGCCTATCTTTGATTCAATGAGGACCGATGTGGCGCGGTGGGCGAAGGTCCGCCTGCGACGCAGGAGGTTGCGGGTTCGATTCCCGCCTCGGAACAATTGTGTGTACGATCTGCAGATATTTGTTCCGGGTGTTCTGGTCGTTTTCTATGTATAATAAAAAATATCTATCTGTGTAATGTATTGTATTATGTATATCAGTTATCTAGTATCCATAACACAAGCTCTGCTTACCATGGGGCTAGATAATGCTGTGTGAATTGTCCAGCATTATTTATTTATTTATTTATTCCGGAATCGAACCCAAAACATCTATATTTTAAGTGAACCTTTATCTAATAAATATGACTGTCCAATACGACACCACAGGGTGAAATTACTTATACTCTAGATTTAGTTATTTTGTTTTTATTTTCTTCACTGTTATTCTATTTTCTGTTTTGTAATTTTGTGTTTGTGTTTTTTATGGACCTTTGTTCTGAAAATAAAGAATTTGAATGAATGAATGAATTTACCAACTATACCATAGAGGTCGCAAAATAATATATACGAGTACCTACCTAATGGATGCACCAGTACATTGCACCATTGATTAATGGCAATGACTATCAAAAACTATCAGACTCGAGCCAAGTTTCGCCTTTTACCTTTTTGGGGTTCCGCGTCAATGCGAAAAGTCGTTAATCATAGTGCATGGAACTCTTTTGATGTTTTTGTTGGGTAGGTTTGACCTTTGACCGGTTAGTTTGTGTTAATGTTTTAGTTTAGCTTTAATTAAGCTTTTCAAGAAACTGAAACAGTATCACAATGATATATAAATGCGAACGTTTCGATGTTTAGATGGATGGATGGATGTTTGTTTCTAAAACTACGGAACGGATCAGGCAAAATTTTGCATAGAAGTACCTACATACTCCTAGGTTTTGCACAGATGTAGCTTTAAGCCTGAAATCAAATATAGGCTTTTTAACACATAAAACATTTCCCATAGAATAGAAATACCCTATAAATTGTTCCATGGACTAAACGCGTGCAAAGCCGCGGGCAGAAACAAGTAGTCTAATAGTCATGGTTCTTCAACTTTAACTTTTTTAGCTTTATTTAGACTAAATCCCTGAACCAATCGAAATGACATTTTCGTCCTGTGGCAATATATTTAGAAAATCCACACCATAGAAAAATAATAAAAGAAGACAAAGAAATTTAGGATGTTTAGGAACGGCAGGAACAAAAATCTCTGCAAAATTCTTCCACCAAAAATACTCGAGAGCCGTGTTGTCTATTTTCAATACCGTTTCCAAAACACGAATAAAAAGCTCATTAAAACATACGGAACCCGTAAAAAAACGAGTTTACCACAACGTGAGTATCCTTTTGTGTCTTTTTTTCACAAATCGCTATACACCGTCGAGACGGGGTTCGAACCTAAACCCTTTGTTATAAGGACACCTGCACCATCGAGCTTTGGGCGCTCTTTACTACCGACTAGACTGAAAAAGGTCCTAACCACCTCAGAAAACTTATTACAATTTCAACTCTAATGGCAAGAGTTTAGGTAAGATTTCGTAGAGCTGTCGTAAATTTCGAAGTATCATCATTGAGTTACGCAAATTTTGAAACAGAACAATTAGGAGGACGATGAGTTGTTGTGAGTCATCGGGCACGTAATATTTTGAGAGAGGCAATTTTTGTTCGGTTATTTTTATGGATGAACTGTTTAGAGTACGCTTTCACTTTTAGTTTCACAAAGATATATTTATATACGGTATTTTTTACTGATAAGTTGAGGGTGTAATGATGTGATAATGATACAGGGAAAAAATGTGTCAGGAAGGAGCATAAAATAGGTATCAACAGCTTTGATTTTATGTGTCTTGGGACCGAGTTCTGCTAATAAACCACTTTGCTATGACAATCTATGTTCGGTATTGATGCAGAATCGTTCCTCTGTTGCTATTTGCATGATTTTGCATCAGCATTATTTATCCTTATGATAAAACATTGATAGCTCTATTTTATGTCTGTAAGTTTATTATAATATTTGTATGTAGGTATGTAGTTACTTGTTTCTGGACTGGTTTCCGCAACTTAGCCGCCGGTGAGCCTTTTTTGCGTGGTAGGTATGTAGTGTAGGTACCTAAGTATTGGTTTTCTTCTTTTCTTTTCCAATTATTTATTAAAGTGTATATTGTTCTTTCATGTCCAGTCCATCCTAAGGTTGCCTGGAAGAGATCGCTCTTAGCGATAAGGCCACCTTTTATACCTTAATCTAATTTTTATATTTCTGTATTGTTTTCTGTTTTGTGTGGTATAATAAAGTGTTTTCTATATATTTATTTGCATGTAGAGATTGATAGAATGATGTGGGCCCTAATCGGTTTAAGAAACTTAAATAATGCTGATCTTACCTCACCATTTACATAAGCATCACTGGAAGACAATAAAAGAACTTAGAAAAGCTAGTGAACAAAAAGGAAAAGTTTATTGTTGTGTCTGCGCTTTTGGCCTAAAAAACATTATTGGTCCTAAAAAAGGGGTGAAACCAAATCCAGATCAAAACAGGTTTGGCAAAAAGCAACTATGAAACTTTTGGGTATATTCTACATAGGACCAGATTTAGGCATTCACTGCCCAAGCTGCCGTTACCGCGGCCGCCACGGCGGCGACGAGCTGTACTTCGATGAGTGCCTCATGGGCACTCATAGTGTTTATCTTAATAATACTAACAATTATCTTTAACCACAAGTTGACGAACTCTGTGGCGCGGTGGGCGAAGGTCTGTCGGCGACGCAGGAGGTTGTGGGTTCGATTCCCGCTTCGGGACAATTGTGTGTACGATCTGCAGATATTTATTCCGGGTGTTCTGATCATTTTCTAAGTATAATATAAAAATCTATCTATGTAATGTATTGTATTATGCATATCAGTTAACTAGTACCCATAACACAAGCTCTGCTTACAACTCTGCTTTGCTTGGGGCTAGATTGAATTGTCCTTTTATCTCGTCTGTTTGAATTGTCCTTTTTTCTGTCTTTTTGTCTGTTTTTTATGTCTTTTTTCGTCTTTTTGAATTGTCCTTTTTTATTTATTAAGTATAATAGTTTTGAAATGGATCAAAACAACGAGTGCTAACCGAAACAAACTGTATTCATAAGCCAAGAATGCGCGCTCCTTCCGGTCTGTCGACTTTTTGCATCTTTATCTTCGTCAGTGTTTTCTTGTTGTTTATAAGTTTTATTCGGAACTCGCAAAATACGTCTGGCATCAAACACGTCATTAAACGTTGGTGTTTTATTTTCTGCGTAGCTGTTACTTATATAGTTTACTAGTCCGTGGCTTCGCCCGCTTTAAAATCTATGTGTCAATTAATGGTTTATAATACCTTCCCCTTGAATCACTCTATCTATTAAATAATATTGCATCAAAATCCGCTGCGTACTTTTAAAGGATATCATACATAGGGTCAGACAGACAGCGGGAAGTGACTTTGTTTTATACTATGTAGTGATTTTTATCATCTTGAAAATAAGAATTGTGGCGTTTGCCGTACAAATATCGACTCATTCTGGAGACCTACTAGGAAAACTAAAAACAAGATGATTTTGTATGATTGCCAAACCTACCAGATTTATGAATTATAACATTCACATACCTTAGCATTTGCGAAATCAAATACGAATCAAAAACTATGATTTCCGCTTTAAAGAGTCATGGGCCCTGTGAATATAAGACTTATAATTAACATAAATCTAAGTTTGACGTATCATATAATTTGACTAACAAGACAGAACCCAAATAACCAAACATCAATCTATCCAAGATGCAAATGAGGAGAAAGGACAAGTGTGAACATTCACACAACTAACAATCAGTACTGAACAATACCTGAGAACCAATATTTAAATAAATATTATAATATTCAATTTGAATATTGCATGGTCAATTTCATAAGTAACCACACAAAAGGAGAGTTAATACCAATCGATATTTGATTCAAATCAATCGAAGAGGGTGAAGAAATATTTTGTATGCAAATTGTCATCAAGGGATTTAACAAGATGTAAGTAATGTTTTTTTTTCTTCATGCAAATGAAAACCATCAACAAACCGGTTGCTTTAAAATATTATATTAAACTTTTTCGCGTTTTAAGTTGATAACGATTATGCACAAATTCTTTGAGACCCAAAAGTATGTACTTAGTACCTACAAATTTTTAAACACTTGCCAATTTAATGAAAATTGGTAGATATATTTTATGTTTATTAACTAGATTTAATGAATGTCATCATCATTATAATCATCATCAGCCTATATTAGTCCACTGCTAGATAGGCCTCCCCCAATGAGCGCCATAGCGCCCTGTCTTCAGCTTGACGCATCAGCATCTACCTGCAGTCTTTCGCAGGTCGTTATCCCACCCGGTCGGAGGGCGAATGATGTATAAACACTTTATTGTACTTAAGGTTACAGAATGTTATATCTATATATAAAAAAATATAAACAGTAAAAAAGCGGCCTTAAGTATTGCTGAAACGGATTTTTCCCGATAGCCTTGGGTGGGATGGAGAAAAAGATATAAGGAAGATTATACAGTACAGATTATACAGTTCCAGAGATTTCCCTTGAATTTAGCATCAATCCTAGACCTAGAAAACAAGCAAATTTTCTAGGTTAAATGTGTCGCCTCTGCTTCCATTTACTGACCTATATTATATCAGTCAATAATCTGGATCAAGGAGCATTTATTTATATTTTCTGACGCAGTGTAATTTTTTTTATTATGATTAGCAGGACCTGATTTAAATTGATAAAGGAACTAAAAACAGCTATTATCTAGTGATTTTTTGTGTCATTGAAATTATAGATTTTTCTTCTTTTATGCTCTATATTATATAAAAAGTTTACGGAAACACTGGACATTTTAAAACAAATCCGAGCTAAATATTCCTCCCATATTCCAGCAAGAAACCCACGAAACATCTCAGGAAAATATTCAAAGAAATCCTGCCACTTGCATTTCAGCATAAATTCCTCGTTTAGCTTCTGATCAAGTCTGATTGCAGCAAGATTCGAGAATTTGCATTCTTTTTCTCGCAGATGGGTTGCATTTAAATAATCTGCAACTGACAAATGTTTCCGAATTAGAATAATGTATTTTTTTATCCGCGAACACACATCTAATTGACCGTGTGAGAACAGTCAAATTGCGGAGTTCCGCAAGGTGCCACTTCTGGTCCCATTATGATAATTGTGGATATTGACGTATGCAAAACATGGATTATCATAGGAAGTCTGCAAGTGTGTGAATTTTGTTGCCATTGTATTCCCAAACATTTTGAAGAAACAGGTTTTGGTGAAATATTAGTTTTGGTTGCAGGTTATTTAATTTTGTAACGGATATTTCTAATCTATAAAAATTAGGTAGGTACCTAATCTACCTACCGGAGAAAATAAATGATTTATTGATTTTAATTTTATTTTATTTGTACCTATCACAGATGCTTTTAAATTTTGTGAAATACATATATTTTACACGTCATATTCCATCTTGAAGGTAGGTACTTAAAACCAGCATTAAAGAGAGGTAGTTTAATGTTAAATTAATTAAGTCTATATTAATAAAATCAGCTGAAATCATTCCATTAACGAATGCACTCGTAATTTACTTTAACGAGTCATTGGCCACAAATTCCTCTTTACAACCAAAAGGCGTATCATTTAATTTAACTTTTCAGCGTCAGTATAGTTTTTCATTACACAATAGTCTGTGGGCGGTAATTGCCTGGCTTCATAGACGTTATTAATCATTGGACTGGGTTGGTCTGAGGCAGGGTTGGGTTTAAAATCTTCAGGATATTTTTCAATTTCCTTTAACCAATTTGTATTTGTTCATCATCATCATCAGCCTATAGCAGTCCACTGCTGGACATAGGCTTCCCCCAATGAGCGCCATAGCGCCCTATCTTCAGCTTTGTATTTGTTATCCTGTCTTAATGATTAAGTACTAAATTTAATGTCATATATATAATAGCCGCTGCTTTCGATCGACCGAATCGATCCCGCAACCTTTCGCATCGCAGGCCTACCTGTCCCCACTGCGCCAGTAACGTTGTTTTTGTAACTATGTAGTACTGATAAAAGTATTACTAACTCGTGTTTAGCTATTTATCACGTATTGTTGAATGGTATCAAAAGGAATGCATAGCATGCTATTATGTATATATACTGTATATAACAGCATTGATAGCATGTGAATTATTTATGATTGCAACTAACTATGTCAAGATCAGTCCATGATTCACAATTGAATGATCATATTTAAAACATTTGTATATAAATCTGACTTGATATTCTTGGTTACATCAGTAAAGCTATTTAAAGTTCTTGTTTCTTCGAGAAAAAAACAGTTGTCTCTCCTGTATAATGAGTATTCTTAATTATTTTAATTACGGAAAACATTTTTTTAGTAAATGCTAAGGAATTCGGCCACCATTTCATATTTGTGTACAAAGTGACTTTATCTTTAATAATAATAATGGTAGAAGGATTTCTAGAAACTACAGAATGACATGTTAAGAATAATGTAGACTGACACGAAAAAAACACAATTATACTTAATTAATAGAAATTAGTATCGTTACATAAAACAAAATCGCTTACCGCGGTCTGTCTGTATGCTTAGATCTTTAAAAATACGCCACGGATTTTGATGCGGTTTTTTGAATAAATAGAGTGATTCAAGAGGAACGTTTATATGTATAAATATCGAAAATCTTGCGAGGCCGGGGCGGGTCGCTAATTTACAAGAAAACGGTTGAAGACTGTTGCAAACAAAATATTAAAATAAAATAAAAAATCTGGAGTTCGCTCAATTGATGGAACTGCCTGCGCAAAACCTAGCACCTACCTCAAGACATGTTTCGAAAAAAAGTTTTGCCAAAAAAGACATGTTTTGCCAAAAAAGAGCATTCAGCCATTTCCTGCAACAATCAGCCCTACGAAAACCGAAATATAATGCACCAGCACATGCACAGAATAGATGGTATATGTATATTTTACTTTACATTCACTTTAAAATATGCGAACACTGGTTATACACCTTATTACCATGACTTCAGAGCTTAAATTTCATTGAATGAAATATATTGTAAATTCTGATTTCGCTGTTACTCTGAACTTTTCCAAATATCCCTTTCAAGTATTGACAGTACAGAAAATCTTCAAATTGAAATTAACTGACTTCAAAGTAATTTTCAATCTTATATCAGAGACATTAAAGTTCAATTTTCAAAGCATGAGTATGGATGTGACGTACATAGTACAATGACGTGCATCGGTGTTGGCGCGAATTAATAGTGGCAACACTGACGCCAGTAAAGCCGCGCTTAATGAATATTGCACAAATGCAGGCTGACTGATGCGACGGTGTTATATTGACTTTGGAGTACAGTGAATAGGAATATTTTGTATGTTTATCAACATTTAGCAAAATAGTTGTACACTTTTCGAGTAAGTACTGTGTACAGTACAATAAATAAACCCATGTCTGTTCTATAATGAACAAACTGTTAAAACCCTGGACAAAAAGTAACAAACCAAAAAAATTTTCTATGATTTAGATTGATTTTCTAGTTAAAATACGTCATGTCAAATCAAAGGACTAATTTTATTTTATGAGAGAGAATTGAGAGATTATCTGTTTAAAAAAATATAGTTTCATCTAAGTATATTAAAACTTATCTGAGGTCAAAACTTTTGAAACTATATGTATCATGGTTTTTAACACAAAAGCCATTTATAACGGGATATTTATTTTATTTTGCTTGCTTTATTCGAAAGTCAAACAGTTTACACACTTAACAGATAAATTAAATTAAACCTAATATTTATCACCTTTACTTACTTTTATTCATTTAATCATATTTATTATTTAATTGACTGTGTAATTTTCATTTAGTTTTTCATCTAAAATAAATGAATTCAATACAATTAGGGAAGCAGCAGAAACGCGTAGACAAAGACTTTTTAAAAATATTAGGTACTATTACTTTTTGAATCCAAACACTTCTCCTCCCGACTGTACCCAGTCTATTGTTTAGCATGCCTGCTATTGTTGTTGGCATTTACACGTTAGTCCTAACGTCTACGACTTCTGGAGAAATATGATAGCTTACCAAGCCATTTATTAGATAGCGCGGAACAGCTATTTTGTTTGCGATTGTACTTTTTGTTTTATCAAGAAGTTCAACCCTTTGTATTTTGTATGATAAATACTTCAGTGTTTCCAGCTATGGGTGTATTAAGTGCATTCTTTCATGCACCTTTGTATTGCAGAAGAAAAAGAAGGTATTGAAGGTAACTTTTGACAGTTTGATTTATCAGTACGAAGTGCAAGCCAACAATATCAACTGTTATAAAACTTTGGAAACTATCATGGTTATCAACACTAAAGTCATTTAAAACGGGATATTTACCATGATTTGATTTTTGGGTTATCCAATATTTCGGCACAGTTTCATGCGCCATGATCACGGAGTAACTGAAGGCACTGCGACTGCGAGTAAGTTTTTATGTGCAGACATACCGATCTACCCTCATTTTTTGTCTTTCAGATAACTCAAAAATCAAATCATGGTAAATATCACGTTTTAAATGACTTTAATATCAACTGTTATGTCATTTAGCAGAGCACAAATTAGTGCATTTTTAACCGACGTAACTTTAACCCAAAGGAGGAGGTCCTGTGTTCGGCTGTATGTATTTTTTTATGTTGTTCGTCGATTTCTCCGTCAATTATTAAGGCAGGCTCCGTCCTTTGGCAAATTCTTATCTCTGCTTCGCTATTGTATCTATGGAGAAATGATCTTGAAATGGTCACATAAAAATGAGGGATGACTACTTTTCCCGAAAAACTTAAACTAACAGTGTTAATACCAAAGATTTCGAAGTCGATTTTTAGTTTTTTCAAAACAATCAAAATACCTACCATAATATCTGAAATTGCTTATCCGGTTTCGATGGAATCATCTCAATGTCTTTGGTTTGTACTATATTTCATTCAAACTCTATTGAAATTGTCTCGAGGCGAGAATTTAACCCGCTACCTCCTGTGTCACAAGTAGCCGTAAAAGCTAGGTTATATTATAAATATAAGAAAATAAACTGCATCATCATAATCAGCCTAAATTCATTAGTCCACTGTTGGACATAGGCCTCCCCCAATGAGTGCCATAGCGCCCTGTCTTAAACTTAGAAACAACCAAATTTTAATTCGAAACAATGATTTTCCCGACAGCCTACCTGAAAAAGCCCAATTACTCAAAATGATAGATAGATAGATTAAGCATTTATTCGATACTGCAGCACATGACATCAAGGTAATAATAGTAAAAGTAATAGTAAACAATAAGTAATAAAAAAATCAAAAGTGGAGATTCAAAAATTGTGTGCGTGCTGCAGCCTGTCAAAAAGGTAATAGCTCAGCGAATAGCTTTTGACAAAAACAAAACACTGATTTTCAGTGTTACCCTTTGAGGCGACCAGAAGAACGATACACTGACATGATAATGATGCGTGAAAATGGCTGGCCACTTTGAGTAATTACTACCAATGCCATAAACCTTATCAAAGTAAATGCAGCGGATGACAATCCTTCACAATAGGCTGAATTGAACAACCCCGTTGCAAAACAACACTACTCATCGGACACCTGCGATTTCAATACATCATTGATCGATTAGCCGCAAACAAACAAACATCCACTTTGCTGCAATGTGAATAGGTTATAGTTTTGGATGGTAGCAGGGTGTCGAATAAATTACAGTTGGTTTTATGTGTCAATCAGGAAGGGTGGATTGGAACTGGTTGATGGTTTTCAATTTTGTTGCTGATGGATCGGAATTATTCCGGATATTTGTGAATGAATTAAGGTTCATGGTTATTTTAAACAAGAGTACCACCATAAATAAATAAATGGAAGTCATCATTCATCATCATCATCACCAGCCTATATTAGTCCACTGCTGGACATAGGCCTCCTCCCCCTAATAAGCGCCACAGCGCCCTGTCTTCAACTTGAAGCATCCAGCATCTAACTGCAGTCTTTCCCAGGTCGTCATCCCACCTGGTCGGAGGGCGTCCTACACTACGTTTACGTTTACCGAGTCGTGCTCTCCACTCAAGAACACGTTTGCCCCAGCGGTTGTCGGGTTCTTCGCAAGATATGGCCGTCAAATGGAAGTCAATAAGTAACAATTACAATATAAATAATGTTTTATTGCACATCAAGACAGAATCAACAAAGAAAGATACAGATACACAATGGGCGGCCTTATCGATAAGAGCTATTTCTTCCAGGGAAACTTTGGATGGTATTGACTTTTGCCCACCGCGCCACAGAGGTCGTCAAAACAAGTAATAGGACTTTATAGTAAAAAAGGCTTTTTTACCGGCTGTTTTAAAAAACAGTTAATTAAAATAAATCAGTAGGTTGTTTAATCATGGGAGTCAAGAAACACTATGGTCGTGTATTTACAAGGAAATAAAACGCCCTTGATAAATTTTGGTCGTAAAATATTTTCCAAATGCAAATGCAATGACAGGCAGACTTCCTAAGCCATAAATAACAAAGTAAACAATTTCATAACCTGAAATACTTTCCAAAGCATTCAAAGCGCAAGATTACATTACGGATGTCAGATAGACAACAATGTAAGAATTTCCAACATGCATTTTACCCGCATGAAAATGAATCATTAGCAACAAAAACAACCTTGGAATGATGAACGAATATTAACTGCGGCACGTAATATGACCTCGCAACAGTGTAGCTTGTAGGATACTATTTTACCGTCAGGATTAGCATAAGTGATTAAAATAACTTAACAAGTGAAGTTCAATCGCTATTATATGAACAGATTCCATTAGTAGAAGATAAAAGAACCCACCCACCACATCCCAGCTCAAGATTTTGGTTGTTTTTGGTTGTCCTCCAAAACGAATGACACTCTGCTAGTGAAGTAGGGATGGGAAGGCATTTTAGTGATGTGCATCGATTTAAATCGATTCTCTGAAATGTGCGTGCTACCGAATGGACAAAATTTGAAAGATATTGGCTTTTTTTATGTTTGACTGTACCTGTAAACGCGAAAAAATTAATTTTATGTAAAACAGATTCGACATAACGGGAATCGACATAAAGGGAACACATCATGTATTAAGTCACTACCTTTGTAAAACTGTCTTCTACTAATGGAACTACGATATTCTACGCTACGCTATGAATATGGGTCCCAATATCTAACACCTTGTATAAACAACCACCTAACAACAAGAAATTAACCATGGATTGACCTGTTCATATTTTATAACTAATTATTTAAAATCATTTACAAATTACTTTATATACGAACCCACTTTTAGAAATGTTTGTATGCCAATGTGTTTTGGTGATGTGACACTGGACACTACCTATTCTAATGTTTAAGACCATGTAATAAGACCATATTTCTTGCAATATTTGAAATGAATTTTAAATTTCGTATCCTATGCATTTATACTCTCCTGGTACTTTGAGTGAGATACGTTGTTCAATAAGAAACTATTTTTAACTTCGGAGTTTTAATACAAACGCGAAATAGGTAATTTCGTATTTTAACCTTACGCTCTCTGCACTTCTACTCTCCTGGTACTTTGAGACTGATAAAAGTTGTTTTTTTATGATCCTTTTTGAATCCAAATACTGGTCTTTATTGTTATTTTAATATCTTATACTTTCCTGGTATTTTGCTTGAGATCAACTTTGTTAAAAAAAATCCTTCGGAAGCAATAATGGTATATAACACAAGATTACTTGCATGAGAAGTGTGTGTATTACTTTGACTACTTTTCTGTTAAAAATCTTAAAATGGGACGAAAAGGAATGACATCTGTATAAAATTTCATTTTCGGTGTTCGGAAGACTTTGGGCTGAAGCCCGTAGGACTGATGGTATGAATGCAAAGCACATCGAAAACGACAGCCGCGTGAAGAGTTTGTATGTTTGTGCTGGGGTTCACATACTAAAGTTCTAAAATAATAAAACATTACTAAAAAACCATTTAAACACAGTCATGAGGAAGCGTTAGGCTATGACTACTTAGCTTGTAGAATATTTTAGAACTCTAGATACTTCAATGTCCATGTTTACTCAGCAACTTACTCGTATTTACAAATTCAAACATTATTTTAAATATTCATAACAACCTATTGTTTCTTAGTTTTACATATCATTAGCATAACCACAGATTAAAACTCTACTTATCTACCCATTAGCTGCTTGCAATTAGCTAGAAGATTATTGTTGGGTGTGGTCAAAGTGGCCCTTGCTTATTATGCGGTGATTTATGGTTGAAAATCATGAATTTAAATAAAATGTAAGTATTTATTTACTATGCACCTTAATTATTTGATTAGTTGAAAATATCCACTGAATACCTGGATAGTTTTATAATAAGTAGGTAGTTGGAAAACAATAATACTTTTTTGACTGTGATTAATTTGTTTTTCATTATGAAAACAAACAACAAACTATTTTTTTTTAAGTAGCAACGATAGTTGCAATTTTTCAAACCGTTCTTTCATCATTATCATCATCAGCACCAGGCTATGATAGTCCACTGCTGGACATAGGCCTCCCCTAAAGAGCGCTACAGCCCCCTGTCTTCAGCTTACCGCATCCAGCACCTACAGTCCTACAGTCTTTCGCAGGTCGTAATTCCACCTGGTCGGAGGGTGTCCTACACTACATTTACCGAGTCGTGATCTTCAATCAAGAGCACGTTGTTCCAGCGGCCGTCGGTTCTCCGCGAGATATGGCCGGCCCACTGCCACTTCAGCTTGCTAATTCTTTGAGCTATGTCGATAACGTTGGTTCTCTGTCGGATGTATTCGTTACGAATCCAATCCTTCAGAGAAACTGCGAGCATAGCTCTTTCCATAGCTCGCTGAGTGACTTTAAACTGGCGGGCTAGATAATAAATCACTATAACTAAAGTTCAACGGCCACTGATTCACAAGTCAACAAACCTAAACAAAGCGCACGTTATCGCTTATATTACAATTAACAAATACGCCATAAAGCCAAAGGAGGTGTTCGAAGTTAGCTTACACATTATCTGTAAGTTCTACTGTGGTTTAAGTAATGGGATTCAGCGAACTATTTGATTCATCTCGTCATTTATTTTAGCTGCTCCCCGCGGTTCCACCCGCGTGGTGATAGATATTTTGGGTAATATACAATATATCTTTATAAATTGTAGCCTATGTGTTATTCTGATATATAATCTATATTATTGTAAAGTTTCATTAAAATCCATTCAGTAGTTTTTACGTGAAAGAGTATCAAACATCCATCCATCCATTTATACTTACAAACTTTCGCGTTTATAATATTAGTAGGATTAACCAGATGCGAACCAAAAGATCTAAACGCGCTGTCTCATTTCGATACCTAATACTTCCCTGCCAAATTATGCTAAGAACTGTTCAGCTGTTAGGGTGTAGTCAGGGTATCATCGTCATCAACATCATCAGCCTATGATAGTCCAATGCTGGACATAGGCCTCCCCCAATGAGCTCCATAGCGCCCTGTCTTCAGCTTGCCGCATCCAGCAACTGCAAGCAGGGTACATGTATTATACATGTTTTAATAAATATTCATAAATAATCTTGGACAATCCACACAGCATCGTCTAGCCCCAAGGTAAGCAGAGCTTGTGTTTTGGGTACTAGATAACTGATATACTCAATACAATAGGTTATATAGATAGATATATTTTATTACAAATAGTTAAGATAACGACTCTAACACCGGAACAAATATCTGCAGATCGTACCAACATTTGTCCCGAGGCGGGAATCGAACACGCAACCTCCTGCGTCGCAGGCAGAATTTAACCACCGCGTCAAAAGTCGTCGTGCAAAAATAACATTTTGTTCCCTAACACATTAACATTTTTGAGAGAAAAATAAATAAATGAAATTATTTAACCTCTTCAGTTCCTAAATCAGAACCCAAACAACACAAACAATATTTCCAGATCATTTGTGTGCGATGAACTCGGTTTCATCATTTCACTTCATCATACTGTTTTGTAAAATGGTGTGATAATGGTCCCATTTTGGTAATAAATTAAACTAGTTTCTGCCCGCGGCTTCGCACGCGGTTAACGACACAGTTTTCTAACAGGTATGAGATCGTGGAATCGAGTGTCCACTTTTTAAAAGAATCAAATATTTTCTGCCAAGGAAAATTATTTTAAAATTATGGCTGTGGATTTCCCCTCGGTTAAGATTCGCGTATATTCGCCGCGTGATTCACGCTTCGTCGGTTTTTTTTTTAAACTAGCTACACCCCGCGGCTTTGCCCGCATGGAAAACCAAGTGTCAAATGGTTTATAAACCTTCCTCTTGAAATTTATCTATTGCTGAAAACTGAATTAAAAGCCGTTGAGTAGTTTATAAGATTTAAGCGTACAGACGGCGGAAGCTACTTCATTGTATACTACAAGATAATAATTATATTTTTTACTAGTGAAATTTCACATTGTAACGCACAATAAATGTCAAAAAGTGTAATGGATCATTTCACTATGTTATCGTAACGGTAACGAAACGTGACTGATGCTTTATTGCCATATTTAACGATTTAGAACATAATCACACAATAGTGTTGCCAGTCTAGTTGTAAATCAGCGGCGACATAAATTCATTTTGACTGCTCTCCTTCTTTACGATGAGAAAACGTTTTGGATTATGGCTTGTGACAAAAACTGGAGATTTACTAAATCGTGGATTATTATTTTTCTTTTCGGAATCGATCGGGTTTAAAAAATCAAAACATAACTGATACCTAACTTAACTCATACGTACCTAACTTAAACTTTCTTAGTAATATTTTTTCTCTAAATATTTTCATTGCATTTTATTATTTTGAAGAAAAATATGTAAATTTTTTTGTTACCAAAGAATAAGTACAATCAATTAATAGAAATAAATTAGAATTAGTAAATTCAATAGTGTTTACAATTGAAAAAATTCGACCCGCGACCCGTGCACCCACTGGCTTCACCCACCGGTGGGTGTAGGGGTAATTCCTGTTTACCCGTGTACCCACTGCGATATGGTTGATTTTATAATTAATTAATTCCAACCATATCGCAGTGGGTACACGGGTAAACAGGAATTACCCCTACACCCACCGGTGGGTGAAGCCAGTGGGTGCACGGGTCGCGGGTCAAAAATTCAGCTATAATAATTGCAGACTATTGCAAACAATCTGCAATCTGGTATTGATATGGTTCAACTGATCAATCGTTTTTCGTTTTGATCAGTTGAGCTCAGGTAGCTCAGTTCAGCTACCTGTAGAAAACTGACAGTGTTCGATCGAAACACGCATGGAAAATATCAGACATTTGGAAATTCATATTAAAACATTAATTGCCAAAAAGGTTTCAGTCATAATGAAAATATTTCAAACAATTAACTTTCAAATGAAAACCCAGAAAACAATTACATATTCATCCCCTTGCCTTTTTGTCGCAACTTTGTGGTCAGCAGGCTTGTTCTCATTGGCCCTGAAATCATTCACCCACAAGTACCTCATAGCCATGGCGGTCGTGGCGTAGGAATCGAGCCTTCCAACTTAACCCCTTAGTCCCAGATAATAATAAAGTCCCGAGTAAATTTTGAATTTCATAATACTTCTTCTTCTAATTTCTTAGGTAACATAGCGAAATAAAGTTTATTCTTCTGAGGGTCAAACTTAAATGATTAATTTTATAATTATTCCTCTTCTAAGCTCTAAGTTAGCATAGCGATATGAAGTTTATTCTTCTGAGGAACAAACTTAAATTATCCGAATTGTGAACATTATTTTCTCCCAGCTAGGATAACTATATTCTCTAAGGAAAATGGATATCCACGGAAAACATATCCTTAGTGAGTAAGAAACTGTAGACCGCTCTGGAATAAACCAACACAGTGGACGAATTAATATCAGACAATAGGTAACGTCGCTGCGTAGTGGTAATTTAGAACGTTTGAGCCAATTTCTGTTTTAATCAAACTCCTGTTTGAGGGAAATTTGTAATAATTATGTAAATTGTTTTGTTTGTATGCTATGTTTTTGATTTTGAGCGTCATCATCTCTATTATTAGTCATGGCATTTGTGGCTTTAGTATTTACTCCTTAAACTCAGCCCGTGGATGTCGTAAGAGCCGGCTCTCACGACAAAGAAAGGGAACCTAACAGAGGAAAGGCAGCAGCTTGATTCTATGTATTTTAAACACCTTCACTGCGATCACCACGTCGTCGTTGACACTCACGATAGGGCTGGTCCATCAGTTCAAAGTCGCTCAGCAAGCTATGGAAAGGCCCGGAGTTCTCTGAAGGATAGGATTCGTTACAAATACCTCCGACGGAGAACCAAAGTTATCGACTTAGCTCTATGAATTAGCATGCTGAAGTGTCAATGGGCCGGCCATATCTCCATATCATTGTCTAATTAGAAGTCCCTGAATCAAGAAACATTTTATTCAAGTTTCCGTCATAAGGTTTGTTAATTATTACAAAGAGTAAAACACTGAATTACATATTATTTAACTGTACTGCCCCACAAAGCTATTATATTTCTATTCAAACATATCATTAGCTCTTGGTAAATAGTTTTAGAATGAAAGAGAATACACTAAAAATAACATGTGTTCAATGTAGTGGTTTATTTACCGAATACTTTGTTTTCGTAACGAATACATCCGACAGAGTACCAAGGTTATCGACATAGCTCTAAGAATTAGCAAGCTGAAGTGGCAGTGGGCCGGCCATATCTCGCGAAGAACCGACGATCGTTGGGGTAAACGTGTTCTAGAGGGGAGTCCGTGTCTTTGCAAACGTAGTGTAGGTTGTCCTCCGGCCAAGTGCGATGATGACTTGCGAAAGATTGCAGGCAGATGCTGGATGCGGCAAGCTGAAGACAGGGCGATATGGCGCTCATGTCCAGCAGGGAACTAATATTATCCTGATGATGATAATGACTTTTTTTCTATATAAGTTAGTGATATTATATTATAACTAGGCTCTGCCCGCGACTCTGCACGATATTTTTTTTACTTTTTTATAAAAAAAATATCGTGCAAAGTCGCGGTCCCTTAATATTATTTCAGGTTCAGATCCTTTATTCGATTATTTTAACACCTCAACTGCGGTTACTAATCCACCTCTAGAGTCCACAGCGATCATGATCAAAGTCATCAAATTCATTTTATTTTAGTTATTTTTATACATAAATTCATCATTGTCACTACCACACGCATTCTCAAAGTCACCTTTCATTCAATAGTGACAATAAAATCAAAACTCTGAGCTAGTAATCATCCAATAACAATAGATGACAGTATAAAGATTAATATTGGTCATTTAGTCCAAGTTACTCAGGTCAACCGAGCAATTTTATACACCAACATAACAAAACATATACAAGAAATAACAGCGAACTCTATTTACTAACAAATAAAGATGATTTTACAATAATAAAGTGGAATATCGAAAAGCTAAGTGCTCACGATACAAAAGATCCTAATTATAATTTGAATCGTTTATGGGTTAAATATTTTCGGCGTCAAATAGTTGAAAAAAAATATTTGAGACGTCGCCTCGAGTTCGGTCAACAGAGCGGAAGGACAAGAAAACCGTTGAGATGACTACACTCCACAATTCATCGCAGATAGGAATTATAATTTTATTATTTAGTACTGCGATGTCTTATATGTAATTGGAAATATCTTTAGAAATGTCAAGGGTCAATATTCGCTGCATTTTTGTTAATACTGTAGCTGAAGCGTAAAACCCACATCCAGCAGCTGGGCTATAATGTCTTCGTTTCTTTTCCCCAATAAAAGTCCTTAGGTGTTGATTCGCCAGTTTGGACAAAAAAGGCGTTTGTTAAGTTCGTCGTCGTCATCATCATCGTTGGCTTCGCGATCGTTCATAATCATTACGTCTCGTGGAACCCATTCAGGTTACCGTAGCACACATTACCAACATTCGAATTAACAACTCCAAATATCAAAATATATTTAGTAACAACATCGTCTCCACAGTTTCTTTCTATCTATGAGTCACAGGAGAAGTAGAACGGTGGTGGTACGGGGAGGCACCAATGAAAAAACGTCCAGTGTGTACGCGCCTTATCTCTTGCATCAGATAGTTCTACAGGATGCGCTGATTGGAGATGCTGTGATGAAATTTACTACTTAATAATGTAAATTTAAAATTGTATGATACGAAATTATACAGTCTGTTTGACAATAATCTGCAATTCAAAGGGCAGAGATAGAAAAAAACTTTTTAACATTAAAACATTGCTTTTTGCAAACCTTGCTGGACGCTGGCAAAGTAAATGTTAAATATTTCCTGTATTTTTTGTTTTACTAAATAAAGATTAACTCGGAAAGTCTTGATTTGGTTAATATTTAAATAATTACTATAAAAATTAATAAAATTTTTGATTTCAGACGCACAATTTTATAAACATACAATCAGTTACACAGCAGATAACCAGTCATAATTTTCAAATATAAATAAAATAATAAATAATATGAGATTAGAATAGAAATATTGTAAAAAAAACCAAGAACAGATTATTGGAAAAAGCTTTATAAATCAGAACGTTGTTTACAAGGTACTAAAAAGGCATGTAAACAATGTTAAGAACTGTCTTGTCTACAAAAGCTAGGACCAAATTAGTTTACATTGGCTCAATCTAGCTCTACCTAGTCCGTCCGTCCGTCTGTCCAGTCTGTGTTAACTCTAGAATGTTGTGTTTGGCGACATATCGTAAAATCTGCGCTGTTGAATGGTTGTTTGGTTTGGCAGATGAGAGCTTTATTGAAACGTCTAGGTTCATTTTGCTAATATTTTCTTTACAAATATTAGAGTGGACTTCATATTTCTTATAAATTTATTGGTTTGTCGGTAAATGAATTTAGGTTTCGGACACTTCTAACTAGAAAACATGACATTAAATTGTGATCTCTTAGACGATAAAATAAATAAAATTAATAATGGACAATCCACACAGCATCATCTTAGCCCTAAGCTAAGCAGAGCTTGTGTTATGTGTACTAGATGACTGATATACTTAATACAATACAATAATAGATAGTTTTTTTTATTACACATAATAAATTCCCAGAACACCCGGAAAAAATATTTGCAGATCGTACAAATATTTATCCCAAGGCGGGAATCGAACCCTCCTGCGTCGCTGGCGGACCTTCGCCCGCCTTGCCACATCGTTCGTCAAAAAATATCTATGTATTCATGCCGTCAAGGTTAATACATTTCAAACGTCTAGTTTAGCATCATCCTGTACCCATGCGCCGGCGCAGCGCGCAGGTGACTCACTCGATCGTCAAACACTCTCACGACAAAGGCATAGAGATTATACAGCGCGGTTCAAACGCACAAATTGACCGATAATTTGTTTAGTTAGTAGGTATTCGTAGGCAGATAAATATTACGGTGTTTTTTTTTTGGTAAATTATTTATTGCATCATATTAAGGTACATAAACATTGTCAGCACTTGTTGACTATTAATTTTAGAAACAAAATTTGTACCCATTTAGGGTACAGTTTCAACATTTAATGTACCTAGTGTATCTGTCATCAGTTTCCCATAAGGTCTATTTTAATTGGGTATTGGTGTTTTTTAAATCATGCATTTCGCAAAACATTAATAAATGTCTTGTTATACATTACTATATACTTATATACATTAAGTTGTTATTTGTATAAATGTATCCTAGTTGACGACCGATGTGGCGCGGTGGGCGAAGGTCCGCCTGCGACGCAGGAGGTTGCGGGTTCGATTCCCGCCTCGGAACAATTGTGTGTACGATCTGCAGATATTTGTTCCGGGTGTTCTGGTCGTTTTCTATGTATAATAAAAAATATCTATCTATGTAATATATTGTATTATGTATACCAGTTATCTAGTACCCATAACACAAGCTCTGCTTACCATGGGGCTAGATAATGCTGTGTGAATTGTCCAGCATTAGTTATTTATTTATATCATAATGTTGCTAACATAATGATTAATTATTATTTAATTAAACTAACTACAAACATAGTTAGTTTAAATAATTAGGTTCCTACTATTACTCCCGATTTGTTTCACAGTTTTCTCCTCTAATTATAAGCTAGCAATGACTATTGTCCATTGCTCATTCAAATTCGCAATTAGGAAGTTCGTAGCATAATAGTGAAGTTGCTCTTTGTGGATGTAATTATATTATGCTAATAATTGTTTCGTTTGAAACTGAAATGTAGCTTCTCTAAGGTATCTGCCACACTAGCGAGAATAAAGAAGAAAACCTGCAAAAGGGATCAAACCAATAATCGCACATACACGACTTTTTGGTACCTAATCAACAAAAAACATTTCAATTTTTATATTAAAAAAAATTTATATTTTAATTATGCTTAGCTTATGCAATATGACCTACACCTACATACTATGCAATTTTTTTATGTTTTGTTAAAATTTTCGCATTTTCGAACTTATCTGAGTTTTACTTGAAAAGGCCATTTTCTGCCACCATGCAGCATTAATGTGCTCTGATCTGATGGGTATATGGTCGTTACTGAAATAACAGGCACATCTTCTTCTTCTTTGTCGTAGTCTTCATTGCTGAAGGTCGTGCCCGTCCTGGAAAGCTTTCAGGCACATAGAGTTTAACATAATACTGCAGGCACAGCACAGAGCACATACCTTCCACTAGTGGACAAAAAATTTAAGTGAACAGTAAAATAATTTTATTTGATAATAATTTAATGTATAAAATATGACTTGTCTAAGTGCTTATTTTGTAAGCCTAAAGAAATAAATGATTTTTTACTTTACTTTACTTTACTTTACACGTGCCCACAAGTTATTGCCCTTGTCCTATTATGGGATCGACTCTTTTTAACCAACTTTGAAAAAAGGAGTTCGTACATTTTACGACCTGCAGTATGTTTTTTTTTCGGCTGTATTTTCGTCGATTTCTCCGTCATTTAATGGACGGATATTACAGAAGAAACTAGAAGCTTTCCAAACCGCTACTGTACAAAAGCCCTAACTCTCAAAAACTTCCAAACTTACACGTCCAACTAATTCCAGCGACATACGAGTGCCGATGCAACTCGATAACCGTCGGTTAAACTAACCAGAACTAATCAAGAGTTCAACTTCAACTGCTGATTAAATTTACAGTTTCAATGCACTAATGGCGGACGGTGAAATTCAGCCTCGATTAGAGGAAGATGTCTCGGTTGTCTGTTGTGAATTTGGGATGAATCTATTTTGACTAGACAGAGAACACGTATGTTATGTTCAGGAGGTGTGAGATTGAAGACAGACTGATATGGATTTGTTGTTGTTCCTAATAGCGTGGTCGACCATATCTCGCGAAGAACCAACGGCCACCGGGGCAAACGTATTCTTGAGTGGAGACCACGACTCGGTGAACGTAGTGTAGGACGCCCTCCGACCAGGTGGAATGACCTGCGAAAGACTGCAGGTAGATGCTGGAGGCGGCAAGCTGAAGACAGGGCGCTATGGCGCTCATTGGCCTATGTCCAGCTGTGGACTAATATAGGCTGATCATGATGTTATTTGTTTATCTATTTTATAGATACGTATTTTAATATTGTTAATGATACAAAAATGACTTCATGTTATTTAAAGTGATTGACTCATTTATTTCAGATCCATAAATAATGCACATACAAATTCATAAAATGTCACACAAAATCACACACATACTAGGTTGCCTGGGAGAAATCGCTGTCAGCGATAAGGCCTGTACTTTTAATATGTAATGTTTAGATATAAGGTGTTATTTTATAGTTTTAAGTACAATAAAGAGTTCATTCATTCATTAATTCATTCATTAATTCATTCATTAATTCATTCATTAATTCATTCATTAATTCATTCATTAATTCATTCATTAATTCATTCATTAATTCATTCATTAATTCATTCATTAATTCATTCATTAATTCATTCATCAATTAATTCATTAATTCATTCAGTAATTCATTCATTAATTCATTCATTAATTCATTCATTAATTCATTCATTAATTCATTCATTAATTCATTCATTAATTCATTCATTAATTCATTCATTAATTCATTCATTAATTCATTCATTAATTCATTCATTAATTCATTCATTAATTCATTCATTAATTCATTCATTCATTCATTCACACAATAAAGTCACAAAATGATGATGGTGGTGCCAACGGTGTATCACGAAAGTCTAGATTAGAAGATACCATTAAGTTAAATAAGTAAAGTTAAGTCAAGTTTAATAAGTTAAGTCCTTAAGTCTTGTAAAAAAATCAGAACTTATTGACTATAGATGACGACCGATGCGGCGCGGTGGGCGAAGGTCCGCCTGCGACGCAGGAGGTTGCGGGTTCGATTCCCGCCTCGGAACAATTGTGTGGACGATCTGCAGATATTTGTTCCGGGAGTTCTTGTCGTTTTCTATGTATAATAAAAAATATCTATCTATGCAATATATAGTATTATGTATCTATATCAGTTATCTAGCACCCATAACACAAGCTCTGCTTACCATGGGGCTAGATAATGCTGTGTGAATTGTCCAGCATTATTTATTTATTTATATTTATAGCTATACTATAGAATTCACAAAATATGTACCCATTTAGGGTGTATTAATTGTGATAGTATCCTATTTCAAAGTATCCTCCACAAACAATCGTTTGATAAAAACCTATATTTTCTCAGCCGCTGCGCTAGTGTGGATTTACGCATATTAGTCACTTGTAGAAAACACATACCGTGTGATTTCAGCAATCAAAGTGTTAATATTCTATGCCGATAATGATTTTTTAAAATGAGGCCAATAGTAATATAAGTACATAATATAAATAGTAGATAACAAAGTTAATTAATAAACATCACTTGTCACCGGAAATGACTCATCACCGGTACCTATACAAAGCCAGTAGTAAGAACCATAGACTTAAACGATTAATATGACGAAAAAGGAAAACCAAATAAAATAAATATATTAAATATTACTGTACAATTTACTTTGTATCTAGCCCCAAGCTCAGCAGAGCTTGTGAATGATACAAGTAATATTTTGAGTTTATTTTTTTTATTTTTTATTTTAAAATGCATAATGTTTTTATAGAATTTTACTGCCTGGAATTTTTATAAATGATCAATTATTATTAGTTTTTCTTATTGTGTAATTTATTATGTTTCATTTGTTCTAATATATAAGTATTGTAATTAACTATGGTTGTAATATAGTTAATCGTGCTAGTTAATAATTAAATAAATAAATAAATTGTGTTATAGGTAGAATGGTAATTGATAAACTTCATACAATATATTACATATATAATAGAACACCTGGAACAAATATCTATACAATATCGAACCTCTTATAATAAAAAAATAAAATAAAAACAGCTTTATTCCATATCCCATTCCATAGTTGTACAATTTTAAAACAATAATAATAGTAAAATAAAGAATTAGTAGTCGTGTAGGTAAATTATAATTTTAGAATTGAATTGAATTTAGAATTAAATTATGTCAGATTTTTGTTGTCATGTCCTGATATGGACCGCCTTCGGCGGTGTATGCCGAACCTCTTGCGACTCATAATTAAATGTTGACTAGTTAGTATATTATTGAATACAATTTTTTATAATTACTGAGAAGTGAACAATAAGATGACTTTTTTCTTCTAGCTAGACCAAGAAATAGTCCTTTTGCCGTTAAGTTATTAAATTATAATATCAAAACGTTCTCCGATCGATACTTAAGTCGATGCTCACACCAGTCAAAATAACATAGCAACAGCAGGTTGGCGAAACTAGAATGTGTCATCAACTTGATCTTGAGTGTGGAGGGAAAGACTGGATCGAGTTGCATCATTTTTTATTTAGCCGTTCGGCTTGGTTTTTGTCATAATAGGTATGTAGGTCAACTGCTAGGGTTGTACCACGGCCTATTCTAGATGTTTGTTATGGTTGATCAAGGTCTTAATATCTCTATAGAACATGTGTGCCATGGGTCATAGCGTCATTCTTTTAAACCAATGTTGTGCATGGTGGAGTGGCTTGAATATTTTTTTATTAAAGAGGTCCTGAGGTTCATACAGCTTTGACATCTGACCCCCTGTTATATTTCTAACACGTCGACTGCGATCTTTTTTTTAACCTAATACATTCGTGCTGCCGCTCTACACAGCGGTTGTGTTGCGCCGCACATGAGTTTCGTTCAAAAAATTATATTACGGCTGTGCTGAGTCACAGAGATCTGTATTTTCTCAGCCGCTGCGCTAGTGTGGATTTACGCATATTACGCATAAATACATAAATCCACACTTGCACAGTTACTGAGAAAACACACATCTTGTGACTCAGCACAGCCGTAACACATTTTATCGAACGAAACGCCTTTGCGGCGCAACACATCTTCTGTGTAGAGCGGCAGCACGAAAGGCTTAGGTTAAAAAAAATTTACAGTCGAAAAGGCAAAGTATGTGTCAACAACATCTATAACATCTAATTCTAATACATCATGGTTGGTCTTCCTGCTTACTCACTGACCTTTGTGGTTTTTATAATTAGAAATACAAATTCACCATCCATATTCAGATAAGGTAACGAATTCTGAAGGTTTAGCCACACCTTTTACCTAACCTGTTGACTCATCAAATCACATCATAACCTACACAATATAACTAATGATTTAACAATTTTACACAAAATTTCGCCTATTAACACCTTGACTGCTGAAATCACACGGTATGTGTTTTCTACAAGTGACTAATATGCGTAAATCCACACTAGCGCAGCGGCTAAGAAAATACAGATCTTTGTGACTCAGCACAGCCGTAATATTTTTCGAACGAAACGCATGTGCGGCGCAACACAACCGCTGTGTAGAGCGGCAGCACGAATTTTTTAGGTTAAAAAAAAGATCGCAGTCGTCAAAAAAAATCGCAGTCAAAGTGTTAAAACATAATATCTAAAGTAATAGGTATCGAGCAATGTTTTCGAAACTTGATCAAATTAAATGTGCGGTTACTAGACAAAAGATATCTATACAAAATGCAAATAAAAGTTGGGTAAGTTAGCTAAGCTATCCCAAAAACAAAGCATTTTTTCCAAATTAAATTAAAAATAGTATTTTTAAGTAAACTGTGTATTTTCTTCAAAGTAATCTAGTCAACCGACACACTCCTGAGCCAATAAGTTGAACCATGACTCATCAAGTCATCAAGCCAATAAGTGTATGAAATTTCATCAGCCTGCGTAGTCACTAGTCAATGATGCCTAGGTCAGCATGGGGCTTGAAAGCTGTGAGGAATGTAGAAATGATTCACAGAAAAAAAATGTGACAAATGTGGAGGCCAACAATAAACTAGGTAGGTATTTAAACTAGGTAGCTGGAGGCCAAGATTAGATTAGGTATCTAGGTATTATTTTTATTAAAACTAGAACTATAGATAGATAGATAACACTTTATTACACCACACAAAACAGAAAACAATACAGAGATAAAAACCTAGAACAAAGGTATAAAGGGCGGCCTTATCGCTGAGAGCGATCTCTTCCAGGCAACCTTGGGATGGACTGGACATGAACGAACAATATAGAACTATATAATTTTTTTTTATTGACGAGGCATGTGGCGCTGCGGGCGAAGGTCCGCCTGCGTCGCAGCAGGTTGCGGGGTCGAATCCCGCCTTTGGCTAATGTTTGTTCGTAGTTTTCTGGGTATTTTCGATGCATAATAAAAAATATCTATGTATGTAAATGTATACTTACATAGTTTACATCTATATACATTTACATAGATAGATATTTGTCCTGCTCAGCTTATAAATAAATAAATAATGCTGGACAATTCCCACAGCATTATCCAGCCCCAAGGTAGGTAGAGCTTGTGTTATGGGTACTAGATAACTGATATACATAATACAATACATTACATAGATAGTTTTTTTTTTTATTATACATAGAAAACGACCAGAACACCCGGAACAAATATCTGCAGATCGTACACACAATTGTTCCGAGGCGGGAATCGAACCCGCAACCTCCTGCGTCGCAGGCGGACCTTCGCCCACCGCGCCACATTGGTCGTCAAAAGCTTGGGGTTAGATGATGCTGTATGAATTGTCCAGCATTATTATTATTATTTTCATTATTTTTTATATATTCTTGCGTCAAGGGAAATCAGACTTTGTACCCTCCAGTTTCAGTTGTATTCATCTAGTGTGTGATATGTATATAAATAACATTATATATTATAGATAGGTACATGGTTGTCTGGTAGAGATCGCTCTTGAGCGATAAGACCGCCAATTATACTTAATTTTTAAGTTTTTACTGTAAGTACATAGTTTATAGTTAAAGTGCAATAAAGAATTTTCTATCTATCTACTATTATATATTATATTGTTGACGTAACAATCTGAAAGCAATCCCATAGACCACGACTTCTATTGGACGAGCCCTGGAACAAGAGATCTACTACCATTCCAATAACTAGGTACTCTTTAGTTTTGTTACACAAAAAGGCTTTCACGCTTGGAACGTTGCTCACGATACGTCTAAGGCGCTTACGCTTACATCTTGACATTTCCCTTGTGCGTTTGTACACCAATTCTACGATCTGCAGATATTTGTTCCGGGTGTTCTGGTCGTTTTCTATTTATAATAAAAAAAAAATATAAATATCTATCTATGTAATGTATTGTATTATGTATATCAGTTATCTAGTACCCATAACACAAGCTCTGCTTACCATGGGGCTAGATAATGCTGTGTGAATAGTCCAGCATTATTTATTTATTCATTATTTAATTCTCCCTTAATTTTACCTTACGAAAAGCTGAATCTCTTAGGCTGTTTAAACCAAAGGGAGAAAGAAGATTATAAATAAGAAAATATTAAACAGTAAACAATATTGCTAAATTTAATACAGTATCGTTTAGATTAGATCGTAACACAGCATAGGGTTGGATAAAAGTAGTTTTGTTCTCAAAAAGACAGATGACGAAAGTCCGAATGCGACGCAAGTAGATGTGGGTATGATTCCCGCCTTGGGACAAATATTTGTACGATATACAAATATTTATTATGGATGTTGTGGGTATTTTCTATATAATATTATAACATAATAAAAAATATCTATCTGTAACTGATGTAGATCAGTTATCTAGTACCCATAATACAAGCTCTGCTTAGCTTGAGGCCAGATGATGCTGTGTGGATTGTCCTACATTATTTATTATTATTTTGTCCCGGAAACAAGTATAAAATCTAGGTAAGTGTAATTTTAAATACACATCAGAACTGAATAATAAATAAATAATAATAAATAATGCTGGACAATTCACACAGCATTATCTATCCCCATGGTAAGCAGAGCTTGTGTTATGGGAACTAGATAACTGATATACATAATACTATATATTACATAGATAGATATTTTTTACTATACATAGAAAACGACCAGAACACCCGGAACAAATATCTGCAGATCGTACACACAATTGTTCTGAGGCGGGAATCGAACCCGCAACCTCCTGCGTCGCAGGCGGACCTTCGCCCACCGCGCCACATCGGTCGTCAAATTTTTAACTTATGAAGTTACGACATATATAAATGCATTCGAATGCATACAAAGAGTCATTGTGACTTTATCTATGCAACACGACACTCTACCAAGGTCTTTTTGATAATTCTTGTTACAATGTTATGATTGTTTAACTTTACTTACAAAGTTTTTGAAGTGCTACATTAGCCGTTGAGAGTACTTTAATTAGTTTGAGTCAATAGATTATTGACAAGCAGTTGGCCATGAGGAGAAATGTTTTACTCGTTGGCAAATCAGTAAGGCTATCTAGTTTGTTAATATAGTGCGTAAGCCTTCGCACTCGGGGCTCTAAGAAATTTAATCATCATCATCATCAGTCTATAGCAGTCCACTGACATAGGCCTCCCCCAATGAGCGCCATAGCGCCCTGTCTTCAGCTTGCCGCATCCAGCATCTACCTGCAGTCTTTCCCAGGTCGTCATCCCACCTGGTCGGAGGTGTCTTATGTGGTTTATTTAGAACATAAACATAGCATGAGAGTTAACAATGGTGGTTCAATTTAAGCTCCATAAAACCCTTACAACCTTAATTACTGTTAGCCAAGCGTAACACCTTTTCAAATGTCAAAAAAACGCAAATGATTGCAATCATATTGTAATGACTCGTGAACGCAAAAATAAGCAAGCACTGCTAATATTTGTATGATTCTTATTTTAACTAGAATAGGATTGAAAATCATTCTTGGTATATTTCACTGAGGGAAATGAGACCCAACAGTTTAAGCTCGAAATTGGTTCGTTAATCGCGTATGATAATCTACCTTTGGTTTTATATTTTTGGTTGGAAGGTGTATTCTTTAAATTGAATAAATAAATGATGTTGCTGCTGAAGTAGGCATGGCAAAAAACACTTTTATTATAATGTAATTTATATCTTTGGATGTGTATACCATTTCCTCTTTAATCTCGGAGGAGGGCGTTGTCATCTGTGACACAGTTTTTAAACTTCTGCAGATGTCATCCTTTTTTAATTTTTAACTTTATTAAGCAACTAGCTGCGCCCCGCGGCTTCGCCCCCGTGGGAATCTATGTGTCAAATGGTTTAAATGATAAAAAGTATCCTATGTTAGACTCCTGGTTCTAAGCTACCTCTCCACCAATTTTCAGCAAAATCGGTTCAGCCGTTCTCGAGTTATAAGTGTTGTAACAAACACGACTTTCTTTTATATATATATTTATATTATATATATAGATGTTTTTGTTCCATAAACGATTTATTGAAAACTTTTGTAACCATTATGGTTATTAACACTAAAGTCATTTAAAATTATCGAATAATAATGAAACCCGCGCATGGCGCATGAAACTGTGCCGAAATATTGGATAACTCAAAAATCATATCCTGGTAAATATCCCGTTTTAAATGACATTAACGATTTATTTATTTTATTTTTATTTCACGCCAAATATACTCAACGGACTGACCTGAAATTTACAATAGATATTAGGGATAAACAGTAGCTTTTATTCCAGGTCTAGAAAGGCCAGGAATAAAAGCTAATTTATCCCGGAAAAACATACAACAATTCGTGTGAAACCGATAACGGATAGCTTGTGTTTTATAAGCTGTTTTTATGATTCGAGGTATATTTTAAATTAGTTTAAATCTCTGAGATAAGTCACATAGAGCTATATCGTCTCCTGTACCACTGTAGGTAGGTAATAATAAATAAATAATGCTGGACAATTCACACAGCATTATCTAGCCGCATGGTAAGCAGAGCTTGTGTTATGGGTACTAGATAACTAAATAAATACAATACATTACATAGATAGTTTTTTTTTTAATATACATAGAAAACAACCAGAGCACCCGGAACTAATATCTGCAGATCGTACACACAATTGTTCCGAGGCGGGAATCGAACCCGCAACCTCCTGCGTCGCAGGTGGACCTTCGCCCACCGCGCCACATCGGTCCTCATAATAATATATCTGTATTTTCGAATTTTACTTATTGAGAATCTGTCTCTTGAGAACAAAACGAAAATTAGATTAGTGAGATGTCTCTCATGCCAAACAAATCAGAGTATAACCATTGCGGTGAAATCACCAAGAGCATAATTATTTTATTATTTTGACCCTGTTAGCTCATATGAAATTCAAAAGAGAAAGTGAACACTCCATGAATCACTGTTTTGCAGCGCAATATCTACCGAATTTATAAATGCAACTAGCTGCGGCCCCGCGGAAATATACGTGTCAAATGGTTTATTAAACTTGAATCACTCTACGATTATCCATTAAAAAAACGAATCAAAATCCGTTGCGTAGTTTTAAAGATCTAAGCATACATAGGGACAGACAGACATATGGAAGCGACTTTTATTAAACTATGTTTTTATGAAAATGAATAATTTGCTACAAGTAAAAAATGTTTAGTTATTATAACACTAGTTTCTGACCGCAGCTTCACATCAAGTTGTTTATATGGAAACGTTAAAAGATTATTTCTATCCCATGGGAACTGTTTTATGGAGTAAAAAATAGCCTATTTTTGATTCCAGGCTTGTAGTTATATTTACTGTATTTCAGTCCAATCCGTTTAGTAGAGTTATGATGTGAATCAATCAATCTAAATTTAATATATACATATATCTCTAATCGACGACCGATGTGGCGCGGTGGGCTAGGTCCGCCTGCGACGCAGGAGGTTGCGGGTTCGATTCCCGCCTCGGAACAATTGTGTGTACGATCTGCAGATATTTGTGCCGGGTGTTCTGATCGTTTTCTATGTATGATAAAAAAATATCTATCTATGTAATGTATTGTATTATGTATATCAGTTATCTAGTACCCATAACACAAGCTCTGCTTACCATGGGGCTAGATAATGATGTGTGAATTGTCCAGCATTATTTATTTATTTATTTATTTAATATTAGTGTGATTTACCGCATCGTAATTATACCTACATAAATGCATGCATTGAATAATTATGACTTTATGCCTAAGATCCTAATAGCCTACAATCCGTGCATAGTGATATCGACCCAGGTCTTTTTAACCCTTACAAATACGACCATTTTTTAGTTCAAAAAGTAAGAATCTAATAAAAAAAAACGAATATGTTTCTCCATAGTTTTAAACATTGCCTTTATTGTTTAGAAAGTATAAAATATGTTTTTGTTAAGTATTGTTTTTGACGAAGAAATATAACCTAATGACAGATTTTAAAGACAAAATTAAAAATGTTTAATTTTGGTAAAAAAACAACAAACTTGCTTTATTCTCATACAATTGGATGTGGAAAAAATCCTGTTTTATGTTAGTAGTATTCCTTACAACATGGTTTCTTACACGGCTTGTAACTGCCTTCATTGCAAAGGTACGAACGGATTTTCTTTGCCAAGGGGCAGTCCAGTCGCCCGCAAGGTCCATGGACATCTCTTTTGTTCACAAACATTCCCTGGTGATATTTTCCTTTCACAGTTTCTCCATGTATGAACTGGTGTTGGGATCCTCGGTACTCCATACGTTTTGGGCAGTTGGTCCCACCACAGGGCCCTTTCGGGAAACCCATAGCCAGTATAGCCAGCTCACTCCTTGTGAATGGAGCAACAAAGTCTTCATACAGTACCTTCTCTTCTACAGGCTTGATTGGTTCTCTCGTAATATCTGGCGCGGCAAAGAAATATGCAACAGGCGGCACAGCACCTATTTCAGTACCTTCCCAGTGTCTGACTACTTCTAAATCTTTAAGTTTTAAATCGTCAGTTAAATATTTCCTGCCAGGCAACCTTTCCATTTCTGGCAAATTGACGAAATAGGTCAAGATTCTGTTTCCTAAACATGACAGCCTTATGAAAAATTGTACTTCACCTGATGTTTTTAAATCTTCCTCACATTGTAGTGGTCTAGTCAGCTCAACAGTATTCGTTACCATTTCTGGCCTCTTTGTGTCTCTAAACTCGGCTTGATCCATATTTACAGGGTTAAAATCAGCAGCTTTTTGTAGGCAGTCCATAAAAGAATCATGCCATTCCACTATGCAGAATCCTATGCAGTTCATTTCCTGGTCTCTGTTCCAGACCGTAATGTAGAGTGGAGTCTTGCGTAACTGCTCTTCTAGTGATGATGGGCGTGACAAAAACATGACAGAGTTGCCAACACCAAAGTATGGGGGCTGCGGTAATGGTTCCGAAGGTAGCGTGAGCTTAAAAGGAACGGGTTTGCCCTTCTTCTTTTTTGGCTTAGCTTTTTTACCTTTTTTTCCAACGGGTTCTGGTGGCGGTGGAGCAACAAAGTTATCATGAGCAACATAAAAGTCAAAAAGCGGTAGACAGTTCATCTGCACGGTGCAGGTTTGCATATATTTTAGCTCTTCTTCTGAAGGTCCTGGTGGTAGTTTTTTTCCTTTTTTAGGTTTTTTCGGTTTGGGAGGTTTCTTTTTCTTTCCTTTTACATTTGCTAAAGCTAAAGCAATAGCCTCTTCTTCTCTCTTTCGTTCTTCTGCCTCCATTCTGAGTTCATATTCGTCTTTTTCAGGTGGATCTATTTTAAGAATGATCTTTTTGACAAATACCTCAAGCATGAAAATTTGCTCCATTTTTATTATCTGCAAGCAAGCCAAACTTATTAAGACATAAATAACCATCTTATAGAAAACCTAATTTATGTATATATCAGAGGAAGGGCACTTGCTTCCTTCTGTGTAATGCTAACGCCTCTACTGCGATTACCAATTTACTTCTAAGCGTGTTTATTATGAAAAAATCCCCTTGTTTTGGTTTGGCTTATCCAGCAATAGACGTAGCAATTAATTATATGTCTTTTGCATATATAAAATATACAAACCTAGTTATTTTGTCTTCATTGCGAAGGGATGGATATGGTATAGGAAAGATTCAATATTGTCATCATCATCAGCCTATAGCAGTCCACTGCTGGACATAGGCCTCCCCAATGAGCGCCATAGCGCCCTGTCTTCAGCTTGCCGCATCCAGCATCTACCTGCAGTCTTTCGAAGGTCGTCATCCGTTTACCGAGTCGTGGTCTCCACTCGAGAACACGTTTGCCCCAATATTGTACTCAACGCTTAAAACTTACCTATGTTTTATATCCGAAATCTAAATAGTACAGGTTGAGAATTTGTGCCAAACATAATTTATGGGGAATTGGATAACAGCATTACTTATGGCTTGTTGGCCATTTCTAAAAGGAAAGGAAAATGGAATTCCTAGGAAAATGTAAACACGAATTTGTTTGTTTTGAAACCATACTGAATTTTTGACGTTTGTAATAAAAAGTTCAATGCACTAAGTTCCATTAAAGAAGTACGCTGGAGGTTATAATAACCGGCGACAATGTCAGGTTATTTGTTAAATTCACATAATTCTTACCATCCAAAGGTTGCCCGGAAAAGTTTCTAAGTGATAAGACCGCCCATTGTAGATACTTCTCGCATGTAATGTATTTTTGTATTGTATGATTAGATTAACTCCAAAGTGCGGCCAGCGGCATATTATGGTTGTCGGTTGTACAAGCTTTTTTCGAAACTTGATCAAATGAAACCATACTGTGCGGATATCAGACAAAAAATTGTCGATAAAATCGGAAAAAAATTGTATTAGGTAGCTATTCCAAAAATTAAGGCGCTATTATACATTTTTAATAATTCCTTTTTTTACTGTTTTAACTTACACGTTGTTGTTTATGAAAATTAGATTAATTAATGAACATTTTAATTCTGCTTAATCTTTCTGTCTCTGTCTCTCTCTGTTCTAATCCTTCGTAAATTAGCTCTTTTCATATCAAGTTCAAAAATTATATAAATGGAAAACCTGATACAACCGCTTTAAAAACTCCTTAGAATAATGTTCTCGAACGGGACCAAGCCAGAATAAAAAAAAACAAAACGAGTCTCGGTAGAGTCCATATGTACTATTAGTTATTCTGTTGTAGAGTTCATCCGTGGGGTCACATTTACGCACGTAGTGGGGAGCGCCGCCTGCGCACGCAAGTTTGATGGGAGATGTAACAACTGGAATGACTATTTATTATTTCCCTGCCTAACTGAAAGTCATCAACGCCTACTAGCAGTGGCTACAGAATTGTCATGTACCATGGTGCCGGCATAGAATTTGCACCACCCCAACTCTTCCCGCGTAAGAGTCGACTAAGGGATATCCACCGGGGGTAGGGCAGAAGCACCTCTTGCTGTAAAATTTACCACCGAACTGCGGACCCCAACCCCCATGCTCAGCGTGGGGACTAAGCTCATATCTCTCAGAAATAATTCAGCAAAAAGGTAAAATCAAGACTGGCATACCTACTATAAATATAAAACTTCGAAAGCAACATCATAAATGAACATTTTTGTGCCTGATCCAGTTATCTTTATCTCTTCGATGCGCAAGAGCATATTTTCCGTCTCACTCACACATCGATATTTAAATATAGAACCAAGCTTGTACATTCGCAATGCACGCCTTGACGTATCATGCATTATTCAGGGTTCCATACAAAATGTATTGTATGGGTTACATACATAGTTATTTCTATAACTATTGTATAAAAGTCGTAGGTTTTATAAATGAAGGATTGTTTTACTGTGTAAATGGTAAAAAAATATGGCTTTACCATCGGAGATTACCTATGGGTGAAATACACTAATAAAGACAAATTATCATAATTGAAAAGGCACTTACCTACTTGGTTGTTGTTTTTCTCGCTATAGGTATAAACACGTTCGTAAGTTTAAGTGAAAAGATTAGGACTGATTAGGTTTAGGTTTGATCTTTAATTTCATTAATTTTAGCGACAGTAAAATCAGCATTGTGCAAGACAAAGAAATAAGATAGCCATCCTTTGTAAAATTTTCAGTGGTGTGCCCGCGTTAACATATCACTACTATTAACGAATCACGTATTTTTTTGTGATGGTTCGACAAGCTAGTTCTTCACTTTGTAATTTATCATTATTATAGGCACTAATACAACGGGTATTAATCGCGTTTATTTAGCTTTTTTCCCGACGTTTTGACAGGTTTACACACTGTCGAGAAAAATAGGTAAATAAATTCGATAAATACCCGTTGCATTAATGCTTATAATAAGGTATGTGATCAGATCGCGTAAGTTTAAAAATATTAAGATAAACAACAAAATTCAACAACAATATCAAAATAACCTGTTACACCGTGAAATACTTACATCATATAAAATCCAAATCACGACACACAGAAAGAATACATCTAATAAAATAGGGCTATAAAATTTTCCGTTTTGCGGTGCGCCTGCCGTGGATCAATGAGGGGGGAGGGGAGGGTCGTTAGCCCAAGAACCGGTAGCCAGTGCGCATCAGGCAGCTGCGCTTGCGTCGGTAAGGCTGGGTTATAGGGCTTTTGTTTTGATTGGTGGCCGGTGAAAAATAAAAAAGACAAGATTCAAAATACTAAAATATTAGGAGATCCCTGAATGCTATCGATATCCATAGATACGACAAAAACATAATATATGGAGACCCCTGAATGTTTCTGATAGAATGCCACAGAAAAAAATAATTAAATAGGTATCTCTATTACCTTTACCGTATCTACAACGGCAAATACCAAGTGAGAAGGCCGGGTTTGTCAAAGGACTTGGGACTAGGGAGCAGATTTTCAACGTCAGCAGAACCAGATTGTCGACGACCTGCTATCAACGAGTTCTCAGCTATTTTGGCCATATCGCCAGAAGGCAACCAGACAACCTCGAAAAACTAGTGGTAATGGGCAAGATAGAGGGTAAAAGACCAAGAGGACGGTCACCAACCCGCTGGTCTGATCAAATTAGGGCAATAATGGGACTCACCTTGTCTGCAGCCCTGAGACAGGCCGAAGACAGAGTGGCGTGGAAGCGGATCATCAGCGTCACTGTGAAAGCTTTCCAGGATGGGCACGACCTTCAGCAATGAAGACTACAACAAAGAAGAAGAGATTACCTTTATGATTTCAGCAGGGTTAAAGTCACCCTACAAAATAAAAATTATGCATAAGGCTTGGAGTTAAACCTATTTCCACTGTATTATTATGAACGTGGCTCACCAAGTCGACAAGGATAAAGAAAGGGTTGTTACTAAGAAACTATCTACCTACTACGAGGATACATGGAAATAAGTCGTTACTTCAGTACAATACTTCATAATATAGTAAATGAAATAAATAATCAAGACCCGCGCACGATACACACTAGAACACAAATATATTTTGTTAGTATTTCTTTCTAAATAATGATTCAGCATATAGTAGATAGTCTATCATGCATTTTTAAACACCTAGCTAGGGCAACTATTGGAACTGGTCAATTTACAGGAATAATTAATGATCTATGTCTGTCTGTCTATCTATACACTCACCTAATACTGGTGAACATGGCAGCAATCGATATCAAAAAAACGTAGCAAACGTTAAGACTATTTGTAATAAAGATAATTCACAAATAAAAGGTTTAGAATAGTTGACAGCCCGCTGAAATGGACTGATGGACTGTATGGCCCATTTACTTACATTTATAGATGAATACATTTATAATGAAATCGATGAAGGGAGGCAGTTTTAACAAAGTTGGGCAGGACCACTGACAAGCCGGAGTGATAACCAGTAGGTAAATCAAAAAACTTGCAAGTTGTGGCCGAGACAGGGGTTTAAAAATGGAGACCACCAACTCGACGAACGCTGCAAAATAGTGACCTGAAAAGATCCGAAATGAACGGAGAGCTTATATAGCTATGTCCAGTTGTACAGAACACAACTGGTGTTGTGTCGATGGAGGGGAATTCTGTGATCGTGGTGGAACACAAAAGGTTGTTATGGTATGAAGAGGTGCAGTCCTCTCTTTTTTGCAGTTAGACTCTACTGTGGTGGAACTAGTCGTTGATATTATGATATGATGATGCTCGTTATGTGTAGACCTCGCCTTTAGATAAACTCTTTCAAAGGGCCTCTGTGCTGTTGGCTTCGGACCCACGCAAGCCCACTAAAGGACCGGTTCACTTAATGGCCCGAGATCAAGGAAATATAATAATAATAAATCGTTTATCAAACATGACGTGGAACAAAAACAGTATTGAAAAAGATGTCATCTGTAGGTTTAACACTGTGTAGCAGTATGACAACAACCTCACAAACCATTATAAACCAGGGCTTGCTACCGGTACCAATAATACCGGTGCTTATAAGTATCGCTACTAAAAAAGTACCGGTAAAATTTATAACGTTACCAATTATGTTATCGATACCACGTCAAGGTCAGACTTACCGGTACTTGAAAATACCGATATTCCAAGCCCTGTTATGAACAGACCTTTAGATATCATCTCGCCACGAGTAGTATAGCTACCGATGGCGTACGTGCAACTTACACTATACCAACAACGTGCTGTAATTATGTTATAGACACGTCTATAGTTTCTATAATATCTTTGTGTGCGTTTGTCACCTTAGTAACTATTAGCATAGAGTACATATTCCTACCGTCAGAGTTTACTGGGTCTGGGCAGTCAGAATTATTTTAGCGTCCAGTTAAGTTATAATCGCTGTAAACAAAATTGTCATGCTGTTTTATTTCGACATCGTTAAATACGATGTCGTATGATCATACGATTTTGATACGATTCAGACGATCCGTATCTTATCTTGGTCTATAATTGTTTTTAATACGACACGTTTAATATTTATAAAGGTTCCGCATCTAATACAGACTATCGCCATAGAAAAATAATAGGTACATATTTGATTAAACTTAGGTGATTTTCTGGCATCTATAACAAAAGAAACGTATGTGTTAGGTTAGAACGTTTACAAAGAATACAAGAATATCAACGAGGACTTCGAATTCAAAGTTTAATTTTACGAGACATTACGATAATTTCGGAAAAACCTGTCAATTTAAAAGGAAACTTTCCTAAAGTTTTAAGTGAAAATAATATCTTCCCAAGGGTGTAGATAGGTGCGAGGTGGAAAGTTAACCTCTAATTATTTTGATTGATCGGCTATTGGAACTTTTAAGTCTGAAATATAAAATGTTATCTGTTGTAACTTAAAGAAAAAGTTTAACTTTAATAAGGTAGAACTTGTCGGGTTTTAATAAAAATATTTCGGTTTAAGTACCTAGTTACTTACATATATGATAATTTGTAAAATTAACAATAGTAGGTGACATTAGTCGCTCGTGTTTTATAGAAACACACAAAAGAGTAAAGGAGAAATTAGTTTTTCTTGTCGTGTGGTGGCGGCGGGGTGGCTTGGATTTCCACCAACCCAACTCTTCCCGCGAGTGTCGTAACAGGCGACTAAGGGATATCCACCTGGGGGCGGGCAGCAGCGCCCCCTGCAGAACAATATACCACAGAACTGCGATTCCCAACACACATACCCAGCGTCGGTATTATGGGCATAACCCCCTTGAGATACAAGCCAATAAGGCGTTTTTCAGGGGGAGTCCTGCGTCCAGCAGTGGACCAATATAGGCTTTTTGTTGAAGTTGAGTTTTATATTGTAAGTAGGTTTATTTGTATTACATCGATCCCCCAATACATGGAGCCTGCGATCACAAATACTTAACTAGATGTCGGGTCGGCGCAAAAAAATCCGTCTCCGTAAATAAGAGCGCACTTGTAATGTGAGCTCTTGTTTTGTTTAGTTCCATTGAAACACAGCCAACGTAAACACGTGTCACAATGCCTCAATGTGTATTCAAAAGTTGCTAAAATAAAATTAAAATATTATTTGTTAGTTTAAATCTAAAAATATAACTTACTAGCTGCGCCCCGCGGTTTCACCCGCGTGGCGGTTTGAAATTTGGAATAACATACAATTATCTTTATAAATTGTAGCCTATGTGTTATTCCGATGTATGTATAAGCTATATTATTGTAAAGTTTCCATTCAGTATTTTTTACGTGAAAGAGTAACAAACATCCATCAACAAACTTTTGCGTTTATAATATTAGTAGGATTCTACATTTACTTACCTCAAGTAAGCTTTGTACGGAGACGACTTTTAACTTTAATTTTGTATGTGACCCGAAATCTAGATAGTATTAATGATCGCAGCAGCATGGAGCTGGTCAAAGTCTGCACAGGTGCTATTGTTGTCCCACGCAGTGCACTGTTTGAGCATCAATTAAAGCTACCAACAATAAACTAAAGACTCATTTACAACGTCAGATGGCTTAGTTATCTGATGTTTGGTCCAGGTGAAGAGATAATCGACGACCTCAGTGGCGCAGCGGGCGACGATGGTCCGCTTTCTATAGAAGGGTTCGATTCCCACCTCGGGACAAATAATTGTACATATTTACTCTGAGTGATCTGGGTGTTTTCTATGTACAATAAAAAATATGTATCCATGTAAAGTATTGTATTAAGCATCAGTTATCTAGTACCCATAACACAAGCTCTGCTTAGCTCGTGGCTAGATGATGCTGTGTGGATTGTCGAGCATTCATTATAACTAGGTTTTCATTTGTATGGTTAAATTTTAGGTTCGGAAATCAGTTTCCTCTATTAGGAAGGAGTTAGTCATAACAACCGCTATGTTCTTGACTTGTGCCACAAATGGGTGTTACTCACAAAATTTATAGGCTTCGTTGGAAAATATTGTTCCACTAGTTTTATGTGTTTTCGCATTAGCTTGATGATCGCTGATGGGCACGAGTGTTTATTTTGTTCGTAGTATAACACTGTTTCAGTAATTATATTGATTTGTAAGCTTTCGTAGTCTTTCAGAATCTTTAGAGTCTTTAGAATATCATTCTTGTGCGTGTGTATCGCGTTAAATATGAAATAAAATAAAAATATAAATACATATTTATTCTGATATATACATGTATAGCCAAAAGAAAATATAAAAGAGAACTTAAGTATCTAACTAGAATATGTGATGATAATATAAATTGATTTAAAAATAAACAGAGTAGTAAACTTACTTTAATTTTTATCTGGATAATACCAAGTTTACCCTTTGTTAAAGTGGGTGAATAGTTTGTCTGAAACGAAGAAGGTTGCAGGTTCAATTCCCGTATCAGTTACAGAAATCCATACCTGACAATTTCAACATTTTTGGGCTAGTTATCTGATATACTCGTAAGTTTAACACAAATTATTAACTAGGCTAAAATAGTAAATTAAAAAAAAATTGTAATTGTAAATACGCGTAGTTTAAAGCCTATTATGTATAGTAGTAGTAGACACATAAGTTATGAACATACTAGTGGTTTCTTCTCACTTCTTCCACTGGTGGACAAAAAATTGAAGTGAACTATAAAATAATTTAATAGTATAAAATATGACCTGTCTAAGTGCTTATTTGTAAGCTTAAAGAAATAAAAACTTTTCATTTCAGTTTTAAGGTAAATAAAAATATTTTCTTTCTTTCTAGGACGCTATGGATTAAAACAATTCGTTTACATTTTGCTATCGATTATTTACATAAAATAAATAATGCTGGACAATTCACACAGCATTATCTAGCCCCATGGTAAGCAGAGCTTGTGTTATGGTACTAGATAACTGATATACATAATACAATACATTACATAGATAGATTTTTTTAATATACATAGAAAACGACCAGATGACCCGGAAATATCTGCAGATCGTACACACAATTGTTCCGAGGCGGGAATCGAACCCGCAACCTTCTGCTTTGATAGATTAGCCTTCAGCTTAAAATAGCAGTCCATGAAAACAGCCTTTAAGTGTTTATACTACCTGCACTATGTTATGACACCCTTAAAATAATAATACCTATAGGCCATGGAAATACATCAAGGTACTCGTATATTTATTGAAGTAACACCTCTGAAGCCTCAGGGGTTGATTCAACCCTTCTAATTGACAATCTAAAGCTTATTGTCCAATAGTTTGGCGATTTATATGAACGTGTTAACTAAATAATGGACGGTAGTAGTCAAGTACAGTTGGCAAAACTAAAGCTCTTCGGTAAAAAAAAATGCTGGACAATTCACACAGTATTATCTAGCCCCACGCTAAGCAGAGCTTGAGATATGGGTACTAGATAACTGATATCCCTAGGTATACATAATACAATACATACATACATAGATATTTTTATTATACATAGGAAACAACCAGAACACCCTTAACAAATATCTGTAGATCGTATACACATTTGTCCCGAGGCGGGAATCGAATCCGTGACCGCATTACAGCTGGTCCTTCGCCCACCGCACCACAAAGGTCGTCAATAATTAATACAATAATGTAATTTGAAATGTATCATCACTATATGACACCTATGTGAGTCCACTGCTGAACATAGGCCTCCCCTAATGAGCGCCATAGCACCTTCAGCTTGACGCATCTAGCATCTCCCTGAAGTTTTGCGTAGGTCGTCTTCCCACCTGGATGTTATTGAATATCATAATTGAATTTATTATTTGACTTCGAAAAACGAAAAACGATTCTTATTTTTTATTTTTTAATGTGAGTACCAATAGCAGAAGGCAGAACGTGCTGTCTTAAAATCACTTTTTACTTTGTTTCAAAAACAAAATTTTGATACTTCAAAATGAATTTAATTTATATAATATAAATATATAAATAATGCTGGACAATTCACACAGCATTATCTAGCCCCATGGTAAGCAGAGCTTGTGTTATGGGTACTAGATAACTGATATACATAATACAATACATTACATAGATAGATATTTTTTTTATTATACATAGAAAACGACCAGAACACCCGGAACAAATATCTGCAGATCGTACACACAATTGTTCCGAGGCGGGAATCGAACCCGCAACCTTCTGCGTCGCAGGTGGACCTTCGCCCACCGCGCCACATCGGTCGTCCTTCATTTAAAAACATAGTCTGTTTTTGTTGTCGTCTGTACTTCAGTCCACAACTTAATCAATAGCAAAAACACTCTGTACCCTTTTGCATATGCAAACAATAATGTCACTTCCATAAGTCTGGGACAAACAAGCTAAAATAACCTTTATTTAATTGCAGCAAAGGAACAGGGTCCTTTGAATTAACTTCGTTTACCTAATTAAGAGATGCCATTTCTGTGATGTTTGTAAATCTTCTTTCGGAAGGGAAATAGTACTAGGTAGTGTGTTTTTGATTACTTACAAGCAAAACTTTGGATGCCAAGTATTATTAAATATTAAAATTAAATATTAATATATATAATTAAATATGTAAAACTCCTTCACGCGAAAATGTCTGAAAAGATCGCGCTGATATTTACGCTAATAATATTGTAGCTATAACTATTAAATAATAATTGTAACTTGTACTAGGTGCGTTTAGATTCTATTAATTACAACTTGACATCAGGCGAGATTGTGGTCAGACGTATCGTCAAGGTATATTGACTAGAAAAATATTCATAACTAGATGCACCCCGCGGTTTCGCCTATGTAGAAATCTATGTATCAAATGGTTTATAAACGTTCCTCTTGAATTATTCTATCTATTAAAAAACGCATCAAAATCCGTTGCGTAGTTTTAAGTTAAGCATACATAGGTTCAGAAGAAGTAACTTTGTATATACTATGTCATCATCATCATCATCCTATAGCATTCCACTGCTGGACATAGGCCACCAAATCCTCAAATGCAATATTTCCTATCTCTTCCTAATTCACACCATACAAAATTAAAACCTTTATTAATTTCAAACCCTCGCTTTAGTTTGTGCAGAATTAGTTATGCAAGATTGAAGTGGTCATCCAAGTCTGACGCAGAAGATCTCTGCAAACATTCATAACAGGACCGTAATTGGGCTACTGGCTGGTCTAGTATACCAGGAGACAGTAATATAACTATTACCTATAAGTACTTAGTATACCAACAAGAAATAACTCAAAAATTGTTTTGCCCTGACAAGGTTTTTATGCATTGTGTACCTTACTACTTACCACTAAGATACTACACTTAAGAGGCCTCCGGAGGGACGAATTCTTCATACAAACGTAATACCAAAATGATTTACAATTCAAGCATATTTCGACTATAATATTGTATTATTTGTATTTGAATAGTATTTATCTAGGTTCCTGAACAGATTTTTTTTCAAAATACTTACCTAAAATTAAATGAAAGCCAATCGCATTTTGCACATTTTTATGCGAAAATGGACAAGTATTCTTGCTATTTGTTTCGTATTAAACACATCAATATCTTACGTTTTATTTATTAAGGAACATAGCTTATATTGTCTAGTTAAAGAATAATAATACTTTGTGAAGAATACAAAAAGTTTTCAGTCATAATTTTTGGTATTACGAAACAAACCAAATTTTGAACGGCTAATATTGATATCGCGCACGCATGGGGCGCGGTGCAAGGGTTAAACAGGGACAGCGATATTCGGAGCGATTTTTGCAAGCGAGGGACGCCGAACCCTTAAGAAACTACCTGTATGCATGAAATCAAAAACTTTAAGGTTTTCAGTCTTAACCTCTAGTGACGTCACACACACACACACACACACACACACACACACACACACACCAAATTCACACTTCAAATGAAGGTTTAATGAGGTAACTAAATAATGAAGTCCTTGGACGAAAGAAATTACCACACGAGTCACCGTCGAAAACGTGACAGCTAGTTGACAGGCGTTTGAAGTTTGTGCGCTAGTACCACCTTATTAAAATGAACTGACGCGCGCCTGGCTGGCGCGCTAATTTCATTGCATGGAGTCTTGCAGTCTTGCTTTGCTTGCTATCATCGATTGAAATTGAAAGAAATGATTTATTGCTAGTGTGGAGTTTATTTAACAAAGTTCACGTCTCGTAGAGGTAGCCATATACCTCTCCGAGCGTCCTGATTCCTGTGCAATCACATTTTTAGATGAATCCATTCCAGAGAAACTGACGCATAATTTCGCTTATTGTGCAGATCATCAAAGATTATTATGACTTATAAATAGTCAGTGGATATCTTTCGTTATCCTTGGAAACAGTTTCGTTACTTGTAGTACTGATAAAACTCTACTACCAAGGTTTCAACGTATAATACCTCGACTTCGTTGAGCGTATTTTCTACTTGTTTTCGGACAAGAGCACTTTCGTCTTGGATGAATTCTAGTGAAGAGAGGTAATTCTGTCAGGTAGGGACAATGGAGTTCCATCCTCCAGACTTGTTGAGTTTTGTCAAAAAAAATACGATATTTACTTGAATAGAATGACTTACCAAAATTTTATTTTTCCTTAAGTTCTGGAGGTATTACTAGAAACGCAAAGTTAGAGAAAAACTATGAATGAACTTTGATGTAATGTAACAGAAGCAAAACCCTCTCTAATAGTAAATACATTCATATAATTAAATCTAAATTAATTATATGAATATATTTAAACTTACACGATCTGAACATATAATTATAAACATTAATACAACGGGTATTTATCGCGTTTATTTAACACGTTTATTACGGGATGACTCATCCCACCAAGACAGTGTGTAAACCTTTTGAAACGTCGGAAAAAATAGGTAAATAAACGCGATAAATACACGTTGTATTAGTAGATATAATTATTCAAATGTATATAAAAAACTAGACTGAATTTATTCAACTTCCTTTTATTCATCTTTTAATCAGTTTCAGCACATCATCAGCCTATAGCAGTCCACAGCTGGACATTGGCCTCCCCAATGATCATCATCACCAGCCTATAGCAGTCCACAGCTGGAAATTGGCATCATCAGCCTATAGCAGTCCACAGCTGGACATTGGCCTCCCCAATCATCATCATCAGCCTATAGCAGTCCACTGCTGGACATTGGCCTCCCCAATCATCATCATCAGCCTATAGCAGTCCACAGCTGGACATAGGCCTCCCCCATCATCATCATCCTGACCTACAACCCTACACCTCTAATCACCACAACCAAAACAAAAAACCACTAAAACTCATTATAAATTTCGTCCATCACGACAGTCATGTCATCGATGACCATTTTCGAGTTTTTTGTTAAAAAACCCGTGGAGTTATAAAAATAAATGAGGCTTCGCAAACAGTAGGGTGAGCCGGGGACAATAGTTAGGTCATTATATTCGGTCATTTGGAGCCGTGGTTTCGATTTAAGGGGTTTTTACGGCTGGGGTGGGAATAAATAACCTGTGAGTAGGGGGTTGTCATTTTTTAACAAGAATCTTGAATAAAAATGTTGGCTATGGTTTTGGTTTGGTGTTTGGTTATACTGAGCGTTAATGCGTAGTGTTTATGTAGAGATCAGACTGTTCATTTACTTCGTTGATCAGGTACTATTAGTACTCAGGTGGGTACTGTTGGTACTATACGCGTACCTACTCGTATATACCTATTTTGATATTTATTAAGTACTAAGAAAGTGGAGTAGATGGAAGTAAATATAGTTCTCCTCAATCAGTTATATGTTGTCACAGCTGATGGCAGTCTATCATGCTTTAAAATAAGACTTAAACGTTGGCTTGTCGAGCAGAATTTCTATTCTGTGAACGAACTATTACAATTGTAAAGCTGACTTTATTTTAATTTACTATTTCTATGATTTAATTTAATTTTCAATTTTAACAATAATGTATCTTTTGTACCTATACGAAAATGTGACATGTAAAGTGGTTTTACCAATAAAATGTATTTCTGTATTTCTGTTACCTATTGATTTGTTTTTACTTTCAGCATGCGTAATTATGGGGTTTAATTACCTATTACATCTAAGCTCATATTTCACCGATCGCTCCTAAAACGTATTTCAACAGAACCGCTTTATTGAGTTGTCTGTGATATGCTCTTGAACTAGGTTTAACTCGGCGTTGGAGCGTAAACTGGCTGTGAAGTAAGTTCAGCTTGGACCGAATGAACGATATGGCGCTTAACTCGTTTAAAGTGATAAACTAAGTTTATCTTATAGCTATCGCATCCAATTGCATACGGTGAAATTGGACCTGAGGTGGTAGTCAATTGTTATTTGTATCTTAAAAATTTCATATTAAAAAATTGCACATCGATGTATTACGTATTAATAATAATAATAATAATAATATTCTTTATTCAGACACGAGATCCATCACATTTATATCTATAAATTAAAATTAGGGCATATTAAAAATTGCAGTAACAAAATAATAAAAATAAAATTTAAGGTACTAGGTTTAAGTACACAGTACGTCAGGTGGCAATATGCACCCACCGTCTATAGGTGTCTGATAACATCAGACGGTCAGACAGGCTTACAATAATGTCGTTTTTACACATGTCAACTCTGGACATGAATGAGGCAACTCTCTTTCTTTGGATGGCATTGAAAGAGTCTACACGGGATTCTGTAAACATTTCTGAAGCGCTACAGTAGCGTTTCAGGCCCATGAGATGCCGGAAGATGTTATTGTATTGACCCACGCCTTCAAACTTTTCTCAAATTAATTTAACCAAAGCCTATAATTTATTTCCCTTTTTCCGCCCGAATAAAATAAAAATTCTAAACGCTCAAGCAAATTACACCATTCCTGTATCGTCACATTAATTTTAACGATTAAACTCGTATTCTTTGGCACTTGTAAAAACGCCTATTGAACGAGGGGGTCGGTAAGAGCCTATTCAAAGTGTGGTTGTCGTAAAATAGTGATGTGATAAAAAACGAAAACACAAAGAGCAAAAATCCTTCTGTTAGGAGTATCAAGGCTCCAAAATCTTAACCTGAAAACTTGCACAATGTAAATTAATTAAATCGATTTTTGCAGAACAGCATTGAATAGATGAGCAGAGAAGCAAAGTGCGGTATTCCTACCACCCGAAGACTCACCACTCTTCCGCGCAGCACACCACAACGCACCACTCTGCCGCGCAGCTCAACACGACGCACCACTCTGCCGTGCAGCATACCACACACGACGCAGCACAGCACGACGCATCATTCTGCGCACCAGGCTTTCAGCGGCAGGTGATTTTCTTTATTTCTAGATATTACACTCTACATATGTAGATCTCAGTAAATCTTATTAATAGTTTTAAAAAAAAATCATAGGTTAAGATGATTTTTTAAGAATTAATCAAAAGACCTAAGTGAGGATTTACCAATTTGTCACACACAACGAGCACATCACTAGCAAATGTTTTCGTTCACCGCTATAACAGGAAAAGTGCAATTCTTTCGCCTGGATTGTAATTCTGCTTGTACAATTTGACGTTTAGATGGCTTTCGAAAATTATACCTTGCAATATGCCAGCTTACAGACTTTTGTTATTTTGGGTTCTTGTCCTTTTCCTGTTAGGGTGCTTGCTACTTATCAGTAAAATAACTATAGGTACCTTAGCTATCTAGTATCTATTAGTAAAATGTATAATGTCAAAAAAATATTTTTATTTAATGAAAAAGTTCAACGACTTGTGGGCAAAGACCACTACAGAGTGGAGCCCACCCAACGCTAAGAGGCGACGTGGAAGGCCCAGGATTAGATGGCGCCACGAGCTCGAGGTACATCTTCCATCATGGCCTGTTGCAGCGTTGGATCGCGAGGAGTGGAAGGAGAAAAGGGAGGCCTTTGCCCAGCAGTGGGACAATAATGGCTTAAAATAAATAATAAATTCCTAACAGTTTTTTTATGGGGAGAAAACATCGAGTCAGAATTCTATTCATTATACATTTGTATTGTGTATCAAGATGGCTCCTTATTTTGATTACCATTTAGAAACAAAATGCAAGCCACAAGCCATTAAAAACACGCGCTAAAACAATACGCAAAAAAGCAGACACGAGACCAACTAAAGAAATTAACCTTGATCGTATATCGTTGATTTTGAATCCTATTTTAATGGAGATAAGGATTATAACAGCTGATTTCAGAACTGATTTAAATCATGTTTTACTGAGCATTGTAATGAGTAGTAAGACAACGATCGTGGGAAAAATTCCGAACTAACTGTACCAGAGAAAGCATGAAAGATATTGCCAATTGTATGCTAAAGCCTTGAAGAGGTAAAACATGGTAAGAGATATTTGCTGAAAAACTAGATTATTTACTCTTTTTTATGTTACAGGTAATCGGGATCAGGACGCCAGTAAACGTTAGTTAATTTTTTTACCGCGCATACTAATTTATCCATTCAAAGATGACTGTATATGTACTTAAGATAAATATCAATTATTTTATATATAATTATCTTGATAATTACGCCACCGTCAGCTTTAAAACGTACCGATCCTCCAAAAGTTGCCTGGAAGAGATCGCTTTTAGCGATCGTCGTGCGTCGAGCGTCGATTGTGCCACTAGTTATAATTAGTATTAAGATCCTTTAGTATTTTATATATTTTTTTGTATTGATGGTGCAATAAAGTTATATTGTATTGTATTGATGACAAAATATACGAATAGATTGAGTTATGATTATTCTATTCACATACTTTTATTATGTAGGTACTCATAGAGTTCTGACAGTTATTACAGTTTATTTTGAAATATTAATTATAAGGCGTTTTACTTCCCATTTAAGACAAAATATTTGAAGTATGAGTCATCAAACCTGAAACTTCATATTCCTGACTTACACCGTTTTTGTTCAAAGTCAGTCGCGTGCGCACAATTGCTTCTTGTTCGCAAATTATATGCTTCATCATATCGTTCAATAATCACTCCATTGTAATTAGTAATAAGGTTTAAAGTACATTGTTCTCTGGGTTGCCAGGTGTGGTTATAATTAGCGAGTTTTTTATCGAAACTGTAGTTTCTGAGTCAAGTTCATACTTGTTGTGAATTCAAGCGTGTTGGCCTAGGTCATGGATTCTCCTTATACTTCTGGTTAATATTTTATGAATTATGCTTAACTGCTCTTTAACTGACAGTTATGACTTGTATAACTCTCCCTCTGGCTTTGGTTATTATAAGATTAACCTTCTGAAAATGATTTTAATCTTATAATTTTGGGGGCGCTTCCGACTGGTATTAGACACATAAGTTATATGAACATAATATATAGTATGTAGTAGTTATGACCTACGGAGCTGAGACGTGGACACTCACGATAGGGCTGGTCCACCAGTTCAAAGTCGCTCAGCGCGCTATGGAAAGAGCTATGCTCGGAGTCTCTCTGAAGGATAGGATTCGTAACGAATACATCCGACAGAGAACCAAGGTTATCGACATAGCTCAAAGAATTAGCAAGCTGAAGTGCCAGTGGGCCGGCCATATCTCGCGAAGAACCGACGGCCGATGGGGCAAACGTGTTCTTGAGTGGAGACCACGACTCGGTAAACGTAGTGTAGGACGCCCTCCGACCAGGTGGGATGACGACCTGCGAAAGACTGCAGGTAGATGCTGGATGCGGCAAGCTGAAGACAGGGCGCTATGGCGCTCATTGGGGGAGGCCTATGTCCAGCAGTGGACTGCTATAGGCTGATGATGATGATGATGAATATATAGTGGTTTCCTTTTCACTTCTTCCAATAGTGGACAAAACATTTAAGTGAACATTAAAATTAAAATAATGTTATTTGATAATAATGAATAGGATAAAATTTGACTTGTCTAAGTGCTTGCTTTTGTAAGCCTAAAGAAATAAATGCCATTGAGTTTGAGTTTGATTCATATGGATCAGTTGAGCTTCCTGTAGTTTGTTTGCAATAGTCTGCAGACTGTCCAGCATTCTTTGTTTATTTATTGCGTTCTATAGGTGTAAAAAAGTGTTTCTAATCTCGATAATGAAGTGTCACTATAGATTCTGGGGGATTTGCTGGGGCAAGCGTGTTCTTGAAGACAGGGCGCTATGGCGCTCATTGGGGGAGGCCTATGTCCAGATTGTCCAGCTGTGGACTATCATAGGCTGATGATGATGATGATGACTATAGATTCTATTGGTCACACAATTATTGAGAGAAGGAGAACGTACAATGACTAGGTTAGACATATTTTACTCAATTATTTTAATTTTCTTATTTTAAGAACTGCTTACCTACCGAAACTCCATCTTTCCCCAAACACTAAAAAAACAAGTTGCTGTTTGCAATTATTGCAAACGCTTTATTATAAAGCGGCGCAGTTTTAACTCCGTTAGTGCCTGTATTCAATAACTTATAGGGACAACACCTAGTTCCTCTGTAAGCCTTTATAGATAAATTATGTAATTTGCCAGCGTCACTATTACAATGAACACTGCCTATACTGTTCTACAAAATACAAAACATAGCTATAAGTCACAATAAGTACAGTTTAGGGTACGTTCACACTGCGGATCCGTTTTTACAGGATTGTTTTTTATTTATTTTAAGGAAGGCCTACAGCTAAAATACATACAAAATAAGTAACATTAACCTAGCAACAGAGAAGCTAATATATGGCCTTCATGGCTAAATGGTAGTATGAAAATTAAATACGCTATGCTTAGCTTGGGGCTAGATGATGCTGTGTGAATTGTCCAGCGTTATTTAAACCAAAAACTAATACAATAAAACAGATAAAAACATAATTAGATTAGAAGAAACAAACATTTTGTTTACAATCGTCGAAATGATGATGATTCGAAATAAAGATAACTAAACAACATTTTCGAAAAAAACTTAAGACCAATTGTTTTAGTTTAAATACCTAATTAAATGAAATGTAAAGTACCTACTATTACAATAAAATAAAAATAAATAATCCTTGCCACGTATAAATAAACCTCTCAACACTTTTTTTCACTTTCTTCATATTTTTATACGGAAAGATAAAAACATGGACGATATAATGGTTCTTAGTTACTGGATTAAAGCGTTTATTGTATCCTGAAACACTGACGGCTCCTATAATATAAAGACGACCCATATGGTGCGGTGGGCTAGGTCCACCTGCGACGCAGGAAATTGCGTTTTCGATTCCCGCCTTGGGACAAGTGTTTGTACGTTCTGCAAATATTTGTTTTAAGTGTTCTGGGTATTTTCTATGAATAATACAAAGAACTATCTATATAATTCATTATTTTAATACAATGAATTATAAAGACAGTTTTTTGTCGTTAGATTGCGTCTTCGATTCCCGCCTTGGGACAAATATTTATACGTTCTGCAAATATTTGTTTCGGATGTTCTGGGTATTTTCTATGAATAATACAAAGAACTATCTATACTATAATTCATTGTTTTAATACAGTGAATTATAATAGATAGTTTTTTGTTATATCAGTCATCTATAACACAAGCTCTCCTTAACTTGGAGCTAAATGATGATGTCTATCCAGCATTATGTATTTAATACATACATCATCGGAAAAAAACAGATGCTATGTGAATGCACCCTTAGGTATAGTTATGTACTGTAATAGCTTGTAATTACACTGTCAAGGTTTCTGTTTATGGGCTATTGTCTTTGTTATGTTTCAATTTGAATTCTAAATGCAATTGCATTAGGTCTACTTATGTTTGTAGTTATTCTAGGTACTGCTATAGTGCTTTCGACAGAAGCTCTTTTTTTATCCATCGGTCAATAGGCTATAGAAATGCAAAACCTCAAAGATCTTATTAAGAAATATCATTTGTTTTACAATATCATAAATGAATAAAATGGAACGTCGTTTTATAATAGATAGTAGTAAATATCTTAGTCCTAAATGTTTTATAATTAACGCCATCTGAACACATAATTATAAAGTAATATTTAGTCCTGTTTTATTAGTTTTTATGAAAGAAAATATAAATAAACAGACCAAAGGCAGGATTCTCCAGTTATCGATAAATAAATCTAAGGTTTATGTTATTAACACTTTGAGTGCTGAAATCACACGGTATGTGTTTTCTACAAGTGACTAATATGCGTAAATCCACAATAGCGCAGCGGCTGAGAAAATACAGATCTGTGTGACTCAGCACAGCCGTAATATTTTTCGAACGAAACGCATGTGCGGTGTTAAAAAAAGATCGCAGTCGTCGAAAAAAAATCGCAGTCAAAGTGTTAAGTTATTATAGTGCGTAAGCCCTTGCGGTAATCTTTGAGAAATTCATCATGATAATCAACCTACAGTAGTCCACTACTGGACTTGAATAAAGTCCACGTAAATTTAAAGAAAATTAGTATAATATAGAGAAGACCTCATAAACTCTGCCACCTCCTTTGTTGAACTTGACTGTAAATCTTACCGTCTCTAAAATCAATCAATGTGAACTACAGACGGAAAGACATAGTTATTGCCCAATTAAATTGTATAGTGGCCCCGTGAGTATTTATATAGATTATTTTCTTTGTTTGGGATTCAAACAAATGTAAATATATTTTGTTTTATATTTAAACACCTGAAATTTATCGACTGTGCAATGCGAACCAAAGCTACAAAAGCTATCGATATAGCTCAAAGAATTCGCAAGCTGATGTGGCAGTGGGCCGGCCATAGATCACAAAAAACCGGCAACCGCTGGGGTAATGGTGTTCTTGAGTGGAGACCGCGACCCGGTAAACGTAGTGTAGGATGACACCCTCTGGCCAGGTGGGATGACGACCTGCGAAAGACTGCAGGTAGATGCTGGATGCGGCAAGCTGAAGACAGGGCGCTATGGCGCTCATTGGGGGAGGCCTATGTCCAGCAGTGTAGGTACTATTATCGGTTGATGATGATGATTCTCAGTGATAAGGCCGCCCATATTGTTTTCTGTTTTGTGTGGTATAATAAAGTGTTTTCTATCTATCTATTCATTTTTATTTTTTTATTGAAAATAAATAATGCTGGACAATCCACACAGCATTATCTAGTCCCATGGTAAGCAAAGCTTGTGTTATGGGTACTAGATAACTGATATACATAATACAATACATTACATAGATAGATATTTTTTAGTATACATAGAAAACGACCAGAACACCCGGAACAAATATCTGCAGGTCGTACACACAATTGTTCCGAGGCGGGAATCGAACCCGCAACCTCCTGCGTCGCAGGCGGACCTTCGCCCACCGCGACACATCGGTCGTCCTTGTGAAACCATGCGAAGATATTGTCTATTTATCTCTTAAGAGGTCGAGGTATATGTATAAAGTAAAGCGAGTCAAAAATTTAACTCACAAAGCCGATAAAGTAAAATTTTCTGGTAAGGGGACGTTTTATGACACTATTTTAAACGTGGCGTCCTTAAACGTGGCTTACGATTTATGGTTTTCGTAATTTTCTCGCTTAGAGACAATGCTTTAATTATCTTCGGTGATAACGGCCCCGATAAAGTATTTTATTTGAGCTTTACTGGCTGCTTAAACGGCGTATTGTTAAATGGAAGCAAGGACATAAAAAAGTTTGATTAAACTCTTAAAAAAAGATTTTTTTATAGGTGAAACGATTTGGTTTCAAATGTTTGTGTTTGTTTTGTTTAAAATATTTTTGCACCAGAAAGAAACAGGGGAGAAGGTGATTTCTACGGTTTTTCACTTTCACTTTGATTTTTACATATTTTATCTTGAATTTTGTCCCAATGTTTTATATTGGTGATATGATTTTCCTGTCGTTGTTTTTATTTGTTTAATTATTTTAATATAGATAGATAATTCTTATAATGCACACTTAAAAATAAAACAAACGAGATAGAATAAAATACAAAATATTTGACAATTTGGCGGTCTTATCGCTCAAGAGCGATCTCTACCAGACAACCGTGAGTAAGATGGTAATGACAAAATGTATTAGATCACATCATTTAGTTGATAAACGACAGAGTGGTGTGGAAGCGGTTCATCAGCGTCACCGTGAAAGCCTTCCAGGCACGACCTTCAGTAATGAAGAAAACGACAAAGAAGAAGAAGAAGTTGATAAACAATAAGTGCCTTTTCATAAGCCCGGTGGGGCAGCTAGTAATTAATAAATGACATTATAATATTTAAAAAATCATAATTATAATTAATTTTAATACTATTATTATATTTATTTAATAAATAAGCCCTAAAAGTTAAGGCGTTGAGTACTTTATTATCAAAACCCAGATATGCATTGTCGCAGAATTTTATATATAGAAACACGTTTAAAAGTAATGCTTATTCTAAGGCTAGGATTAACATGTACACTAGCTTATAAGTTCATAAAAAAAAAGAAAAAAAAAAATAGAAGTAATGCTCGTAGCCCACATTGTTTCTAATAATGATATCGCATGGGACCGTGCATTACTAGGACATCGTTAATCTAATGATCCTGCGAGGATTTTCCCATGCAGGTATTTTTTTAATGTTTTTGATCGGTGAATTATGGTCATTTATTTCTATTAGCGTAATGGGCAAATGGCTTGTGAATAAATTCAAGGCGAGTGGCAAGCAATTCGAAAAAATCGTCAGAAAACTGTGGTAAGTCAGCTTTACATTATTGACCTGATTTGGAACCTTTGGTAGCTTTGTTTTGGACTTCCTATAAATAAATGAATAAACAATGCTTGACAATACACACAGCATCATCTAGCCGCAAGCTAAGTAGTGCTGATATACACAGTACCTAATATAATTATGTATATTATGTAGATAGATATTTTATTTTACATACAAAACGACCGGAATATCCGAAGTACAAACATTTTTGTCCCGAGGCGGGAATCGAAACTTATTTATTAGATGTACCTATAACAGGGTAGATGTTATATTCCAGGTACAAGTCCTTCATCAACTAGAAAAAAAAACTATTACTCTACAAATTTTACTACGGGCTCCATCATGTCTGCAGCATCCAGCCGCAAAAAACATAAGAATTCCAAATCTATGTCATTTTTTCAACTTCAGCACTACGCAGTTATCAGACAGATGTCAGCATCAGGTGGCCAATTATACAAGTTCATACAAAAACTGATCATACAAACGATGCACTTGCAAAAACTAAACACGTGCAAACGCAACAAAAACTTTTTTGTCCCGAACCTGCTCCGCAAAAGTGGAGCAAAAAGGTTGCCAGACTCTTAAGACTTTATTGTGAAGAAACAAAGTTTGGAATGGTTTGCATTTAAATGGGTTTAGGTGGACTACCTGTTACGTAAAGAAGGGTAGAGTAAGGTCATGGTACAAAAGCGGGTGTTTAGTTAAAATATACTGGCTTAAAAGGTTTATCATCAGTAAGATCATTGGAAAAATTCAACTTCTTTATCAAGACTGCAGTTTCTGATTTGACAAAACTCTGCCAGTGCCTGTTTTAAAATAGCATCATATTTACGAAGATTTTAAAAGAGTGTTGGAAATCTGTATTGCCGCAAAAATGAAGATAATAAAATATAATAAATAAATAAAAAATTGTACTTTATTAACAAAGACAGTGCGCCTCTTTAGATCTTTTTACATCAGATTTGACTCGGAATATAGGAAGGCGCAAGTATGTTGACGATTGATTTTTGACATACGCCTTAATGTAGTTAGGGTTTATATTTTGGTCACCATTTCGGTTGATGGCAAAATTTTCAATCAAAACAGAGCAAACATCCAAATTGAACAAAAGCAAGCAAATTTTCGTGCACATTTTAACACATTTGGCTACAAGAAGTTAGTATAATTTACCACTAATGTGAAGGTTGCGTGCAGTAACAGATTATGCCGGTGCCAAAATAACTGATGGTGATTCTTTATCGATTCACCCAATACTAACATTTATTTTGGTGTGAGCGATATCAATCAACGACTTAGTCAGATATTGCCCTGTGGAAAGCTTTTTTTACCATTAAATTGTACCTATATATTTGTTTGTTTTGAAAAAACTGAAAACCCTTAATTTTACACTGTTTTTAAGTTTTGGGCAACTAATCAAATAATAATAATAGACTAATCACACGGAAATATTTTTTTTATGCAACAACTCCACTTTCTTTAAACCTCTTATACAATATTTAAAAAAAAAACTGTCCATAAATTGACGGAGAAATCGGCAGACTTACATAAAAGAACATAATAATAGGTACATAACATAAGTAGGTACAACCGAACATAGAACCTCCTCTTCTTTTCAAAGTCCGACAATACAAGTAATTGGCATTACAAACAATTGGGGAACAGGTTCATTAAGCACCTAATTATAATGACCGGAAGTAACGTAAAAGTGATTCTTTCTAACGACGACGCCATTAGATAAATGGTCAGTCATATCCTGTGTTTAGTTAAAACCAGTTAAAAACAAAGTAATATCAGAGGTAATAGTATCCCCGAAGCTTCTCGGTCTAGTCTTAGAGAGATCACTTCTACAAGCGACTGTCTCTTATAATCGATAGAAAATATCAACTCGATGAGACGTTCAATGTACAAAGAGTTCCTAAGAAATTTAATAAGGTCCCATTTTAAAATCGACGAGCCTTGAACCCTCTATCTACATGTTTTGGGGTCCATTACCATCAGCACTTGAAGACGATCAAATCATAATATTTGATGGTGCATCTACTCCAAAAATGACTATGGCCTTGACGTTAACCTTTATGGAATTAAAAACTTTACTTGAGTAGTTTTTTTTTCGAATATATATTCGAAAAAAAACTACTCGTCATACGCAGTCATTTAACGGATAAGACGTCCAGAATAAAGAGCAACGTTGAAGACATCACATAAAAAAAACACAAAAGAATTGCATAGCATAGGCCACAAAAGACCGAAGTTAGACTCCAAGCAAAATTATGTAAATCAAAAACCACTCCCACGCACAAAAACTGCTAATCCTGACACAATAGGACCGACAGCTGTACAAACACACCAGCGTCAACGATATGGAGGTTTGAACGGGTGAACCTATTTTGGGACGAGAGGTATCGAAAGTGGTGAATGTTTCTTTCATTTATTTGAAGTTCGGCTGATGGTATGGTGATTTAGAAGACGAACCCTTAAAAATTAATTATATCTGTAAACTGTATATGTTCTTTAGTAAATAAGTAAATAACGAAGACCTCTGGCGCGGTAAGCGAGGTCCACTTACGACCTAGGTGGTTGCGGGTTCAATTTGTACCTCGGGACAAATGTTTATACGATCTGCAGATATCAGTTCCGGGTGTTCTAGTATTTTTCAATGTATAATAAAAAAAAAATGTATATAAATAATGCTGGACAAATAATGCTGGACAATTCACACAGCATTATCTAGCCCCATGGTAAGCAGAGCTTGTGTTATGGGTACTAGATAACTGATATACATAATACAATATATTACATAGATAGATATTTTTTATTATACATAGAAAACGACCAGAACACCCGGAACAAATATCTGCAGATCGTACACATAATTGTTCCGAGGCGGGAATCGAACCCGCAACCTTCTGCGTCGCAGGCGGACCTTCGCCCACCGCGCCACATCGGTCGTATATCTATGTAATGTATTGATAGATAGATAGATAATGCATTTATTTGACACAGTATTTATGTATTCAGTCATCTAGTATACAACACCAGCTCTGGCTGCTTAGCTTGAGGCTGAATTCTGGATAATGATAATTATTATAACGCACACCGCAGAAAGCTAATCATAGAAATCTGCTTCCTTGTTGCAGTTCGGACAGATATAACCGCAACAGTAGCCCATAACAGTCCACTGCTGGATCAAGGCCACCCCTAATAAAAACCTTCATCATTATTATCAGCTTAGGTTACCTGTTAGTCCGCTCCTGGACATAGGCCGCCCCTAATGAGCCTAAAGCCTGGCAAACCTTATGGTAATACCCGTATTACTCATTTAACCTTAACAGAGGTAATCAAAATCTTACTAGGATGCATAGCCATAACGAATCTGGCGCAAAATAAACACAAATCAGCTGGTTTATCCCAAATCATCATCTTACATTCGTAACACTTCCAAGAGTATAACGTTAACTTAAAACAAATTAACCTGATACTACTTTACGGTTATTTAGTTTCCATAAACCTTAAATCCAGTTCAGTAGCCAGTTTTAGTATCACTTATTCCGTCCATATCAGATTTGATTTATGCTTTTGTAAGCTTTAGATAAACAAGTTTTGGTATTGTGAAACAAAGGAATGCTTCGTGAGGCTGATTGAGGGACAGTTTAGGTTTTATCCTAAGATCTAGGTCACGGTAGTATAAGCATAGCAGTAGGACAGCTTGTGGCTTGGTTTTGAAGATTATTTGTATATGTAGCAGATAAGGAATAAACTATCGTGGATTGTGTTACAAGAACACTGCAATTCAAGCAAATAGTGTGTGGCCAAATTAGATGAATTAAAGAATACATTCTTTAGAAAAACAAAAATATTTTATTTTAGACAACAGACCCATAATATGTACATGGGACCCATATACTCGTACATACGAGTACACACAATTTTCAACAACAAAATAAAATAAAATAGGCGCCTGTGGTAATATGAGCCATGGATCTAATTTGGCGTTTTAACACTTTCATGGCCTAAGACACACCCACATGGTCGATATGAATAGCCTAGTAGGCCTAGTGCGGGCGAGTGTACCCCTGCGGGTCGCAAAGCTGAGGCTGGGCAGTGAATGCGTTAACCAACGCCTCTGTAAGATTTGCTAAAATAAAACTTTTTTAGTTTTTAGTTCGCCTACATGCTGTAGTTGATTTTCTGTTACGTTTACACTATGTCTAGGTCTTGTTTACGTTGCTGCTTTATGATCAGATTTTACATCTGAGAATTAGATTATAGATGTTTTGATTACACAGGTTCGTTTACAAACGTTATATTGTATGATTCAGTTGTCGCTACCACAGATATTAGTTCCACTACTACAGAGCAAATATTTAGTCTTAAAATTTTCAGAAACATATATGATAAAGTAGGTACTTAAATTATTTTTCCTCTAGTCAAGTAGTTTCTGCCCGCGGCTACGGACGCATTGTTTGTGTGGAAACGTCTGCAATATCACATTGTACCGATACTATGGAGCCTCTTTAACTCGAACCCCGTTCACTCGAAGTCCTATCTAAGACAAAAAAAACATGATTACCCTCCGTTGAGTATAGAAACCCTTTAACTCGGATTATTTAGACGCTATAACTCGAACTGAATATGATTTCCATGTGACGTACATTTCATGCAAATAACGTTCAGTAACTCCAACTACAAATTTAGCGGACTCTTATGAAAACATATATGATAAAGTAGGTACTTAAATTATTTTTCCTCTAGTCAAGTAGTTTCTGCCCGCGGCTGCGCACGCATTGTTTGTGTGGAAACGTTTATAGGTTATTAATATGAATATATGAAATGAAATGAAATGAAATGAAAAAGGTTTATTTGACACGACACATAATAATTTTAAAAACACAAAGGATAACTAAGAACTAGGCACAAACTTAATTACTAAAATAATGGAGGTTACACAGTTATCTATTTAAAACTAAAAATAATGGAGGTTACACAGTTATATATTTAAAAATACAAAAAGAAAAAACAAAACAAAAATACCCCCAGATTATTTTAAACTCAAAAATTTATGATTAAAAACAAAAAATAAAAAACTAGGTACCCAACTAAAAACCTCCACAACCTGCCTGGCAAAACATTTGGTGTCGAGTCAAAAAGGTGTCAACTCAGCATGTTGCTGGGTAGATAAATATAGATACCTACTCAGCGCTGGTATTATGTTGAACCTTTAGAAATAGTTACATCACAACGTCAAACCTCTACGCACACTGCCAAAATTATCTTGTAATTATGAAGTTAAGGATTTAAATGGATTTACATGCCTATGTAATGTGTGTAATGAAAATCTGCAGCAAAAATAATTATTAAATACATACAAATAAAATTAGTGCCTGCCTAGTACCTACTCATTTGTCTACCCAAGATAAACTCTATCTATATATATAAATTAATCCCTTTTTCCTTTACAAACCTTGGTCACGGCATAGCGCGTGAACGGCTGGACCAATTACGATAATTCTTTTTTTTCTTTTTTTTTTCTTTTGTGTTTGTTTTCAATGGCGTAGCTAATAACTATGTATTTTCCAGTACATATGCAGGATAAAACCCTCAAATTATTGATGCATCATTGTTATTGATGCCGTCCCACTTTCTTTGCTCCTGGATCAGAAACCGCTTTAATTTAGTTTTAAATCCGTATATGTTACTTGCGTTTCTAATTGGTGGGGGGATGTTATTCCAGCATTTTGTCGATGCGTATCGAAAACTTCCGCGAAATGCGGCAGTTGCGTGTCTTGGCGTGGCGAGTGGCGCCACACACTGCCTATTCCGAGTCGCGCGCCAGTCCGATCGCCAGTCTAGCTTCTCATATAGATATGCTGGTGTTTTAGCATGAATCACGCCAAAGAGGAGGCATGCTAGATGCAGCTTTTGACGTGATTTCATTTTCATAATGAAATGCTTGTTTAAGAAGGGTGTTATATGTTCCCTGGGTTGTATATCAAAACAGAAGCGGGCGCATGCGTTTTGTACTCTTTGCACGAGCTTCTGTGTGCGTGCTAGGAGCCGCGGACCAAAAACGGTATCAGCATAGTTTAACCTAGATAGGACTAGTGACTCCACTAATTCTAGCCTAAGCTTCTCGCTTAAATAAGGTCTAATCCTATATAACACCCTTATCCTATAGAAGCAGTTGCGCACATTTTCCGCAATGTGTTTTTCAAAACGTAGGTCTGGATCTACGTGCAGTCCCAGGTTTCGAGCTTCGAAAACCCTATCTACTGACACCCCCATTACTGATATATCTATATGAGGACCCAACCTATCTATCTGCTTCTTACTACCACAAACCATAAATTTAGTTTTAAGAGCATTAAGTATCAGACTGTTTTCGTTTGACCATGCAGCGATTCTATTGAGATCCTCAGTTACAAGTAGCGAGGCCTTCTCGCAATCAGCTGGTTTACAGGAATAGTATACTTGCAGATCGTCGGCGTAAACATGATACTTGCAGTTCTTTATACAGCTGATCAGATCGGCACAGTACAGGCTAAAAAGTGTCGGTCCAAGTATGGACCCCTGCGGCACACCTCTTGTAACTGGAGTTATAGCTGATACTACTCTATTTCCACTACCATCACGCAGTTCCACATATTGACGACGATTGCCCAGATAACTATCGAACCATTTGACGGTAGCAACGTCAAAGCCATAGTATCTTAACTTGGATAGTAACAGAAATAAATTTAAGGAGTCGAACGCACGTGAAAAATCGAGCAGTACCAGTATTGTACACAGTCCTTGATCTTGTGCAGATAAGATGTTATCGGTCACATCTAGGAGAGCAGTTGCCGTACTTCTACCTATTCTAAAACCAGACTGTACATCTGGTAGAATTTTATTGGTTTCTAGATATGATGTAAGTTGAGCATTCACTACTTTTTCCAATATTTTTGACATGCATGGTAAAATGCTAATAGGCCTTAGATCTTTATTTTCAATTGGGTTGTCTATTTTTGGCAAGGGTCGTACTACTGCTACCTTCCAATCGTCTGGAAAAGTGGACTGGGCGATGGAAGAGTTAATCAAGCATGCTAGGGCATCTAGGGATTGTGGGAACGTCATCAACAGCATGTTTAAGGTTATGTGATCATTTCCCTCGGCGTTACTTTTAAGCATCTTAATAGCTTTCAAAATTTCATCGAAGCCCACAGTACTTAAGCTGAAAACTGCCCTACTGAACCTGTGATACTCAAAGTACGTCAGCCGACTAATGTTAATGTGCGCTACTCCCGGTACATTTAAGAAATGGTAGTTAATTTTATTCGGATCTTTAAAATTAGTTGGTAATGAAACTTGTTTTTTAAAAGGAAGTATGGTAGATTTAAGATTTTTCCAGAGGGCTTTTGCATCCCTAATTTTATTGTTAATGTTATGCTCAAAGTACGCTACCTTTTCATGATATAAAGATGTATTCACTAGGGATTTAAGGGATTTGTAGTAATCACGCTTTGAGTTACTTTTATCTTTAAGATAGATTCCAAGTGCCTGGTCTCTTAACTTCATCATTAATTTAATATTATCTGTGATCCAAGGGTAGGACTTGGACTTTATAATCAAGGTTTTAATTGGGGCATGAATATTAAAAGAAGTTAAAACGCTTTGGTTAAAAAACTCGAGCATACTATTTACATCGCCCAAGGATTTTAATAAATTCCATTTAATTGTTGTCATATCCTTGTCAAAAGCAACTTCGTTAATGTGTCTTAAGGACCTATGTACAAATTTTTGTGGAGCAATTTTTTCTCGTTTCACATTCAGCTCGCACGTGATAAAGGCGTGACCGTGTGATTTACCTAGGGGCTGAACTAACACATTTCTAACCCGCAGGTCTGAGCAAATTAAGTCTATTAATGAGTGGTGATTTCCAGTAAAATGTGTCGGGGTAGTCACATGTTGCGTAAGACTCAAACAATTTAAGAATGTATGAAACTTTTTTGTGTTGCCATCATCTACTAACAGATTAATATTCATATCTCCCATCAGCAACACATTATCACAGGTTGGAGCAGCGTTCATTGAGTCTGTAATTGCGTCGAAAAAAGTATCTACTTTCGTCCTTGGGGGACGATACGCCGTTCCTATGATTAGTTTCTTGCCATTGAGAGTGAGCGTTATCCAAATCTGTTCTACTAAGCTGTTCTGAGGGTCTACCGGATGGGTCCAAAGTCTAGCATTTAATCCATGCCTAACATAAAACCCGACCCCGCCCCCACGGCCGCCGCAGAGTGACAAAGGTCGAGGAATATGCCTCAGCTTGTAACCTGGGGCCTAATTCCACTATTTTTAAAACAAACACGACTATGGCTCCATACAATTGTCATAGCTATTGTGTCTTACGTTTATATGGTATCCTACTAAATTGTGACAGCTGTCTCAATCGCTTACTATTGTATTGTTATTGAGTAGTATGGTAGGTGTTGCCGTATACATCATAAAATAAATATGAAATGGCGGACCAAATATTTATGAATCCGTGCACTCATAATTAAGGGTTTATAGGTATCTAACAATTCAAATTATTACTGCAATTGCGTAAAAGTCTATTTACATCGCTCTCAAATACTTACAACGCAACAAAATCACGATTTTAATAAAATTTGTGAGTAGTAAGCTTTAATGACATAGATAAAAGAGTTTCAAGTTGTCAATGTAAACGTCATATAGCAACTCATGTCAAAGTTACTTGTATTTGTTATTTATGTTTGATTTTTCGTGAATTCCCACACAAAATCAATGGATAATGGTACTGCTGAAACAAATTAAGGCCCTCCTTGACTACCTCGACTACCACCGATATTTGGCGCTAGGGCATTAATCTAGAATGCCTTATCTTATCCTAGAGCTATCTCGAAGGAAGTGGAACGATCTCATAAAGAAATGGTATTAGCTCAGACTCGCCATCAAAAACGGGAGACGAGTGGAGATTGGTAAGAAATGCAACTACTATTCTATTCTACTCCATTTTTTATCGCAAACAAGTACAGAGAGCCCATAATACCATGTAGTTACTTAGTTAGTTTCACACTTTTACAAGCATAAACTAGTACCTACTAATTTTTATTATTATTGTTATATTAGCCCGCAGTGTCCCACTGCAGGCCTCCCCCCCTTCTTCCACTCATCTCGGTCCTCAGTAAGGTGAACCCACTCTTTGTTGTATAGGTCTACCTACTAATACCTAATAATAATCTACCGTTCTTTTTCAGTACTACAATGAATACAAAATATGAAAATGTATGCTGTCGTCGCTTCATTGTTGCAACTACAAAGATTTACATGGTCTGCGGAGCATTATTTTTCCCACTCAATCTTTGTGTCTTTCGAAAACATAACACAATTATAACCTACCTATGTAAAACAATTAGACAAGTGTTTATCTTAGAGCGCTTTTGATTAGTTTAAGTGTTGTTTTAATTAGCATAAGTGTACATACTTTATTATATTATGAATAAAAAATGTGTATATAAAAAATGGTATTTATTTTTACTCTAAACCTGCAGATTCTTGGATACTCAGTAGAATACAAGATTTTTTATGCCAACATAGAAATTTTTGAATGAAAAGTTATAATAACTGATAGCAATAACAGAAAACAATGTGGTAACAGCTTATCTTTAAAAACTAAAACACAAACTACAACAATGCATAATCTCACATGTGGAGTTAAAAGTGTTTAAATGAATTTATTAATACTATTTACATTATCATCATGACAGCCATTATCTTGTCGACATGGCTGATTCCATGCCTTGCCACTATTTGCCAACTACAGCTTGCTGCATTGCTCGACCGGCTAGAAGTTTTGGTTTGACTCTACAACAACAGCCTTCAGCGCTGGCTTTCAATTCTTCTGCAATCTGTAGAAAATTATAACAATGAATGTATATACATTATGTATAATTAGGGTTTAGGTACAAAGTGTGAGGGGTACTAAACAGCTAAGCTAGCTTCTGTTTTAATCATGACGATATGGTAAGTAAAAGGTCTCGAGTTTAAGGGAGACAGACACTTATCTGATTTCGACAGTTTCTAATCTATATCCTCCTACGGCCCAAGTCAATTTATTGGACATCTGAATTACCGCCCAAGTCCAATTCTTTGGACAAAATGATTATAAGCATTGCAGCCCAAAAATGTTTTTATGTTTATAGATAGTTCTCAGTTTCTAAACTTTTTAATAATTATTGGGGGTACTATTTATATATTAAAGGGTCCGTCTGCACAATCAAAAGTGAAATATCTTCGGTTCATTTTATGGGACATTGGGCGTTAGTTACATAAACTCCTACCGTCTATTCGTCAAATTTCAGGTACATTGGGCTGTTCATTTAAAACAAATGATAAGAATAGAAACTTTTATTTACTAAATTATTTCAAAACTTACAAAGTGGTGTTTATGTATAACCAAAATACGAAACTGTTCTGGCAAATTTTGCAATTTATTTATCTAACAAACAACCAATGTGAATCATATTGGACAAATCGATTCAAATCAAAATAATTCCAAATACATTAGATGTAATTCACAAATATTGATAAACTATCATAGGATACTAATTATGCTTTTAGAATACTGTGAAATTCGACAAAAAATATAAGAAAAACCTATGATTTTTATGGATTAAACTTACTTGAATTCCGCGAGGTCGCCATATTCAACTTTGCGAAGCACTCGACTGAGAATTTTATGTGTGTGAACTTGTTGGTAGCACTGAATCTATGCTAACAATATCAGCCAATCACGACAGTGTACAAAATTGGCAGTTTAGTTTGAATTGTGAAGTTAACCTACGAAAAACTGATTTGTCCAATCTAAGGGACATGGGCGGTAATTATACTGAACCAATTGAAAGTTTGGGCGGTAAGCCTGTTGTCTATATTGTGCAATGAAAGGTACATTGGGCCGTACGAGGATATACAGGTATCATATTCATGAACTCACTTGCTCTTTAATTTGTTGCTTTGATCTCTTTGTGTTGGCAAAGGAACATATATGGGATAGACCAAAATAAGTGCCACCAACACCTCCCTCACAGCTCTGGAAACAGCAGGCTATGAGCGACAAATGCCAGTGCAGTCAATATCTGCAAAATAAATTGTTTTAAATAGTAGGTACTATCTAGTTACATAAAATAAACATTATAAAGCTCAGGCAAGAGGGAATTTAATCAACAAAGATAGTTTGTTTTACTTACATTGATCATTATGGAAATGCCATCAGATCAGTACGGCCGGCGTTCCTTACGAATATGAGGATTGAGATCTTCCGCTTATGTTTTGACTGTCCCCTTGATAAGACGATAGGTTTTTGTAAATTCCTTGTCCTGCAATGCAAGGGGTCCAACGTCTTTCGCAGAAGAGCTCTAGATCGTCGCCGGTTTTGACGCTCTAACAGCCGGCGAGAGTTTATAATGAGTTGCAGACGCGCTCGAATTAGGAAACTCATTGAACTTTTTATTATTTCACTATTATTTCACAAGCACAATAGCACCGAGAGCTACCTTTGTTCAATCGTCCATTATCTCGTCAAAATCTCTAACCATAGACTAAATTAGCCGTCAAAATAACAATAGAATTCCATGTTTGCTTGCTATCGCAAGCGATACAAGAGACTGTGATTATTAGAATGCGACAACTTGTCACAATTGTAAGTTTCATAGATACGACCACGATACAACTGAGACTGAGAAAGATTGTGCTTGTAGGATACCAATAGGTGTCAATAGTGGCGATTTAGACGCGATACTACTGTCATTGTGAGGAGATTGTGTTAGTGGAATTAGGCCCCTGGCACAATAGGCGCCCGTCCCTCCTCCGCCTCCCTCAACCACGTTTCATTTATTGCCATAATATCAGGCAAACTCATTTCCATAGCAGCAATAAAATCATCATGATTTGTACCTAACGAACCTGCGTTGTACAAACCAACTTTCAAAAATTTATAAATCATTTTTAATAAACAAATAGACTACACTTATATTAACATGGTTCGCGGTTAAATCATTAATAATGCGTACACATCCGTAACCGGTACTATATCTGAATGTCCTAAACATCAAAACCTGTAGTGCGTAGTACTTGCGAAAGTAGATATCATAATAGACATATTTTAAAACCGTTATTAAATTTTTGTTTATTGCCAAGTAAAATGAAATCGTATTTTTAGGGATCATTAATTTATTATGATTAGAAAATAAGTACTTACTACTATAAATATTATTATTATATCTAGTGTGTAACGATGTAGGTGTAAAAGAAGTAAAATAGATATATATAAGGACGCAAGAATATATATATAAATCATGCATTAAAATCATTATGATAAAGTTGTATAATTGGTAAAGTTTTATAAAAATACATTTGTTAGAAATATCAAGCAATAAAATACACTCTATCAAATAATTATCTACTGTGAGACGCATTGCCAGAGTACTAAATAGACTGTAGTCATAACTGTTTAAATAGTTATATTGCCATGCATTGAGCGACAGTGAATATACAAGATAGTAACATAGTAGGTAAAACTGCTTTGGCATGTGCACGAGTGGTACCGCAAATAGGTGTTTCTTGACGTGTAAGAACAGAGTGTTCCTCATTGTATCCATAAAAAAAATAGTATGCGGTATACCTAGTAAGTAAAAGGACTTTAGCGCTGAACCATGTGATAAAATTCCAAAATAAGAGCACAATATCGAGAGAGTAAATAATGCACCTGTGAGGTATTGGTAACCTAGATTTTTTTTAACGAAATTGTTTACCAAGCAGTTTGCGTAATGTATACTCTTAGAGTAGTTTCTGAATGAACACAAAATTCTATTATTACTTATGTGAGACTGCGTAACATGTAAGCATATATCTCATGGGATTTGTTTTGTAAGATTAATATAGTTTTTATAGTTTTAGTTCTAAACCTGGAATCAAAGATTATTCGTGCCGCCGCTCTACACAGCGGTTGTGTTGCGCCGCACATGCGTTTCGTTCGAAAAATATTACGGCTGTGCTGAGTCACACAGATCTGTATTTTCTCAGCCGCTGCGCTGGTGTGGATTTACGCATATTAGTCACTTGTAGAAAACACACCGTGTGATTTCAGCAGTCAAAGTGTTAAACAAGTAACAAACATAATATCCATCTAAACATCCAAACTTTCGCATTTATAATATTCGTGTGATATTAAAAGTTACAGATAACCTACGCTTTTTAGTCGCCTTCTGCCTCTAGCAAGAAATTCGGTTCCTTTAATTTTAGTACCTACCTACATGAAATATCCAAGCATTACAATTTATTTCGTATACTTCGCTATGACTTCGCTACAGCTGATCATTTTGACGACCGATGTGGCGCGGTGGGCGAAGGTCCGCCTGCGACGCAGGAGGTTGCGGGTTCGATTCCCGCCTCGGAACAATTTTGTGTACGATCTGCAGATATTTGTTCCGGGTGTTCTGGTCGTTTTCTATGTATTATATAATAAAAAAATATACAATACAATACAAATACGCTTTATTGTACACCAAACACAGAAAAAAACAGTAAGGAACAAACAAACAAAGATACAGATGCACAATGGGCGGCCTTATCGCTAAGAGCGATTTCTTCCAGGCAACCTTTATACCAAATATCTATCTATGTAATGTATTGTATTATGTGTATCAGTTATCTAGTACCCATAACACAAGCTCTACTTACCATGGGGCTAGATAATGCTGTGTGAATTGTCCAGCATTATGTATTATGTATGTATGTATGTATGTCAAATGTATGTATCTTTTAATTCTAGCACTAAATTGCCCGTTAAATAATCTTACACTTTTTAAGCAGCTCCACTAAATCTAAACAGACAGCTTACGACGTTATAAGAAGGAATTATCTGACTCCTAATGGTCCCTTATCTCATTTTACTACTTTTACAAACCTTTGGTTTTTTTTATGAGAACTCGGGAGTCAGGTTTTTGCGTCGTAGTATTTGAAGTTGTAGGGTAAATACGTCAGTATCGGTCGTGCTTTTTACGGGCAACATAGGTTAAATATCAAAGTAAGTAGGGTAATCTAGAGTTAAAGAAGGCATAAGTACCTAATAATTAAGTCTTCGGGTTAATAAATACTTTGATGAGAATTAAATAAGTAAATGAAATAATGCTGGATAATAAACACAATATTCTGTCTTATTTTGACCGACTGTTTGAGGTGTGTGTTGGTGAAATAATATGTGTCCTAAGATGAAACCAGTTTCTTAAGGAATTTGTTAGAATTAAAAACAAACTCAACCATGATACCTAATTGGTTTACCATTCAGCCTTGTGAATGCAGTTGTTGTGGAGTGAACATGAACACATACAGCCCATGTTGGCTGACTTTACCCTAGAAACTTTATCTCCGTCCAAAACATGTCCGAACCTGCCAGCAAAAAGCTTTGTTTATATTTTTTTCTGAACCAGCTGAATATTTTTTATCGATTAGTAGGTAGAGAGTGGCAAGATAATGGGTTCTAAACTGCCTATTTCGGAGTTTGTATTCGTTATCTATTGCTGTGTAGACGCTAGGTTGTAGATAAGCTTTGAATTGAGTAGGTATTGACAGTTGGCCTTTCTCAACAGAATGGTTACTTGTGGAGGTAAGTGGGGAGGTACTTTGCAAAGATGACGAAAACCACACTTTCAGGTACTCAGGTTTGTTTGTATTTTAGATTTTTGAAGATAATACGCACGAGAAACAGATTAGGTACGTGTCATGTAGATATTTGGAAGCAGCTTTTAGGCCAAGTTCCGTGACGTAAACATGTCAAGTCAACAAGGGGTATTTTACTTCTTATTTATATCTATAAATAGGATTTTCTGATACTACCTGGTGACCAACTCAAAACGTCACCTGACAAATCAAATATAGTAGATCAGCACAAATATTTGTAGATCGTACAAATATTTGTTTTAAGGCGGGAAACGAACTCGCCACCTCATGCATCGCAGGCGGACCTTCGCCCGCCGCGCCACAGAGGTCGTCGTTTTATGGCGTTTGGCTATGAAATCGCTCGCAAATCGTCAATATGATGAGGCGTTTAGCCAAATCAATTATCATACATAACGAATCGGCCATTCTTTGGTTATTTAACTAACTGTAACTGTAACATATTGACAGTCTGCCATATAAAACCTTCAATAACTATATTTATTAACGAATACATCCGACAGGGAACCAAAGTTATCGACATTCGAGTAGCTCTAAGAATTAGCAAGCTGAAGTGGCAGTGGGCCGGCCATATCTCGCGAAGAACCGACGGCCGCTGGGGCAAACGTGTTCTTGAGTGGAGACCACGACTCGGTAAACGTATTTCGCAATGTGTTTCCTAATATAGTTCATCATCATCATCAAACTATGTTAGTCCACTGCTGGACATAGGCCTCCCCCACTGAGCGCCATAGCGCCCTGTCTTCAGTCGACATCCCACCTGGTTGGAGGGCGTCCTACACTAGTAGGACGCCCTCCAACCAGGTGGGATGACGACCTGCGAAACACTGCAGGTAGATGCTGGATGCGTCAAGCTGAAGACAGGGCGCTATGGCGCTCATCGGGGTAGGCCTATGTCCAGCAGTGGAATAACATAGTTTGATGATGATGATGAACTATATTAGGAAATACATTGCATAAAACTTTCTTCAGTTCCCAAGCTCTCACTGCCAAACCCACCGTTCTGCAACCGTACCCAGAACAATCACTCGTTATTACAAATATAACTGACCACTCTATTAATGAAGAAGTCACGTATGCTAAATAACACGGATTGGCGAAACAGGTGCGCTTCGCAATCTACGTCATAAAGATGAAACGTGGTGGATTAATCGTGGAATCTATTGAGGTGTTTGTGTGTGTTCGTTGTGTTATTTACTGTGATTTTAGTAAAATAACCATATAGCCACCATAAGATCCTATGAAATAATCCTAGATATCAGCATAGGAATAGACAATATTGCCTATTCTTATGGTATCAGCCAACTCTACCTGACTCTACTAAATAAATAAATAAATAATAAATAATGCTGGACAATTCACACAGCATTATCTAGCCCCATGGTAAGCAGAGCTTGTGTTATGGGTACTAGATAACTGATATACATAATATAATACATTACATAGATAGATATTTTTTATTATACATAGAAAACGACCAGAACACCCGGAACAAATATCTGCAGATCGTACACACATTTATTCCGAGGCGGGAATCGAACCCATGCGTCACAGGCGGACCTTCGCCCACCGCGCCACATCGGTCGTCAAACTAAAAAATAAAACCAAACTGATGTCATCATCATCACTGGTTTTTAACATCCATGAAGAATGGTTTCTTTAGTGAAATGAAATGAAATGAAAGTTTATTTCTTTAGGCTTACAAATAAGCACTTAGACAAGTAATTTTTTATACTATTCATTATTATATTGATGTTCACTTCATTGCATTTTTTGTCCACCAGTGGAAGAAGTGAGAAGAAACCACCAGTATGTTCATAACTTATGTGTCTAGTACATAGATTTGCTTATCTGTAAGTTGTTAGATTTTGAGTTGGAGCAAAACTCGTTCCAATCTTTTTTATTTTCTAGATAATCTGATATTTTGTAATAAGCCTTTTTACAAAGAATATGCTTCAAAATTTTTTTAAATTTAAATATTGATAATTTTTGCAACTCACTTGGAGTTTTGTTGTAGAAGCCCTTTAAAAGATACACTTATCTTATGTAGTAGTTTATAACACTCGATTAAATCTATCAACGTATGAATTACCAAAATATGCAAAAACCTCGGTCCTTACGAAAGATCAGCCTATATCAGTCCACTGCTGGACATAGGCCTCCCCCAAACTAATATAATTAGTTATCTATAAATGCGAAATTTTGGATGTTTAGATCGATGTATGTTTGTTACTTCTTCGAGCCGAAACTACTGAATGGATCGGCCTGAAATTATGTCCATAGGGAAGAAATAACCTTAAAACGTTTCCATAGAAATAACGCGTGTGAAGCCGCAGACAGAAACTAATAAGTAAATATACGCCTGGAGTATTATCATTATCATCATCAGCCTATATTAGTCCACTGCTGGACATAGGCCTCCCCCAATGAGCGCCATAGCGCCCTGTCTTCGGCTTGACGCATCCAGCATCTACCTGCAGTCTTCCCGTTCTTGTCATCCCACCTGATCGGAGGGCGTCCTACGCTACGTTTACCGAGTCGCGGTCTCCACTCGAGAACACGTTTGCCCCAGCGGCCGTCGGTTCTTCGCGAGATATGGCCAGCCCACTGCCACTTCAGCTATGGAAGAGTATTATCATCTCAATAGAATTCCTCTGTGCATTGAACTCTTCCTGCACTAATCTGCGCACATCAGCCATTTTGCAATTTATTAGCACGGACATGTGTCGCACGCGACAGAACCGGGTAAAACAGGATTTTTCCGCTTTCATCCGGGCCCCAGTGTGGTTAAAACAATTAGCACGTGGCGGAAATTTATGACCCAGGTTTTGTGTCAGATTTTATGAAAGTTTGGTGAAAATCTGTGGAATTGATTTGTTTCTTTTTATTTTCATACATAACTATTTATTTATAGCAGCTAGTATGTTAATACTAGCTGCGCCCGCTTCGCTCGCGTGGAAATCTATGTGTCAAAGGGTTTATAAAACTTTGAATCACTCTACCCTCTAAAAAAACGGATTAAAATCCATAGCGTAGTTTTAAAGATCTAAGCATAGGTACATAGGGACAGACAGACAGCGGAAAGCGACTTTGTTTTATACTATGTAGCGTATACATTGCATATTGATTATGTATAACACTTTCATTGCCCTTGACGTATATGCCCAGGTATAGCTTGTTGGGCGGTTTACGCAGTGAGGTACCTACCTACTTACAGTTTCCCGTTAAAGCCAAACTTCATTCCACACGTGGCTATGCAGTGCACGAATCAAGTGGCCCTTGAAAAATGAATAAAAAAAAACACTTTTTTACAATTTCTTCTGCTTTTACTTTACCTGGTTTGACAATATTTGGCTGGGAGTTTGAGAAATTAGATAGGACTTCTTTCTGTCGACTGTTATAATTGACATCCTTAGTTAAGATAATCGTTTTTAAAGTTTATTTTGTGTGCGAACTTGTGTCTATATATTCTTTATTGTTTCATCTGTAAAATAATAGCCGCTGATTGGTTAATTCTCAGGGTCACACAGCAGATGCGATGGCCGACACAAAAACGTTCAAATAGTGCAGCTTTTTACTATCTACATGATAGACTTGAAGCTAGACTGATAAATAAATAATTACAAACGACCAAGCTAAGTTGGCACTTCGCGTAGTCTACGAGTGGCTAAACACGTGCAAGTCTATACAAGTTACCTTTCCGAGCCGACACGAGAGGGTAAAAGGGAAGGGGCAGACGGGATAAAGATAAAGATAAAGATTAATTTATTTGCTTCAACATAATGTAGGTTACAGTTGTAGATCTTAAATATATTGAAAGTTTCAATTATGTTCTACCTTAAAACTGGGCATGCAAATATTAAGATTGTTGTATTTTGTAAATTATTGATATAGGTTACCTGTTACATTTAAATGGTCAAAGTTTCAGATTGTCAACTAAAAAGTCATTAATTGTGTAATAGCACTTACTTACTAATAATTGTTTTAATTTAACTTTAAACATAATCTCACTAAGATTTAAGAAGGACTTCGGCATCTTATTAAACATTTTAGGTGCCATACAGATTACGCTTTTTTGTAACAGTGCAGTTTTATAACTATGCATACAGAGTCTGTTGTTATCTCGCCTGTTACGTATCACAATGTCAGCCAATGATGTTATATATACGTAGATACGTTGTATCGAGCTCTGCCTTACAAAACGAAAATCAGGTACGTATCCTAATTGAACTCAGTCCGTCGTGCTCCTGGCCGCGACGCGCACGTTCGTTGAACACGAGGTTACTTACGGAATATACTTAAAATAAACCTCGAAAATGCCAAGTTGTGTGTTCCGAAAGTGTAATAACTACACAAGGACTATAAAAACCAGAAAGGGTGTATCTTTTCATACGTAAGTACTGTTTAATATGTTAAAATGTAAAATAGTGAATTTTATTTTACTCAACAATCATTGCCATAATTAATTTATAATTTATTTATATATTAATTATATTAATATTTATTTATACTTATAGATATGTTTTATTATACATAGAAAACGACCAGAACACCCGGAACAAATATCTGCAGATCGTACACACAATTATTCCGAGGCGGGAATGGAACCCGCAACCTCCTGCGTCGCAGGCGGAACTTCGCCCACCGCGCCACATCGGTCGATTAATTGTTACTTAATTTATAAGTATTTTTGTAGGTACATAGTATGTAATAAATAGTTTACTATCTTTCTATCTGTTCACCCAAGAGTTTAAAATAGGCAAAAATGGTTTTAAAAAGGCAGGTAGAAAAGTAAAAACAAATCCGACAAACACATGGTTATTAAAATGAAATAACATAGCGTTTGGTGGAATTTGGAATGGAAATGCAAAATTGATAGGTTTTCGCCAGTCTCATATATCCAGTAAAAAATTGCTGTATTTTCAATATTTGTCTGACCGCAATATTCCGTGTTTACGCATGTTTTTGTGAAAAACTATTGCATGTCAGCATTATTGGTGGCTCTCTCACATGGATTACTACCCCTATGAGATAGTGTAAACAGATGATGTACCATTTTCAGTAAACCAACTCAAACCTTTGCTCGAGTCATTCATTGTCCAAAACTTAAAGAACTTTTGGTCCACGCTATGAATGAAGCTTTGTTTGTTCTTTGTTTCTTCGATGGCGGTTTCAGTTCCGTTTTCAAAAATACATTCAAATGTAATGTATGTTTATTGTTAATGGTACAAGGTGTGAAAAAATGAAGAAAACAGAAATCTCGTTATTAATGACGTTAAAATATATTTAAGGGGTTTGGCAAAAAGAGGATGACTAGGAAGGCAAGTCAAGCTAATCTTTTCTGATTTTAGTATAAGCAAAAATTCATAGATGCAAATTATATAAAACTAGCAGCCCGTCCCGGCTTCGCCCGGATGGACATTTGTGTCATAAACATTTTGCGATGAACGTAGAGTATATGTAATATGTATATATCTTTATGCACGAAATGCCTTTTCATTTTTCTGGTTAATATTATAGCCTTTCTATTGGTAAAATATTTTTCAAAATCAGTTCAGTAGATCCTTACAACTCGATAAATTATCTATACTAATATTATAAAGAGGAAAGGTTTGATTTTTTGTTTGTATCGAATAAGCTCCGAAACTACTGGACCGATTTGAAAAATTATTTCACCGGGAATTTTACATTTCACCGCGGTACACTATCCGCGGTGAACATAGGCTATATTAAAATTTAGAAATGTGAAATTTGAATTTAACGCGGGTGATCTGGCAACATCCCAAGCCGAGGCTCGCACCTAAGTGGTGGCCCTTGTGCGTGTTGCCCCAACCTAATTTTTACCGGCGAGGCGCCCTCTGCGCCCGCCAAAAGTCCGGTAACGCTGTCATGGCCATCTGAGGTCAACAGCAAAATAGTCCATTCGAAAAAAAAAAAAAAAAAACGCGGGTGAAACCGCGGGAAACAGCTAGTCTTTAATATAATGACAAACAACTTTGAAAAGTATTTCAATATTGTTAAATATATTTGCTTTACTGCTCTATTCTATACTGTACATCAATTTCAGTTACACGCATCAATAATCCGCGGCTGTTTGTAATAGTTTTTAAGCCTCCACCCTAGGCCTCCATTTAAAAATGATTTGTTCCGACGCAGCTCTTCATTACACGATCAATGCACTGGATGTCAGCATGGACTTTATGATGAACCTTTCATTTAGTTACAGAGAAACATTTTTCTAGCAAAATGAAATGTTTTGGCCAATTTGATGAGTTTACTATCCAGCAGCTTATGATCCTATTTGGCGGGTAGTCAGTTAGTAACATTGATAGATATTTTTTATTATACATAGAAAACGATCAAAACATTCTGAACAAAAAAGAAAAATATATGACTTGACTTCTTTGATTTGGCAATAATAATTGTCTGTTTTGCCATTTTTATATTAGCTGAAGCCCGCGGTTTCACCCGCGTGGTGATAGATATTTTGGATAATATGCAATATATCTTTATGAATTGTAGCCTATGTGTTATTCTGATATGTAAGCTATATTATTGTGAAGTTTCATCAAAATACATTCAGTAGTTTTTGCGTGAAAGAGCAGCAAACATACATACATCCTCACAAACTTTCGCGTTTATAATATTAGTAGTATAGTAGGATAGATTGATAATATATCGATAATAATTTGACACTCAAATATCTACACACCACTGTAACTCCAAAATAAGCTAATTTTCCAGGCCGTGGTACACCAAAGCACTCCAAGCTAATTAAACCTCCGTAATTCACGTTAATAAGGCTTTCGACAGGTCCAGCGCCATTAATTTTAATGTCTGTCTGTATGTCCATAATTTACTCATAGCCACCTGTGTTACTGTGGCGGTTGTTGGTGTTGAAGTAAAGTAAAGTAAAAATGTTATTTATTGACCAAATAGACACAGTGAAACAGGCAATACGAGTCCATAGGCTCCTGAACTAGTTAAAACTTTGTTTCAGGAACCAATGGCTTCTCCAACTCTTCTTAACTATAAAAATGCGCGCTTTACAAAGTGCTCATACGACGTAATTATTTTATGTAACTTTTGTTTAAAATTTGTATAATTTTAGTAGTAAATGATTTAATAAGTGTTATTTATTATAAATAGTATTTTATCAAAAAACCATTATCGCAGGGCATCGGTTGTGCCGTTTAGCGGGTTATATCTTGCCTTAAGTAAGCCACCAAGCTTAGTTAAGGTGAAATACGTCCCAAAAACCCACGTTTCGACTCTTCGGAAAATCAATTTTAAGGGAACAAAAAACCTATTTTTCGAATATATTTTGATGAGGATCAAAAGTTATACCTTTTTACGAAAAAAATTATACCTTTTTCTTAAACCTCGGACGAAAAAAAAACTCACGGCTTCATCTACAAACATTAATTTATTTAAAAATGCAGGTTATTAAAGAGTCACAAAAATTTTGCTATCGCTAACACCGATAAGGATGCAAAAGCGAGCAAATACAACTGCTAGCGCCATCTATTGATAGAACGAGGAAAACAAAATTTGGCGCTCTCTAATAAACGGTTTCTTTTCTGTAACAGATTAATTGCCTGCTTGTATTAAACCTATTGTGCTTGAATTTCCCAGTAATATTATATTAAAAATACCTGGATACGATTATGATCAAGTGCCCTAATAATAAAGAGAACCTCTGTGTCATTAATACGCAAGAAAGTACTGGCTAAGTAGGTCAGTACGTTGTCCTACATAATGTAGCATGACTTTAACAAGTTTAAACATGTTCATCATAAAGGAGATATTAATTGTATTCAAGTATGAGTGAGTCTCAATAAACATGATACTGATAGGTACTTGAATACAATTAATTTGAATGCCCCGTGTGTAAAGTAAGAACTTTGGCATATGAAAACTCTGAGAGAGTCAAAAATATATCACCTTATATGTCTTCTTAGTTTTATAAAATATGTTTTTGATCTTCGATTATGATACAAATTAATAATGTCATATAAATAATCAAAGTATTTGAATTTTCTAAAGTACTTACCTAGGGGAAGCATTATCTAGGTATGTCCACTCAGTGGACATGAGATTGTGAGTGATGAAAAGTCGTATCATTAGTACCTGTCTACATTTATTTTATTAATTATGATGATTAACTTTATTAAGTCGTTTACTGACCTGTAATAATTTTACCATATATATTGTTTTTTCTAACGATTACACGATACAGTATGTACGGCCCCCGTTTGTAGAATGACTAGGCCGATCGCAAAAGGAATGCAGATCTTTTCGGTACCTATAATAGGTATGTAGATAGATATACCACGAGAGTGGAGACCACGACTCGGTAAACGTAGTGTAGGACGCCCTCCGACTAGCTGGGATGACGACCTGCGAACGACTGCAGGTAGATGCTGGATGCGTCATGATGCCGAAGACAGGGCGCTATGGCGCTCATTGGGGGAGGCCTATGTCCAGCAGTGGACTAATATAGGCTGATGATGATGATGAGATAGATATATAGATAGACAATACTTTTATTGCACACAATAAAACAAACAAGATAAAAAATAATAATACAAGATATTGTGACAATTTTGCGGTCTTATCGCTCAAGAGCGATCTCTACCAGACAACCGTGGATGGATAGGATCTTTGGATTTAAAAAGTGTGTGTATGTAGGTACCTAATTATTTTCATTCGACGAAATGGCTAAGTGACGTTTGTCCTTATTATTGAATGTTAATCATTCTACAATCGCCATGATATTTACTGAATTACGTCGTTTTTCAAGAGACCCATTCGTACCTACAATTCTGATTCCATCTGATTCCTTATAAAATTCTTTACTGTATGCAACAGAAAACAATTCTATAAGAAAATAGGTCATTATAATTCTGATTGTGGTACAGAGCCCCAAGCCAACTTACCAATATTAAATACTAACGGACCTTCGCGGTTTTAGTACGGATCCCTAACTTTTTTGAAAATATAATATATCCTATGTTCACCGGGCATAGTGTAGGTTACCAACGGTGAAAGAATTTTCCAAATCGGTCCAGTAGTTTCGGAGACTATTCATTACAAACAAACAAACAAGAAATCAAACCTTTTATTATTAATCTTTATAATATTAGTATAGATCGTATAGATTGATAAAACAATTATTTATATAGCGTATTTCTTTACGTGATTCCTTTTTTTTGTTCCTAATTTTGTTTTAATAAGTCTGAGTCAGGAACTCACGGCAGGTTGGTGACTAATCCAGTGGTTTCATCAAAGACTGATGTTTTAGTGAGGTGTTGATCTTTTGAGATGGCAGTGGTGTTGGTGGACTGGGAGTTTTGGACGATATGTCAGGTGAGTGGTTATAATATTCGGATTTTGTAACAATGAAAAAAAAACTTATTTTTTTTGTATTTGAATGTCTTGAGCGTGAATTGTCGGAGATGTGTCATAGTACTTTCTTGCATAATAATTTTAAACCCATTAATATTTGTTGCTGCAATTTCTGAGTTTTGTTTTGATAAATTATGTTGTATGATCTCTTAGAGCTGTTCTCGTTTATCACCATGACTATATTTACCATAAGACTTAGTCGGAATTTGCTTTGTTTTCTAACTGTCCATCGACCACTTACCTATGATTTTGTAAAAAAAAAAATGTTAAAATGAGGACACTGTACGAATAAGTAGGTATTTCATGATATTTGATGACTACTTAAATACTTACTGTTCCAAACACTTTCTGGAGGTAGAGCTGAAAATCATGAAAATCATTCGAAATATTTTTAGTTTTATTGATTCGCTGTTCGTAAGCTGGTTTATGAGTTGTTGATTTAAAATGTTTTGCGAACCTGCCTAATATTTTACGACTTTCGTATTTTTGTTGTAAAGAAAATGTGGATAAAAAAGTTAAGATCGGTATCAAATTATTTTAATGCGTTGTAGAGTTCTGTTATTAGGTACGCGAAACTATGCCTTAATATTTTTCACATCATTTGAGACATAACTTTTATATTTAGGAACATTATTTTGAAACTTTTTGGTACGTAGGTAACTAAGTAGGTTTGTATCACGTTAAAAAACACAATCACTCAAAATCTAACAAAAAATTACGAAACTGCGCAAAGTGGTTTGATTTAACTGCATTACCGATCATTATCATTTTATAGCCCATATATTGGAATCTATACAAAGCTTTCCACTCTAAACAATAAACCCAAAACACCTTTGGTTGCACAAAACCATGCCTATGGCAAAACCGCGACTATAAACCGTTTTATACACAACGTACAAACATACCATTACTGAATTGCCTCGAATAAAACACACACGAACGCCTGTCACAGTAGAATACCGATCCGATCCTAAACTCGCGTTAAACCAGCTTTACGAACCTCGCTTGCAGAACAAAGAGCCGTTAAAACACGACAATTACACGATACGTATTTTAGCAGGACTGTGTCTGCAAGTCCATGATCAAGTGAACGCTCTCCGAGTATCAACCCCGTGCTCTCGAGCCCTCCATTCCTACGTCACCTCACCCCATACGAATAACCCACGCTCATTGGCTCGTTCACTTTGGCGCGCTTTCTGGCTTCCAAACTCAAAATCGCCACTATCATCCCTTCCGCTCCCACGGCGGAGAATCACAGCATAATCAGAAAGAGAACAGTGTCAATCGGCGATCGCTGTTGTAACGTGATGTAACCAGTTCCAAGCGAGAGGAGCATACGACGCGACAAAGGGAGAGAAAGGGACAAGGCAGCCGTGTCGATGTTGATTGTAGTGGTTGAGTGCGAAGGGAACGTGCTACCGTGTGTTCTACTATTTATAATCAAATGGAGTGTGGCTGTGTGCGTGTGTGCTTACATTATGCACTGCACCCACACAGGGGCGCGTGGAGCGGGCAATGATGTGCACGTAGTATTATCCCTATTACACGACTCGGTGCCGAGGCGGCCGCACGTGCAGTAGTTGTCCGGAGCGACTTCTTTTACCGTACGGCTTGCGAAGTGTCTGTTTGTTTACATCGACTTACAGCGATGCATAGTGTCAGCGCGATTGTGTCATCGACCGTGGACCGGTCACCGCCAAATTGCAAGTGAATTACGAACAATATTTACGCGTAGTTCAACTTTTTGTGAACTTTTGCGGTCAGACTCGATTGTGATCTCAGCAGCGCCAAAACTTTTAAGTCACCAGTGCCATTTGGAGTGTCAAAGTGAACTTTTTATGTGATTTTACGAATTATCGTCGAAGCAACATTTTTGGATCAGACTTTTGTGAAGAAAAGTTTTTGCACAACGAACTTTGAATTTTTTTACACAAAAAAGAATTTTTCAGAATTCATACCCGAAATTTTCAATCTGGACGTGAAGATTATTAGCACCTGAAAAGATAAAGTCGCCAGAGGCGAAGTCCAAAAAGGCACACAGCATTTATGCATACAAAACAAACTGCTATATGCCCACGTTTCTTCCGTAGGAAAAGACGTTGTGAAAAACAAAGATGGCTATAGCGTTCAACTTGCCGAGCGAGAGAGAGGCGACAGAGGAGAACTTTTCGCGGCTGAACCGGCTCCTTGCCGAGTTATATGAGGTTCTGTGCCACATCTTGGTGTCCCGACAGCCTGGCCCAGAAGTCCAGGACTCGCGCCGAGGTGAGTGCCCGCCCGACCCTATCGCACCACCACACAACTTAAGATGCAATTCGACATACATCGTCAACTTAGTGATGGTCGTGGCGATCATAAAAGTGTCTCTATCATCATCACTCTTCAATACCATCAGATAAACAGAAGAAACTAGATAAGTATTGTTGACAGTGACCTGCAAAGCAGGTCTGGACTGTTGTTAAGTATTTTATAAGTCCAGTGTTTGTAATATATGTTTGTTTGGAAGAGATGTTGTGTCCGACTGCACTTAAATTGCTTGGTGGTTCGATCGGGATAAGCCGCGAGTTTTCTTGCGGCTTATTCCGTTCTTTTTTTTAAGTAATGTCCAACGAATTTTGCTTTTTGATTAATTTGAGTGAAGTTCGACAAAACGCCTCACTATCTGACTTGTAAATAATTATTTGTCCCATGAAATTACCTATAATCTTGCGACCCTTGACAGAATTGTTCTAAGTGCTTTTGCCAATATTTGCTCTAATAATATAAATAGTTTTACCAGTGGATAATAAATACATAAACAATAATGATGTAAGAATCAATGAACAATGATTTATTATTTTAGTGTTGTTAAGTTTTAAGTTACAGTTTCCATTTGATCTCTTATTTTGTTTATCAATTTATAGAATCAATACTTTCTTAGTTTAAATTATTTAGTTGTGTCTCTTCGAGATGCAGAAGCATTTAGTTTTTAGTTTGTTTCCATGAGGATCTCAAATATTTAAGTTCCAAATAATATCGATAGTCATAATTATTATTTTGCTTTCATTTCATTGATTTCGATTAGACACCAAATATTAGTTGAATATTATTCAAAAAATTAAATCAATGAATATTAATACTATTATGGATGGTAGCGAATTCTGTCATTACTATTCTAACTAAAATTATTTGTGACAAAATGAATCCTAATCTTAGTGCATTTGTAAATATTATTTAGTTCTTTAATTGTCTAAATATAATTTTGTTAATCCTAAAATTTGTTAAACTGTTTTGTTTAGAAAAAAAATAAGTAAAATAATATCAAAAATACGTTTTCTACTTGTAAAAAAAGTTTATGAAAAAATATTCTGTAGTTTTTTGATTTCTTATTATAAAAATATCGTACCTAATTGTATGTAAATATTATATTGCATTTAATAATTTGTGATTTTAAGCATTTTTGAATAATTTACATTTTATACTATCCTAGTTAAGATCAATATGTAACCTTTGTACTTCATAAACTCTGCATAACCTGGTTTATGTTTAGGATATCCCAAGCATTTTTATTACGGGAAATGTGAAATAAACATTTTTGTATAATAGCTGTTCTTTCATTGGCTATATCCCAATATATTTAAGAACCCTAGTAAAGAATCATTATCATTTTTAAAAAAAGTATTACAAAAATTGCTATTATCTGCATACATAGTCTAATCAATAAATACAACAGCCCAGTAAATTCAAAATATTTTCAAAATTATTATATGGCACAACGAAGTGAAAATTATTCCAACAAGAGAAAATAAAATACAAAAACCATACTACATGTGAAAATAAAATCAAAGTTCTAAAGTTACGTCAAATTTTAAATGAAACAAATGAAACGCTAAAATAAGCTAGCTCTGGCCAGTCATAAACAAAGTTAGTTGGGGCTCGTCAATCAGGACAGAAATATCCTTGTTTACGTACACCAATGTCAGGACTCAGGAACAAGGCGCAATAAAGCTATAGAGTAGAGTTGTGAGACTTGGAAGTCTAAGTATCTATTGAATACAGAAAATTACAATTTTATGGTGTGTTGGTGATACAAAAAAAATATATTCCTGATTGTATTTTAGAAAAATAAATAATAATAAATTGAAGGTTTCATATTCGTCGATATTATTCAGACCTATTAAAGATTTTACAAAGTTAGACTTATTAGAAAACTAGTTTCTGCCCGCAGATTTGCACGCATTGTTTCTATGGAAACGTTTGAAGCTTATGTCACGGGAACTGGATTATGGAATAAGAAGTAACAAACATTCATCCGTCTCACTAAACTATTCGCAATTATAATATAAATGTGATAAACCTATATGAATCAAAAATCATACAAATACAATAAACTTGAATAAGACGGGAGGATTAAGAAATACAAACACATTAACATAGTAAGAACAGCAATAACAATATACTGCTTAAGATCAAAACAGAAGTCGACTAAGAAGGTCCATTATAGGCCAAGAAACTTGAACTAGTTTTATGTACTGGAGACGTAAACCACAGGGTAAATGACAGTAGTGGCAGTACGTTAACTTGGCACGCTCTATATCGTAGTTCAAGTCACGACCTATGAGGTTTAACTTGTAGGAACAAAGCGACTTTACTTACCGGAAAACTATAACATTAAAAATAATACTAATATATTTGACGACCGATGTGGCGCGGTGGGCGAAGGTCCGCCTGCGATGCAGGAGGTTGCGGGTTCGATTCCCGCCTCGGAACAATTGTGTGTACGATCTGCAGATATTTGTTTCGGGTGTTCTGGTCGTTTTCTATGTATAATAAAAAAAATATCTATCTATGTAATGTATTGTATTATGTATATCAGTTATCTAGCACCCATAACACAAGCTCTGCTTACCATGGGGCTAGATAATGCTGTGTGAATTGTCCAGCATTTTTTTCATTTTTATTTTAATAATCATAGAAAAACTAATATATTTAACTAATTTATATTCTATCAGAATATAAGATATGACATGTTCACGATATATTTTACATAGGAAGGTAATGATTCATCTATGGAAAGTGAATAAGCTACATATAGTGAAAGAGTGTTACATGAAATCTAAATCAACAAAACATTGAGAAGTTAAACATGGGTCAGTATTTTTCGAATTAATCTACACCAACAACTTAAATATAAACCACAAACAGTTGATTGGTAAAAATTAAGTAAAATCGATTCAATAAATCGTCTGTAACAAAACAATCGAGAATAAATCGCAGGTCTTTATTAAATTACGTCGTAAAAGGGCATTGGCAATGGACTCGTTTCAAACAGACTATTCGAAAGCGAAAATCGTTCAGATCGTAGGAAATCGAAATCGATTGTACTAGCCATAAGTTTTATTAACAAGAGTTTCAAATATGTGAAAACTTTCTAGCTTTTTTAAACGGATACTCAAGTAGTCAAAAAGCAAAATTCAATAGGGCCAAAGTTCTGGTTGGTATTATTGAATTGGATGGAAGATCCTTCAAAACATCTTGTTGGATTGTAGCCGGGAGATTGGACACCGAGTGCAAAAGTAAGTACCTATTTACGTATTTTTTATCTTAATTATCCTTTATCATCATCAGCATATGATAGTCCACTGCTGGACATAGGCCTCCCCCAATGAGCGCCATAGCGCAGTGTGTTCAGCTTGACGCATCCAGCATCTACCTGCAGTTTTTCGCAGGTCGTCATCCCACCTCGTCGGAGGGCGTCCTACAATTCGTGGTCTCCACTCAAGAACACGTTTGCCCCAGCGGCCGTCGGTTCTTCGCGAGATATGGCCGGCCCACTGCCCCTTGAGCCTAATTCTTAGAGCTATGTCGATAACTTTGGTCATCCTTTATCAGTAACTTTAAACTCTGCACTTTATGCTATACTTAAGTTGTTTAGAGATAGAAATTGGTTAGAGCTCTATCAAATACACGAAATAACGCTCAACCCGTCAAGCATTGGTTAACCTTGAACCCAAATGAATAAGAAAGCCTAACAAAATAGCACCCAAGAAGGTAATCGATTCTAAAGAAATAATTACAATTAAACCGTAAAAGAACGCTTCATCGATCGCAGTATTTAAAAAGGCTTTATCATACCTTTTAATTTAGCCGTTACGTCTTTGTTAACGGAGATCCATTTTACCTACTTGCTTATGGTGCTTTTTGCTTTTGACTTCATTTTACTGGTTTTGTTGTTTTTTAAATTAAAATTAAAAAACTGGCTCATAGAGAAGGCGTTCTATACGTACGACGAGTTTTTTAACTATTAATATAGAATAATCCTATTTTGAATTTTTTTATATTAGAAATAATTCATTTATAAAGTGTGACATATAATTTGACAAATTATGAATAAAATGTTTATCTGTTTTATCTGTTTATGAAAATTGTCAGGAGCTTATTAGAATTATTTTCAATGGCAGACCGGCTACCTTACCTACTGCTTTATGAATTTGAATGAGTTATTGGTGTATTTAATTCATAATAAAAGTAGTCAAGAGGTAGTCTGTTTATTTTTTTCTACCTCTGTGGCGCGGTGGGTGAAGGTCCATCGGCGACGCAGGAGGTTGCGGGTTCGATTCCCGCTTCGTGAAAAATATTTATATTCTATGTTGATATAATAAAAAATATTTATCTATGTAATGTATTGTATTATGTATATCCGTATCGTTATGTATACGCACACAAGCTCTGCTTACCTTAGGGCTAGATGGTTTGCATCACTCACTTCGGACTTAGTATGTACTTAGAATACTTAGTATAATAAAACCAAGTTAGTCGACTTCGGCAACATCCTACGTAGACTATTACCAAAGGCGAAGTGAAAATATTTATTATTTGGCTGAAGACAGCGCCACAACTACTGATCGGATCTGTCTCATTTTTTTATTACAATGAGACCTAGACCTGAAGTGCAATACCTATAGGGTTTTTTTATCCAGAAAAAAACGCGAAGCCGCGGTGCAGAAACCAGTTTTTTTTTTCAAATTTATAAGGACTTTTGCAGAAAAAACTTCTCACGCTCTACTATTAATTTAAAAATACCAGAAAATCAAAATCTAAGCAGACCACCATTGTAAACTGCCGGCGAAGTTATGAACCCAAACATAAATCATCATTAAATTTACATATCAGAATAACTTAAACTTAGCGAAAAGTAGATGCACGTGTTTTATCGCTTGGAAAAATATCTTCTCTATATCTTTGTAGATTTGGCCATTTGTTAGTACACTACATAATAATATTAATACTGGACAATTCACACAGCGTTATCTAGCTCCAAGATTTAGAATAATAAAAATCACTACATGGTATAAAACAAAGTCGCTTCCAGTTGACGACCGATGTGGCGCGATGGGCGATGGTCCGCCTGCGATGTTGCAGGAGGTTGCGGGTTCGATTCCCGCCTCGGGACAATTGTGTGTACGATCTTCAGATTATTTGTTTCGGGTGTTCTGGTCGTTTTTCAAATCGCATCGAAATCCGTTGCGTAGTTTTCTGTGTATGTTTTTATTATTCAGTACTCGTAAGTAAATTACCTCCCTATTAAGGCTCAGTTGCACGTTGCAACACCCAGACTAGCTTTATCGTAATGACTGATATTTGGCTACAACTCACTAGAAATTAATAGACAAATGAACGTGAATTAGAGGATAGGTACTGGTGCATTAAGTAATACCATTTCTAAATTACTATATTATTTAGGTTACCTCTCTCTACTCACTTAAAGTACATATGGAATGGATAAAGATCAAAATAACTTAAGGGTCCGGCGAACCTCGCTTGCAAAAATCGCTCCGAATATCGCTGTCCCTGTTTAACCCTTGGGCCGCACATGCGTGCGCGATAACAATATTAGCCGTTCAAAATTTGGTTTGTTTCGTAATACCAAAAATTATCACTGAAAACTTTTTGTATTCTTCACAAAGTATTGTTATTCTGTAACTAGACAATATAAGCTATGTTCCTTAATAAATAAAACGTAAGATATTGATGTTTTTAATACGAAACAAATAGCAAGAAAACTTGTCCATTTTCGCATAAAAATGTGCAAAATGCTTTCATTTAATTTTAGGTAAGTATTTTGAAAAAATAAACTATTTAGAAACCTAGATAAATACTATTCAAATACAAATAATACAATATTATAGTGGAAATATGCTTGAATTAGAAATCATTTTGGTATTACGTTTGTATGAAGAATTCGTAGCTTGTGTTATAGGTATGCGTACTAGACGACTGATATACTTAATACAATACATTACATCAAAATATATTTTTTACTACACATAGATAACGACTAGAACACCCGGAACAAATATCTGCAGATCGTACAAACATTATCGCGGGAATCGAACCCGTAACTTCCTACGAGTACGTCGCAGGCGGACCTTTACCCGCTGTGCCACATCGGTCATATTATTTGATAAACGTCGACACCAAATAAGAGTAAGTAATTTATTATTCGATGTATTTTATGGAACATTGATAAATATGAAAACCAAGCTGTTTACCAACAAACACAATAATATATACAATAATAATTTTACCAACAACAAAACAATTATATTATAACCAAAGGTGTTGTAACTCAGAAATAGAACTAAACAAAAACAAGTCAAAATTGAAAGGGCAAACAAAACTAGTATATTCCTACATATCCTATCTTTATTAAACAAGATGATCTAGAAATAGTAACTACAATCCGACTAATATTATAAACGCGAAAGTTTGTATGTATGAATTACTCTACACACAACACAATATACAATTAAAGACTACTGAACGGATCGGGCTGAAATTGGAATAGCATACAGGTAGTTGCAGGTCCGGAACAAAACATTATGCCACTTTTTATTCCATAAATCAGTTTTCCATAGAAACAAGCATGCTGAAGTGGCAGGGCCGGCCATATCTCGCGAAGAACCGACGGCCGCTTGGGCAAACGTGTTCTTGAGTGGAGAACACGACTCGGTTTACGTAGTGTAGGCGCCCTCCGACCAGGTGGGATGACAAGCTGCGAAAGACAGCAGGTAGATGATGGATGCGGCAATCTGAAGACAGGGCGCTATGGCGCTCATTGAAGGAGGTCTATGTCCAATAGTGGATACTATAGGCTGATGATGATGATGATGATGATAGAAATAACGCGTGCGATGCGAAGCCGCGTGCAGAAACTAGTAACGATATAAAAGCTAAAAAGGTCCTTAACAACGGTAAAGTAATAATATACCACATACCACAGGTGTACCCAAAACAGGTGCTTGGACAAGTCCAGACAAGTACAATAGTTCTTTGTAAAGATCGCCGTCTATATCCCATTTGGTAAGTTTTTCTGTCGTATATTTTTTTACTTGGAACGAATGATAATTTATGGCGGAGACGTTTTACTTTGGAAGATTTTATTTGGGTTATATAGGAATTCAATGATCAGTTAAACATATAAAATTTTAATAACAAGTAGGTAGGTACCTTAGTTATTTGTGTACGTACCTACCTACTGTTTATTTTTAAATAAGACGAATACGTATTAAAGCCAAATGCAAAAACACAGATACCGAACTTATTTGCATTCAGTGGGTTAGGGCACAGTTGATAATTATTTTATCTAAAGTATGATGAAAAAATTTAAACACACAGAAAATCGAACAATTGCGATATAATGATAATAAATAAATAATCCTGGAATAAAAATCCTGAATGTAAATAATAATAAATAATTAACAAATAAATAATCGCAATAATAAAAAAATAATAGCTCCAAACTAAGCAGAGGATGTGTCATCTTATCTATTAGGTTAATATTATCAGAACATTCAAACATTTTTATCAAGGCGGAAATCGAATCGCAGAATAAAAAAAATGGTAGGTAAAGTAAATGTAATTAGGTACAGAAACCCTACCATACCAACAAACAATACCTACCCTACATTATCATAAAATAATTTATTTTAACAATATTATATTATTAATAAACAAAACAAAATAAACAACGAATAAAATACTTAAATATGTTGCAACGGTTACAGTTGTGGTGTATCAACGCAATAAATATAGCACTCTTTGGCAAATCACAAATTATAAATTAAGTATAATTATTCTATTCTAATTATTATAAATTATAATTACATTAACTTCAAAATAAACAAGTTAATCTTATGTAAATTAACTTGATAGATACTCAAATAACAACTCCAGGTTACAATAATTATGAAAAAGACTCGCTTTAATTCTATACACTTTCATGGTCCATAAAATTCTACAAGGGAGCGTCAACCTTTATTACTTGTGGTCAATAATTTTATTATAAAACTTGACCTGCTTCTAATTCAAATGATGTTATTGTTATGAAAGCGACCTGTTTTGATACAATTAAATTTAATAAGTTCAAAATTTTTGTTCATTAATGTTAATTAAGTAAACCTGTTACTACGAATAGTTTAAACTACGTAATAGTAAAAAGGTATAGTTATTCGCAATACGCATGCGCAATGTCGAGGGGACCGTGACATTCACTCACACTACAGTATCACCCACACACACCCAACAAAGAGCTAACGCAACGTACCAAAGCTTCACAAAATTATAACTAGATGTCGCTGCTAATAGTGGACGAGCTCTAGATCGCGCTAACGAAGCGTTTCGCGAAATGACTCTGGCGAGAACCATAACTCGGTGTCGTCGTGCCTCAATCTATTGAGTAAGGAAATTATTGGGCCCTGTTAATCGCTGGGCAATGTCCGTAAAGGGCGAAACGTTTTTTGAAGGGTTCAGGTCGTCCCTTGGGCTGGCACCTACTTTGTGCTGGCCTGAGGTGAAGCGATCTGCCCTATTGTTTTTAATTTTAATTAAACAGTTTTTTTAGGTTTATCGGGGTAAATAAAAAATAAGGGAATCAACACTATAGTTAAAACTGCAAAAGGAACTTACATTATATAGATAATATAATAATATATTGGTAAGTTCCTTTTTCAGGTTTAACGAAATAAATAATAGTAAAAAAAAACACGCTTTATAGAAAATCCAACTAAAAAATGACAAATGAATATTATATAATAATATTTTATTGAAAAAAAACGTGGGGTATGGTGTCAATAGTTTGAAATATTTTTATGACAGGAAGTATTATCATTTTGATAATATGTATCTAAAAAAGCCACGCTTTTATACAATAAAACATTTAAAATTATTATTTATTTTTATTTTTTAGTTGGAGTTTCTAATAGCGTGGTATTTCAATATTTTTTTGTAGGATTTCTTTGAAATGATATTCCAGTGCTCTTAAAAAAGGAAAAATCGAGGAACATATAACATACTAACATAGAACCTCCTCCTTTTTTATGTCGGTTGATAATAACCTTGAGCTGAACGATAACACTAATTAAGATAACGCGTTACTTGATCTGAATAATAAATGGTTAGCTAATGATTATTCACAATGTAACCAGATATAAGACCTTAGAACATTATCACGTGTGGGCAACTAAATGACAAAGGCATATTATATCATGATGGTAGATAACGGAAAGGTAGAGAAAATATCGAAAATAATTTTAGAATTGTAAATATATTGTAAGAGGTCGGTGGGAGATCGCGCGTGACCGCACTGAGTGGAAAGATTTAGGGGAGGCCTTTGCCCAGCAGTGGGACGAAACAGGCTAAATAAAAATATATATATTGTAGAGGGATCAAAGTTTACTCACGTCGTCGTAAAAATAGTTATTAAAGAATTAATAGATATTAAAATATATTATATAACACACTTTTTTGGTGTTTTGATTTGTAAACTTTAGGTAAATAATTTTTCTGTACTTTTTTGTTGTATTTTTGTATTTTCAATGTCCATTCTTCTTCCTCATTCGTGTGGGCTTCCAAGGACATATACAAAAATGCTATGAAATTCCATTCAGGGGCATCTTTACAAATTGTATTACATATGTACCTATATGGCAATATTAAGAAAAAAATCTTATGTTGACTTGAATAATAATAATAAATAATGCTGGACAATTCACACAGCATTATCTAGCCCCATGGTAAGCAAAGCTTGTGTTATGGGTACTAGATAACTGATATACATATAATACAATACATTACATAGATAGATATTTTTTATTATACATAGAAAACGACCAGAACACCCGGAACAAATATCTGCAGATCGTACACACAATTGTTCCGAGGCGGGAATCGAACCCGCAACCCCCTGCGTCGCAGGCGACCTTCGCCCACCGCGCCACATCGGTCGTCAAAATAATAATGTATATATAATTATTATTGTATTATATATAATTATAATAATAAATAGATATACATATAAATAAGGTAGGCAACAACAAGTTACTTCTATCATCGAACGCTGAAGTTAAAGAGTCGAAGCTTGATAGAGCTTCCTTCAGTTCCTTCCAATAATGGAAATAAAGTCAAGACAGGGAAGTATTTAGTAACTAGTTGCTGTTCGCGGCTTCGCACGCGTTTCCTTAAGGAAACTTTTAAAGGTATTCCTAGAGAACTATTTAAAAGGATAAAATAATTTTTGAACTACCTATTTGATCCAAACTTAAAGCTATATCTTTGCTAAACTTTAGTCCGTTCCGTTCAGTAGTTATGTCAAAGTCAAAGTCAATTATTTAAAGCATTTATTTCTTTAGGCTTACAAAATAAGCACTTATGGCGTGAAGACGTAACAAACATACAAACTTTCGCATTTATAATATTAGTGAGATTTGTTACATACAATTTGCCCGAATAAATAAACCTTATCGTATCAAATTACTGTACCTACAATAAAAATGCTTTATTTTACCTACCTACTACACATCAAAAAACAAAACAGGCAATTACTTTATAATGGTCTAATAACAAAGACGAAATTGTAAGAGTTTTCTAAATACTAGCGCTATTTAGGCAATGATCCGTGAATTCTCACGATTATAAAAATTATTACGCTGTTACATTACAACTAAATGTAACAATATTAAATGGGATGTAATAGCTACAAAGAGTTATTATGACAATGATTATGAACTCCCTTACCTTTAGTTAATCTTTTTATATCTTTTTTTTATTGAAAAGTTTGGAGGAGGTCTTTGCCCAGCAGTGGGTCAACAAAGGTTATGTTAAAAATACATATTATAAAGATAGTTAGATTGTTTTCAAAAGTCTGCAGTTAGCTCAATTGTATATTATATACTCGTTTTCTAATAAAAGGTAATTTCGTTTGGAAACGCACTAGAAATTCCTGTGTATACTAGGCCTCGAACTACCTGTATGCAAAACGTATCTATACACATAGTATAGATACGTTTAATAAAGCGTGCGAAGCCACGGGTAGAAACTAGTATATTGGCTATACAACGCATCAAATTTTTTTTAATCCTGACCCTATTGAAACTAGCAATTTTGATCCTACGGTCAAAAGTCGTGACGGTCAATCTCCAATTACTGTGTTTGACCGTTACTGACCACTCATTTACCTGAGGATTTCGGACAATCAAAAACCAGTCTTGGCTTATTCCAAGAGATTATCCTCGAATAAATGCATGAGATCACTGCAGTTAAGATTTGTTTCTTCCGATGAAAGTTATTTATTGTTTTTGTTTCAAACAGAGTCCTGAGTTTTGTTTGATGACAGTCATTATCATCATCATCATCAGTCTATATCAGTCCACTGCTGGACATGCCTACGCCAATGAGCGCCATAGCGCCCTGTCTTCAGCTTGCGGCATCCTGCATCCACCTGCAGTCTTTCGCAAGTAGACTAGAATCGACTACAACAGATTCAGATTCAGTGTTTCAAAAAAATTTACTACACTCATAATTTTTTGCACCTCTTCCCGCTGTCTGTCTGTCCCTATGTAGGTATGCTTTATCTTTAAAATTTCTCAACGGATTTTGATGCGGTTTTTTGAAATAGATTCAAGAGGCAGGTTTTTAAACCATTTGACACATAGATTTTTACGCGGGTGAAGCCGCGGGGCACAGCTAGTTTACAAAAATAACGAACGAACAACTATTTTTTCTCAGAATTTGATATTCGAACGATATTTTCCTACTCGACTACCACGAAGCGAAAGAAACATCAACTTAAAGAACTGATTCAAAGCCAAATCATAATAAACCTTATTGTCTTTATCATAAGGAAGTAACCACGAGAACCTAGCAGTGATAGAACATATTATGTCACACGAGATGTCTCCTATGTGTTTGACGACCGATGTAGCGCGGTGGGCGAAGGTCCGCCGGGTTCGATTCCCGCCTCGGAACAATTGTGTGTACGATCTGCAGATATTTGTTCCGGGTGTTCTGGTCGTTTTCTATGTATAATAAAAAATATCTATCTATGTAATATATTGTATTAGTATATCAGTTATCTAGTACCCATAACCCAAGCTCTGCTTACCATGGGGCTAGATAATGCTGTGTGAATTGTCCAGCATTATTTATGTTTATTATCATAATAAGTCGATTATACTGATAAATTAAGTATAGGAATCATTAAAATAGGTTTATATTTATTTAACAAAGAAAAGTATAATTATAGAATATAAAAAATATCGTTATCAACAGCCTATATTAGTTCACTGCTAGATAGGCCTCTCCTAATGAGCGCCATAGCGCCCTGTCCTCAGCTTGACGCATCCAGCATCTCCCTGCAGTCTTTCGCAGGTCGCGTCGTCATCCCACCTGGTCGGAGGGTGTCTTACACTACGTTTACCGAGTCGTAGGACACGTTTACCCCAGCGGTTTTGGGTTCTTCGCGAGATATGGCCGGCCCACTTCCACTTCAGTTTGCTAATTCTTAGAGCTATCTCAACGACCGCAGACGATAAAGTATAGAATATTCTATTGTAAAAATTAATTATTATGTATTTTTGCAGATCTTAGCTGTCTCACTAGACTAGCTAGACTAGGCTATTTATTATTAATGATTATACTGAATTGTCGTCCGTGACTTCAACTAAAAATTAAGGTCTTTGGCTGAAAAACAGCGCTGAATAAAATAATGTTCAGCACACGCTGAGCCAACCCCTATTTCGGCGCAGGGTCATGGAGGTAGTCTTATTTTATTCTTAATATCACTTTATTATATATTATTTGTGGCGTTTACCCCCATGATAAACTTCTTTGTTTGTGTATTATATGCCTGTATTTTGTACCTGTGTCTAAATAAATGTTTTTTCTATTCTATTCTACTAATGTAGTACTTATGACTTTTGTTTCGTAGACATTCAAGGTACGCATCATCTTTGACCCACTGATAGTACTTATCGACCTACAACCCAGAGCGGCAAGTAGGTACTTACAATAATATAATGTACATATCTACACTATGTATGTCTTTGTAGCTTGTATGTAACTTGCCACCGTCAATAAATCTCATTGCATATTAATAAACGGTCTACCACGAGGTGTTATATTACTCGGTGGCCGTAAAACATTAATATACAAAGCTCATAAAATATCAAGCAAAACGATATTTAAAGATATCTGTAGCTGTTTTTAATGGGTTTTTTTGTTTCAGGTAAGTTTTCATCTTGGTTTTTTGAAGAAAGAAGCATCTTACGAGGTAAGTGGGTGAGTGGGGCGAGAAATAATCGTAAAAAACATTACGGTTAAACAAATGTCGAGAAATCAATCAAAATTAATATCGTCGTCGGTATGTATATCGGAATGCTGCATTGCCATTCAACGTGGTAATGCTGCCAGCATCCTGGACAGCGCACTCTTCTTTCTGGTGACCACATATATGTATCTTTAGGAAATAGATTTAAATACCTACTAGTTGTAATGGTTTTAGCCTGTTATTGTTAGTTTCTTGATAAAAGAATATAGAATATATTCTTTTATATATTCTTAAAGACGACCGACCAATATCAATTTTCCAATTTCTACATAATAATATTGAAAACAATCGACAAATCCATAAAATTAAAAAATGCTTATTAATAAGAGTATAATATATATTATTTTCTTAAAGATAAAGATTTTTTATTTGCCAAAGACATGTGTTTGTAAGGTTACAGGTAATAGGGATACATTTCGTGGTTCAACATGCTTGACCGTTAGTCGGTATGCAAAGATATTTGAGAGAAGGTCATGCACTAGTTTAACATGAATTAAAATTTATCATTAAAAAAACCTTCAATACTATAGTAACATTTACAAATTAACAATATTTCTTAAATATATTAAGATCTACGCACAAATAAAATAAATCAATAGCTACAATTCAAAACAAGGACATTATAAGAACTGTAAAAGCTTTATTTATGTATGTATGTCAAACATTAAATGCACATCATTATGACTGTTTTATCGTAGACCGTTGATAATTGGCTGTCCTAGTGACGATGCACAGACACGTGTGTGCTTTATGGATAAGGGTTTTTATTATTTACTAAGGAATAGTAATTAATATTATATGAAATACCAATTTATATTTCTTTATATAAATTCTGATTGCTGAAATCACACCGTATGTGTTTTCTACAATTGACTAATATGCGTAAATCCACACTAGCGCAGCGGCTGAGAAAATACAGATCTGTGTGACTCAGCACAGCCGTAATGTTTTTCGAACGAAACGCATATGCGGCGCAACACAACCGCTCTGTAGAGCGGCAGCACGAATGGCTTAGGTTAAAAAAAAGATCGCAGTCTTCGAAAAAAGATCGCAGTCAAAGTGTTAAAAAAATATGACAGAGTTAAAAATAAACTACTTGACTAGTAGTGTTAATAATCTTTTATGTATTGATCGACTCAAACACACTCTTGCTGAATAATTTTTGTGATAATATATTATTGAATTTTCCAAACTCCCCAAACCAGTGTTATAGTGATGCAGCTCTAATGAATGAACTCTGTCGATGTATCCAGCGACATGTGTCGAAGGGATGAGCTTTTTAATCTCAAGTGGAGTCACGTGCTGCCGTTCTGGTTTTATGGGCGACATCGATTAATGGTTATTATGACGAAATTATGGTGCACGATTTACGTATTGGTTGGTTTAAGTGCTTAGTTCATGGCCATCATCATTTTCATCATCCAGCCTGATTCTTTGCACACTGCTGGGTATACAATACTAATGCTTTATTGTAAGCCAGATGCAGATCATTACAATAGAAGACAGTCATGCAGTCAACGAGTGTACTTATCACTTTGAAGCGATCTTTTGCAGACAACCTTTGGATGGAAAGAATTATGTGAATGTAAGAAAGGCAGGTGGCCAAATATAGGTAATATGGCCTTTATGCGCCACTCTTTCGTTTGTATATTTTATGGTAATATTTTTGGACTTGGGAATATAAAGTCTAAATTAATAAAACTTATGTAACTTATAAACAAAAGCCTAAAGTACTAAGGCTTTTGTAAACTAGATTGGTACTACTTGTTCACAGTAGAAACTCCTAAAGCTAACGTTTTTCTACCAATTAAGTTGCGGAAGCATCATTATTATCAACTCCGTCAATTCCATCATCGATGACAAGTCGTGACTATCTGTAATGTGCCATCCATTACGCGCTCATAATAAGTGCGTGACGAGATGGCAGACGAAACAAAGTAGTGGACTTTTAACGGGCTTTTGACCGCAATATTATGATTAGAGTAGCAATGAAACCTCTGTTGTAAAGGTAAAAAAGAAGGTACGGACATGTCGGACATGCGTCACGTAGAGATAGAGAGAAATGAAAAGTTTGAAACAGAGGTAATATTTTGTGTATCCACTATAATATTTTTTTTACATTTTATAAATAATACATCAAGGTCATATACCCAGTAGTGTATGAAGCATCAGGCTGCGACGATGGAGATGATAATGCCCATGAATGATAATTATAAGCACCTATACCAATGACTTTAAGTTACCGGCTAAAGATGAAAAAAAAAAAACAAGTAAAGCATTCCTATAATTATTTCCTATTATATTGTATACGCATACACTAGATATAAGAAAGCCAACAGCACACATCATAAAACTTCATCACTGCACAGCCATTTTCTTCGAACCATTTTTAATAAAAACATAATACACATTACAGGAGATGAATTCGATATACTTTTGCTAAATGAAGCGAAACGCCCATGAGCTTTTGTAGCAGCTTACTTGAGCTTATTTTGTTTTACTACACCATCTTCTATTTGCTTTTCAAGGGTCAATTTCGTTTGATATTGGACTCTATGGTGTTGGATTTAATGGCTTTGTCAACTATTGGATGTGCATCGTGAAAACAAAGTATCAGATTGTCTATTGAAGTTTGCAAAGTGTTGCTTGCAAATGATTTATGCGTTAGTTCCGGTCTCGTTGTGACTTGTAACTAAACTGTTTTTAGTCCTTTTGTAGTTTGCAGGTAGCCTTGTCGATAAAGAAAATTGTTGTTATGTAGTTGGCATCTGTTTTAGTAAGAAAAAAAAATATAACTTATCTTGTAAAGCATTTGAAGTAGACGATTTTGAAAGGGACTAATTTAAACTCAGTAAGATTCCTACTAAAAAAAAAGTTTCGATAAAACTACGTACTTACTCGATTCTTGGAGCTCAATGTTTGTTCGTAATACTATTTCTAAAAGACATTTTTTTCTTTTGATACTGAAGAACGGTCATTACGACAAAGCCACTCCTACCTCTTTTCGAAAACTTCTTTGGTAGCACACTCATGATTTGACCCTTCACCCTTTCGGACATTAGTTCATGTTGATTCACTCGTCTATTCAAACCTGCATATATCTATCTTCCTAATCAATACATTGTAGTATCTTATCTACTGATGAGGTCGTGTCACATTACACCTATTTCAATTCGAAAGTTAATCTTACGTCTTATAAACTTTGTATGATCGATAGTCCCCTTGAAATCAATCTTCTTCTTACCGTCAATGGTAACAGTATCATTTTGATTGTAGATCTTAATATTGTTAGCATAAGAGTCAAAATCTAAAATGTTTTGTGGTGTTTCGGTTGGCTTATCTTTGTTTTGATTTTTATCAGTGTCACAGCTTTTAAGCTAAGGTTATACAGTTGAGTGAGAAAAGTTATTGAACTTATCGGTTGACTTAGTTTCGGTTGCCACACTTTGTTTCAAATTCCTTACTCTATCTAGTTAGTAAACGATACCATTGTTATAATCAGTAATAGAGATATTTTGTATATTGGTATGTGTGTATATTGGTAAAGAAGTAAGGGTAAATGATGGATAGATTTCTATTCAGGTGAGCCCAAATCCAGAAGTCGTTAAAAATATTTATATAAAAAATCCGAATGGCTTATGATTTATATATGTAAACGCGCAATCTCTAAGAAATTAAACAATATCCTAATAAAATTCGTTTCCAGCAGGACTTGAACCCTTACTAAGGGAAGGTGGGTTCAATTCCCACAAAAATGGAAGATCTGGGATATTATTTAATTTATTATAAACGTCAGTTTCACGTCAAAACTACAGAACGGATTCGGCTAAACATTAGCAAAGGGTATATAGTATATATAGGTCTAGTCCTGGAATAAAGGCTGGCACATAGGCTTAACCCCATAAATAAGTTCTCATGCGATAAAAATAATCTTAAACATTTCCACCTAAACGAGGCGTACGAAACCGTGGCAGAAACTTGTATTTTTGTAAACCAGACCACAACTTTGATAACATAAATCATATTGACCTTGGTATCGTAAACTTTTCCACCTATTCCTGATTTTCCCTTTGTTCCAAACGACACATTAGGTATTCTTAAACCAGCGTAGTAAACCGCTAACTAAATAAATCATAATAAAGCCAAAGACAAAGCAGAAGGTATTACTGTGTGAGTATGAGCTTCGGTTAACTACCTACTAACTCGTAAAGAGGTAGCGAGCTCGACACAAAGATGTATGAGTCGGTGTCACACCGATATAGCAAGTTATAATTTTTAACTGCGCCCCGCGGATTCGCCCGCCTGGAAATCTATGTGTCAATGGTTTATAACTTTTTTTTTACCTTCCGCACTCAGACACTATTAAAATTACAGCTACTGAAGTATGGCGATTGTTGTCTAAGGTAGAATAGGCGGAAAAATACGTCACTTTATCATCTAACGCGTAAATTATTTGAAATTAATTCCTTTAATTTCAATAATAATGTATGACGATGGGATTTATTTTATTTATTTATTTATTTAAGAAACAAAATCCACAGCCATTAAAACTACTTAAGGCCAATAAAGGATTTACTTTGTATAAAATTAAAAAAATTACTATCACTATAAATCAAATTAATAAACGCTAAAACAAGTTGAATGACATAAGAAAAAAAATATGACGATGTCATTACAGTCTATTCCACCCTAGAGAACTATCCCCGTGCTTGCCCGGCAGATTTCAACGTTCATTTAAATACAATATTTATCTTAAATAATTGCTGCGATTTTTCATAACGCACCATTATTATTTTTATATTACCAGAAGTTTGTTCCAGTTCGGTGTAACATAAGCCAGTTCTAAGTGGCCACATACCTCTTGCGGTAACAACGAATAACCAAGCGTTTACATTTGATTTATTAGCGTAGAACGGTACTGCGATAATGGTCTTGAATTGTGCAATAAATGGATCGGGTTAAAAGGTAGCCGGGAAAAATTGACTACTTTGTCATTTAGTGGTTTATCAGTACAATAAACTACTGGAGGTGAACGCTGAGTGCTTTTTGGTATTTCTGATTTATTATGACTGTAGTTAACATTCCGAATTCTTGTAATTATCATTATTACAAAAAAGTGAAGACATGAGTTTATCTTATACAGAAGAAACAAGATATCATAGAATATTGTAGTACCTACTTTTATTAACTGAAAAAGTTCATCACCAGCCTATAGCAGTCCACTGCTGGACATAGGCCTCCCCCAATGAGCGACATAGCGCCCTGTCTTCCGCTTGCCGCATCCAGCATCTACCTGCAGTCTACGAATAAATAGTAGTCTGCAGTCTAAAAAAGTTACAATCACATAACAGAAATAAATTATAACTAGTATTTGGAATTTGAAACAATTGAGCGTAGTTAATTACTAAGCTAAAGGGGGAAGTACGGATTCTTGGTTCTATATTTCTAGACTTTATATTTTTTCTCATTTACTCATTTTATTCAAAATATCTAAGTGAAATAGCTCCTGTACAATGTGATACTAAGAAAATAGCAAACATATCATCTTTTATTTTTGACCCCATTACTCAAATAGAAACCACAGATTTTTTGGTATGAGGGACGAACAAAGACTTTTTAATTAGCACTTTGACTGCGATTTGTTTTTTAACCTAAAAAATTCGTGCTGCCGCTCTACACAGCGGTTGTGTTGCGCCGCACATGCGTTTCGTTCGAAAAATATTACGGCTGTGCTGAGTCACAAAGATCTGTATTTTCTCAGCCGCTGCGCTAGTGTGGATTTACGCATATTAGTCACTTGTAGAAAACACATACCGTGTGATTTCAGCAGTCAAAGTGTTAAGTGGGCCCAACATTAGGGACGAATCTGGCATAAATCGATTTGACTTGATCAATTTACGACTTTTGGACATGATGTTTATAAAACAGCGACATGAAACTTTCTTTGTTCGGGGTAGAGTTCTCTTTTACACATTGAGACAAACAACGAATAAGTATTATAATATAATGCAAAGGAGTGAACAATTGAGTGTACAGGCTATGTTATTGTAGAGTGCAAATGTAGAGACGCAATAAATACTCTTGTATAACATTACAACTTGAATTTCAAGTCTGGCGCGTGCGCGGATCAAAATCTACCATCGGTTTTAATGCTTCTCCTGAGTAGTGATGCGGTTGTGATGTAAAAAATATCGATAGATTTGAAGATATAGTTCGCGGGTTTTACTATGTCTCTCTCTTTGCTCAGCCTATCTTCTCACATGTTGGATGAAAATCTTCATTCATGAAAACTTTCAAGAAAGGTAACAAATAAGAAAACGAAAATGCGTGCTACATACGCACTTCCGCACGCATTTTCGATAGAAGAAAATTGTAATAAATTTTTAGTTATTTCGTGATAAGTTTCATACTCGTATTTTATAAAACAATGTTCTAATAAGTTTGTATTTAAGAAAACTCGTTCTCCATGTTTCTGTTAAATTGTTTTTACTTACTCAACATTTATAATTAGTTACAAAAGATTCCTTTAAATTCATTCCGTTTTGAAATTTCACAACCATCGATTTTTTCATAAAACTATCGATACTTTCATCGACCAACGCCCCTCCCTACCCTACCAGTTTGTCCTATCCGGCAAACGGTCTTGCGGTGTTAGTACCTACCGACAGATAATATAATATTATGCGGTTTAGAAGTAGTGCCTAGGTGCCTACGTAATCGGACCTCGCAGTTGAAAGTTAATCTAATATTGAAATAGTATTATTTTTCGTTCGGGTTCCGTGGGCTTCAGGAATCAAATATATCAAATATCAAAGTGATTTATTTCCTATAGACCTGACAGGCAGGACTCTTGGACATGTAACATATGTAATTCAAATTACATATCAATTAATATCATCAACATCACATAATTATTATAAATGCGAAAGTTTTGATGTTTAGATGGATGGATGTTTGTAACATCTTCAAGCCAAAACTATTGAACGGATCGGGCTAATATTTTGCATAGCTGTAAGCTTGGAATAAAAAAAGACTCGCTAGCTTTTTGTTCCATAAAAAGTTCTCATGAGACAGAAAGAACCTTTAAACGTTTCCATAGACACTACGCGTGCGAAGCCGCGGGCAGAAACTATTGTTTTTTGTTTTAAATTATGATTATAATCAAATATGAACGGATTTTTTGACTATAGCAAGTCATCATGCAAAGCACTAGTGTTTGCATGATGAACTTATTATTTATTAATATTATATTCAACCCCTACTATGCCACTGCTGGACAAAGGCATCTCTTTCTCTTTCCACTTCATGATGAACACGGAAGAAATCGACAATCAAGCAATCATAGCAACAAACATTTCCTGGTTACATAAAATGAAATATTCCATTTCATTACAACAACACAACTGTCAACATCATTTATTATTATGAAAAAAATATGGTTCAATCCTAAAGATGTAAAAGAGTTCTGCAAATTCAATGCATCGATGCAAAATATTAACACTTTGACTGCGATTCTTTTTCGACGACTGCGGTCTTTTTTTTAACCTAAAAAATTCGTGCTGCCGCTCTACACAGCGGTTGTGTTGCGCCACACATGCGTTTCGTTCGAAAAATATTACGGCTGTGTTGAGTCACAAAGATCTGTATTTTCTCAGCCGCCGCGCTAGTGTGGATTTACGCATATTAGTCACTTGTAGAAAACACATACCGTGTGTTTTCAGCACTCAAAGTGTTAACTCCTCTGGAGAGTCAAGATGAACCAGTTGATTCATTTCTTCGTTCATCTCATAATTGAGATGCGAGAATGATTTATAAAATACAAATACAAAATATTTATTTATTTAACTTAATATACAATAATAAAACAATGTTTGAGATTCCCTTTTAACACTTTGATTGCTGAAATCACACGGTATGTGTTTTCTACAAGTGACTAAAATGCGTAAATCCACACTAGCGCAGCGGCTGAGAAAATACAGATCAGTGTGACTCAGCACAGCCGTAAAATTTTTCGAACGAAACGCATGTGCGGCTCAAGTCGGCGCAACACAACCGCTGTGTAGAGCGGCAGCACGAATGGCTGAGGTTAAAAAAAGATCGCAGTCGTCGAAAAAAAATCGCAGTCAAAGTTTTAATTAAAAAAAATATTATTTATTTATTATTTCGTTAGACTATGTATGTCTAATTTATCTACGGAACTCTCAAACTAAAATCCGTCTCTATCTTACCAATCAGTTCGACCAAACATATAATTTGCTGATACAATCACTATAAAATACAGTAGCAACATTATTCTGACAATTGAGTGTAGGTTTGATTCCAACAGGTACTCGTGTGGGTGGCCCACAAATTATGTTGTTTTGTCCAATAAGCTGGCTTTGTGGTTTACATCTATTGGTGTTATCAATTATTTATTACAGAATTTAGATTTATCAACATTAGCCCAGCTGGATCCTCCTTTTGGCCCCCATTAATTAATTATTACGATTATTAAAAAAGGATAAATATAGCAACAAAAATTAAACGTAGTCATCATCAGCCTATAGCAGTCCACTGCTGGACATAGGCCCCCCCCAATGAGCGCCACAGCTTGACGCATCCGGCATCTACCTGCAGTCTTTCGCAGGTCGTCATCCCACCTGTTCGGAGGGCGTCCTACACTACGTTTACCGAGTTTCCACTCAAGAACACGTTTGCCCCAGCGGCCGTCGGTTCTTCGCGAGATATGGCTGGCCCACTGCCACTTCAGCTTGCTAATTCTTAGAGCTATGTCGATAACTTTGGCTCTCTGTCGGATGTATTCGTAAACGTACTCAAATGACACAAAATCAGTACTGTAAGTACTTACGAATACCTACTCATTAAAGTTTTAATGCGTCCTAAAACTAATCATAGTGCCTCTGTATACTCTCCACTGATAGCGCAGTTTCAATTTATCGATTTCTAGTAGGTATTCAATTACTAGTTAAGGGGCGGCTATACGATGATCAAAAGTTAATAATTCGGAACCGAAATTAACGAAAACGTAGAGGTAGCAGCACATTATTTGTTTAAAAGACGGGAGACTGGGACTTTCTCGCAAGTAGACACATTTGTGTGCCGGATTTTGTGTCAGGAAAACGAAAAAATCGGTATCAAAAGTATACCTTTAATATGTCCTGGGCCCAATTCTGCTAATCAATCGCTCTGCTACGACAATAGTACCATTACAGAATCGTCCTTGCGGTGCTATTTGCTCGGAGAGATTTATAGAATAATGAGGGAATCTGCGAAAATATGAAAGAAACAATTGAAGATAAACCTAGTCTTACCTAATCATCGTGAAAATCACAGAACTCCTCATATCTGTCGACGTATATTTTACGTATTTTCAAGGTTGAATTGGAATTGAATTATATTACGCATACAATACAATACAATACAATACAATACAATACAATACAATACAATACAATACAATACAATACAATACAATACAATACAATACAATACAATACAATACAATACAATACAATACAATACAATACAATACAATACAATACAAAAATACATTATATGCGACAAGTAAAATTACTATAATAATATTTTCTAACAAGACAAATAAAATATATTTATCATAACTAACATGCCATGCCCTTAACTCGCAATAAAACGCAATAGTATTCTTATCTAGGCATGCGGAGTAGTAGTAAAATTATCTCTTTATGTCCTGTTATGTATAATATGCAGATGGCATTTATGCGATGTTATGTAATTATAGAATACTATATATAGGTACATAATAGTATATATACGCGTAAACATAAACTCGTGGTTTGTACGATCTTTGTGCGCAGCGGGAAAAGGTAACGCAGGAATATTCCCACCTCGGGACAAAATATTGTACGATCTGCAGATATTTGTTTGTGGTTTGTGTATGCTTTCTGTAGATACAAAAGAATTTTTATTTTCAATGTTTATGTATTGATATCAACTACTACCCATATCAAAAGCTCACAGTGTGAATAGTTACACAGAAAAACAGGAAATAAATAATAATGCTGGACTATTCCAGTATTATTTACCTATTTAATTTGACAGCTACACAATACTTAAGAAAAGAACCAAACCACTGACAGTTTTGCGGTCATACGCACACTTGACGACCGATGTGGCGCGGTGGGCGAAGGTCCGCCTGCGACGCAGGAGGTTGCGGGTTCGATTCCCGCCTCGGAACAATTGTGTGTAAGATCTGCAGATATTTGTTCCGGGTGTTCTGGTCGTTTTCTATGTATAATAAAAAATATCTATCTATGTAATGTATTGTATTATGTATATCAGTTATCTAGTACCCATAACACAAGCTCTGCTTACCATGGGGCTAGATAATGCTGTTTGAAAAAAAAAAAAAAAAAGAAAACTTGAAGACAAAAAATCCTTGTCTTCTGAGCCGCCAGTATTTTTTTTTCTGGCACAACTCTGTGACCGCTTGTATGGCCGAATTCTTCTAAGCAATCGCTTTCCTATCTCAATAGTATAGAATCCTCTATAGATGAAATAAACTCTAGATTGTGCATGCTAGGATCTATTCGCACGAAATGATTGATAATTTTTTTTTCAACGTAGACACTTTTGACACGCGTTCCTCGATGTGTAGTTTTTTTCATCAAAGGTAAAATGCCATGACATTCTGAGACGACTCATCAAAATAAGCAATTTATTAAAATGTAGGTACTTACAGGAAAACCGCAATTGCGTCTCTTTAGGTAATTATATGAGATAGGTAATTTATAAAAAACAACTTATTTTATTGTTATATTTACTCGTAATTATTAAAATGTATAATTGGGTTGGTATTTCTATTTATAAATTCAATAATATTTAACAGAATATCGTACCTATTATGACTTAAGCCGAGGTAGCTCCATTTTTAGGTTTTTTAAACAACTGTGTCTCTACCAAAATGTAAATGAAGCACGAAATAAATATATAATATAAAAATTGAACATATACTCTAAAGATTTGTAAAGATAGAAACGTGAATAAAAATAATTTACTCGATAAAAAAAAATCGCAAAGATGACACTAATCGAAATTTCAAACAACTTTTACTCAGAGATTTTTTCTTGGAATCATTTCAAAACGGAATCAGTAAAACTACTATTGCGTCGTCGCCAGTTTCATTGAACTTGGTTTAGCGATTTAATTTCGCTCTAGCACCTCTCGAGAATAGGTATCTTAATTAATAAAATAAATAAATAAATAATGCTGGACAATTCACGCAGCATCATCTATCCCTAATTTAAACAGAGCTTATGTTATGGGTAATAGATCATTTATATATAATTACAGAACACATTATACATAGATATATACTTAGACTCCACCCAGAACACCTGGAACAAATATTTGCAGATCGTACAAACCCAAGTCATAAAGCGGGAATCGAAACCGCAACCTCCTGCGTTGTAGGCGTTCGCCCGCCGCTCCACTATAAGGTCGCCAGAATTACGGACTTGAGGCGCGGCGGACGAAGGTCCGTATCCGACGCAAGAGGTTGAGGGTTCGATTCCCGCCTCTCGGGACAAATGTTTGTACGATCTGCAGGTATTTCTGCGGAAGTTCTGGTCGTTTTCTATATATAGTAAAATATATATGTAATGTTTTGTATATCAGATATCTAGTATCCATAACACAAGCTTTGACTTAGCTTTCGGCTAAATGATTCTATGTGGATTGTCCAGCATTATTATTTATTTATTCACTACCATTTTCAAAATTCTCATTAACAGTGACAAAATGGCGTCTCACAGGCTTAAACGAGCTAGCTGTCATAAATGCCGTCAATATAAAATGAGAGGACAAAACGAGTTCAAATGCACATTATTGGGCTGTGCGGCAGCGGTGCAGCCCTCATTTTGTAATAACCTCTTTATAAAATGCATCATCTACCTTACTAACAGACAAACAGTCTGCCCTGATTTGGTATACAAGCATGATTTCCAAAGCAAACAGTGCGATTCCCACACTGTTAGAGATACAGGCATTTATATTGCAAAATAACATAAGTGGATTATAAATATACTTGACATTATATAACTTATCTACGCACTTGATATTTATTAACATTTTAAAATAGGAAAAATACAATGTGTGCAAATAGAGCCTTTGATATCAAAGTTTTAGTAAATTTTTTCACGGCGACGACGACGACGTCTATAGCTCAGTTCAAATGTAAATTGTAAGTGTTTGCATTCTTTTCACTTTTCATTACTCACAATCATTCGAAAACTATTATCAAGTTTGTAAAAAACGATTGGATCGTTGTCATACTACGAAAAGTAGTTCCTCTCGATCCGGTAGGGGCGTTGAAAGGACGCTAAATGTGTAGAAAGGACTAGAAAAGGATGAAAAAATGCGTAAGATTGCATTATCTTACGAGTATCATACTAAGCAATCTGAATCGACCAGCTGATGTGTATTATAACGAAGGTACCTATGCCTAAGGCTACAGGTTCGAAGTTTCCGCCATAAGGCAAATATTTTTCGCCAAACGCTGCTTTTTTGTACTCAAAAACTCATCATCATCATCATCAGCCTATTTATAGCAGTCCACTACTGGACATAGGCCTCCCCCTAAGAGCGTCATAGCGCCCTGTCCTCAGCTTGCCGCATCCAGCATCCGACCTGCAGTCCTTCGCAGGTCGTCATCCCACCTGGTCGGAGGGCGTTCTACACTACGTTTACCGTGGCCTCAAGAACACGTTTGCCCCAGCGGCCGTCGGTTTGGTGTTCAAAAACTCTGTGACCATAAAAATTACAAATACGCCATAATAACAGTCACTCTAAAAGGCTGGACGTTTCCTTACATCCTGCTAAAAGCTTAAAACTACTAAAGTTTATAACTTCCAAGAGAAGAAGTTGCGAGGTAGTCATGAGCCTTTTAGACAAACAATCAACACATTTTAATACCTATTGAATTGTTATGAGTGAGTATTTTATGTTCCAAGAAATGAAAAGCTGAGTCGCAGTCTAGAGGTACAACGGAATCGGTTTTCACTATCTGGGTACTCAGAAATATTTACCCGTAAATACAGAACCTGAAGTCGCAATTTTTTTACCTGCTGATTGGGAAAACGTGAATAAGAAACCAAAAAAAATGAGCTTCTAATGTACATATGTATATCATACCTACTGGTTTTTGGCGAAGCGGGGATAATTTGTCAAAGCGAGATCAAAAACACGTCAAGTTGTGATAGCTATAATATAATTCTAGTTCTAGACCTGAATCTCTGCAATTTTTCATCCCCGTCTACCAAAAATACAAAAAACCTAAAATGAATAAGAATAAAAAATTGGTGAAAATTAGAACGAGTTATACACTCAAATAAGCAGTCGTTTTGTCGTGAAGAAGTATCTGACAAACGTTCATTATGATAGTAATAATAAAATAAAATAAAAAATGCTAGACAATTCACACAGCATCATCTAGCCCCAAGCTAAGCAGAGCTTGTGTTATGGCTACTAGATGACTGATATACATAATACAATACATTACATAGATAGATATTTTTTTATTATACATAGAAAACGACCAGAACACCCGGAACAAATATCTGCAGATCGTACACACAATTGTTCCGAGGCGGGAATCGAACCCGCAACCTCCTGCATCGCAGGCGGACCTTCGCCCACCGCGCCACATCAGTCGTCAAGTCGTCAATAATAATATATATATATATAAATAAAATAATATAATATAAGCTTTTGTATATACAAAAGCTTATATTTACCAGCTTTGTGAGAGACTGGATCCTGAAACGGGGTAAGTACCTAAAACCTGTAGGTATTAAAGTTTCAATAATCCATCTACGTGTGTAATTAAATGAATTAAGTACATATATATACGTTTTCTAGTACACAACAAAAGCTCTTTCTAGCTGTGGGCTAGCTGATGGTGTGTGGATTGTCTATCACATTTTCCATTATTTATTTAGGTACTAATAATTCATCTAACGTTTTCATAATTGGTGCAATATTTCAAAGAAACCTATTTGAACAAACACTATTATTGCCAGAGCGGTTTAATAGATGTTGTGTAGACGATACGCAGTAACCTAAAATCATGAGCTAAATACCTTATGAAGTAAACAAAATTAAAGTCTAGGTTGTGGAACCCGCAGCCGGTTTAGGTACAGCTACTGTCTAGCAAAAGGGACCAAGTTATAAGCTTACAGCATTCATTTTACTCTTTACACTTTGACTGCGATATTTTTACGAAGACTGCGATCTTTTTTTTAACCTAAAAAATTCGTGCTGCCGCTCTACACAGCGGTTGTGTTGCGCCGCACATGCGTTTCGTTCGAAAAATATTACGGCTGTGCTGAGTCACAAAGATCTGTATTTTCTCAGCCGCTGCGCTAGTGTGGATTTACGCATATTAGTCACTTGTAGAAAACACGTACCGTGTGATTTCAGCAGTCAAAGTGTTAAAATGCCTATATAGTCATGAATGCGTATGGCTGTAGAAATGCTGATAGAATTCTTTATACAAAAAAATAATTGCATAAACCGTATTTTAGATGAGATTGTTGGCAAATCTTTTGTAGTTGTTCACAAATTTTCGCTCTATAAGTAACTAGTATCGTAACATTTTAAGGTTATGTTTTTCCCACGGGAGCTATTTGATTGGATAAAAGTAGCCTATGTATGATATTTTTTTCAGTCGTTCTGGGCCTGAAATAAACAATCGCTGAATGCAAAATTTAGCCCAATCAGTTCAGTAGTTTTGCGTTAGAGGTAATAAATGAATACCCGTACATCCACCTTTTGCATTTATAATAATATTACTGTGATATTTAATTATTTTGATTTCAATATAACCTATTCCGTCCACCAGTGGAGCGAGAAAGCAATCTAAAATCAGCCAACTGAAGAGATTTCTTTAAACCCTTATAAAAGCTCAAAGTTCATCCCTTCAACACCACAAACACAACCAAGTATTAGGTACTACGCCTTACAACACGCATGAACTTTTGTAGCTATAAGCTAAGCTAATAGTACTCCTACTAGTACTACTAGTAGAACCGGTTCCGCACAGAGGCTGAGTGGACTATCTGTTGGAGTTATAGCCCAATAAATAGTGTAGTAATGAGCTGCACTTATTTATTACGTGTAGAAGTCTAGGCTTTGCAGATTGTTATAATATTATTGAAGTCCTAATTGGATGAAAGGGGTGGTGAAGAAAATAAAGCAACTTTAAATAAAACAGTTCAAAATAATAAATTAAATAAGAAGATAAGCAGATAATTTGATAAGCTCTTGGATTTTAAAATATAGGAATCCTGCATGATTGTGACAGATGAAAGTACTGAGACGAACTGAGTAAAGTCGCGGGACGACACTAATCAGCGTTTTTATAATATACCTAAATAGAAAACAGAAGATGTAAACGTGACGTGACTTACTGTGGAAAACCAAATGAATCATTTTATCACAAACAGGAATATTGATGAATCACCCAATGAACCGTCTTCAAACAATTAGCTTACCACAACACCGTTACGTACTGGAATTGTAAAAAACGATTAACACACCAGAACAATACCGATCAAGAAATATAAAATAATGAAATTAAGTATAAAGACACAAGAAAAAATTCCGTCGATTGTGACAAGATGACTTGATTACAAATAATATTTCAGACAATGGAAAATAAAAGAAATAAAATAAAAGATCCTCGACTCTTAAAATATTAGAAAACATCAAAATATAAGTGCCATAAATATAACTCAACTCTACAGATTTCTTGTTTTCAAAGCCAGGTTTGTCTGAGGCTTCTTTATAACTATAGATTCTATCTGCGCCAACAATCACTTACTATAAGTTTTCTGTGACTATTCCCTTTCCTGGTTTTATTGAATCTTGTTTAGCACCTGCCTTCTTGACCTCTTTGATGTTATTGTGGTTTGTTGATCGAGGAATCCAACCTTCGTATTCTTTTGTTATTTTGATTAATAAAACTTGTTGGAAATCGTTGGTGATTTTCCATCAACATTATTTTACATCGCTCTTAAATTCGAATACTGAAACCACACCATAAATAAACAAGAACCTAAGTACACCAAAAACCGCAAGCTTTCGTCACTTATAAACATAATAATTCTAATCTCCTATACATAAATTATAGGGCAGTCGTTAAATATCAGTTTTGAAGCGATTGCAGTGACATAAAGCTGCTTTACATCTGCAACCTTACCTATACGTTTTATATAATTTAAAATGAACTCTATTGCTTTGCCATAGTTACTATTTTCTGCTTCATGCTAGGCGTAAACTAGTTTTTCATCTCCAAACTTAAGTTTACGATTAATGTCTTCGAACTTAGACTTTATGTCTTCGTAATTAAGATCTGTGTAAGTTGTTGGGTTGTTGTTATTATTTTACCATGGTTAAGTTTTGGTTTGCGCAATATCAGCACGAGCCTTGTTGATGCACTGTCATATATCTTATTTGTCTCTACAATTGATATTATCCTTTTCAGTGTTTAGAAGTATGTAATTGCTGTGTATTTTAACGAGAAAAGGGTAAAATAAACTTTCAAATATATAATTGAAGTACAGCATCAATTATGTGCATAAGGTTTTATATTATTTGTTTTAACCCCATTAATATTTCGTTCTATGAGTGCCAACATTTAGCTTTTACTTCATTACACTCCGTTGTTGTAGAACCTCTCATCTTTCTTCGGCAGTATTTTCAATATGTCAGTCATAAACAAAAAAGCTTCAATTTACTTTAATATAGCTCAATTTCAGAAGCATTTAAACTGGGTCGCATTTGATAGATGACAAGGTGTTACAAGTATAATTATCAAGGCCTATAGCACCCAGGCTTTCAAAACTGCTAGATAATTTTAATGTCCACGCAAAGTCAGATATGTCAAACGTTGGGCAGTTCATTTTGATTTAGATAGGATTTAGAAACAGAATTATATCTCAGTTGATTTGCATTTTGTCTTCGTTGGATTAAATACGAAAGAGGAGAGTTTAAAAAGAGTCTGTAATAGTTGGAAGTCTCTTCATTGTTCGGAGCTTTTGTTCCTTAGGTTGCTTAGAACAAGTAAATGTAAATCCGTCATATCAATTTCGGAGAAACGTTTGTTATGAACTGTCATAAATTTTTACCCGTTCAGTCCCTCAAAATTACATCCATAGGTTGGACCACAAATACCTACATGCGGTTTCCATAAAGACGAAGGTCAACCATGATAGAGTCAGGAAATAAATAAACTTCCTTCCCTATTATGAAAAACTATTACTAATTTTATTCACAGTGCCTCTTTATCAATCGATTTGAGGGATGAGGCCGCCATTTCTTCTACTTTTTTCACAAATCTGTTTGAAATATAAGTTTTACGAATAAATAATCATTATCTTTCTATCTATACACCTATTTATTTATTTATAATCCTAATAGGCTTAAGACAAGGTACCTAAACCATCAATTATGACAGCGAAACAGGTGGTAAATTTCACAACTCCACTTTGAGCAAGGAAAGTGTCTATTTTGCATATATTTGTAAGCAAAATACAGATAATTTTATCGTAAATTGGCTGCATGGGTGGCGTTTTGATAAATTTTCTGTTGGAACTCGACTGGCCAATAGTCGTAAGAATAGGTTTAAACTTATGATTTGTGTAGGCTGGTCGGTGATTGAGATCCTAATTCTTAATCATGATTTGACTTATAATAATAATCATCTAAAATCACTTAGAGCTGAAATCATTAACAAATTAAGAACCAGAGATTTTGTTTGACCCATTTTTATCAAGAACCAAGCTCATATCAATTTTTGATTTACGATAAGGTGTAAGTACAATTATAAAGATGCCGGCTGATACAGGAGAATGGAATAAAAACAAAGTCATGTTGTACCGACCCTCTTCTACCATGGAATAAGGATCGGAAGAAGATATTCTTCCACTGGTGGACAAAAAATTGAAGTAAACATCAAAATAATGTTATTATATGTATATAATAATGAATAGTATAAAATACGACCTGTCTAAGTGCTTATTTGTAAGCCTAAAGAAATAGACTTTCATTTCATATCAGTGTTGTTGATACTACTATAAAAAATCATAAGACCGTAGATTCAAAACACAAATTAAAGTAAAACTACCTCGTTGGAACTTTCGGTGCGTTCTACAAATTTTGGATTCAAATGAGTTACTCAATAGAGTAAATCATTGTAGGTAATAACCTACAATTTATGAAGTAAGTAAAGACACAGGTCTTATTACTAAAGAAATCAGTAATTACCGGAAGTCTAAAATATACTTTGGTGATCAATATTGTAAAGGAAAACATTATTGAGTCGGTACTCAATCATACTTTCGTTAACAATATTGTATTTTCTAATATATTTTGAAATACAGCGCTGTATCTTCAAGTATCTCGTTACTATATTAATGGAGATAGGTACTATTAAATTCTGTGTGTTATGTCCAACTGACTACTTCAGTAGAATATAAACTTGTGCTGGCCCCTAACAAGGTGTCAAGTTGTATCACAGTGTCCTATTCAGTACTAGGAACCTGTAACGCCTACAGTGTGTAGGCGACATCTTGCTCTTTTGGTTAATCTAAACAAAGATATTTATTTGGATTTGAATGAAACCAGTGCTTGCTAGGTTTCGCAAAACCAAGATTAATTTGAAGACCTTTTTAAAACAATAAGGTCAAAGTCAAAGAAACATTTTGAATTTTTTTCTTAGTAATTTTGGCGTAACGAAATAACAAATATTAGTGGTATATATGTTGTGTTTTTTATTTATTTATCAGCGTTCCATATAACAATAATGCCAAACTCACTAAGCCTAGATAATGCAGTGAGAAATATCCAACTTCATTAATACACTGCAACCATCGCAATCCTTGACATTGGCAAATCACCATAAGCATGCTAATTTCAATTCAGGTCATCAATGTCAGGACAGGAGCTATGTTCTAAGTACCACCTGAGAACGTCATTCGTGATATAATCAAGTATTCAGTGGGCCTAGGGCCGTGTACTATATCTAGGTCCCTTTGAATAACCGTTACTGTCGTGACGAGGGCGTCGTGTTTTTAAGAGGTGATAGGAATATCATAGTAATGGTTCTGTAATGGGAGTGCTTGGGTGTTTCCTTTCTTATTATGATTACTTAGATACTTTTTGTTGCCAAATCATTAACATTTGCTTTGTTGGAAATACTCAAAACATTTCTTGTTTTTTTTACTGTTTGAATTTCCTAACTGTGCGCCATACTTCCCATACCTTCCCGGTTTTAAAACTTACTACTTCCGTAGCTCAGCAACTTTAAGTTAAAGTCGCTGAAAACGATTTCTGGAAAAAATCCAGAAAAGAACACTCGACTTCCCCCAGTCACCTCTGCATTTTAGTTGTTTCTCACCACAAACAGGTGCAGAAAATAAAATTGTATGCACCTATTTTTAAAATCAATACCTACAATAATTTCGAAGTTTTATTGCCAAAATATCCGGACCTATTATAGCAAACCCTAAACAAGATGCACTAAAATCAGGAAATAAACCTACGTTGCAAACAGTTCCTTTATCTTGCGCGTTCAGCAGAAACTGTGTCAAGTACGAACCGATTTGCGAATCATTTCTGCGTCTGTAATGCTAGGAAATATTAACCTATTAGTTCTTTAGTAATAAGAGCTTAGGCAGTACTTAGTTCATAAATTGTAGGTAATAGAGTAAATAATTTGAGTACAAAAGTCTAGCACGCATACTACGCATAGTCGAAAGATCGAAGTATGTAGTTTTACTTTGATTTGCGTTTTGAATCTACGTTCTTCTTTTGAATTTTTCGTCAAGGCCGTGATAGTACCAACAATGAAACAAAAGACTGGGTAACCTTCGCCGACGTAGATCTTTCAGAGAACTGTGATAGGGTGTTTACTAAGAAGCTCCAATTTTCAATAACTTTTTTTAGTTATATCACCAAAACAAACCAACCTTCAGGCTTAATTAATTAACCTTTAGTTACTATATAATATATAGGTAGGTATCTGACTATCCGATGAAGACAGGGCGCTATGGCGCTCATTGAGGGAGGCCTATGTCCAGCAGTGGACTATTATAGGCTGATGATGATGATGACTATCTCAACGTCTGGTCGAAGCGACGACGCGTGACCCGAGAACTGGTGAGTATCTGGCGCAACGCATCAGTATTGCCATACAGCAAGGCAATGCAGCGTCTATGGGTCGCTTCCAACTGGTATTGATATGGATTAGTTGAGCTCCCTCTAGATTTTTTACAACAGTCTGCAGTAAGCTCAATTGTTGCATTTGTATATATTTAAAAGGATCACAGACAATCAAAGAATACTATTAGGAATTCTAATTTGTTTCTATTCTTTGATTCTAACTTTGTTCTTAAAAACTTTTTTGCTCCATGCTTCTTTGAATTTAATAATCTGTAGAAGCCTAAGCGAGTCAAGGCTCATCAAGACAGCATATGATAAACAGATAAATATTTTATTCATAATTTGTCAAATTATATGTCACACTTTATAAATCAATCATTTCTAAAATAAAATTATAATATCTAATTATATTAAAATTTCAAAAATAAGATTATTCTATATTAAGCATAGCTTAAAAACTCGTCGTAGGTATAGAACGCCTTCTCTATGAGCCAGTTTTTTAGTTTTGATTTGAAATTATCCATATATATATATTTATGCTATAAGCATCCATGATGTTCATCAAAAATGGCTCACGATTATAAATCAATTTGTTGTAAAGCTACTTATGGCATGGTGTAGCGTAACGTAGAGGTACAGTATGCATCTATTCTCTTACAGTAATGATTTTCAATTAGTGGTAGGTAGCTTTGTCTCTAGTGTTGGGACAGAATTGTTTTGGACTTGACAAATAGTACGAGACTTACGCCCTTGGGTCCGGGGCGTAGCATTACTGTCTTGGGCGTAATTCTCAGGCGTGATTTTTAAATCCCGGGATTTAAACATCATTATCATCATCTCGGGATTGTAGAAGAGGTATTATCAACTCTGTGTTATTACACTCGAACTTTAGGTACTCCGATCACTGATGATTATCACACGAATATAATAAATGAAAGTTTGGATGTATGGATGTTTGTTACTTCTTCATGCTAATACGACTGATGGGGCAGAATTTTAGCATACCTAGATGTAGCCGTAAGCCTGGAACCACATAGGCTAGGGCTAGGCTAGGCTTTTTCCCCCATAAATCAGTTACCATGGTAACAACCTTCGACAATTAAATTGTATAAATTCGACATTTTTATACCTAGTCATTATTCCTGATAGACCTAAGTCGCCAAAAGCCTTTCTAAGTTATATCCCATGGGATGAAATTAACCTTTAAACGTTTCTATGATAAACAACGCGTGCGAAGCCCGGGAAGAAACTATAGAATAGGAAAAACATTTATATGCACACAAGTACAAAATACAGGTATAAAATAAATAAACTTGTACTACATAGATTTGTATTTTCTATGATATATATAAGCTGACGACAGGCGCTATGGGGTGGCCTTTGTCCAGCAGTGAAATAACATAGACTGATGATGATGATGATACATAGAAAATACATAGAACACCCTGTAATAAAGACCACAAGAAGACCACAAGACACATCCCTAGCGTCGTTCAATTGCCTACCGATATAACTTTTGACATTTAAATTACCTACCGAGCGCTGGCAGCACTGATGGTCATTATTCTATTTGAAACATTAATTTGATTGGAACAATCTTCACTGAATAACCAACAGATGGTGCTTGCGTCACCGGTATTGTTTCTTTTTAGTCTCACGGTTTTCTAAGGGAGAGTATTTCTACTTAGTAATTTGAATCAGGCAAATTAATTGATAAATCACTACCAACATAGTATAAAACAAAGTCGCTTCCCGCTGTCTGTCTGTCCATATATGCTTAGATCTTTAAAACTAAGCGACGGATTTTGATGCGGTTTTTTTTATTAGATACAATGATTCGAGATACAGTTTTACAAGCTATTTCACACAGATTTCCACGCGGGCGAAGCCGCGGGGCGCAATGCTGGACAATCCACACAGCATCATCTAGCCCTAAGCTAAGCCATCGCTTGTATTAAGGGGACTAGATGACTTATATAAATAATACAATACATTACATAGATATTTTTTACTATACATAGAAAACGACCAGAACACCCGGGAAAAAAATCTGCAGATTGTAGAAACGTTGATGCTTGTAAAAATACGACCATATTAAATCGTCTACGTATATTTGTAAGTTGGCGTTGCAATCAGAACCACCAGTGTAGAAGCAGCCTTAGAGATAAATCTCCACAATACGAGTAACAATTGGTAAACTATTATGTCAGAGCTACAGCACCGTGCTACCGTTCAAATCCAGTCACGAAGTATCGAGCGATACGAGATCTTACAAACAACGTAGTATAAGATAGGCTGCGGTAGATTATAAATTAGTTTTGATGGAGTATATTGATAGTAGCTTCTATGTGATCACCAAGACGTTTGACACACAAGAATATGTTTTTTTTTAATTTAATAATAATTAAATAATACTGGTTTACACAGCATTATCGAGCCCTAAACGAATGAAAAAGAGCTTGTGTTATGGGTACTAGATAACTGATATGCGTTATACAATACATTATAATAGATAGATATTTCTTATTATACATAGAAAATGACCAGAACACCCGGAACAAATGAAGATAGTACAAACATTTGTCTCGAGGTGGAAATCGAACCCGCAACCTCCTTTGTCACAGGCGGACCTTTGCCCACCGCGCCACAGAGGTCGTCAAATCTTTGTTGGAACTAATAATATCCCAAAATTTACCGCTCATAGGTGCACTTGTGCACTTAGGCGAAAACTCCTTATGCTCTTATAGCATTGGCTTCAGCCCAAGACGTTTTTTTTATTTATATGGAAGACAGACAGTACGTAGACAATATCATCATCATCATCAGCCTATAGCAGGCCACTGCTGGACATAGGCCTCCCCAATGAGCGCCATAGCGCCCTGTCTTCAGCTTGACGCATCCAGCATCTACCTGCAGTCTTTCGCAGGTCGTCATCACACCTGGTCGGGGCTTATCCTATATCTTATAGCAATGGCAACAGCCCAAGACAAAGGCTCACCTAAGTGGTGGCCTTTTCGCAATGCGCATGGCACACATCATGCGAGGAATTTATTATTTTTTATTTATTGTGAGCCATTGTCCCACTGCTGGGCAAAAGCCTCCCTTCTCTCCTTCCACTCCTCGCGATCCAACGCTGCAACAGGCCATGCGAGAAATTTGCTTGGTCATTATCATACCTAATCATAATAGTCTCTTTTCTTTCCCCCTTTCTAGTACAAAAGATCTTTTATTTTCAAAGTAGCTGCACCGATATCAAAGTAAAAGTGTTATCGTATCAAGTTTCAGTTGATCTGTAACAGAGCGGCTCATGTGCGGTGTTAAGTGAACGTTTATACTCCATGCTTTGGTGGACGTGTGGTCCAATTTGTAAGCTTATCCTTTGTAAGCTGTATAATGTCTTTATTGTGGCACTTTCCAATTGTATCTAGTTTTTTAACACTTTGACTGCTGAAATCACACGGTATGTGTTTTCTACAAGTGACTAATATGCGTAAATCCACACTAGCGCAGCGGCTGAGAAAATACAGATCTTTGTGACTCAGCACAGCCGTAATATTTTTCGAACGAAACGCATGTGCGGCGCAACACAACCGCTGTGTAGAGCAGCAGCACGATTTTTTTAGGTTAAAAAAAGATCGCAGTCGTCGAAAAAAAATCGCAGTCAAAGTGTTTTTATTTTACATTGATTTTTTAAACTAAGTATGCAATAAAGAATTTATCTATCTTTCTTCCTACTAATATTATAAACGCGAAAGTTTGTGAGGATGTTTGTTGCTCTTTCACGCAAAAAAGTGAAGAAACTTCACATGTGTGATGAAACTTCACAATAATATAGCTTACATATCAGAATAACACATAGGCTACCAATTCATCACCACGCAGGTGAAACCGCAGGGCGCAGCTAGTCTTACATATAAACTTGATTCACAACATAAGTCTGATGACATGTCTTATAAATTTATTATGCTCTGACTTTGTTTCCCGCCAAAACATTAATTATTACAAAGATTATATTTTAATATGAACAAAAAGAGACAGCAAAGTCAAGTAAAGACGAAACGAATACCAAGTACCTACGCTACGTTTTACCTTGTCATGTGTATATTAGATTATTCATCATCATCATCATCATCAGCCTATAGCAGTCCACTGCTGGACATAGGCCCTTCGACCAGGTCGGATGACGACTTGCGAAAGTCTGCAGGTAGATACTGGATGCGGCAAGCTGAAGACAGGGCGCTATGGCGCTCATTGGGGGAGGCCTATTAGATTATTAGTTAGTTATATTATATATATTAGTTAAATTCGATGCTAGTGATTAATTAGGTTGACTACACTATTGTATTAGGTTAATACCTGTAAAAATAGTAGTAATGCTATTTAATAAAAAAACCTTTTTTATTTTTCCTATGTTTAGTTTACTTATTTGATCTGACGCGAGAAATCTTATGAATGTTTTAAAATAGCTTACAATTTCATTCTTAGACTATCTCCTTTAACTTACACCAGTTCAATATTGGTGGCAAAACAGACGGCTCCTTTGATCCAAAGTGAAACTTGAAACTGAGCGTTGGATACTCTCACTTGCACAGCTTTACTTTACCCTTGATAACATTATTCCTTTTACTAATTACTTATTACTTACTACATCTTACTAAATCCTACTTAATATTATAAACGCGAAAGTTGGTAAGTATAGATGGATTTTTGTTACTCTTTCACGTAAAAACTACTGAATGGATTTTAATGAAACTTTACAATAATATAGCTTATACATCGGAATAACACATAGGCTACAATTTATAAAGATATATTGTATATTATCCAAAATATCTATCACCACGCGGGTGAAACCGCGGGGCGCAGCTAGTATATATATATATATATATATATATATATATATATATAATATTATATAGGCCTCCTCATCGATTTCGATGACGGCGACCCTAGGTAATCAAGGATTTTTTCTATCATGAGCTCTAATATGGCTCGCTAGACCGAACTTGGTCTTGAATACCCTACGACACGTATGGCAGTAGAGTTGGCCCGATGAGTTATATTTATATGTATACGTGTAGGAGGGCTTAGGTCTCTGTTTTCGTATATGGCGTCTTGAATCTATTGTCTCGATGCGATTTTCCTCAAATGCTTTAATTCTAGTGTAAATGGTAGATCGCCAAGATGACCTACAAAAAGCAAGCTCCTCCCAACACAACGTCAATATAATAATAATGCTGTTTTAATAATGCTGGACAATTCACACAGCATTATCTAGCCCCATGGTAAGCAGAGCTTGTGTTATGGGTAGTAGATAACTGATATACATAATACAATACATTACATAGATAGATATTTTTTATTATGTATAGAAAACGACCAGAACACCCGGAACAAATATCTGCAGATCATACACACAATTGTTCCGAGGGGGAATCGAACCCGCAACCTGCGTCGCAAGCGGACCTTCGCCCACCGCGCCACGTCAGTCGTCAAAATATCGATATTAACTGTTTGTACTATCATTCGATCAAAGTCACATAACAACGTTCCTACACCAAAAGGTAAACAAATCCCAGCATTAGCCTGCGCAGGTGTTCAACAATTATAAAGCTAAGTGCTTAACCAAACCGTGTCAAGGCTGAGCTAAGGACAAGACCTAAAGCTTGAAATTGCATTTGCACGGAATATTGTTTACTATGCAATATAGTTGGACTTAATCGTTTTATATTAAGGGAATTTGAGCTTTATGCAAATGCGTTTTTAGAGGTCATTCAATGTTGCAATAAATTATAATGGATACAGAAATACAGATCATTTATTTACAATGAATTACAGATATAAATAATAAATAGATAATGCTGGACAATACACACAGTAATCTAACCCCAAACTAAGCTAGGCTTTTGTATATATTAATATTTATAAAATATATCAGATATAGATACATATCTGATATATTTTAACAAAATGCATTACATATTTACATAGATAGTTATTTTTACTATACATAGAAAATAGCCGAACACCCACTATCTCCACAGCTCGGCTTAGCTTGGGACTAAATAATGATGTGTGGATTCCAGCATTGTTTATTATTTATTTATTGGTAAGTAGACCAAAGATAAAGACTTGCGTAGCTGTAACAGAAACAGACTTCATAAAATTAGCGCTACGTGTCCGCTGTTATTTACAGTTATCAATTGATAATTTCCCAATAATAATCAAGGTACTAAATAAACTAGAATCATAATTGAAACGTAAGTTTACATTAGGAAAGCTGACATATCACGACGCGGCTATACAAGGGCCAATGTCGACATTCATGCCTTCGACATTTGTACTAAATGTCGTGTTTTACCATCCTAATTTTATGAAAGCTAACGGAAAATACATTAACACCTTATATTAAAGCTAAAAGTCTTCAATTTCTGGTTACATAAATTCATATTCTATATATAGTAGAATATAGAATTCATCTATAGAGTAAGTGAATACATTTCATAAAAAATTTTACAACTTTCAAATAAACTTGAATATTTGCTACAAAATCCTAGCGGATCAATGATACAACTTCCTGAAAACAACACGCAAGAACTTTATGACTTACCCGACTGCGCAAGAAGTAAGGGTAAGGTATTTTTTAAAAGTATTTTCAACAAACTGTTTTAGTTTCTCTTTCGAATACCAAAATTACCTTCGCTAATTTTCTGAATCACAAATATATTTATGCTAACTGTTGTTGGATTTCTAATCAAAATATTGATTTGAAAGCCGAATATACAAAATCTGACTAATAAGTCTGAAATCCGACTAATAAATACGACTAATAATCTGACTAATTTTGTTCACACTAAAATCTTTAAACCTACCAGGTGCCGCACACGTCTAGTCAACCTCACACTTGGCCTCCCTTTGATGTATCCTGACCTCATCTGACCTTGCTACCCCAGTTATGGATGCTGTTTTGTTTCCCTTGAGGAATTCAACCTTGTATTACTTATAATAAACAAATGAAGATCAAAGTGTACCACACACGGTGCTGTCGGAAATATGTAAGGGACGAAAATTACGTGGTTCAGTAGATGTGAGTAGTTCAATTTTGGAGTTGTTTTAGGACAAGCTGTTTTTGATTTTTTATAATAATTTTATTGAATTAACCCTTTACCACCTACTACCTAATCTGGTCACATAACCACCTACCATACGTCTCACAGACGGACATGACGGAATGAAAAGACTTTCGTATGTAAAATCTAATGCCGTGTGGTGTTGGAATTAGCACCACCTCAACTTTTTCTGCAACTTTAGCTGAAGTGGCAGTGAGCAGGCAGGTAATGTAGCTCGAAGAACTGAAAACCTGCGGTGCAACGCAAATGTAGTATTGGGAGATTATCTACTCGATTTTCCAACAGTCTTTTGCCCGAAATTGGTCTGAAAACAACTAGGGTTGAGAGTGTTACTGCATAACTCCAAAAATTACCCCAGCTTAGGGTATGTTTACACGAAGCGCGAGCCAACTTTAACGCCATATTTATTTACAAACACAATAATGTACAGGGCACGTGTTCTAAAAAAGTTCGTGTCATAAAAAAATAGGAATTTGTACGCATCTGGTGCGGTTAGTGTACACTACGCATTAGAGACGTAAAGTTCGTGTGACTATTAAAAAAATGACGTTATTTTACGATGATCTTGTGTAAGAAACTATAAAAATTTCACGATTATATGGCTTTATTCTCATACTAGCATCACTACATAGATGGATACTTAAGACCGAAAGGCAAATCTAAAAAAAGGGTTAAATTATTCCTATCATACTTATTTTACATATATTATGTTATCTTTTACATAATCTTTAGATTGTCTTTTGTGTTTTTTAGTTAAATTTAATTATTCCTGATAGATTCTTTTTTTTATAGCTTTGTTGAACATCCCGCTGGACAAAACAGTGAAATCTTGTACTGTACCGACTACATGAACATATATTAAACAGAGTTACAACATTTACAAATATTCTGATTTTGATTCTGATTAATATCATCATCAACAACCTATTAGTCCACTGCTGGACATAGGTCTCGCTAATGAGCACCGCGGCGCCCTGTCTTCAGCTTGCCGCATCTGTCTGCAATTTGTTGTTGGTTCTTCGTGATATGTGGTCGGCTTTTTTTTTAATATACTTGCCTACATTAACACACAACTTTGATTCATATACCTACAAGTTATATATATTAATGACGACCGATGACGACCGATGTGGCGCGGTGGGCGAAGGTCCGCTTGCGACGCAGGAGGTTGCGGGTTCGATTCCCGCCTCGGAACAAATGTGTGTACGATCTGCAGATATTTGTTCCGGGTGTTCTGGTTGTTTTCTATGTATAATAAAAAATATCTATCTATGTAATGTATTGTATTATGTATATCAGTTATCTAGTATCCATAACACAAGCTCTGCTTACCATGGGGCTAGATAATGCTGTGTGAATTGTCCAGCATTATTTATTTATTAATCAAGACTTACAGATTCATGGCCTGCGATGCACATATTCATCTACAAGTACTTAAGATGGACAGTGAATACTATAAGTACAAATATCTTTTTAAAAATCTAATGTACGTGAAATAAATGGAGCCACTTAATTTTATTTTTGCTATTATTAAAGCTACTATAAATACGAAGAAAACTTAAATTATCTCTATAGATGCCGGATGCTAACGTAACTTATTTTATACTTACTCTAATTTTTTTTATTCACCCTATCACTTGAATCCTACCTCAAACTATTTACCGGTCGCAAAAAGAACATTATCGTTTCCTCAACTCTCAAGATATTTTAAATCCTTAGAACTCTGTGACTCGATTAAATCCACCATTATTATCTTGGTCTTTAAACACATTAATGTAAGGTCGAATCTTGTGTGATATTTACTCGTACAGCATATAATTGCAAGAATTAGTCCTTATTATCATTAAATGAAGGGTATTTTTTTGAAACTTTATTACCTTTTAGAACGGCAGATTGCTATGTAATATGGCGATAATACCTTTTTTGGACCCACGTGGTCCTAGTTTTTCCAACAATGAATAATCTATTACGGTATGAAATCTCTTGGGGTGTACTTTATCCCACCAAAAACCTAAATTTGAACCAAGTTCAAAGGTCAGTCCTGAAATTTATTAATAACATCAAAATCCTATTTTATTAATAACAACAATCCCCTTTATTTAATGTACACAGACCTTAAATAATAAATGGGTCCCAGAGAATCCCTACGTGAAAAATTCAAAGAAATAAACATAACGACTGTACCGTGTCAATATATTTATGAAAACTTGTTGTACACCATAAAAATATCAATCGGTTCACTAAAAAAAGTGATATACATAATGTAAATACTAGAAATAAGAATAAACTCGCTGTGCCCACAACTAGGCTACACAAGATAAATGTATCTTTTAAAGGGCAATGTATACGCTTCTACAACAAAACTCCAAGTGAGTTGCAAAAATTATCAATAAATAAATTAAAAAAAATTGTTAAACATATTCTTTGTAAAAAAGCTTATTACAAAATATCAGATTACTTAGAAGATAAAAAAGCTTGGAACGAGTTTTGCTCCAACTCAAAATCTACCAACTTACAGATAAGCAAATCAAATGTACTAGACACATAAGACGTTATGAACATACTAGTGGTTTCTTGTCACTTCTTCCACTGGTGGACAAAAAATTTAAGTGAACTATAAAATATGACGTGTCTAAGTGCTTATTTGTAAGCTTAAAGAAATAAAAAACTTTTCATTTCATTTTTTTCATTTTCATACAATTAATGTTATTTCTTGTATTATTACGTAAAAATTACCACGGGGAGAATACATGATAAACATTTTTAATCGATGACCCTCGTAGCACGTGCTACGCCGCATGCCGCCGGCGTAGCAAACAAAAGACTGCAACGCGCACCCACTATTTCTACTTCAAACCCAATTACCCATTTCACCAAAATTAGTGGAACTAATGAGGTACCGTTATCATTCATATAATATAACAGTTACGGATCTTATTTAACTCATTCCACGGTCCATAGTAATAATGTAATATTGATTCATCACCATCCTATAAGTCCACTGCTTGACTAACATAGTACTAACATTAGGCCTCCACTAATGAGCGCCATTAGCACCCTGTCTTCAGCTTGACGCATCCAGTATCTCCCTGCAGTCTTTCGCAGGTCGTCATCGCACCTGTTCAGAGGGCGTTCTACACCACGTTTACCGAATCGTGGTCTCCACTCAAGAACACGTTTACCCCAGAGATAGTCGGTTCTTCGCGAGATATGGCCGGTCCACTGCCACTAATATTGAGTACGTACTCAAGGTTAAAATTATTAAAAGAGTGTTATATTTGGCGTTTGACTCTGTGAGAAATATCAGTGATTTACGAGCATGTACTTGATGTCAGTAGAATCTATAATTATTCATTTCCAGCAATAATAGTGCTGCAAAATCTGGTCCATCGATATTGATTTTTAAAAATTCAAGTAGTTTTTGCTGATTATTATTATTTATTTTGCTAAGCCTAGATTAATTTATGATTCGTTTTACAATACAAATATATCTATTTTATTTTTATTTTTTATTTGCTTTGGGGTGGCTTTCGTATCGACGACCGATGTGTCGCGGTGGGCGAAGGTCCGCCTGCGACGCAGGAGGTTGCGGGTTCGATTCCCGCCTCGGAACAATTGTGTGTACGATCTGCAGATATTTGTTCCGGGTGTTCTGGTCGTTTTCTATGTATAATAAAAATATCTATCTATGTAATGTATTGTATTATGTATATCAGTTATCTAGTACCCATAACACAAGCTCTGCTTACCATGGGGCTAGATAATGCTGTGTGAATTGTCCAGCATTATTTATTTATTTATTTTTATTTCGTATCACGGCGGCCATGATAGGCCTATTGTGATCGCCACTTTTACGTTTCAGCCCCGAAGCCGTGGCGTTCATAGTTCGCCACTAACCCTTGCAGCTGCTAGGAACTGTAGGATTTTCTTTGGGGTGATGTCTTTCAGCTCGTTATTTATTTTATTTATTTATTTAAGAAACAAAATCCACAGCCTTTTAAACTAATATTAACATACTTAATTACTAAACTTAAGGCCAATAAAGGATTTACTTTGTGTACTTGTGTAAAAACGCCAAAAAGTACGTAATAACTAACCAGAGGAAGACGGTCAACAGTGAGACTTCTGTGGATGATGATGACTCATCAAGTTTATTTCAAGATCCCTTTCGATAACATTAATTTCCCATCACTAAAACCGGTCCCAGCATCTTAAAATTATCGATAAACATACAGCATGAACATACGCACCGATTACCATGATAGTAGGAAATAATCTTACTCTACCTCGTTGCATCCCTTTCTTTTTGATGTTGAAGAAAGAGATAGGAGATAGGACTCGTTTATGAAATTATATGATCATTTGTGCTGTGCTTGATGTGTTTGATATTTATCTGTAACTAGCTTCTGACCGCAGCTTTGCTCGCCTCATAATTACAACGTTTTAAAAGGTTTTCAATCTTAACAGTATCGCGATAAAAATATCCCAATAAAATTATCGTTAATACTAATCATAAATGAATATAAAATTATTTGTTTGTTTGGAATTGTAAACCACTAGAGACCCGCCCCGCTTTAGCACGAGTGCAATATATTATATTATATATATATAAAAAAAATACATATAAACTTTTCTCTTGAATCACAAAAAACCGCATCAAAATCCGTTGCGTAGTTTTAAAGATCTGAGCATACATAGGGACAGACAGACAGCGGGAAGTGACTTTGTTTATACTATGAAGTGAAGGTCTCGTAACAAAGGAACATAGTGACGTCTGCAGAAGCTTAAAACTGCGTCGCAGAAAACATAATATTGTTAAAATAAACATTTAAATAATAAATATTTTGATAAGAACTACCTATTTGGTTGGGTTTTCCATGGTTGTCTGGTAAAGATCGCTCTTGAGCGATAAGACCGCCAATTGTACTTAATTTTTAAGTTTTTACTGTACATAGTTTATTGTTAAAATGCAATAAAGAATTTTCTATCTATCTATTTGAGTAACTTAAAAGGAACGAAATGACGAAGGCCAAAAAATTTAATTATGTAACACATAAATAATAACATTGAAAGAAAATATCTACAAAATCACACGGATATTCCTGGCAAGATACATATATATGGAGGAGGCCTTTATCCAGTACTCGATAAACCCTACAAAAAATACTTAATACCCATTTATTACTAATATATTTTATTATTCTTTACAAAAATAAATAAATTTAATTTAATAATAAAATTATATATTCTTTATTGGAAAGTTCATTAAAATTAATCAATTAATTGAAATTATTATCATTTATAAACAGCCAAATCATTTATCAAACCAAAAAATAATAATTAAAAATATGCTTACAAGTTGTACCTAGTTTTAGGACATACAGGCTAATTTCATTTTATTCTCTTTTAAATAAGATAAAATTCCTTCGAGATTAGTGAAATCTTTCATCATCAGCATATAGCAGTCCACTGCTGGACATAAGCCTCCCCCAATGAGCGCCATAGCGCCCTGTCTTCAGCTAGCCGCATCTTATGATATCTTTTTAAATCTCTAATTCTAAAACATCATTAAGCAGGGCTAATAACGGTCACAATTATTAAAACACCGTTTAAATCTCTCCACTGCCGTAAGTCGCCAATTCCATATACAATAGAAAGCCCGCGCGGGCCTCACGCAATTTGAATGTTAAGCCATCTGACCCCAAGAATCTAAATAAACAATTTTAAAAATAGTTCCTCTATTTCCGTCTTCAAAACTTTCCCATAGATCGAAAATAAATCCAATTACACTATAATTACAGGCATTAATACCAAAGTTGAGTACCTTTGTTACGTACTTGAGTAGTCAAGATGTTAAGATGTTTACTATGAGAAGTAGTTTCATACTTCTAAGTACATTCGAGTGGCCATATTTTCCCATGTAGCCGAAAATAGGACAATATGTTCGGACAAATTAATATTATAAGGGTGTAACGATTCCGGTACCGATATATTGGGAAAATATATAATCGGCCGGAGTTTCGTAACGAATACATCCGACAGAGAACCAAAGTTATTGACGTAGCTATAAGAATTAGCAAGCTGAAGGGGCAGTGGGCCATATCTCGCGAAGAACTGACGGCCGCTGGGGCAAACGTATTCTTGAGTGAAGACCACGACTGGGTAAACGTAGTACGGCCTCCGACCAGTTGGGATGACGACCTGCGAAAGACTGCAGGTAGATGCTGAATGCGTCAAACTGAAGATGGGGCGCTTATTGGGGGAGGCTTATGTCCAGCTGTGGACTAATATAGGCTGATAATGATGATGATATATGATGTTCCAAGCCATCGTTATTATTAACGCCGATTATTTACTACAAAAGGAATCGGTATCATATAGGCAAGATATATGTATCTACCTACCTTCTTTGCGGTTGATAATGTGTGTGTTGAAAACCTTCCTAGAACCTTCCTAAAAGACTAACATGGCCAAATAACAAAACTTTTGGAACCGTCAAGCACATCTATATATATCTATATATATAAAAGAAAGTCGTGTTTGTTACAACACTTATAACTCGAGAACGGCTGGACCGATTTGACTGAAAATTGGTGAGAAGGTAGGTTAGAACCAGGAGTCTAACATAGGATATTAAAAAAAACCATTTGACAAATCGATTTCCACGGGGGCGAAGCCGCGGGGCGCAGCTAGTTTTAGATATATTTGCACCTACCTTTTACGACCTAGTCCCTATTTGTAACCTTTTGCAGTACATAGTCTATAATTTGACTTTTGTCGAAAATGTCACCTTTTGACTTTTCAAAATAGCATTATTTCACGACATGATAAATCCGCTCATTTACTGTGGCTTCAAAGATTTAAAACTAAGCCGAGTACACATTACAGTCGAAGCACCCTTAAAGTATAACGACGTTTTTTGTGTCGGAAGATTATGTGGGGTGACCGAAACGGCGTTATAATGTTTTACGAGTGTAAAACTGGCTTAAGTTATTACGACGTCTTTTTGTTTTATTTGGCTGTGCTTAGTATATTTATTTATTATTTATTCTGAGCCATTATTTTCCCACTGCTGGGCAAAGGCCTCCCTTTTCTCCTCGCTATCCAATTCTGCAACAGACCATGATGGAAGATGTGCCTCTCATCCTGGGCCTTCTGCGTCGCCTCTTAGCGTCGGGTCGGCTCCACTCTGTGGTGGTCTTTGCCCACAAGTCGCTGGACATACGGCAGACGTGTCTGGTCCAGTTCCATAAACCAACAAAAAAAATGTTGGAAAACACGAATTAAAATATAATTCACTGAAAATTAACCCTCTTCCTTATAAAAGGCGTTTAGAAAAGAGTGGTTTTGTTAGCTTATGTTAATGCTTTCGCTGCCCGGGGCCGGAAGCCGCAAGGACGTCATGTGTGTCGTGGGCAATGAAAGTGTCAAGTCAGTCTTGGGGACGCTTTTGATTGGTGTTTATTGCAACAGGCTGGATTTAGCTCAACTGTCAAATACGAAAAATTTGCATTATTAATTTATTGATCATTCAAAGAATTATAAAACTAGCTACATCCTTTTTTATGTATGATCTTAATGCAAAATCTATCGCCGAAAATTACTGAAAGCAGCAATTATTTTCGCATTCAAGTACCGTCTGCAGCTAAGTCCACTCGTACAATTTTATGTTACGACCACCATTGAACAAAATGAGGTCTTCACTCAAGAAGTTGCTATCACCCAGTTAAGGAACTTCATAATATCCCGGTAATGCTTTTTATGCACTCTTATATCAACCGGTTACGGTCTAAAGTTCAGAGCTTAAACGGTTTCCAAGAGTTTAAGTAGGTTTGATAAAGGAAATTGGGAATCTATTTTTCAGTTACTTGAGTTAGTTACTTTTTTAGCATTTGGTTACCTAAGTTCTGCGATCACAAAAAATATCTCGATGTCCGGTCGGCGCAAAAAATCGTCTCCGTAAATAAGAGCGCACTTGTAATGTGAGCTCTTATTTCGCTTAGTTCGATTCAAACACAGCCAACGTAAACACGTGTCACAATGCCGCAATGTGTATTCAAAAGTTGCAAAAATAAATATAAAATATAATTTGTTACATAGTATAAAGCTAAAAAATATCGTATTCCATTTACTTACCTCAAGTGCGCTCTTATTTACGGCTTTTAGCTTTGATTTTGTATGTGACCCGAAATCTAGATAGTATTTGTGAGCGCAGCTTATGTTATAATTATAAATAAATATAAAAACCGGAATTTTCAATTTGTTGGTGGCACGACGCTAGTAAGTAACCCGCCTCACGTACACAATAAATTATTCTTTAGCCATACAAGCTGTATTTTGCAAAAATAACTGCCGAAACCAGGGATCGAACCAGGGACCTTTAGATCTTCAGTCTAACGCTCTCCCAACTGAGCTATTTCGGCTATAGATAGAATATTGAAATTTGCGACCAAATTTCTTTATCTTTGGTTATCATATCAGTTTTTTTCCTGCTAATATTAGCACACAAGACTACCTATACTTAATCAATGTATGGATTATATACTATTTTCAGCGTCTTTGGGACGCTTTCAACTGATATTATATTTAAAATAGTGTAAACCTAATAAGCTACCGAGGTAGAGAGCCCCTGTGTCTACATCACAAGTCTAGAACTTAGGTCAAGGTGTCGAAACTAAGAAGTGAAATAGGTCTATAGTATACATTACTTTGTTTTGTTTTTAAGACCTTTTTTAAACAAATAAATATTATTATTATTTATTATTATTATTGATATGGATAAATTCAGCTAATTGTAGATTTTTTGCAATAATCTGCAATTAGCTCAATTGTTTTAACTGTAAATACTAGTCCTAACTTGTTTCTATTATTTGATTGTAACTTTCTGTGTAGTTATTTGTATTGAATTGGCACTGAGATCGCAATAGAAAGGTTAGGATACATTATAAATTTACCTACATTATAGTACTAAAAAATAGCTACTAAAAAAACGAAAGTAGTTTAAATCTACCTAACCTATTTGTTCTACTAAATCTTCAAACGCATTATACAAAAGCAATTTACAACCAACCACATTACTTTACCTCCAATAAATCTAGCAACATATCCTATTGCTTTTCAACAAAACACCATTGCTATAATTATGCAGGATTTATTGTCAGTCTCTATACTAAATACGGCTTAAAAAATAATCTGGCAAGGGTGAGTCGGCGTTCCATGGTGAAATAGAAATAACTGTGTAAAAGTTCGGCAATATTTTTTGAAAACAAAAGAAAACTAAAGAAACTGGCTCAAGGAACCGAACAATTAGTAATAAACTACTAATTAAATCATAAATAATTTCGATAGGCCACAGGGTTTCTGAGATATAGACCAAATTATGCGTGAAACAGTGCACTTTCAAGTTTTTTTTCTCGTAATTTTTATTCTATCGTATGTTTACATTCCGGAAACCAACGTAAAAATGTTGAATATTATATAATTCGAGTTTTTTACCACGAGGATTCCGTGAGTACTGAGGAGATCTAGGCCTAGTTTGACAAACAAACCCGTTTAAAGTTTTGATATGTCAACGATGATAAAATATCGTCCACAAAAGCTACGATAGGGATCTTCATAACGAGTGTAATACAGAACCCCAAAACTTTAAAAACTGCCATCCATCAAACGTCTCGGCGTCGATTTGGAAAAACTCCGTCCCCTGACATTTGGAACGTCTGTCCCCGATATTCCTAGTTTCGGCACCAAATTAGGGAGCCTTTGTTGAAAATAATATTAATATTCATTTAACTTGAAGATTGTTAGTTGAGATTAGTCTTTTGTACTATTTCGGGGTTTCTAAAGTGCCATTAGTCATTTTGTTTCGTCGAGTGCGCTTTGATTTGAAATATTGTTGGAATTTTAATTGTCGTTGAATTATTGGGCGTATTATTTAGCAGTCAACATGTTTTTTGTTGTTTATAAATATTTATTTTGTTATAGGAACTGTTTGTTTGTCTTTACTTTTGACAATGTTTAAGTTCGGATTTTTGAGTATTTATTTTTACCCTACTCCTGAAATTAAAATGTTTAATACAGTTCATTAGGACTTATGTTTGATGATGTAAGGATGATGGATGTTAGGATGTATGATGATAAGATAAATATATATTATACATACATTATCATCAGTTTCTGTGGCTTTGCACGCCTTTTTCCGGGTTAAAAAGTAGTTTATAAATATTTGAATCAAAGTCTAGAACTACATTTATGCAAATTCCACCCTGATCTGTGCAGTAGTTTTGGCGTGTGGGTGATACATCCAAATACGTAAACGTACTAACTTTCACACATACATACATAGTCAATATATATATTTTTTTTTAATATGCCATTTTCATACTCTCGTCTAGTTCCTCTGTTGCGTTAGTTCTTATAGCCTCTACACACCAAACCGTCGTCGGCCCTGGTGTGTAGAGGTGATTATATCCTAATCTGAAATAATTCATTAAGGAAGTGCATGTCGAAATCTAATACATCAACTGAGGATAAATAACGTCAAAGGAATTCTCGGAATCAAAAATAGCCAACCAATTAACCTGTCAATAGTCATCAACGCTAAGACCCCCTGTTTTTGAACCCCCATTCCCTAAAAAAAACACATTCTCTCAACACGATTTACATCTTTCTCCTGACAGATAGACAGGGCCATTGATTTCTGACATTTTAATTTCAGGTTAAATAACAATCGCCTGTAAATGCTGAACTATTTTCGGTGAAAACAGGAATCGGTGAGATGTCAGAATGGAATGGCAGGAATTTGTCAGTGTTACATGACAGATGCTTTTAAATTGCTTTGTGTAAGAAGCAACTTATTTGTTCTACAAATAGATTTTACTTCGGCTACTAAAACTGAAATATATGATCTTCTGCTTTCCATAATGTAGGTACCTATTAGGTTATTACTAAATTTAGGCTTATTAAAACCTAAATTCGTGAGTTTTGAAATCACACAGTATGAGTTTTCTACAAGTGACTAATATGCGTAAATCCACACTAGCGCAGCGGCTGAGAAAATACAGATCTTTGTGACTCAGCACAGCCGTAATATTTTTCGAACGAAACGCATGTGCGGCGCAACACAACCGCTGTGTAGAGCGGCAGCACGAATTTTTTAGGTGAAAAAAAAGATCGCAGTCGTCGAAAAAAAAATTGCAGTCAAAGTGTTAAGGCCTAAATTTTGGAACCTGCTGACTTTACACAACACAAGCTACCGTCCCTAGATACCTAGGCACATAGATAGATAAAAAACACTGTATCCATACCACATAAAACAGGAAACAATCCTACTAATATTATAAACGCCAAAGTTTGTAAGTATGGATGTTTGTTACTCTTTCACGCGAAAACTACTGAATGGATTTTGATGAAACTTCCCAATAATATAGCTTACATCAGTGAACGGAAAAAAACATTGCATATCAGAATAACACATAGGCTACAATTCATAAACATATATTGTATATTATCCAAAATATATATCACAACGCGGGTAAAACCGCGGGGCGCAGCTAGTACAGAAATAAAAAGACACATTCTATATCCATTTATAGGTAGTTTAGTCCTATAGGGAATTCTCAGATATAATATTCGGAATAGCACAGAACTGAAGACCTATAACTGAAGACCAATGACCGCAATGGCGCTCATTGGGGGAGGCCTATGTCCAGCAGTGGACTGATACCTATAAGACTATAAACACCTCACAAACAGGCATACGTTTTTAAGGTTATAATTGAATATACCCTTAAATGGTAAACGAAACTACTGATTATGTATACGATCATAATAAATTGTATAACTAATTGCAAGTATCGAGTGGACCCACCCACTAGGAGTTGAATGGCTTGCCTTTTAGATCTGAAATCGCTTGATACCTTACTTTGTAAAATAACAGTTTTCTCATTCCGTTGATATTAGTTACTTCAGTAATATAAAAAAGGAACGAAGTAATATAAGCAAAGGTTGCCTGGAAGAGATCGCTTCTAAGCGGTAAGGCCGCCCATTGTACTTGTATCATGTGATGTATTTTATAATAATCTGTAACTGGTGTACAATAAGGTATTTTTGTATTGTATTGTATTGTTATATATAGAGTGGGTTGACTACTAGACGGGGTGTTAATTTTTTCTATTCTTTTAATGTATTGTTCCGACATCTTTTACTCTACTCTATTGTAGCATTTTTGGTGATGTCGTCCTTATTTTTCTATTAATAATAATGTAAATCCTTTTATTGGCTGTCAGTGATATTTATAAGATAAGTTTATTTATTTTGAAGAGCTGTGGATTTTGTTCATTAATAAAATAAAAAAGAAATAGACAGACGGTAGGCGGTCAAAGCTGAAAAAACATATTGTGATATATTTTTATATGTACTAGGAATACTAATCGATACTGAGCTAATTATTTAGGACATGGTAAATTTTGTCTTCTTTCCAAGATATTATTATGATCGATAAAACGCGAAATATGATTACGAAGAAAGCTGAGTGATCTACCATAGTCTTCTGTTTCTTGGTAAAAAATTAGACGTCGAGATGTCATCTCGTCACGATCCATGGATCGATACGCCAGTAGAATGTGGCCCCCAGTTCCCGGCCGCCTCGCTATTCCTGGCCATGGCAGCGGCCACGGTAACGGCGGGGCAGGGGGGTCTTTGAAACCCCGGGCTACATTAGGCTACCACACCCTATCTAAATTGACACTGGCTACCCGTTATGACCTACGGAGCTGAGACGTGGACACTCACGATAGGGCTGGTCCACCAGTTCAAAGTCGCTCAGCGAGCTATGGAAAGAGCTATGCTCGGAGTTTCTCTGAAGGATAAGATTCGCAACGAATATATCCGACAGAGAACCAAAGTTATCGACATAGCTCTGAGAATTAGCAAGCTGAAGTGGCAGTGGGCCGGCCATAACTCGCAAAGAACCGAAGGCTGCTGGGGCAAACGTGTTCTTGAGTGGAGACCATGATGATGATGATGTCGTCATGACGTCGTCGTGACGACGCGAATTTTTGCGCTGAGTTTGGTATTGGGATGACCCAATAGGTACTATCGTCAAATCAAACTCAGCGCACTGTGGCCGAATTCAACTAAATTAATCGATAGCGATTGAAACCACAAACCGTGCAATTGTCACTATTAGAATCTTTAGCGTTGTTTTTGTTTCTTTGTTAAATCTTGAACACGGCGTGCTGATTAGCACTGCCGATGGTGGTCCCTGACATTTTGGGATTTCACCTCTTTTGATAGAAACTGCAGACGGGACAAATTGACTACACTATTGTATTAGGTGATACCTGTGAAAATAGTTGTAATGCTTTGAATAAATACAAAATAAATAATAAAATAAATAATACTGGACAATTCACACAGCATCATCTAGCCCCAAGCTAAGCAGAGCTTGTGTTATGGGTACTAGATGACTGATATACATAATACAATACATTACACAGATAGATTTTTTTTTTATTATACATAGAAAACGACTAGAACACCCGGAACAAATATCTGCAGATCGTACACACAATTGTTCCAAGGCGGGAATCGAACCCGCAACTTCCTGCGTTGCAGACGGACCTTCGCCCACCGCGCCACATCGGTCGTAAATAACACAAATAGGTGTTATATGCACGAACAGATTAATAATATAAGTTTCAACCTTGGCACTATTGATACGCGCGATACCTTTTTTTATATCTATCGACGATTATGTGAGACCATTCTCATAGTAAAGCCATTGGCTAGCAGAATTCGGCCGCAAGATAAATAACTCGCCGCCGTACAGTCTACAACATTCAGTTATTCCTGTAGAATGACACATGCAGTTACCAGCTGACGTGATTGGTCTCAATGGCATTTGCTGATGTCCTTTTGGGGTAAGACATACCTAGTCATTGCGTAATTTAATCACTACCTTTACGGACTTAATGTACTTAACTTTATACGTCATTAGGTCAAATGTATCACGCTGGAATAGAAAAATCTGATGTATTTTACCACGCTTTTATTAGCTTCACCTGTATCTATGTATATTTATGTTTGTTTGTAACTGACTCCTTTGGACTCGATTTTGACCCTCTTTGAACGGTCAGATATCAATTAAACTTAGTAAACTTATTAATAATCGACGACAATACAATAATTTGAACTAAAAAATAGAAAATAAATAATAGTTTAAAAAACCACGCTTTTATAAATAAACCGAACTAAAAAGTAGAAAATATTTTTTTAATAATTCAAATTATGGATAAGAGTGATAAATAAAAGATATAATTTTAATGTAAAAAAGTGTAAGGTGCTTTCTGAAAATATTTCTTCAATGTCGCTACTCCTATCAGTATCTAGTTATGTGAGGCAAGTGTGCGCTGTTGGCAAGAGAACGGAAATCCTATTTATCTATCTAACAAACAAACAGTAAACAGACTTGGTAGCAAAACCAAATGATCATAATGAGTCTGAGTATTTAAATCATAAAGCTTCCTAAGAATTCTCAACGAAATCCATGCACCCCACGCTTTTTTACATTAAAGTATTTTTTTTTATTTATCACTCATATCCATATTTTGAATTATTTAAAAAAAATCTACTTTTTAGTTCGGTTTATTTATAAAAGCATGGTTTTTTCAGTGTTTTTAAAATATTATTTAGTTTATCATTGACCTTTGTTTTACCACAATCTGACCTGATAGCAAAGAATAATGGGGTTGACGATGAATCCCGAAGTCTTATAGACTACCCCTTTACATTCCCTATTGTTGTGTCTGGAATCCTGGATGGTGAAGGTTAATTTATCAAAATAATACAGCTTTCGAACTTATGAAACTATCACACAAAGTCATTTATTTTCATAACATTTAAAATTCATTTTCGTAACGGGGTTTTTACCTTGAAATTATTTTTGAAGGTTTTTAAGTTTTTAATAAAGTTTATTAGACACTAGCTGCGCCCCGCGGCGTCACCCACGTGGAAATCTATGTTTCAAATTAGTTTATAAACCTTCCTTTGAAATACTCTATCTATTGCTGAAAACTGCATTAAAGTCCGTTGAGAAGTTTAAAAAATCTAAGCGAACAGATAGCGGAAGCGACTTCATTTGATACGAGTACTATGTAAAGATAGCAAAAGTTTCCTGTCTTAAAATATTTGGCAGCATTAGCCTGAATTTTCCTTGCTTTTATTCTACTCTGTGGTGATTTCAACGGTTTCATAATAAATACACTTAGAAAGTAAATTCAGCTTAACACATCGCTAGTAAACAAGTCGGCTTATAATTTCCTTTGAAACTGTATATGTATATCGTTTATTTTCTCCAATCTTTTATACAAAGCACGTGTCAGACTGCTTGGCGACCGCGTCTTTGTTTACCTCCATTCGGATGCATTGTCTAAGTCCAGTACAAATCGGGAATTATACGTGTTGGGAATATAGTAATTTAGCTTGGGGTGATAGAGTTGGTAATGCTTTGGATTGATTTGTGGATCTGGTGCTCGGTGTAAAGATAGTCACTGAGAGGCAGATAGTTAATGGATATTTTGTATGGGGTCTTGTCTTTAATATTTGTTGATTTATAATGAATCCTGTGATCATTGTGTTCTGACACTGACACCCTTATTGACCCACGAAATGGTTGGTTGGTTTTTCCTGTGTAACATTAAAGTCTCCAACAACAGTATCTACAAATGTAATTCCGTTTTGAAAGAGACTCAAAATATTCTACAGGAAAGTGTTGAGTCACTTTGTTGTTGGTACTTCGCTAAGAAACCAAACCAATGTTTTACAGACCAATTTTTTTCATCTTATTCAAAAATGTTCTTGATGTATGCAAAATAGCTGACCTGCGCAAGATTTGCAATCAAATCACGCCCGCTACCACCAACGCTATGCGTGTGTAAAATAAATAAAATGATTAAGTCAAATAAAAGATCCTATTGATCACCGTGTACATAACAGAGAGAACACAATTATTTTACCCCGACAAGGCAACTCCAAGATCAAGGAATATAATATTTCCTTTGCGTGTAGCTATTGCATTTGCAATTCAAGGGCAATTCAATAAATAACATTATGAGTACATGTATGTAGATATATCGTGTTGGTACTGCGTTGCAAGGGCTTGTATAAAATTTTCTAGTTTCCATTTTCAGTAAAACATGTTTCGAAATGTTCAAGCCTTGTCTTTTTACAATACGAACACCGTAAATAGCATCGCATAGTCAAGTGATTATCAGCTCTAGAGCTCGAACATTACAGTATATTTTCCAACTTCGAAGGATTAACATAGTTGTTTTATTGTGGATATATTGTATAGGGCTATTGTAATCAAGGTCATCATGTCTGGAGTTGAATGTCAGTGTTTTGTTTACATTTTCTTTGCAAATTCAATACTGTGCAGTGTCTATATTACCAGTAGTTAGATCGAAAACTAGCTTTGTACGTATCGGATCTTATAGCTGACTGGTAAGCTACAGCTCTGTACATTTATCTTACACAAAGGAACTTTATCTTACAGGTAATTTTATTTCGTAAACATCAGTTCAGTGGGTACCATTTATTCAGTAGTTGTAGTTTCTATGCTCATTTCAATCATTCTTAACATTTTACGTTCCTCTTTGTAAATGACTAGTAGGATTGTATGTCGTATGCAGAGTTACTACGTTCACCAAGCATTGTCTGTTAGAATTGTCTTGCTATTTTTACTATTTGGTATTTATTGCGTATTGTTGCATGTATTGCATTAGCTAGCTTTTCACTTAAAACTTTACAACTGTAATTTGAAAGCTTTACTGCTGTATTTACAGTGTAGTGCGTTAAAACTAAGATGTATTACCAGCTTCTTTAGCATTTCTCATTTAATTAGATATTGCTTTGCTAGTTCCTGTTTTATTTATTTTATTTTATGCCTCGTAAATTCATTTTGCGGGTTTAAAGCCTACTCGAGAGGTATTGTCTTTTCTCTCATCTGCTAAAATGATTTTTCCGTTGCGTCCTTTTGTGTATATTGTGCTAACGCGTTAACAAGCTTCTTCTGAGGAGCTTCAATATTATATATACATTAAATGTACCTAACACTGACTTACTCGTAATAGCGTTTACTTGTTTATGAACCTGTACCTACCTATCTGCTTATTGTATGTTTTTGTAAAGTAATTTTACGTGCTAGGTTTTATTTTGCATATTTAATAAATAGTCCTTGTTAATGTTTTTACTTTGTTTATAAGATTAATAATTATGTAAACAAATTTATGTTGTATTTGTATAGCGGAGTCGTCATAAACAAAAGATAATAATAATTATTTTAAAACAATAAAGTGGTTAGCCCTAACTGTTCATTGTCCATTTAGGGAGAATCAAGACGATGAAATTTGGCGACCTCGCTTGCATGGTAAGTGTTAGGGACAGTGATATTAACGGGACATGAAACCTGGTCCTACAACAACACGGTGCAAGTTGGAGGCAATGAACTCGTGTCACAAAATACAAAGATACCTAATGGCTGACGCGAGAAGGATAAGTCAGAGGATTATAGTCTCGAGCTTAGGAAATTTCTTAGCACTTTTTGATGGTAGTGCTTACATAATATGCAGTCAATCTTTCGTTCGAGGGATTCTCAAGTAAACCCTGGGCTTTTTCAAGACAAGCATGGATAGGTTGTCTTCCAGTTCGCCGTTATACATCATCGGTCATATCGTCACTTACCAATAGGTGGGATTGTGGTCAAACGAAGGTCTCTCTACTGATGACCAATATGGTGCGGCGGGCGAAGGTCCGGCCTGCGACGCTGGGAGTTCAAGTTCGATTCCCGCCTTGAAACAAATAATTGTACGGTCTAAAAATTAATTTCTTTAACCGCAAATATTTCCCCTGGGTTGGATTTCTACGTATAATAAAAATTAATCTATAGATCTTTATGTATTGTATTATGTATATCAGCCATCTACATAGTATCCATAACACAAGCTCTGCTTAGCTTGGGGCTAGGCGCTAGATGATACTGTGTGGATTGTCCAGCCTTTAGGGTCTTGCGCTAGTCTAGGTTATACGTTCAATAAATTGATTTTAGTGCACGTATTACATTTTGTGCACTTCACAAAAGCCATTTCACCGCTTCTTCTTGTAAATTGAACCCAAAACTGGTTTTAACATTAACATCGTCCAAGTTTGTTTACGTTTTTATTTTTAGCATTATCTGCTTGAATTATTATTTTCAGACGAATTTGATTGTTAACTATAAAATATATTGACTTGATTTTGTAAGAAGTTTGCCAAAGAGGTATATTATGGAAATTATTGGAGGTACTTTTGTTATGTTTTTTAGACATAGACATAGACATATAATTTATTTGCCACTACATATACACACAATATAAATGAACAATTATAAATTACAAACATAATACTTAATATTAGTTACATTATTTTTTTGACTCTGTTGTATGTATTTCTGGCGTTTTCTCTAGCCATGATGATCGTTTCAAGGTTCTTTGTATGCAATTATTTATCATACATACTTTTTACCAAAATAGAACAATAAAATACAAAAACGAAATTTTATGCTCTACATACTTTGACGACCGATGTGGCGCGGTGGGCGAAGGTCCGCCTGCGTCGCAGGAGGTTGCGGGTTCGATTCCCGCCTCGGAACAAATGTGTGTACGATATGCAGATATTTGTTCCGGGTGTTCTGGTCGTTTTCTATGTATAATAAAAAATATATATATATGTAATGTATTGTATTATGTATATCAGTTATCTAGTACCCATAACACAAGCTCTGCTTACCATGGGGCTAGATAATGCTGTGTGGATTGTCCAGCATTATTTATTTTATTTATTTATTTATATGTATATATTAGTTATCTAGTACCCATAATACAAGCTCTGCTTACCATGGCAAGGAATGCTGTGTGAATTGTCCAGAATTATATATTATTTATACTATGGAGGCTAGATGATGTCTGATATGTAGCTAATTTCAGTTTTCAGAAATCTTGATTTCCATTTCTTTTTCATCTTCATCTCGTGAACTTCCTTTTCCATTTCAACTAAGTTCCTGTCACAATAAACAGTCCCAGCTCCAAACAGTTGTGATATTGTTTTCTTTCGACAGGAACCTTTGACTTTGCACTGTAAATTAAATTTGTTTGCCTGCTCTTGGGAAATTTTAACAAAGTTCTAGCAACCGGTGGATGCAAATTGCATTTTGTAGACTGAAAAATATTGTATAAAAAAGCTTTGTATAGTAGATAGAGTTATATGACTAGATTGAGGGCTCTGTTATTTATTATGCCCTTGTATCTACATATATACAAGTGAAAACTTAGTTAGAGCAAGGAGTCAATCTATTCGATCGAAGGTTTTTGTTTCAAAGTATATAAAAAATAATACAACCTACAAGGAAAAGGTTACTTAAAATAATTCATTTACGTGTAAGCCTATTTTTTGAGAAATAAAAATTAATTATGTTTGTCGAGTCATGGCGAGTATTGGCGAGCCTAAATGCGAGCTGTAAAAATATAACTGAAAACAACGTTTATGTTGAGTCAGCTAACATGCAGATCGACCGGCACAGATATGGTAATCTCCTTTTTAGATAGATAGATAACACTTTATTACACCACACAAAACAGAAAATAATACAGAGATAAAAACTTAGAATAAAGGTATAAAGGGCGGCCTTATCGCTGAGAGCGATCTCTTCCAGGCAACCTTGGGATGGACTGGACATGAACGAACAATATAGACGGTGGCACTTTAATAAATAATTGATAACAAATACACTAAATACCTACATTATAATAAACTTACATAGACATAAGATAAGGCTATCAATATTTTATATGGAAAAATAATGCTGATGCAGCCGTTTTTGGAAGATAGGGAGTGATTTTTCACATTTTTAGATGCTGTCAGAGAATTTAATTATAAGGACATACGTTTCCCAAGAAATAAGAAGTAACAACTTTAAGCTTAGATAATGTGTGTTGCAAGTTTAGAAGTAAATTGCCAATGACAATGTAAACGAAAAAAAGTATGGTTCATCAACACTATCTGACCACTTTTGATAAGATTTCTTGATTTTTATTTTTAGGTTTATTTTCTATGTTAATTGTTCCTGTTTTTTTTTTGTTCTATTATCTGTACTATATATGTACTTAAGATAAATATCAATTATTTTATATACTTATAATTATCTTGATAATTACGCCACCGTCAGCTTTAAAACTTATACCGATCCTATCCATCCAAAGGTTGCCTGGAAGAGATCGCTTTTAGCGATAAGGCCGCCGATTGTGCCACTAGTTATAATTAGTATTAAGATCCTTTAGTATTTTTTTTTTTTATTGATGGTGCAATCAAGTTATATTGTATTGTATTGTATTGTAAACAAACAACGAAACGATACCTATATAATTGAACTGCCCTATTAAAATTAAAGACTTTATTACGCTGGACAATTTAAATTATTTTATGCACGTACTGACTGACACAATCGTTCATTCGCCTCGGCTATACACAAGTTTTTAAACTTTCAATAAGGGATTTTGAACCTTGTGTATAGGATTATAGAGAATATACTTGCTGGATACGTCAATGCATGACCACGCATGCATATGAGATAGATAAAATGATGTGAAGCAAATACATACATGTTTTGATAGTATCATTGGAAACTTTATGCAACATATTTTTACCAACTTTGACCACAATCTAAACATCCTATAGAACATTAGGTAACGTAAGATGTTTATGCTAAAAGATAGACTAGTTCAAATATAAACAAAAGAGTGGTTAAATATAAAATGTTACAAAAGACAAGCAAAAATCGACCCAGTTTATTACTTAAATTGAAGTACCTAGTAGGTATTTTAAGTTAGTACAAAGCTGATAATTTAATTTTTATATTTAATCATTTTGTAGGGCTATTATATTTTAATTATGATTTATTTTATGTAAATTTAATTTTAATTTGTTTTAATTTTATATAAGTATGCAAAAATATGGACACTTTTATTGTTTCTGTACTATAAACTGACTGTCTGAAATAAACGTTATGAATGATATCTCTACCCTGGAAGAAATTATACATGAAATGCATAATAAAATTGAGAATTAGCGTTTTTTTGTACATGCAGTAGATTACAAAATGCTACAGATGAAACTTAAATGAGACATATGAGACATGTGTAATTATATCGTTTAGAGACAACTCAATTCAACGCGCTCGAGTTAACCAACAACAATCTTCTCCCGGTTTCAGTGTTAATGTACATGTTGTCGTAGGTCACCATCTGTTCTTAGCTTCATAAACTGGTATATTAGTGTCTGGGCTCATTGTCACGAAGTTTAAAATAGTCGGTCTAAAGTTAAAAGATTACCCCTTTTTTTCTCCAGCTGGTAGTCTTGTTTCATCATCATCATCAGCCTATGATAGTCCACAGCTGGATATAGGCCTCCCCCAATGAGCGCCATAACGCCCTGTCTTCAGCTTGCCGCATCCAGTATCTACCTGCAGTCTTTCGCAGGTCGTCATCCCACCTGGTTGAAGGGCGTTTAATCTAGTTTAAGCTGGTAGAATTGCTGTTAGCTAGCATGATGTAGACTTGTCCTTGTCTTCCTTCCTTCATTTGCTCTGATGTTCTTCTGGTCTTTTATGACAACTCAGATATATCACTAGGAGATGGGCTACCTACAGCATCCTTCAAGATGTGTATCCCATCTTCGTTATACTCTATAGTTACTACAACTAACAAATTTAATTGTTATCCTTAACTAGATTTTGCTTTCCCTTGTTTGAATTTAGATGAAATTGTATTTAGCCTTATAATCAGTATTCGATGTTATAAGATTATTTCTGATTTTCTATTTGCTACCTTCAAGTAATTACTTGTTACACCATTTGATAGTATTTCAAGCAAATGCTTGAAATACTATCAAATGGTGTAACAAGGAATTTCCAAATGATGATATAGACATTTTAGAACTTTTCAAGAATAAGATAAGCAAACTACACTTTCACGAGTAATTTTTAAATAAGCTCGCTGGCCCAAGTGGGTTTAAAAGTTAATTTGTTAATAATCAGCACCAATAATTTTCACGAAGTACCTCCAAACCTCAGCCTCTTTCGAAACCAGCAGGATACCTGGTGGAACTGGTTTCTGCACTAGGTCAGCTACTTTTGGAACCGAAATTAATGCAATTTTTGCCAACCTCTTATAATCTCTTCTTTCTTTAAATAAAAGTCAGAAAACTTGTTGGGTACATTATAATTATAACTAAGTAGGAAAAAAACTGCCAATTAAATTAGAATGTAAAATTTTCCGAGAAAAGACTTTTAGGCCTGCTTTTACATTCGCTATTGCAGTTGGTGCAACTAGTAGCCTGTTGATATTTCAGGACCAGAAGAAAATATAGGCATATTCAAGCCCCTAAGTTCAGTAGGAAATGACAAACAAACTATTGCAGTTGATTATATTAGTGTAACAGAAGATGTGTAGGTTCGGACTGTTGATAATGATGTTTAGAAATATGACCAAGATATGACCCGCCATATCCAGCGTATATAAATGTACTATATACTAGTGTGAGTAAGCTGTTTATTTTATTGTAATATCGTTCGTCGTTATAATCTGCCCTAAATCTACCAAAACAAAACACACGCGACAGCATGCGCCCGCGCCGTCTATAGTAACTGCTGGTTATTCTCGTGGGGTCAGTCAACTTCAACTCTGTCCGGTAGCGTACGAGTTTTTAATGCTATAGGTACTTTTGTTTTATCTGTGTATTGGTTTATTGTATTTTTTCCCTTTTATGATGACTAGTTTCTGTCCGCGGTATCACACGCGTTGTGTCTATGAAAACGTTTAAAGGCTATTTCTATTCCATGGGAACTGATTTTTGGGATATAAAGTAGGTAGGTAGCGTTCGTTATTTTTTTCAGGTATAGACCCATATTTTTGCAAAATGTCAGCCTGATCCTCTGAGTAGTTTTTGTGTGAAGAAATATAAATCAACTATCCCAAACTCCAAACTTGTACATTTCTATTGATTCTATTGACATCGACGAAATTCAGATTATCTTAAGACGATACATACATATAGTCATATGTATCGTCACATTAAGACGATACATAATATTTGATTCTGAATATTTTTATCAAATATTAATTTTAAGTTATTTTTTTTTTAAATAAAAATAAGTGAATGCGGGAATTTTACACACACAATCTTCTAGCCCCAAAGTAATCAGATCTGGTACTAAGAGCATTATTATGATTGACGTGAGAAGGTAAGATTTTTCCTATGTTACATTTTATTTTATTCTCACAGACGCAGAAGGCAGTCAGAAAAAACTTAACCCTTAAACACCCTTAGGATCTTGTTCAAATAACACATTGATATTCAAATCTGGCAACCGATACGGTCAGAAAAAAAATTAAATCTTTTTAAAACATAATCAATTAGACTTAACACTTTGCATGTCAACGACAGCCCCTTATTGAAGAAACATCATTTATCATTCACAGTATCATTATATGTAATATATTCATAAAAAAATTACCTACCTGCTTATCAATAAAGAGGTCATATTATGTAGTAGTTGATTAAGAGTGAATTTATGAAATACTATTTCAAATAATTTTTTTTATCATCGACATAATTGATAAAATAAATAGGTACAAGGTACACACACACCTGTATGAGAATGAGAATATATTATTTATAACTCAATCAACAAAAATAAAACAAACATGGTTTAAAAATAAAAGACAAGGCAGACTAATTGTATCTACCATTTAATATTTTTAACTGTAATTTTTACGAAGAACAATACAACAAATAATGTGAATGATTATTAACACCATTAATCTTATTTTATTTTCAGTATCAATTTTACTATTCTATATTTTTTCCCAAAACCTAGTTCGAAAGACCTATTTTAAAGTCTCATGAATTTATCGTATAACTTAAGTGCCCCAATTGCATATGTCACATAAAATTGAGAAACACCTCATTAGCAACTCGATGCGGTTCTCGGAGATAAATTTACAGTAAGAAAAAAAATCGTTTGCGTAAACAGTAAATAAGTTTGACCTTAAGTTTTTATTTTTTTCCCAGCGTATTTCGATTACAAGCAGATAAAGTATGTGTAGTGTAGGGTACGAATAAAATAGGTTAAAAAACTAGGGTGTCTATTTCCTTTCAAAATATTTTTTCCCTTGCCCTACTTTACTCACAAAAAACTTTTTGCATCGAATTTACCTCCCCAACTATTTTTAACAATAGGATTTATAAATAACAGGTGTTCAACTTTCGTTATTATTACGATACATTAGTTTACGCATTAATGTTAAAAAAAAACTTCAGCTTGCCACGAATCAAATCCGTATACGACAATCATTGCTTTACTTCGAAAAAGAACACATCTATAATTAAAGCAACTTCAACGCAAAAAGTACCGTTAGCAACAAAGATAAAGTACAAAATTGAATATTTATTTTTAACCTCTTATGACGTTTTGACATGCATCCCGCAAGAGGTCGTTGGTACTCAGGGGAAACTAAAGCACAGGTGTCCAGCGTTCGGTCTGTAAGACAGAGATAGAGATATAAAATCGCTTGAGGCGTGAAAAGGACGCAACCAAAATAAACGTTGAACTTGTGTTGTGTTTTTTTTTCTTTTTGCTCTCCCTCGCCTATGTTCGTGACGGATCTTTTTTTATTTCGTTTTGTTGCTCTTGCAGCCTTTTTGGATTATTTTGTTGCTTTTAGCTATATTTTAGACTATCTTACCAATTATAGCTTTGGGTTGGTTATTTTAGGATGTTGTTGTGAATTGTTTTTAGGTCACTTTACTGACATCTTGTAACTCTTGAAATAATAAAATCAAATTACTCTTCGTAAGTACCGAAAGATTAATTATTGATTTATCAATAAGATCATTTAGTTGTTGGTAAACGTCAAAGAACCAATAAAGATCTATCACAGTCAGTCACTTCTTGACCAAGTAGCGTAGATGAAAGCGTTGCGTGTGTAAATGAAAGCAAAGGCTATTTAACATCCCAGAGAACAATCAAAATAATGTAAAAAGCTTCGTACAAAACAATTTTCTACAGAGCTTGTTATAATGAGACAGTATTATCGGCTATTATTTGGGGATAAAATGTTATTATGGCACCCTAATAATCACTGAGCATAAAATCGTGTTATTGAGGATTATTCCTTTTGGTTATTTTTACTTAGTGAAGGTTTTGTTAGGTTGGTAGGTGTAACGATTTTACGACAAATTATCTAACTTATGAATAAAGTATTTATCTTTATAGAAATACTTTTATAAGTAATTTTTTCTTCCCAGAAACGAAGCCTTGGACTTAAAATTGTACTTTTAGGTATAAATACGAAAATTTGGATATTTTTTACCTCTTCACGCAATTAACGACAAAATGGAATAACATAGGTTACTATTCATCACGTATAAAAGCGTTTGAAGCAGAGTTTTTTCCAAGAAATGTTGAGTCTTATTTAATCATGCTTATCCACGTAGTGTATGGTGCAGTTGCATCTAATGACCCATTTAAAACCGATCTTACACAACAAGTAACAATACGACATAATCACAATGATCTCGGACTATGTCACTGTCATTAAATTGTTTTTCTATTCTTTCACTTGCGCCTACGACAGATCAACTCTGATTTATTATACGTAAAGGAACTTTATGTTTTCTATATACGGTTTAATTTCTAATGGTTTCGTCTAACGGTATATCATGTTACTATCTCCATCGTATCATATAATCATGGTGCACGAATACCATTAAAGGAGTTTAGGTGAGTAAGCAGCGTTGATTTTTCCAGAACTGACAATATTAATGAAATTTAACTAAATATTTAAAGACAAATTACGTAACTACGTAACGCAGTGCAAAACTCAGCCATTTCTACTGTCTTATCTGTTTTTACTACAGTATTATATATGTATATGTATTAGGACAAATGTTTGTACAATCTGCAGATATTTCTTCAGAGTGTTCTAGGTTATTGGTTTTCTCTAAAAAATATATATCTATGTAGTTTACTGTCTTGAGTATATCAGCCCTATTGTAACTACCTCTAATAAGACGAGCTCTACTTTGGGTGGAGCTATGAGGCTGTGTGAATTTTCCAACATTATTTATTTTTTATTGATTAGGTAAGTATCATTATCTGTAAGTATTATTAACTATATTTTACACAGATTCTTAACTATGATTTAAACCTTGTTACGCAAGCAAGTTTAATAAGTAGTAGATTCTACAACATAGTAACCTGTAGTCTACTACAGGTTGAACGAGACTAAAGAAAATCACAAATCAGCATAACCATCTTACGCACGCACTATCTAGCTATCTGCGTAAACGAGACCTAAGGCTAACCTAAGGCTAAAATCTAGTCTTTAATAACAAAATAATACAGCATCAATACTTTACAAGAACCAGTAAGAACTGGTTTTATACTACAGCCGTAATCTGCACGCACACATGCGCAGCGCGTAATGCCAGTAGCCAGTTCGTAAGTAACCGAACTGTGATAATGATGATACTGTGTACTGATTACAGAATCAGTTGATAATAGCAAGCAGGTATAGTTTAGGCCAGGTTTAGGCCGAATTCAGCTGAGTTAGTCGGGCTAGTAAGAGTTTCTGCAGTAGAAGATATTTGCAATAGAAATTTAATGCTTTTTTTAAATTAAATAATCGAGTGTGATACTACCGATAAATAAGATTGAAGTGCCTGTTTGTATTGTCAAAGTAATAGTTATTTACTAAATGCATAATAAAAGAACTAACTGTGCCCGCGCAAAAAATAAAATCCATGTAATTATGATCTCGAAGGGCGAAGCCCCGTGGGCATAGCTAGTTTTAGGATAAAAACGCTGGCTTTCTACCTGCAACTCAAAGTCAGTGTTAAAAGAGAAAAATAAAAAAAAACTTTTTAAAAATTAATAATAAATTTGTTAGAAAATGAATAAACTACAATTCGCACACACAATATTGGATATTGTCAGTCCAAGTCATCGTTTGGATTATGTCCTTATTCTGAATAAAAACCCACAACCTCGCTTTTATTGACAATTTAAACCAACTTTCCATGTTCTAAAAATAACGTACATTATGCAAACTTGTTTTGCTGACCGTACAATCGTCGAGCCTCCATCGAGTACTTGACTCGAACCAAAAACACGTGGTGTAAGAACGAGAAAAAAATAATAAACCCTTTAATTTATACCACGATAGTGCTTGTATCTCGAAAATAAAATTTTGTTTTATTTTCTTAACCTTTTTTGGGTCAGTGGCCTTAGTGTTGTGCTGAGGACCCACCTATATCGATATTTTGTTGTTTTTTGCGTCGCGTCGATACTTTTTATCGTTAATTTGTTTTGATGACTTCGTGATGTCGGCTGTGATAATTTGCTCAGCATTTTATTGGCATCATCCGCAATTATGATGTCTCGGAGTGCAATCATTTAATTGTGTAAAAGATAAAAGCTATTTTCGGAATGACTCGATTGCACAGAACTGATAATAATTTGTAACAAATAAGCAATAAGTATTATTTATGCCCGATTCAATATTATTTTGTGAAAAATCTTGTCCTAGTTACTTTGTTGTTTTATATATGGAGCAGGGAACAGAAATCAACTATTATCATACCAAAGTAGCAGTAGAATTACATTTTAATTGTATAAATAGTGATCCATTTAACTTGCAAAACGGAACTAATTGACCAAATCCTTTGATACAATCATTAATTAATTACAATAAGATAAGATAAATTAAGTAATAGACCTGATTGAATAATAATACTATCGTTAACAAGTTCGATTCAAATCAATCGTAATTTGAATCAATCGATACTCGATAACATGACCCAAATACAGTCCTATCGTACACAGTAGCAATACTAACGCCTACACGCAACCACAGCGTAAATGTACCAGGGACATCACAAATCATACAACTCTCGCTTTGGAGTTTTATTGCCATCGTAAAATCGATATACGCTTCGATGGTACCGCAAATTTCAGCTTTATCGACTTTTATCGATACTACAGGCTATCATGATCATCAATGACAGGCGTACGTGAAACTAACGAATATCGACAACCGTTTTCCCTAAACTACTCTTGAAGGAATAAAAAATATAGCTACTTAGCTATATGTATTTATTTATTTACTGTATTCATGTTTTGTCTAGTTAAATAATTAAGCCTGAATAGGTAATCCAAGTAAGGCGACATGGGTGCTAAAATAAAAGAATCACTTACTATTAAGTTAAAAGTATTTAGATCAGTTATGTTGTTTAGAAGAAAAAAACCAGCCCTTTCTGATTCATTATGTACCCTAGGCCTTTTGTGGGCTGTTAGGCTTCATAACGGTTGGTTGACTCTTCATTATAGAACTGAAATAAAGCATTTTTGTAGGCTCTACAATGTTGATATTTGTCTCGTAAAAAACTGTAAATTACCACCACAGCTCCCTGAATTGAATACGGGCAAAATTCTTAAGTTTAATGAGTTTGGTAAACCGCAATTCTTTTCCAATAAATTTGGCAATGGCTACCGTTATTGACGGAATACGGGTTGAAATGTTGTTTATGTAGGTATAAAGTTAAGTAGCATTTGGATTTCCGATTTAAGTAACATTGAAAAATTTAAAAGAGCCGTTACCGTTTCCTATTAATAACACAGTATTCGTGAGTGTGTCACTGAGACTATTTTTTCCGCTCATTAGCTAGATTTTGATAGATAATAAAAAAATATGAACGAATGAGTGGCAAAAGTAGTGGTAGTAGACTCACTCACGAACACAATTAAACTGACTTGCAGTAGGGCCCTTCATCTAAATAACAAAATGGGCAGGTACCTATTGTTTTAAGAGAATAAGCCAAAGTTTACCATTTTTCAAAAACCAACCGAACCTTACACTGGTAGTTTAAAGGCCTATAACAATAATGGAAACCGATTAAACGCACACTTAAGTCAGCATACATTTCACAGTAAAAACTTTCAAAAATTAATAGAACACAAGCAACCACATTAGGCTTGTGCCAACCATCAATCAAGAAAACTGAAAGCCTACGAATTAGCTGATGCAGAAACCTTGCAAGCAATTTTGTTACCTTTTACGTCTGTATAAGGTTGTAATTTGTCAACCACTACACAAATAATATAGGTAGTCCAAGTTAACCGTATGACAATGGCTTGGGAACATTAACATATGAAAGAGTGCGTAGTTCGGTAGTGCATTGTGTGGGTAAAAAAGATGGGAGAGGCAAACGAGAAACGATTAGTGTTTTTTTGCCAACCTTACCCCAGTAATCTGAGGACAGGATGTTTTAGGGTTAAGGCTTAAATACTGGGGTGAACATGTTCTTGAGTGGAGACCGTCTCGGTAAACGACCTGCGAAAGACTAGGGAGATGCTGGATGCGTCAAGCTAAAGACAAGAGTTTGTGGGTTCGATTACCGCCTCGTAACAATGGTGTGTACGATCAGATATGTGTTCCGGTTGTTCTGATCGTTATCTATGTATAATAAAAAATATCTATCCATGTAATATATTGTATTAAGTATATCAATCATCTAGTGCCCACAAAACAAGCTCTGCTTAGCTTGGGGCTAGATGATGCTGTGTGGATTGTCCAGCATTATTTATTTATTACTGATTTGATGCTAAAGTGTTGCCCGTCCACGCCCAACGCACTAGAAAACTAATTATAATTCCGAACCACTCGTGGAGATAATTAATAACTTGAGAGCATTTGAATACAATGCTTCTGTGCAAATGAATATATTATGAACCTACATCTTATTTCCATAAAAGTTTAAAGTTCATTCATATTTCTGTAGCCATTTTTGAGGCCCATTAAAAGAAAAGTCCTTTATTTCTATAGGCTGACAAAAAAAAAGCACTTCCAAGTCAAATTTCATGCTATAAATTATTATCAAATAAGAAATTAGGTGTTTTTGATTTTCTGTTCACTTAAATGTTATGTCCACTAGTGGAAGAAGTGAAAAAGAAACCACTAGTACATTTAAATAAGTAAGTAAACAATGCTGGACAATCCACACAACATCATCTAGCCTAGGTACTTGATGACTGATATACTAACTTAATACAATACATTACATAGATACATAGATATTTTTTATTATGTATAACGACCAGAACACCCGAAACAAATGTCTTATGTGTCTAATACATGATTGTTTTGCCTATTTCAATTATCAGTGTTAGAGGTATCCTAGGAGATTTCGTATCGCCTTTAGTCATCGATTAGGAGCAGTTAGAAGTTACCGTATTTGTCAGTCCGATCCTATGATTTTTAAAAAGGCTGGTGCGCTAATTCATCATAGTTGTACATTGCATTTGCTTTTCATGAAGCATATTACGTAACTCTTATGCGCATTATTCGCTCTCCGGCCTGGTGGGATGACGATCTGCAAAAGACTGTAGGAAGATGGTGGATGCGGCAAATTGAAGACAGGGCGCTATGGCGCTCATAGGCTGGACTACTATATGGCTGATGATGACATCTCTTTTATAAACGAGTTAGAAAGATCCTAGATACCTCTCTTCTTCTTTGTCGTTTTCTTCATTGCTGAAGGCCGTGCCCGTCCTGGAAAGCTTTCACGGTGACGCTGATGAACCGCTTCCACACCACTCTGTCTTCGGCCTATCTCAGGGCTGCAGGCAAAGTGAGTCCCGTTATAGCCTTAATTTGATCAGACCAGCGGGTTGGTGACCGTTCTCTTGGTCTTTTTCCTACCTATGTGCTTGTTTTAATTTTATTTGATCATTTTACACAGTGCAGCACGCAATTAAATTGTTATTTCTATCCAAGATTGTCTTCTATTAAAAATAAATCCTCCACAATCATTTCCTTTGAAACTTCCTTTGTATCTTCCATCCTAACCTCAAAGTATTGTTTCCCTGGATCAAAAATACCATGCCCTAAGGCGCTACTCTGTTCTACACCAATTATCCGCCATTATAACTAATTGCTCCTATTACTGTGATATAGTAAATCATAGACAATACAGAGCCATAGACAGTGGTCTAAATCGACGATTGACCATAGATTAAGGTCTGAGGCGATTATTACTACTGAATGGGTGGTTTAACTGTGTTTTAGTTTTGAACATTAGATTTAATGTTTTAAAATGTAAGCGGTCATTTCCTTCTGAAACGTTGTATCAATAAAGGCACTCTTTGTACAAACTCGAATTCGAAACTCGGCTTCTTAATTTTATATAATTAGGTACTTATTTTCTAGTACCTTCCCAATTGTTCTGAGTAATGGAATAGAAGAGAAGCTTCATCGTCAACCTATAGTAATATAATCCACTGCTGGACATAGGCCTCCCCCAAAGAGCGCCAAAGAGCCCTGTCTCCAACTTGCTGCACCCAGTATCTTCCTGCGTTTTTTCACACGAAATTTTTATCTATATCATTCATACTATCTTCTGAGACTTTGAATAAAATTTTAAGATTCCTTATTTATAATAATTTCTATGTTTATTAGATACCTTTTGCGTGTAATTAGCATCACAACGCGATAGCTAAAGCAAACCCCAAGATGATTATTCCAAGAATCATAATTCAAACCAGCATCAGTTACAAAATCCAATCACAACAATTAACCGGCGTCTCCAATCATTAATTATAATCACTTAATCCGACCCAACGGCGATAACTGTCAAATAACCAGTTGCACTCACGCTTGACCAGTTCAGTTCACGTCAGTGTGGAAGTAATCTTATTATACTGAAGTAAATGCATTGCATCGTAGAGCTTCTTATCGTAAGAAAGGCGTTTAAGAAGTAAACATAATATTAATATTTTTTCACTTCTTCCACTAGTTGACAAAATGTTTGAGTGAATAGAAAATCAAAAACACCTTTTTTCTTATTTAATAATAAATAATTTATGGTATAAAATTTGGCTTTTTCAGTTTTTAATTTGTAAGACAAGAAATTTGAATTTAAATTTTGTTTGTGGTAAGTAAAACGACGCTGGTATTTATTTGTGTTTTTTTATGCTTATTGCTCTTGCTTTTGCAAAGCTTTTGTTTGATGAAAAATAATTATAAGACCTTCGGCACTAAAATAGTCTGCACCGATCACGATAAGATTAATAATAAATAAATAATGCTGGACAATTCATACATCATTATCTAGCCCCATGGTAAGCAAAGCTTGTGGTATGGGTACTAGAAAACTGATATACATAATATGTAGATAGATATTTTGATTATCGTGATCGGTGCAGACTATTTATTATTGTAGGAAAAGCCAAAGCCAAAGTAAACCATCTGAAGGTCCAAAATAAAGTTATGTAAAAAGATGTACTAATCAACATCCCATCTTCAACAAAGAGATTTTATCTTCAAAAGGTTTTAAATCTTCTGACAACAGCGTAAACTGCTATAATCACCAAGATTACGGCAGGCATAGACAATTTATTTTATTTTTATTTTTGTTTATTTGAAAGACAGACAGTACATAGACATTATAAAGAGTTACCATAAGGATTTACATAGACCAGTGAAGTCTCCACTACTAACAAATTTAAACATAAAACTAGTGAACAGATCAATAGAGTTTTAACATAATTTAAACTAAACTAAGTCAGTTATTGGCGGCAGCATTGGCTGCAATGCTTCTACGAAATGAGTTTGAGGTTGAGTTGAAAATATCAATTTCATTTAAATATTTATTATAATTATTGCAAGCTCTGTTCAGAAATATGTTCTGCCTATAATTAGTTCTAGAGGTTGGAGTCCAAAAAGTTTTCTTTTTCCTAGATGAAGCCCGTGTGCAAACAATCAACAACTTACTCCAATGAAGACCATGTCTGACCACTGCCGATGTAAATAACTATAACGAGAATTTACCGAACAATAGTGATTTTCAACATAATGGACCAGAGCACAGGGAATTCAGGAGTCCAATAATCCCATCGTCATGACCCGAAATCGGCGTGATCATCCACAATCGATTTATCATGCGATGATTGCCCATTTCAACTGTCCTTTTGAAGTCATTCGAGAAATCATTGTGTTGTGTCTAATCTGTCTACTGGTGTGTGGTCAAAACACGCTTTTATGGGAAAAGCTGTTGGGATTGAAGAGAGGATAATAGATCCTTGAAATGTTGCTTTGGCTGTTTTTTGATTTGAGTTAATTGACTTATCTAAGCAGATGACCGGCCAGTAGTCGCAACGTTCTGTTAATAGTTAAATATAGAAGACTAGCGGCCCGTCCCGGCTTCGCCCGGGTGGTCATTTGTTTCAGGCAATTTTTTTATTTTTTTCTCTCCGTAAGAACCATCCTCGTATTTCAAGGAATATTCTAAAAAAATAATTAGTGAAATCGGTTCAGCTGCTCTCGAGATTTGCGCTTAGCAACACATTCAGAGATTAATTTTTATATTATAGTTAATGTTTAAATATGAAATACCTGATCAACGTTTCTAATCTATCATCATCAACCGGATAGTTCTGTATAGATACCTATTAGAACGGTTGAAATGAAATAATTTCTTTCGAGATTGACAAATAGTCTTGTACGTATTAGCTGTATTCGGTCTGTATTAGCGGTCCTTGCAATGACGGTATTCAAATTCAAATTATTATGGTATTGTACTATTATGTTATGAAGAGACACATTTATCGTAGGATAGAAGTGGCTCTTCTTACTAGTCAAAGCACTTGGCTCTACGACAGTAATTCGATTAATAGTAACGACTAAGATAATCTTAGATATCTCTTTCGTGGCAGATTGCCAGGTCGCAAGATTTTAGCATTCTATTTGCAAATCAATTGGCGCCAAACTCTAAGTACAAAACTGACTATTGTGTTTATGTAAATCGCTTGTAGACCCTATAACTCGTGAACGACGAACTCTTTATTTGCCCTTGTCATGGCCTAAGAATAAAGCTCTGCTACGTCGGACTGCAAACATCAAAAGAGACAAATAAGGGGTCAGTGGCAAGTCACTAGAACCTTCACAGTATAATTATAAATAAATAATGCTGGACAATTCACACAGCATTATCTAGGTATGGTAAGCAGAGCTTGTTTTATGGGTACTAGATAACTGATATACATAATACATTACCTAAATAAATATTTTTTATTATACATAGAAAACGACCAGAACACCCGGAACAAATATCTGCAGATCGTACACACAATTGTTCCGACGCGAACCCGCAACCTCCTGCGTCGCAGGCGGACCTTCGCCCACCGCGCCACATCTGTCGTCCGAAGAATTAGAACTATACTCATTAAGAAATTGAAATGGCAGTGATTTAGCCTTGTCTTACGAAGTCGGTTCCTAAATGCCATTATTTAATCAGGAAAAGATACCATAAGCGTATCTAATCAAAAGAAGGTAAAAAAGAGAAGTAGGCTGTTTTATAAGTTAGATGGATGACATCAGAGCAATATCGTTATTGCAGCTAAACACAAAGCCAAGACAATTTTTTTTTTTCAAAATGCCTTCTTGAATTGAACCATGTACAATTTGTCGTTCATTTGTTTCATATTCGCACCAAAAAGTGCGAGACAAAACAGTCGATAAATATTATCGTAGATCTCATGAAGCTAGCCGGACTGGATAAGATGACCGAAAATCGCGAAAAGAGGAAAATCTAGTTTTGATTGTTAGGTATGTATAAAAAACATAAGACTTTAATTAGGTAGGTGCACGAGTCTACACATTCTCCTACAAGTCCTGGAGATTGCGGCAGCCACTTTCACAGGCGGTCATTGCCAACAGAGGACGGTTCTCTGGATAATAATAATCCTTCTCCACTTCAAGCAGCTAAAGCTCTAAGAAATCACTTAAGCCGCAGTCTCCACCTTGCGTCTTTGTAGCCTTGTCGTTTAACTCCGATCTCCGATACTTGATTTATGGCCGTCGTAAAACTGACCTTTTATGATGGCCAAGTGTTTGATGCCACTTCTCATATCAGTGTTTACTTTGGAACAATGTTGGAAACCTCTGGATAGTTTAAAGATCTTGTGTGAAAGTTCTCAAAGTTTTGCATCAATTGATTAGATAGTAGATAGAATAGAAAAACCAGGAACCCTGAATTTTCGTCGCATTACGAGCACTATTTAACATCTAAAACCTTTACTATTATTATACAAGAAATCGTATAAAAATCCAAAGGACTAGGATTTCAACTTAAGGTTAATTTTATTTCAGGAATAGCGTGAGCAAAGCCGGGCCCAGAAATTAGTACCTAGGTTCTTTAGTAATAAAAATTTAAAAAAACGTGTCAATTCCGATATCGCCAAAAAATTAAAATTCAACCAGTTTGACAGGACTAAAAATATTGCCAAAATTCACTGCGCCATGGACTTTTTGTCATTAATGCAGCACACACAAACTTACGTACTCTAATATAATTAGTTTTAAACAATTAATTACTTTTCAAATGTTCTTTTCAGTTTCACTATCTTAACCTAACCAACATGTGTCTGTAGCACAATTTTACAATTTTAGGTACCTTCATGATGAGATAGTATATCAAGGAAAACGTCCTTATCCTTGATCTTCCTTATGATTAACAAGTCGCATGTACCAAACCGCTCATTAAGCCCTACTTTCAAGCAAAGCTATACATTATCTGTTTCTAGCAAACGCGACAATCCGTCATTACGTACGAAATTACATATGAATTAGTGAATTACGGTAACGGAGAAGTGGTGATGAAATGGGAATGGTAGGTACTGATTAATTGCAAGAAGCTGGTAAAATAGGTCGTCGTGGTAATTACCAGAGGTAGATAACCAGGTTTGAAATAAATAATTAATGCTGAACCTTTTCATGGCGTCATTCATCCAGCCCTAGAGGTACACAATGTACACAGAGCTTATGTTATTGGAACCAGGATACAAATACAAAATACAAATACAAAAAAATGATTTACCAAAAGTTTACAAATAATAACACCTTAACTTAATTTATGTACATATTCTTACATTTTAGAGATCATTGATTGAGGTGTTGCACTTAACAGTGACCCCCGCACTAGGCTAGGCCTGTTTCGCGATGGAAGGATGTCTACTCGGAAAACGAAAATCGAAGTTTCTTATTCGTTTTCGTGTAAAAAGCGACTGTTATGTCACTTGCTTAAGATAGCGTTTGTTTATTTTATATAAGAAACTGTAAAAAAAATTACAAGTACTATCCCAATTCCCATGAGTAAAATTCTACAAACATTTTTTGAAAAAACAAAAGCTCTTTTTCTGAGATCTAGGTACCTATATTACTAATTTTCCTAACTAATTTTCTACTCTCCTGCAGATACAAACAAACTCTGGTAAAACTTGTAGTAGACAGGTATTTATTGGAGTATAGCTAATGCTTATTTGATTTTTGGAGTTCTATTATCATTATAACTACATAGCATAGGTACTATGAAACAAAGTCGCTTCCTGCTTTCTGCCTGTCCCTACGTATGCTTAGATCTTTCAAACTACGCAACGGATTTTGATCCAGTTTTTTTAAATAGGTATATTTAAATATTTTTAAACTTACGCGATCTGAACACATAATTATAAGTATTAATACAACGGGTATTTATCGCGTTTATTTCAGTCTATTTAGTCATCCCGTGACCACGACAGAGTGTAAACCTATTGAAACGTCGGGAAAAAGGTAAATAAACGCGATAAATACCCGTTGTATCATTTATTCAAGAGGAAGGTTTATAAACCATTTGACACATAGATTTCCACGCGGGCGAAGCTGCGGGGCGCAGCTAGTAGTTCATAAAATTTGTAAATAAAGGTAAAAGTAAAAATGATTTCGGTAGTAAACAGACGTAGAGCAAAGCAAAACACCTGTGTTACGCATCCAACGGCGTATGGAACAAAAAACGAGCTGGCTTCGTATCATCGACGACAGAGTAGGGTGGATTTTGTTTACGTTTTTTACGAGTATTTTGTTGGCTTGATGTTGATATTAACACTTCGTTGATACGCAGAAAAGTCTAGTTTTTCAAGCATAAACTTTTTATTAAATTCAACGAATGTAATGTTTTTATTCCTTTTCCCTTTAGCTGACCACCACTTGAACAGAATCAAACAGTTCAAATACGGTTTAAAAAATAAAATAGAATGTTGTTGGTATGGATGTTAGTAGCTTCTTCACGCCAAAACTACTGAAATTATTAGGCTGAAATTTTACAAAGGCAGCTCTTAACTTGGGATAAATTTTATATGCCATAAATCAGTTCCCATAGGATAGAAATAACATTTAAACGTCTCAATAAACACAACTTATACGAAGTCGCGGGCAACTATGAATCAGTAAGATAGATAGTAGAACAATGGCAATCGCATTATCTATTTGGAAATAACTGGTGAAATTGGCTATAATATGAGAAAATTCTTCTTATAATATCCTCCAAATAAATCTTTTAGACTGGAAAACCTCAATAAAACTCGGTAGGCACATCCACACTAGCCTACCGATTGCACTTAGAGTGAGACAACAAATCTTTCGATCTCTCTCGGTCACTGCACGTGTGTCAAGGAACGGGTTTCAACGGCTAAGATTTTATTAATTTGTGTTTTACTTAGAGGGTGTGCTGTTTTTTGTATGGTAGGCTTTACGCCTGTAGCAAAACTGAACACTATTTAACATACTACGAATATCTACGAGTATGATTATCACTGCAAAGCATATTTTATCGCTGTTTCAAGTTCTACATTTATGTACTTTTACTATCTTCGACTTTTTTATTTTATGAAAAACCAAAAGATAATCGTGCCAGCTATAAATTCTCTAAAATATATAATGCTGTGCAATTCACATTACAATTTTATCTATCACCAAGCTAAGCAGAGCTTGTGCAGAGGTAGCATTCGTAGTAAAAAACATAAAATGAGGGTAGATCGGTATATCTGCCAACACAAAACTTACCGCAGTGCCTTCAGTTATTCCGTGATGATCATGGCGCGGCGCATGAAACTGTGCCAAATTATTGGTATATTAATATTTTTTTGTTTTTCATGTACGTCTTTTTATCATAATTTTTTTTAATTACAATAATTTTCTTAATTTTTGATGTGGCAATTGCTTTAAGTTTTCCTATTATTAAATTATGCAATCATCAACATAGGTCACATTTATCAAAAAAACGGTAAAATTTTTACCTATCCTATTGGATTTTATACAACACACTGTATATATGTGTAAAATATAGCCTATAGCCGTGGCTCACTCCTGTTCGACTCCACCATCGATATTGTTGATAACAAATTGCTTTTCTTTGTTCTGTCTCTGGAGTTTTTTTGTAATTTGTCATGATTCTCTTCTGAATAGCTTCTGGGCTATAGTTTTTTTAATAACCTTTGCTTGACATACAAAGTTGATGCATATTTTTTTTGGTTTTGGGATCATTTAGTTTGAAGTTGCAAAAAGTTGGTCGTTTTCAAGGACTGTTGATTATGAAGATATATTTTGATAGACTGTGTCATTAAAGATTTACGTTGCTGCACAAAAAGCTTTGTTTGCTATAATTTGGTACCTATCTGTATATTCTTAATTACATCTACCTATTTCTTTTTAAGTGAATTAATTTAAATAAATAAATAAAAATAATTTATTGCCTATAAACTTCTTAACCTAAACTAAAATTAAACACAAAAATCAATTACTGATGATAATTAGGTACCTATCTGTATATTCTTAATTACATCTACCTATTGCTTTTTAAGTAACTTAATTTAAATAAATAAATAAAAATAATTTATTGCCTATAAACTTCTTAAACTAAACTAAAATAAAACACAAAAATAAATTACTGATAACAGGCAAAGGGAGTGTATTCAGCATTGTGCTGCAAGCCAAGACATGCAGCACAATGCTGCATGTCTTGGCATGTAAATATTTGCTGTGCATAGTTTTACTCGTTCTTAAATGTATTGGATTTTAACTAAAATGTAGACTCTAAATTACTGTTTTTGAGTAAGTCTAAAGTCTCGCGAAGTTACAATAAAAATCGTAATATTTATTATATTTGTAAATTTTCATAATCATTGTAACTTTAAAAAACTTTATGTACAAAGACAATTACAATTAGGGACAGCAATAAATGAGAGACTAGTATTTACAATTGCAAATGCTGACCGAACTGCAGACTGTTGCAAACAATCTAAAGATTAAAGATGTTTATTTTTAATCTATGTTTAAACTATACCTACCATTGTACTTTAGTCGCACTCCCGGTGTCTGTGAGGCAGAGTAGCCCTCGCGTCTAAACACAAGTTTTACTTAGTTAGAGCGAGGAGTCGATGCATCTTCAGCACTAAGGTTTTAGGGTAGAGTACTTTACCGAAAGGTAAACTTAAATGTTATAGAGATAGTAATTAGTTTTAGATAAGTACTCTGTTAACCTTTAGAAACCATTTTTTTGAAAATAAATACTTTATTATTATATATATTATATTATTATTATATTTGCCAGAGTACAATGTAACAATGTAGGTCTTAAATGTGTCATTCGTGCAGTTATATTCCACCTAACATAGGCATGCAAATATTTTACTATTTAAAAAATATTCATATTTCTATTTTTAATTTACTAATATGAAATGAATTGATTATGAGCGGTAGCTAAACTAAAGCAAATAATAATCTCATTTTACTAAAATACCACTGTCTATATTGTTCCTTCATGTCCAGTCCATCCTAAGATTGCCTGGAAGAGATCGCTCTCAGCGATAAGGCCGCCCTTTATACTTCCTTTATTCTATTGTTTATTCCTGTATTGTTTTCTGTTTTGTGTGGTATAATAAAGTCTATCTATCTCATTCTAAACGAATCTATTTCTTCCACAGACCGGCCATACTCCGAATCCGACGCCAGCCGCCCATCACCACCAGCACCACAATGCCGCATCTCCGCATCATCACCCCCCAACCTAACCTTCGACTCCGAGGATCTAGACGATGACGTTTTCATAAACCCTAGAAACGGGAACGACCTCTTTTCCACCAGGAATCTGGAGATCATAGGGTATAATACTCCGAGAAGTCCAGCTGGAGTGCTGTTGAGTCCTCGAAGGGAGAGGGCGTTTAACTTTGTGACGAGTGAGAAGCATTGGAGGGATAAGGGGGGGACGGATGTCGCGGATGGCGCAGGGACTGATGAGGTAAGAGACGTAGATTTAGTCAATTATAAACGAAACTTCGGCTTAACTATGAACCTAGTTCGTGCTTAGAACTGGTGTTCTAAGCACGAACTAGGATGATAGGGACTTCAGAGTGAGTGCTTTTTTATTAGTTTAGTCAACATGACTATGTCACTGCCGTAGACAATAATTGCATATATATAGAAACAATAGACAAAAACAAAACTTAGGTACCAGGTTACTATCTTACATTCTAGGGTGAGTTCTAGACGCGCGCATTTCGCGCTTCAATGTGCAGTTTTCGTCTTTGCGAGCATTGCACATTGGAGCTCGTGTGAAATATTTTTATTTAAATATATAACAAGGCTATACATTATACACATATATTTTGTACTCAATAAATACTGAGGCTTACACACACAATACTTAAATTGAAAGAAAAAAACCCTAGATGTATGAATTGTTTTCAGGACATTTATTTGAGGTGTGAGTAGAAAGAGGAACTCATCAAATGTTTTCGGTCGAACGGAGCAAAATACCTATTGGGTAGAAAAACTTGGGTCGAACGGGGAAACACACGACTTTTGCTATGCTAGGTTAGGTATATCTACGTGCATAGATTAATATAGACCTTATGCATTAACTGTTCGCTCACAATAATTCTCGGTTCATCGCCTTATGAATCATAGCAAACAAAGACGCACGTGGGTTCAGAAAAATATCGTTGTAGGTACACGTTGATTGTCAGTCTGTCTGTATTGTGAAATTGCGCATTATTTTATTTTGTGTTTATTATTATTTATAGAGCAGTTAGATTGTATTAATTTGAAGAAAAAGTGGCTTTGAACATGATATGTAATTAGTTTTTAGGTACCTATTGATTGTTTTAGAAAACCTAAATATAGGCCTGATATAATAGCCGTGTCATGCCGGCTAAGAATTTGTACCACCCCAACTCTTCCCGCGGGTGTCAGACAGTGTGTAAGAGTCGACTAAGGGATATCCACCGATGGTGGGCAACAGCGCCCCCTGCAGAACAATTGACCACCAAATTGCGATTCCTAACCAGTATTCTCAGCGTGGGGATTATGGGCATTACCCCCATGAGATAAAATCCAATAGGGCGCTTGACCTTGATGGGCAACACAAGTTCTAATTGTGGTCATAACAGGCTGATAAAATAAAAAAGTGGAAAGTAAAGTTTTTGCAGTTCAGTGGGATTCTACACCCTCTTACTAATAATAATAACTGGCCTTTAGAGTAACTCGAGTCTCTGTGCTGTTAGTTTCGGCCCCACACGCATGGCTCCCAAGTTCTGGATAAATAAATAACCCGTGATCATAGAAATGAGGAACACATAATAAAAACGATTTGTTCCATTATATTTTTTTACCTAGGATTGGCTAGATTGGTCGTTGCATTGCTATCATACAATGCAATGATGCCCGGATAACTCTCGCCTGGTAAAAAAGTAAAGGCAACACACAAGAGATTGCTATTCGTAAACACAAGGCGTTATTATCCCAGTAACACTGCGCAGTAACATTCATTCATTGGGGTGGAGTCCAACAATTATTTTGTTAATGTTAACAATAACATAAAAAGTGCTGACTGAAACGGAATTAAATCTTTCCAATAGATACTGCTTTATGGTGGAAATAAAAATCTGAACGAGTGTTTTTCTTTATTTTGGGTTGTATTGTGTAGAAGAGGCTTTTCTATATGCGAGATTTTTGGTAAAAAAAAAAAACTGTTTAATTATTTTGTAATCGTGTGACTAGATAATGCCGTTATCAAAATGTCAGCTTCATCGTTGATTAAGTAAACACAAAGTACTACTTGAGTAACATAATATATTGAGGTAAAATCATTAATGCACCATAAAGTAAATTATTCTGAATTATCTAGAATGACATATTTACCGTTCAAAATATTTATCTCCTATGCAGAAGCGTAATAAATACTATATCATTTGAACCTTGCAACATCGTAAACAAATCTACTGAAACGCACTGCGTATATTATTTTGTCGTGAATTAGGTCATTCAGAATGTACTCTCTGTTAATTTATTCTGTGGCGGTGTCGTCGGTGCCAATTAATATACGATTATTTTAGTTTGTATTTAGTTCTTCCTGAACACGTCCTAACACTTGATAACTCACATAATAACATCATCATCATCAGCCATAGCAGTCCACTGCTGGACATAGGCCTCCCCCAATGACCGCCATAGCGCCCTGTCTTCAGCTTGTCGCATCCAGCATCTACCTGCAGTTTTTCACAGGTCGTCATCCCACCTGGTCGGAGGGCGTCCTACACTACTTTTACCGAGTCGTGGTCTCCACTCAAGAACACATTTGCCCCAGCGGCCATCGGTTCTTCGCGAGATATGGCCGGCCCACTGCCACATAATAACAATTCTAACATAATTATATTTACCAAACATTATCTAACGATTAGAATGTACTTTTTAGGTACCTAGCATGTATGTATATCTACCTTAATTTTTTTTTCATTAAACAATAAACATTATTTTGACCACAATCTCATGGAGAGCTCAATTGAAGATGAAACCAACGGTGTATCAAATAATTTTTTCACTGAACATCTCACGCATTTCCCATTTAATTATTGTCTTTTAGTACGACTTCATAATACCTAGACTTATCGATATAAATAAAATAATCGATAAAAAGCCAACGCCACATTCCCCCATCCTCTCTCAACTTTCGCCTACTTTACGTTTCGACATAAACTTATTTTAGTATTTAGTACTAAATTAATTGCCCCACAAAACATTGTGAGGGTCGACTTTACGCTATATTGGACTATTCGAGTTACTTCAGTGATGAATCACTTGATGTACCAATAAAAGTTATTGCGGTAATGAATTGAGGTGGGGAAATATTGTTTTTGAGTGTTTGGCTTTTGGTTGCGGCTACCGGATTTGCTTTAATGGTTTGCGAGGAATAGCATGATTCAGTCAGTGGATAAAGCGAAGGCCATCTGTATCTAATAACGTTGTGGTGGGAATATGAGACAATTTGCCGAAAAGAAAGACTGCAGGTAAATGCTGGATGCGGCAAGCTGAAGGCAGGGCGCTATGGCGCTCATTGGAGGAGGCCTATGTCCAGCAGTGGACTGCTATAGGCTGATGATGATGATGATGAACTAATAAAGTTAATTTTTACTTATTTGGAGGAAAACCAGAGGTTAATATAATAATAATAATAATGCTGGACAATTCACACAGCATCATCTAGCCCCATGGTAAGCAGAGCTTGTGTTATGGGTACTAGATAACTGATATACATAATACAATACATTACATAGATAGATATTTTTTATTATACATAAAAAACGACCAGAACACCCGGAACAAATATCTGCAGATCGTACACACAATTGTTCCGAGGCGGGAATCGAACCCGCAACCTCCTGCGTCGCAAGCGGACCTTCGCCCACCGCGCCACACGGTCGTCAAAAGTCAGTAATAAGACAAAAGAATAGATACATACCAAAAAGCTGATTGAAGGTGTTCACCGATAGATATAGAATGACGACCTCTGTGGCCCGACTGTGATGCAGGAGGTTGCGGGTACGATTCGTTTCGGTTCGGTTCGCAATATTATACAGCTCCAGCGGGGCAATGCAGCCAGCGTTGGGGACGCTTCCGACTGGTATTGATATGAATCACATGAGCTACCTTTAGATTTTTTGCCGTCTACAGTTAGCTCAACTGTTTCAATTGTAAAAACTACTTCTAATTAGTTTACCTATATTATTTGATTATAGCTTTCTTTGTTAATAAAGATTATTTAGGCTCCTACAGAAGTATAAAAAAATGCTTATTACAATGTCCCAAACAATTCCCTTTGCGAGATCGTCAATAAACAGAGATTAAAGACCAAGAAGCAGATCCCGTTCGGTAAACTGCAGGAACATTGAAACTGCTTCAATAACATTAAACAGTGATTAACAATTTGTACAGCTGTGGATGAAGTACCTACCTCACTGCAATACATATCCCTCATACATTTAATATGGAAAATGTGACTAGAATAATAAGTAGTAGATACAATGAAATGCGAAGAATAACATAAAATAAAGGAAAACTTAGTAAGTACATCCCTTGAGCTCCAATACTTGGCCCATGTAGAAGTTCTCAATCTTAAAGTAATGATTCGATTTTTCTAGATTTAGAATACCTATGTAGTTTATTGCTAAAATAATCATTAACACTTTGAGTGCTGAAATCACACGGTATGTGTTTTCTACAAGTGACTAATATGCGTAAATCCACACTAGCGCAGCGGCTGAGAAAATACAGATCTGTGTGACTCAGCACAGCCGTAATATTTTTCGAACGAAACGCATGTGCGGCGCAACAGAACCGCTGTGTAGAGCGGCAGCACGAATTTTTTAGGTTAAAAAAAAGATCGCAGTGTAGAGCGGCAGCACGAATTTTTTAGGTTAAAAAAAAGATCGGTGTTAAAACACTTATACAACAATTTATGTGACATTATGAAATAATCTGGTTGTGTTTTGTTATGAATGACTGACGCTAGTGAAAATTTTATGTATTAGCCTCAGTCGCCTAAACTAGACTGATAACTCTGTATAATAGGCAGCTGTGCTCAAGATCAAAATATACACATATAAGTAAAATTAACATAGATTTTCTGTCAGGCTTTTGTTCTTCTAAAGCCTGACAGAATATCTTTCAAGAACTTCAAGACTCTTCAAGAAGAATCTGTAGGCATTTTCAATAACAAAAGTAGTAGATTCAATTAAAGCTATTCGATTCAGAACTTCTTAATAAAATCGACAAGGTTTCAATTGTTATTGCGCATGATTCAGATTCACTCTCCCACTGTGAATACGAGAATAGTCACAAATAAAAGGTACTGTGGCGGTATATTGTAGCTATTCCATAGACTGTACTGGTCAACTGTAGTGAGATAATCTCTAAAATTAGATCACTACGCTTGGGTAGAGGATTTCTATCCGGATTGTGATTTCAAAATTAATCCAGATGAGGGATAATCCCTGATAATCCTATAAACAGTTAAATCGTTTTTTTACTCTTACGATAAGTCTTGTTAAGGCACTAATTTAAGAGAACCGACGGCCGCTGGGGCAAATTTGTTCTTGAGTGGAGACCGCGACTCGGTAAACGTAATGTAGGACGCCCTACGACCAGGTGGGATGACGACCTGCGAAAGACTGCAGGTAGATGCTGGATGCGGCAAGCTGAAGACAGGGCGCTATGGCGCTCATCGGGGGAGGCCTATGTCCAGCAGTGGACTGATATAGGCTGATGATGATAATGATGATGATGATAATCTTTTTAAATAGACAACAAAGTATTGACAGGTATAAATGTTTGAAGAAAACTACAAATTATCACTCTCTGGTTAAAAAATATGCTCCTCTAAATATTTGAATTAAAAAACGCGTGCCTTGGGCAGAATGTTTTTTGTTATATTTTACTAAACTTAGTAACTGTATAGTTACAATTAGGACAGTCTTTATAAATTATATTAAAACATAATTTTAACTATTTTATCTTAAAACAAAGTCCGACTTCCTTAATTTTACACTGTTTTTAAGTGTTGCGTCCTAAGGATTTTTTACCACTTCAGATTCTTTCTCTTATACTTAAAGAATTTTCAAAATTGACCCATGCGTTAGTTTTATTATATATTTTTTAACCCTAGTCTATATTTGACAGAAAATTCGACGAACACCGTCGAATTTTCTGTCAAATATGGACTACGGTACAGCCGAACATATCTCTCACTAATGACAGTAATGTTTCGACCATTACTGTCATTAGTGATCCAATCAACCAACTGGTGTACTCAAACAATGAAAAAACTCAAGGCTGAACTGAATAATATCTCAAAACCAATTCCCGTCAACCCTGAGCATGACTGATATCCCAAGAATAACGTATAGCACATTAAAATGGAAGTAATGATGTTGTTACAGTTGCATACACTGACGTTTATGGCTATGAGGGCATTACGGTTGGGCTTGTGAGCTTAGGCTGAAAGGTCATGGCTGTTGATGCTTAGCAAAGTAGTTCCATACTGGGTTCTAGAATACAAGATAGAAAACACTTTATTATACCACACTTACCACTTACACAACACAACTTACTTAACACTTTATTATTTATTTTAAGGAAGGCCTACAGCTTTGACTGCGGTTTTTTTCGACGACTGCGATCTTTTTTTTAACATAAAAAATTCGTGCTGCCGCTCTACACAGCGGTTGTGTTGCGCTGCACATGCGTTTCGTTCGAAAAATATTACGGCTGTGCTGAGTCACAAAGATCTGTATTTTCTCAGCCGCTGCGCTAGTGTGGATTTACGCATATTAGTCACTTGTAGAAAACTCATACCGTGCGATTTCAGCACTCAAAGTGTTAAATAATACAAAATAAGTAACATTAACCTAGCAACAGAAAAGCTAATAAATGGCCTTCACGGCTAAATGACTTTATGAAAATATTAGGAAAACTATTAGGATTATACCAACTCTTTGCATAATATATATTTTTCTCCATCCCTGGTTGCCTGGAAGAAATCGCTTTAAGCGATAAGGCCGCCTATTGTACTGTTATTATGTAATATTTAGATATAAGGTGTTATTTTGTTATTTTAAGTACAATAAAGTGTTCATTCATTTATTCATTCAATCATTCACAATACAAAACAACAACACAGAAATAAATACATTAAAAAAATAAAAAAATAAATACTTAGAACAGAGCTCTCAAAGCATATAGATATACAGATGACGTAAATGTGGCAGGTACAACAGAAAGAAAATAAACTTAAAGAATATAATTTGCAAAAGTAATAATGCTTATCCGCCAAAGTTCCAAACCAATCTCAATGATATCTTTAGGGAAAGAAATGGAGACATTTCATAAATAGAAAATCCCAACAAACAAAAAGCGCCATGCAAATACACTTTTACTTTCACAAAAGAGCACCGAATTCCAAAACCTATCCCCAAGATTATCTCGGCAATTTACTTATGAATATTAATACCGGTGGAGCGAAATACGGGAGTAAATAAAAAGAAAAAAAATTGGAGATACGGACACGGATAACAAAACGATCTCGACGGAACCCTCAAAGATCTTCAGAATACATTTGACGGATGACAAAATATAAAAGGTAAGGTACAAGGAATTTTCTGCGTCTTTAATATTTGTGAGTTGTTTAGCTTTTGAGATTGTGTGCATAATGTTTGGGGTGTCAGAAGCAAAAAAGGTGTTATGGGTTTCAATTGATACAGTGAAAAAGTAAGAGTCATCTCTTCGTTTTCCAAAATAGCTGATCACTACATAGTATAAAACAAAGTCGCTTCCCGCTGTCTGTCTCTCCTATGTATGCTTAGATCTTTAAAACTACGCAATGGATTTTGATGCGGTTTTTTTAATAGATAGGTATAGTGATTCAAGAGAAAGGTTTATAAACTATTTGAACACGCAGGAGAAGCCGTGGGGCGCAGCTGTATGAGATAATGGTGCCAGAGCACTATCTAGTAATGAATACATGGGAAACAGCTAAAAACTTATGTGAGTTGTGTAAAGCGAACCTGTCAATTAATACTCATTTCTTTACAAAGTAATTGAAGTCAGTTTTCATGTATTTTCATTATAAATATTGGCCTTAAGTTAAATATTCTTGTATCTATTCTTTATCTAGCTGTAAGTTTTCCTAAGATTGTAAAAATAAAATAAAATAAAATACCCGCAAATATCCATCGTAATAGTTGGAAACATTTCTTAAGAAACAATCACCATAATAATCAAATACGTCCATTAAAAACCCGCAAACATAACGTGAATACAAATAGCAACCGCAATACATACTTGCTACATATCTATTTAAATATTCCCCCTGAATAGGGATCACGAGATACGGGATTAAAAGAACGCCATTGTGAGAGCCCACTTGCGAGAAGCAATCATTTGAGAAGGAGCTACGGAGAGGTAAAGAAAAGACGGGAATATACAGGGTGTTTAAGAAAAACGAGTAATATTATTTTTATATGTCATGTGAGTGATTCTAGATATATTTCCTCTGGATTCACTTAGGACAGTAGTATGAAAATATGATCAGGTGGTGTATGTTTATTTGACGACCTCAGTGGCGCGGTGGGCGAAGGGATCTACATATGTAATCTACTTATATTGTATTAAGTATATCAGTCATCTAGTACCCATAACACAAGCTCTGCTTAGCTTGGGGCTACATGATAATGTGTGGATTGTCCAGCATTATTTATTTATTAATATCCTATACGTATGAGTGGACTGTTTAGGCAACATAATAGCTTTTCTACCTAATAGGTTTCAGTTTAGTTTAGTTTATTTATTTCCACCGTAGGTACACAATGTTACACTTGATGTCGTTAAATACTATTTTAAAAGACAAATTACATTTTTATTATAACACACTCTAACTTTTGACAAAGGAAACACCATAGTACTTTGTGCAAAAAAAAATTATATATATTATAGGGGAATTAACGTTAAAAAATAACTTTGTTTAGAGCACTGGAAATATGTAAGAAAGTAAGTCAATACAACTTCTATTCTTCTGCGGCAACAAAAAAGGAACAAACATGAATAAGTAATATTTTACACTTGGTAATATTATCTGTATCTTTTTATCCGTCCCAAGATTGCCTGGGAGAAATCACTCTCAGCAATAAGGCCGCCTTTTGTACTGTGTTATTTTTTTTAGATACTTATACGATTTTTGATTTATTTTAATATCAAAGTCCAATAAAGTGTTCATAAATTATTTCATTTTAAAGCAATAATCATCTGAATACGGAACAGCAAAGTTTTTGCGCCCAAAATTAAACACCAAAGGAACATCCTGTAGATGAAAGTATGTGAAAGGAAGATGGAAGAGATATGGGTAAAAGGAGAGTTGGAAATTGTTTGAGGAAGTGCACGATGTAATGGATGCCTGAAAATGTGGACACATTTTGGATACTTGAGTTCTTTTAGATGTTGCTTAGGGCCTGGGTAATGTTTGGTCGTAATAAAAATAATTTTAAAATAAAAAACTTTATTGTTAGAAAATAATAAAAATTATCTGAAATATCAAGGTTTACCCTCAGTTTGTCCATAAATCTAAAAGCCCGCATCAATAAATTTTGGATGTAAAAAATTATGAATAGTAAAAGAAGTAAAAATAATATTTTTATACATATTAAATATAACTGCAGATATACAACAGGTGCGTGTAGATGATGCTGTTTGGATTATCCAACATTACTTATTAATAAACTAAAAAAAATATTGCAAGCAATGACTCAGCCCTAGACTCTGCTTTTTTAATATTAATAATATATGTGTTTGTGAAGTAAGATCATCAAAAATACAAGCTTTTACAAAGACTCATACTCCAAATCTTATAAAACTCATCATAATAAACATTTGCATGCCTATGTTAGATAGAATATAACTGCACATATGATAAATTTAAGAACTACATAGTAACATATATTCTGGCAAATAAATATCTTTATCACCAAAAATTGCACCTCCAGAAATGATGCCTATTAAATTTCAATAATTTATGTGTTTGTGAAGTAGGATCATCAAAAATACTAGCTAGATAGATAGATAGATAATTCTTTATTGCAAACGTATAAAATGACAGTGTAAAATAAAAATTTCAAAAACTAGATACAATTGGCGGTCTTTTCGCTCAAGAGCGATCTCTACCAGACAACCATGGATGGATAGAATCGTGGACAGTACCAGGGGATCTGTGTGCTTGCAGGTTATATATTATAAAATAAAATAAAATACTTATAATACTTACATGGAAATATACTACATATGTACATATCATAAAATATATATACTTATACTACTATATACATACATAGGGACTCAGTTATGTGTTAGTGACAGCTGGACAAATAGTGCTCCTTTAACATAGTTTTAAAGGTTGGTAGCGACTTAGCACGCCTCACCGAAACTGGTAGCTTAGCTTTTACACAAACCCATACTCCAAATCTGATAAAACTCATCCCCAAAAATTGCACCTCGAGAAACGCCCCGACATTTTTATATAAAAATCCGTGACAAAAACAAAGCTTTACGAAATCAAAATAAAATAAAAGTCCGCCTCAGAACCTTGGCTTTACGCCTTGAAGTGCCCTAGGAAGCTGAACCAGACGTTTTCTAAAACCTCGGGGAAACGGATCGAAAATAAAGTAGAAAAAAATCGAGACATCTCCACCGAGGTCTCAAGCATCGGATCTTGAACTTACACCGGCGTGTTACAATATACTGAGACTTTTGAACGGTATTTTATATCAAATAGAAGCCCCATAGATAAAACATAATAAAAATGTGCTTAAAGATAATATGTATCAAAAGGCAATATCAATATAAGAATTAGCTAGAATTACTCAAGTTAATCCTCCAACTGTGAATAAAAATACAAATCCTAATCTTCATACAATTGAATAAAGCACAGGGATAAGGTTTTTGAACATTAATAGAAATTAATAGAAATAATGCTGGACAATTCACACAGCATCATCTAGCCCCATGGTAAGCAGAGCTTCTGTTATGGGTACTAGATAACTGATAAACATAATACAATACATTACATAGATAGGTATTTTTTATTATACATAGAAAACGACCAGAACACCCGGAACAAATATCTGCAGATCGTACACACAATTGTTCCGAGGCGGGAATCGAACCCGCAACCTCCTGCGTCGCAGGCGGACCTTCGCCCACCGCGCCACATCGGTCGAACATGCTTTGTGGTTCCATTTTCTTATCAATATGTTTCAAAATGGAAAGGTGCCTCTATTTTGTAAGCTTATTAGTTTCGTTAATTCATAATTTTTCTTAAAGAAGCAGCCTTAGATTACTTGATATTTACGTTGAATGTGTTTTATATATGTTTTTTGTTAGTTGTCTGTAAATGGCCTGAAAATGTCTATCGTATTACCCATTCAGTATACTATACTTAAATAAATAAATATTGGTTTTCCTACCTTCCTTACTACATGTAACTTATTTAGTTTGTCATAATCCATTACATGACAGTGTAAATCGTCCCGAACCTTTGTTTCTCTCCACTCACCATGCCGTATCATTAACTCAGAGTGGTTCTTTTTTAGACTTTTTAACTCTAATCTCTTTTTTTCTTTATTCGCTGAGTGGTGTCACAGCTCTTTGAGTAGACTCAATATTCGCTGATGACGCGCTTCTGTAATTAGTGGGAAATGGAGGGTAGCACGGTATAAGATGGTAAGTCGCAGGGGCTTACGGGTTTTTGGAAGTTTTGGCTTCTGTTATTTATAAACTAAAAAACTTAGAAACGAATATAAGAAACAAAGCAGATTTTTCGAAAATAGTTCCGACTATTTGATACCAAATAAAAAGTTTTTTGTAGAATAACCTTAGACCTGTATCTAGTACGATATTTATAATTTTTGGGTAGGAGGTATTCGCTTTAGCAAAAAACCCTTACTAACACTCAACCAACCAGTCGGCCAGCTCGTACAAAAAGGTGCCCGCGCGGGCGTTTCGTACGAAGTTAATTTATGTTAGTGAATTTGGTGACGTGTCCAAGAATCCTGTAAGGACTCATCATCATCATCATCATCATCAGCCTATATAAGTCCACTGCTGGACATAGGCCTCCCCCAATGAGCGCCATAGCGCCCTGTCTTCAGCTTGACGCATCCAGCATCTACCTGCAGTCTTTCGCAGGTCGTCATCCCACCTGGTTGGAGGGCGTCCTACACTACGTTTACCGAGTCGTGGTCCACTCACGTTTGCCCCAGCGGCCGTAAGGACTAAAACTTACAATTTAATTAGTTTCTAAAGGAAATAAAGCACTTTGAAGTTTCACGATCGGTGTTTAAGGGTTTTGTTATTATAGTGCGTGGGCCCTTACAATATTGGGTATTTAAAAAAAATATAAATATTATTTGATGTTCTTATTTAGTTACAATATCTAATAATTTTTAATTCTTCGAACAGGTGCGCTGTTTTCCTAAAATTGTAAAATAAAATAAAATGATGGAACACCAAGGTAGAACTAGGTAAATATTAATGAATGATTCGCGAATCGATTTATTATCTATGAAAACAAATTAAATAGACCAAGGTTGAACCCGCAGTAAACATTTCGATCCTCGCGAACTGCAATAAATAATATTATACATTATATCAGTCAGTGACTATATAAATCAAACGAACAACAATCTAGAGCATCCTCAACCAATATATTGTTTGTACATTGCAATCTTAGAATAAAGAGAGCGCGTTTAACATGTTCAGCGCCAGGGCACCTCTGAAGAAATTTATTTTAAACTAGCGGACCTTCCCGGCTTCGCACGATTTTAGTACGGAAACCTAACTTTTTTGAAAATATAATATAGCCTATGTTCACCGGGGATAGTTTAGCTTCCCAACGTTGAAAGAATTTTGCATATCGGTCCAGTAGTTTCGAAGTCTATTCATTACAAACAAACAAACAAAAAAAAACAAACCTTTCTCTTTATAATATTAGTATAGATACAGATAATTTATTTTTCCATAAATAACATCTCCTATCCTCCCATCTCCCTGTTTCTAAAATACTTTTTATATACTATAGACGACGCACTTATTGTGTGTAATCTATATGCTTTCCTAAGATGCTAGATAAATCAATAATGCTGGACAATTCACACAGCATTATCTAGCCCCATGGTAAGCAGAGCTTGTGTTATGGGTACTAGATAACTGATATAGGTACATAATACAATACATTACATAGATAGATATTTTTTATTATACATAGAAAACGACCAGAACACCCGAAACAAATATCTGCAGATCGTACACACAATTGTTCCGAGGCGGGAATCGAACCCGCAGCCTCGTGCGTCGCAGGCGGACCTTCGCCCACCGCGCCACATCGGTCGTCAAAATAAATAATACACTACTTAAATACATAAATAAATAAATAGTAAGTACCAATATTAATTTTTTAGCATTATATCTAGCCCCAAGCTATGCTATTAAATAGAAGCTAAGCAGAACAGTAAGAGAGAACTATGTTTCCCCTCACAGATGCAACCTAACCCTTTGATAGCACCTGTTGTACTGTCATGGGAATGAATCCGTACAAAAGCGCAAGCCGATATGATATACTCGTATTGTTTTCAACCGCATTCACTTATTTGTGAATTTTAGAAACTAGATAGATAGACAATACTTTTATTGCACACTTAAAAATAAAACAAACAAGATAAAAAATAATAATACAAGATATGTGACAATTTGGCGGTCTTATCGCTCAAGAGCGATCTCTACCGGACAACCGTGGATGGATAGGATCGTTGGATTGAAAAAAGTGTCTTCTATAATGCACTAGTCGTTTTATTTATTTAAAAAACAAAATCCACAGCCTCTAAAAATTAACATATATACAGGGTGTTTGGTGGAGGGTTAGACAAACTCGGTGGGTGTGTAGGTGGACCTATTTGTAAAATACAAATTGAAGTAGAAGACCCTAACTCTTTCCAATTTTTTTAAATCCTGTTTTTTGTATTTTAAATAATTTTCCGAAATTTTAACTCTTTTCCCCTACAATTTTTTTTGGAACATGTTTTCAATTGTTCTTTTTATTTGGTTTTGGTCCCAGATATATCCTTCATCTATTGAAGGCATTATTCATTAAAAAAAAACCAGTAAATAAATAGTTATACGCTCGCAAAGTTAAAAAAATTAAAAAACTGAGTTAAGAAGGTCATCATTACATCGTTTTTAAAAAAAAACTAAAAGCGATCGAGGAGTTCAAAAGCTTTTAATTTTTTTTCTTATCATCGCTTATTCCACCGGTATACCACATGTAGCCGAAAATTTCCTAGGCTTATTATTATATTATAGCAAAGAAGGGCTATTAATACTTTGAGTGCTGAAAACGCACGGTATGAGTTTTCTACAAGTGACTAATATGCGTAAATCCACACTAGCGCAGCGGCTGAGAAAATATAGATCTTTGTGACTCAGCACAGCTGTAATATTTTTCGAACGAAACGCATGTGCGGCGCAACACAACCGCTGTGTAGAGCGGCAGCACGAATTTTTTAGGTAAAAAAAAAGATCGCAATCGTCGAAAAAAAACCGCAGTCAAAGTGTAACATAATATCTTTCTCAAAAAAAGTTTATTATCAAATCCAAAAGTTTGAAAACTATAATGATAAAAAAATGTAAACATTATTATTTAGTTCAGATTGTTTCATCTTTCTATTGATAAAATCTCTCCCGAGTCACTCGTATTAATTTTAAAATTTAAAAAGAAGGTGATGCTCTCGAATTGGGCAGATCTTATCTTACAGCAATAATAAATATTGCACAGAGAAGGCAAATAAAAATACAAAGGCGAATGTATAAATCAGGAAATTCCTGGCGATATCATAATGAAATCGAGAGGAGATTTTTAAGGGAGGACTTGACAATAAATATGATTTGGTTTATTTTTTCTGAAATGGAATTTCCTAGGCTTTGTAATATTACTATACCACACAGAGATATATCAGATAGATAATTCTTTATTGCACACTTAGTATAAAATAACAATTTAAAATAAAAACTTAAAGAACTAGATACAATTGGTGGTCTTATCGCTCAAGAGCGATCTCTACCAGACAACCATGGATGGATAGTACCGTGGACAGTAACAGGGAATCTGTGTGCTTGCAGGTTATATATTGTAAAATTAAATAAAATACTTATCATATATAATCAGCAGAAAACTTTAGTGTGATCAACCACTCTGAATGCAATCAAACTCAAACTGATGCCACATTCTTGACCAACGACTGGTTTGGCGCAACACCATTAAAATTTCCTTGTACGAGATGGATAATTTTTCACAGTTACTAATTTATAGGTAAACCGTTAAATAATATAAAATGGAGGGTCCCTAAAATCTTGAGATGAGTATTTAACAAAAAAACATACAAAAATATTCCATAACGCAATGCAAATAATACAAAAGTCCTAGCCTTAACGAAAACTCACCTTGCAAAAAGAAAACTTATTACGTTTCTAACGCCAAATATGAGTGCTTTGTGGTAGACTTATAAATATTTGGAAATGCCTTCTTTTCAAAATAGCTAGTGAAGAACTAATGTCATATTATGGTGTCATAATAACTGCTATTTTGTACCTAACCCACTTTTAGAAATATATAGCTGAAAAGAGATTTTTATTAGAAAAAACCTTAACCGTGAATCAAACCTTAAAAAGAAATGCTCGGTGCGCTGGCCGTGGTAGTTGCTGCGTCAATCAACCTCCAAACTCAGTTCATGGAGTATGTAAGAGCAGACAGAGATAGCTTAGTTAACCTATCAGAGAAAGGCCAGCAGCTTCTTTCTGCACATTTTTAGCACCGCGATTACTATTACCAATCCGCCTGCCTAGCAATTCTGGCAAAAACTAACCTGGGCAAAACATGTTCAGCAGTGGACGTACGAACTCACTCGTACATCTGCTGGCTCCTGGCAAGTACCGATTTAGCATAAAAAAATAGTTACAAAATATTTTTAATTTCTTTTCATGCAATTTCTATTAGATTCTAAGGACTACAAACTGGGCCCAAAAAGAATAAGAGGTAGGCGCGAGACGGAGATTTCCCTCGCGTTATAACTTAGCGCCTTCCATCTGATATCATTCTGTTTGAATAGAAATTTTAAATATGGTGTAGATTTTACTTTTATCCAAGTTTCAATGATGAGAGTTATGCCCTGCGATGTTTTGTCAATTCTTGGCAAATGTTTGTTCATTTTTTTTAAGTTATATTTATTATGAGAATTTTTAAAATAAATACATGATTATTTTGTAAGCCAGAAACTAATTATTTAACTGATCAACAATTAGTCATAAAATACATATAGAACCAACAAACGGTGGTAATAAAGATTGATTGGTGAAAAAACAGAAAATAGAACTTATTATTTACAATTGAGCTAATTGCAGACTGTTGCAAACAATCTACTGGTGGCTCAAGTTATCCATTATGATTATTATAATAACCACACTTTTACACAAAAAAACTTTTTTAAACTTTCAATAAACCATTATAAAATTAGCGGAAAAATTTTTTTTTTTGGTAAAAACTCCCAGCCCTACGGTAAAGACTGTAAACATTTTCATAACAAATGCGTTTTGCGTAAAAAGTTATTAACAATAAATCCCACGCGGCAGTTTATGCGATCAACACATTTGGATACGTTTATGTCGAGGCATAATCTTTGAAAATATGCGATGTATTAGGGATGTATTTTAATACACACGCCGCCCGTGGCTTCACTCTTGATATGTATGGAAATGTTTTAAGGTTATTTCTGTCCCATGGAAACTAATTTAAATATATTTATATATTGCGATAAAGAAATCCTATGTTTGCTTTCAGGCTTATAGCAACACCTATGCAAAATTTCAGCCCGATCCGTTTAGTTATTTTGGCGTAAAGAAGTATATATCCATCTTCGCATATAATATTAGTGTGATTATAGCAAGCAACATTATGTGCCAAAAAAACACGTAGATATATTTATCGAAATCTAGCTAACACAAAAGACTTTGTCACACAAAGACATAGACAAATTTTGGAATGCTTAAAATAAATTTTAATTTTTGGAAACTTTTACGAGTTTTCTTTCGTAGATATAAAAAAATGCTAATAATAAATCTATCAAGCGTTTCGTCCTTCCTAACAGTCCACTTTTTTTGTATTAGCAGAGATATTAAGGTTTTTGAACTCAATTTTCAGTCAATTGCTATTTATTTTCTATTCCCATGATAAAGAGTCGCTTCCTAACACATTTCATATTATTTTGTAAGGACGCGAATCTCAGGTAGACAAGAAAAAACTCGATACGGTTTTATAACCCCAAAAAAAACACAACAGAAATCTCACCCCAGCATTATTGTAATCTGCACAATAAAAAGGATATTAAATTTAAGACTTTTACTTTTTTATAACGGAAGATGGAAAACGCGTTTCATATCAGTTGTTAAAATAAACGATGGATTTCGCCACGTGTGGTGTATAAAATTGGAAATGTATGACCGTTTTATGTACTCGTACATACGAGTGCCCGCTACTTGCCTATCTATATAAACAAGTATAGTAATGGGTTTCTCTGAAGGATAGCATTCGTAACGAATACATCCGACAGAGAACCAAAGTTATCGACATAGCTCTAAGAATTAGCAAGCTGAAGTGGCAGTGGGCTGGACATATCTCGCGAAGAATCAATAACCGCTGGGGCAAACGTGTTATTGGGCAGAGACCACGACTCGGTAAACGTAGTGTAGGACGTCCTACGACCAGGTGGGATGACGATCTGCGAAAGACTGCAGGTAGATGCTGGATGCTTCAAGCTGAAGACACGGCGCTATGGCGCTCATTGGAGGAGGCTTTTATCCAGCAGTGGACTTACATAGGCTGATGATGATGACATAAGAATGCCCGCTACTTGCCTATCCATATAAGCAAGTACCTATAGTGATAAAAGATGTAAAAGCAGGTTTATGTAAACGACGACATACCTATCTTAGGTATAATGTTTTGTTATTAGTAATTAGTTATTATATTAGTGGGTCATCTATTGAACTATTTTCGATGATTGTGTTCTACTTCTACCACGCGCAATAAAAAAAAAACTAATTTACGTAACTTAATCAACTTTTATCTAATTTATTTTGGAAGAGCGAGATTCCCTAACACAGGGATTTCTTTTACATAAAAGGTAATCTCAAACACAGTTATATTTATTGTACATTAAGTTAAAGAAATAAATATTTAGTTTTTTTTTTTCTTTTTTACCATAGCACATGCCGAGCGGTACACGATTAGGTTTTTTTAAAGGTTGCACAAAATAACATAATCCATTTTAATGTGTATAATGATATCACAAAACGCTTGCCTAGAATAAGAGGGAGCATTGCAAACAAATTCTTCCAAAATAAGCACTTACCTTTCGCCTAATCCGTAACGCACTCACAATCGACATAACCCATTTTATGTTTGTTTTTATTCGCGATAGGCCCTCTACTGTAAATCCAACATAAACTTACGAATAAAAGAATTGTTGTAAAAATTAAATCTCTCACAAAAGCTCCCCCTTAACGGAATAAATGGAATAATTTTTATTGTTGTTCTAAAAATAAAAGTAATCTAGCGAGCCATCTTTGTTTTAGAGTTCGAATTTTAAAAAGGTTGTTATAAAAATCGCGTAAAAAATATAATGATATTTTTTTATTGGTTCAAGAGATAACGAAGAAAAGGACGTAGAGTTTTTTCTGGCAAATTGACTGAGGATTTTCTGGTGCACATTAATTAAAACTTTAAAATGTCATGTAGAATACCTCCTAAACACCAACGATTTTAAAATTTGATTACTCAGTAAGTGACGACTCGGTAAACGTGTCCTACGTTTACCGAGTCGTCACTTACTGAGTAATCAGCCCTCCGACAGGTGGGATGACGACCTGCGAAAGACTGCAAGTAGATGCTGGATGCGTCAAGCTGAAGACAGGGCGCTATGGCGCCCATTGGAGTAGGCCTATGTCCTGCAGTGGACTGATATAGGCTGACGATGATGAGTAAAGTGACAGCAGTGCTTACATGGAATCGTCGGGCAGTTTAACAGTAAACCGTTCAAGCAGAACTAATTTCAAGTTTTACGTTCCGTGAATTAACAAATTCATTTTACTTAATCATCATAAAACTAAACTCATCCTTAAAGCGTAAGTTATGACAAAACGTATTCCAAATTTAATTTTATATGACTTTTTACGCCATTTTATTACATGAGACGCGTGCGCATACTAACAAAGAATCGCTTTACTTTATACAGGCTGTTACATTTTTACGATCGCCTTGCATTACTGATAAAGGGTGTTCTGATCCGAGCCGACCATTTATCGACTATTTAGTGCTAATTGCCTGTTTTATGCCTTTAGTGATAAATAATAAATTATTACACTGAAGGTATAAACGTCGTCGTTAGCTGAGATAAAATAAGGGAAGGTATTAATTCGGGAAAGATATTGAAAAACAATGTCTATTCAAAAGACATACAAATATTCAGGTAATATAACTTTTGCACAAAAATTATAAAACAAAGTTACCTTGGAATATTCTTTGTTCCAAATACCATTGAACATAAAGATGAAAAGTTTTAGTCTTAAACTGACTAAAGGGCTAGATTCAAGGATCTATTCACCTTAGTCAAACTTGATGTTGAATGTTTGTAAACAAACCACGACACAATTAAATAAAACTCGCATGGCGTCAAGTTTTTATAAATAATATTTTAGTAATATTTATATTTATTAATTGAAGCAAACATTAAAATATTGTTATTTGATAATAATGAATAGTATAAAATATGTTTAAGTGCTTATTCGTAAGCCTGAATAAATAAACTTTTTTGGTATTTTTTTTTATTGAAGGAATGATCTCAAATCTACAAGAAATGAAAAATACAATTTAAAAAACGCTGCAACAGAGTGAGTCTTTAACGAGTTTGACTAGTGCATAGAACACTAGAACTGGGATTCGAAACTAACCTGCCATAAACTGGCTCAAAGAGTTATATGATTTTGTAAAATCAAATAACTGAACTAAACTAACTCAAATAACTGAACTAAAATGAATGAGAGCAATGAGCCGAAGCTTCATAAGCATGTCATCAAAAAAACTATAATATTTACGTCAATGCCTCAACAAAACGACTGTATTATATATATTTTATATTCATCTATAAATAGTTTATTATACTCGTAAGTTCACTGAAAGATGTAAGGTTAAGATATAAGTTTATACGTATAGGCGATTAGCCAAAATCCTTACGACTTGACCATAAATAATGTATAAAAATATAGCAAAAAAACGTATAACTCAATTTTTTATTGTGTCTGTTAATGCGGCCGACATTTTTATTTTTGGGTTCCGTATGGTGTTCGTATTGAAGAAGTAGATTATACAGATTAAAAAAAAACAGAGTGTGATTTTTGTAAATCATACATTGTATTGTGAGTTGTTAAGTTTATCAGAATGTTGAATTGATAATTATTATACTTATGATGAGTCGTTCTCCTCGTAATAGCGATATCTTGGGACTGCGAGTTAGTTTTTATGGGCAGACATAGGTACCGATCTACCCTCATTTTTTTTCTTTTGCTACGAACGCTGCCACTACTCGTACCATCCCGTTTTAAATGACTTTAGTGTTAACTAGCGGATCTTCCCAGCTTCGCACAGTTTTAGAACGGATCCCTAACTTTTTTGTAAATATAATATAGCCTATGTTAACCGGGGATAGTGTAGCTTCCCAACGGTGAAAGAATTTTTCAAATCGGTCCAGTAGTTTCGGAGCCTATTCATTACAAACAAACAAACAAAAAATCAAACCTTTCCTCTTTATAATATTAGTATAGATAGCCATGATAGTTTCAGAAGTTTTATCATTTAATTTTATGAGATTAAAAACGAGTTTTTGTAACAAAAATGTACGGAACCAAAAATGATATTCGCCAACATTTTCAATAGTGATGTGACCCGATACGGTTCGATGTTTTTATGTTCCGATTTAATTTATCTTTTTCATCGTAAACGTCAGTGTCGCGCGTCCGACTTTATTATTTGTTGCGCACGCGGTTTTTAACGACGCTTTTACAAGATTGTATGATTTTAGATTGATGAAAAATACATTCATTTGTTATGAAAAAGAAATTGGGCTGGAAGTGACTTAACCAAGCATAGTTAGTGTCATATAATCTATAATATAAAAATTAATCGCTGAATGTGTTGCTAAGCTCAAATCTCGAGAGAAGCTGAACCGATTTCGCTAATTCTTTTTTATAATATTCCTTGAAGTAAGAGGATGGTTCTTACGGAGAGAAAAAAGAGAAACATTAAAAAAATATATCTGAAACAAATGACCACCCGGGCGAAGCCGGGACGGGCCTCTGGTGATATAATACAAACAACGGGTAATAGTTTATCAGGTGTATAATATCAACCATGTTTCTAAATTGACAAATAATTAACAAAAAATAATTCAAGTTTCCAATGTTAAAAATATTAGTAATAATATGTTGTTTTAAAAGGTTAGGTTGTTTTACAAGGTAAGGATGTATTATTGTTCCTATTCCTAGAGCTGCCAAGTGAAACATAGTGTTAAATTAAACATTGTGATCATAACGACCGATGTGGCGCGGCGAGTGAAGGGCTGCCGGAGGTTGCTGGTTCGATTCCGTCGTGAAAAATGTCAATACCGTCTGTAAAAAATTGTTCCAGATCTTCTGGGTATTTTCGATGTTTAGTTAAAAATATATTTCTTTGTAATAAATCCTATTTTAATTGTTTTTTGGTTTGGCTTGATCTCATACAGTTAATAGAATATTATTATATAATGTATTATATTAAGTAAATCAGTTATCTAACACAAGCTCCGCTTAGCTTGATCATGATGCGTGGATTATTTATTTATTATATATTTTATGTGATTATTTAATAACAAATTAAAATATTACTGTGTATTCTTTTAAAGCTTAATGTCTACATAAATGTTACAAAATGTAGAAAGCTGAAAATTATCTTTATGGCTTTGTCTTCGCGTATCTCCTTCATACGGCAAACAAAATTCACGATAGCAATAAAATATTTCAATGATCTTAGATAAAATCGCGTCACATTCGACTGTTCTTTTATGGGACGATCCAAACGTCAATGTAAGAGTTCAGGACCCCTACTAGTAGACTGATTTTCATCACTACATAGTATAAAACAAAGTCGCTTCCCGCTGTCTGTCTCTCCATATGTAGGTATGCTTAGATCTTTAAAACTACGCAACGGATTTGATACGGTTTTTTTAAATATATAGAGTGATTCAAGAGGAAGGTTTATAAACCATTTAGTACATAAATTTCCACGCTGGTGAAGCCGCGGGGCGCATCTAGTTAGATATCAACTTAATTATTACTAGATCCAAAATACCGTTTAAAAATCCAATACTGAATTACAAAAAATACAAAAATGTTTATTATCTATCATTCGCTTTTGGTTCATTATATATTGTTCAGCGTTCGAGACCTCTTTCTTAGTATCAAAAATATCTGTATTAGGAAGTACTTAAAGGTCTTTCGTTTTTTTGCCGGTTTTTTAAAAAGAAACCTCTGATAAAACTCGAAAGCGAGTTGTCAATCCCCGTAGTAAAACTGAAAACTTTGTTGTTTTATTAGGTGATGTGCTGCATCTATGTTTAAAGTTAATATGGTTTTTAATGCTTTATTAAACATTTCATTGCTTGATAAATAAAAGTCACGACAATGTTGCGGTTGTTTTGAAAATATTTGTGAACTATATATATAATATAACATTCTTTAAAATAATAGTAACGCTGTATTTCACAGCCAAGCGTGTTACGATCACAATAATATTAAAAATACGAAAGTTTGGATGTTTAGATGTTTATGTTTGATAGTTATTTACGTCAAAACTACAGAACGGATCAGGCTGAAATTTTGCACAAATGTAGCTTTAAGTCTGGAATTATAGGCTTTCATTTTACTTTTCAATCCATAAAACAGTTCCAATGGGATAGAAATAGCCTTGTTCCATCAGGCGACAATTTCTATAACGCGTGCGAATCCGCGGGCATAGATACTAACATTATAAAAGCGAAAGTTACTCTTTCTGTCTGTTACCTTTTCATGCCTAAATGGCTAAACATAAGCGATTAATGAATGGTCGGGAATTAAACAATAACCCGGGGACGGACTGTGGCTACATGAAAAGCGCATGCAAAGCTGTGGGCAGAAGCTTATGTGAGTTATAAAATAAATAGACGAACAACCTTTTTTCAAAAGTTCTTAGGTACGGCAGGTATACCCTATGAACATAATCAATGAGCTCTAACATATAAAGCCTATTAACTTCATACATACCCAATAAAGAAAGTCCTATAAAAAATTAATAAGGAAGCTCAACTTTCCAATTTTCTTCCTCCGAAACATCAATGACATTCATCAAACAAAATATCCAAATTAAATAGAACTCATTTCGCGACTCCTTTCATAGAACCTCTTTCGCGTTTGTAAATAAACCAGATTGTCTCCTAATACAAAAATACAACTTATTGGTTCACAGAGTTCAATCTTGCTCGTGATTTCATCTCTCGAATATTCTTTTTCGAGGAAAATTTTCCGTTTTCTAATGGATTTTGTTAGAGTTTACGGTACATTTTTCTTTGTTCGCTACGTTATTTAAAGTAGGATCGGTGAAAATTATGCTTCGATTCGTTCCCGGATCTCTTTGAAGCGATTTGTAGAGATCCCTATTGTTAAGTTCAAAGGTATTTTCTGTGGGTAGTTTATTATTACGCTTTGGCGAACAGTGTACGGTCGTAACTTCGGAAAAGCTAGAAAAAGCTTCTTTTTAAAGTCGAAGGAAATATAAAGACAAGCTTTCTTCGATCAGGTGTCTTGATCGATAATTACAATCATTACATACTTATAAAACTTAAAAATATAGAGATATAAATATATCGTATTATTTCTTATTTTTTATTATTACTAGTTTTATTTTTTAGGTTGCTATTTTATCATTATTTTAAGTTAACACTTTGACTGCTGAAATCACTCGGTATGTGTTTTCTACAAGTGACTAATATGCGTAAATCCACACTAGCGCAGCGGCTGAGAAAATACAGATCCTTGTGACTCAGCACAGCCGTAATATTTTTCGAACGAAACGCATGTGCAGCGCAACACAACCGCTATGTAGAGCGGCAGCACGAATTATTTAGATTAAAAAAAAGATCGCAGTCGTCGAAAAAAAATCGCAGTCAAAGTGTTAAATAACTTGTAATACGAAGGATTGTTTACTTGATCAAAGTAAATAAAGCAATTGTTGTTTCAACCCTGTAACCTGAAACTTGTTATTGTATGTTGTTGTTTTGATTACATCAGACTAATAATTATTATAACTGCGAATGTTGAGTTACATGGATGAATGGATGGATGTTCTATGACAAAACTTTGTTGAAGAAAAGGTTGTTTTGTAATATATATCTACGCAATTTTTTAGCCGAAAACAACGCGTTCCAAGTAGGGGAAAGAAACTAGTTGACCAGTAAATTGTTTGGAAAATAATCTCGAATGCAATATTGTTATTTGAAATAAATCTATATCAAACTTTTATATTAAAACTCTCCACGGAACGTATCGAAAATTAGGCACAAAGATGTACAACAAAAGGATGGTTTCCATAGAATTTAATTTACCCTATATTCTCGGCGAAATCATATGCAAACGACTGCTATCGATGCTTTGCAAGATTATCAGCTTCCTTCTCATCGCTCTTTGTAATTTAAAAACCCCTCGAAAGGTATATTCCTACTTTATACCTATTTCTTCAATAATGTAAGCAATTTGTTGGTCTCATTCAATTTGGAAAGAGAAATTAGACAATAAAATTATACAGATTTACGTTAGCGCATATAAAAACGTAAGAGGATTGCATTTCTAATTTTATTTGCGGAGGGTGGCACTGTACCTGTGGTTTGTAATCTCTTTAAATTAGGGTGAGATCTAAGAACCTGCTTACCATCTGTCATTGTTGGTGAAATGTGGGTATGGCATTAAGCATACTCGTACATCCTATCGATTATCAAACTCATTGTTATCATACATAATTATAAGTATTGATACAACGGGTATTTATCGCGTTTATTTACCTATTTTTCCCGACGTTTCAACAGGTTTACACTCTGTCGTATATTTATGTGTTCAGATCGTGTAAGTTATTATCATTACAGTTCGGATCACCCAAAAACCTGTATGCATAGGCATAAATCATAAAATCACAATAAATGATATGAATAAGCCTGGTGGACATTGCTACACCTGCCCAATATTTTATATAGATTATTTAACTAAACGTGTTCTTGAGTGAAGACCACTCGGTAAACTTAGTGTAGGACTCCTCCGACCAGGTGGGATAACGACCTGCGAAAGACTGCAGGTAGATGCTGGATGCGTCAAGCTGAAGATAGGGCGCTGTGGCGCTTATTAGGGGAGGCCTATGTCCAGCTGTGGACAGCTATAGGCTGATGATGATGATTATGAATATCAGTTATCTAGTACCCATATAACACAAGCTCAGCTTAACTTGGGGCTAGATATAATGCTGTGTGAATTGTCCCTCATTGTTCATCTATAATTTATTACTGTCGGGACGCGCCATCAGAATGAAATCCACAACATCCTGAGTTGCCATAGATACGACTAGGGTAGATTAGCACCGGGACATAAAATAAGTATTATTTAAATTACTATACAGTAGCTTAAATTATAGATTGCATTTAGCACTAATAACTATTTGATTAGCAATAGCAATAAAGGTAAAGGCATTTTAGCGTAGCTATAATAATTAATAGTGTTGATTTTATCAAGGAAATTGCACTCTAGACTTAGCTTTTGATTAGGAGTTTTATTTGTTTATAACGTTTACCTAGTTGTTCTTGTTTTAATGACTATTGGTGGTTTTCATGAGATTCATTCAAAAGCTACAATAAAATATTCAGAAATATTTTTTGTGGTTAATGTGATACCTACCTTAATTAAAGGCTTAAAGTTTCCCACTATTGTTAAAAAGACTTTTAAAACACGAAAATTAAAATTAATCACTCTTAACATAAATATAATAATGAATAGTATAAAATATGACTTGTCTAAGTGCTTATTTGTAAGCCTAAAGAAATAAACTTTCATTTCTTCATTTTCAAAAATATTTTTAGAAATCATATTGAAATTTTGTTCTACCTTTCAATTGATTTGAGATAATATCAGCCAGTAACATTCTTCCAAAAAAAATTATACAAACATAGATTAAAACGATTTTTTCTCTTTTCAGACCGATTCACTAACTCCTGAAGATTCAACGTCGGAGTCATCAGAGAGTGGCTTCTTCTCATCAATAATCCCCGATAAGATCTCAGGTTCGATATGCACAGCTGTGCTGTTTGTGCTCGGTTGGAAGCTGTTCTCTAAACGATGAACATCGTTGTTTAAGAATAGGTTTTGCACTGGTAGGTGGTAAGGTTGGAGTATAGGATAAGTTGGCTTGAGATTCGATAGGGGGCACTATACTATCATCATCCTCCATTGATGGACATAGGCCTTTCCCATATGAGCGCCATAGCGCCCTGTCTTAAAGCTGAAGACTATATTATATTGCATATTTATTGAAGGTTAAACAAAGTTACCTAACTAAACTGAAGATTAACCATAATTATATAAGTCGTTGTATGACGATATTTTTGGATGCAGCGAAGACGTGTAATTGTTCAGTTCAGTTGTTTATTGATAAGAATTTTCTTATAGTCAGACATAATTTACATAGCTATGGTAATACCATTCCTTGATATAGTAGCGTTGATGTGATTGTAATAAGTAAAAAAGGTCTTTGGATCTTCAAATGATTATTATCGGGCGTTTAGCGTAAAAAATGCTTGAAGTTACAACTTCTATAATATAAAAATGAATCGCTGAATGTGTTGCTAAGCGCAAATCTCGAGATCATCTGAACCGATTTCGCAGTATTTTTTTAGAATATTCCTTGAATTACGAGGATGGTTCTTACGGAGAGAAAAAAGAGTAAAATTTGAAAAATTGCCTGAAACAAATGACCACCCGGGCGAAGCTGGGACGGGCCGCTAGTTATATATAATAATATTTGGAAACATTTTTGTCGTATGCATTTTTATAATCGTTTTAGTGTTGTTTAGATAAATTGTGAGAACCTCAAGCCAACTTACCTTATACAATATGAAATGAAACGCACAAGCGTACAATAAATAAACTTTAGGTTTATTTATCACGCTACGCTTCAAATGTATATTTTTGCATAATTTTGTATCTCAGCGGAACTAAAATGTATATACCTAAATTTTAAACTGTAGTTGATTTTTCAATTAAGACACGCATTAGTATGGAATTTTGAAACTATGAAAATATTGACATTGATATTATTATCAGCTATAGAAATTGTAATAATATTGCAAATGCCAATTTAACATTCCGCTTTTGATGTTAAAGTTTATCGTAATAAAATATTATGTATAAGAGAATCGATTATAAGAGAAAGAGAGTATGGACCAGTAATGTACTTTTTTATTAAATAAAATATAAAATTTATAGTAACTGAACAAAGTCCATGTTTCCGCGAATTGTTCCAAAGAGAGCAGCCTAAAATTTATCATCGATTGATCTCATTTTTATTTTTCTATATTAAATAAAAATGTTTATTTTAGATCATAGAAGTAGCATAAGGGTTCGTGCCAAGTTGTTTGAAATGAGATTTTATAATGATGCTTTCTATGAACTGTGTTTTATTGTAAATAAGCGTAAGTTAAGACCGCTTCCATCACATTATATAATCATGTTAATCTATATAGAACTCAGACTGTACTTTAACTGAGTTTAATTTGTTTTAGTATTTACTGTTTGAACCATGCATCGTTAATATTTTATTACGAATTATTCAAGATTTTGATAAGACATAAGTTGCATTTTTGTAGAGACGCTAGAATTAATACAGCATAACAGTATCTTTAAAATTCGAGGCTTTTTATATTTAAAGGAGCTTTTCATTAAATATATTTTTATCAAACGTCTTTGATGATATAACCAAGTCGATATGCTTGGTAATTATAGTTAATAATTATTATTATTGTATGTAGTTTTAATTTACCTACAAATATTGAAAAATGTGTTCAAATGTGATAGTGTAATGTAAGAACACAAAATATTAAAGAAGTTTTCCTAATGATCTCCAGAAAACTCTTATTTGCCTATTATGAAAGAATTTTAGTAACTTACGAAATAAATTGAGTTTTAACTAAATATTTTTAGTGAGAATTCGTTAGGTTTTTTTGTAAACAAAGTTCTTTTGGTAACTTTAAAGTTTAAATGCATTTAAGAGTTTTGTAAATAAATTAAAATTGGTAACACTATTCTATTAATCGTATAATCAGTAGTAGAATAAAAATTCTAAATTTTTATAACCAAGCTTGATCTTATTAAAAAAAAAATCTGTCTTAAACGCGTGTGTATTTTGCATTGATAAAATAATTTGAGTACTTATTAATATTCGTAAATAAAATCACAATGGTGGTAACTGTGGTGGCTCTTCAAGTAATAACATTGAGAAGAAAAGCAATATAATTGTAAAAAGTAAATTTGAATTATAAGTAATTACTAATTTAAGTCAATTCAACATAACCGTATTTAACAAAAAAAAAATACTTTCTACAATTTTGTATGTTTTAAAATCGTGATTTTATTTTAGTGTACGTTTAGTAAAATGGCCTGTAAATGATATCTAGATAATAATAGTTTTTAGCTTTGTTTTAGTAATTAGCTTTGTAAACGAAAATGATGGTGACAACTTGTAAAGTTTTTTTTTAATTTGTCATTATGTTCTCATACAACTGCCGATTTATTTAATCTGTTTTGTACTCTTTAATTGAAATTATACTTACATTTTATAAATATTTTTAGTTTTTTAATTATTCCCTATTAAAACAAATTTTTAGGGTTCGGTACCTCAAAAGGGAAAAAAGGAACCCATATAGGATCACTTCATTGTCCGTCTGTCTATCTGGCTGTACATATATATATGTGTCTGCCTAGATCTTTTTCTCACATGAACGTGTACTATAGAGGTATAAAGTTGAAGTCTTAAATATCAAATAAGTCTGCAATCTAGAAATGTGTTCAAATCAAACTTATAAGGGAATGCAACATCCAAAATTACAGCAGCTAATGCTCGCATATTTTGACGGTCGCAAGGGTTTAAAAACCTACAGGGTACTTTCCGTTGACCTAAAATCATCGAAATTTGGTGAGACGCAAGGTAGCACAACAAAACGTAAAAAGGTCCGAAACACGTAGGTATTCAAAAAAATATGCCTGCTAGATAAACTAATTACCTTCAAGTTTTTATTGAACCCGCGGTGCACGAGTATGACTCGCACTTAGCCAGTTTTTAATTCATCATCATCATCAGCCTATATTAGTCCACTGCTGGACATAGGCCTCCCCCAATAAGCGCCATAGCGCCCTGTCTTCAGCTTGACGCATCCAGTCTTTCGCAGGTCGTCATCCCACCTGGTCGGAGGGCGTCCTACACTACGTTTACCTCGTGGTCTCCACTCAAGAACACGTTTGCCCCAGCGGCCGTCGGTTCTTCGCGAGATATGGCCGGCCCACTGCCACTTCAGCTTGCTAATTCTCAGGGCTATGTCGATAACTTTGGTTCTCTGTCGGATGTATTCGTTGCGAATCCTATCCTTCAGTTTTTAATTAAGACTGACGAATGGTACCTACGCATTAAGTATAAATAAATAATGCTGGACAATTCACACAGCATTATCTAGCCCCATGGTAAGCAGAGCTTGTGTTATGGGTACTAGATAACTGATTATACATAATACAATACATTACATAGATATTTTATATTATACATAGAAACGACCAGAACACCCGGAACATATACTGCAGATCGTACACACAATTGTTCCCAGGCGGGAATCGAATTCGCAACCTCCTGCGTCGCAGGCAGACCTTCGCCCACCGCGCCACATCGGTCGTCAAAAACTGACGAATGGCACGCTATCTTTAACACTTTGACTGCGATTTTTTTTCGACGACTGCGATCTTTTTTTTAACCTAAAAAATTCGTGCTGCCGCTCCACACAGCGGTTGTGTTGCGCCGCACATGCGTTTCGTTCGATAAATATTACGGCTGTGCTGAGTCACAAAGATCTGTATTTTCTCAGCCGCTGCGCTAGTGTGGATTTACGCATATTAGTCACTTGTAGAAAACACATACCGTGTGATTTCAGCACTCAAAGTGTTAAGTATATACAAAGCCAAGAACGAATAAGAATTAGGTACAGTGAAGGAAGATAAAGGATAAAACCTTTCCATCAAAACTTTTGTCAATTTCTCTGATAGTTTTATAAGCAAAGAAAACTCGTACGAAGTCTGAGCACTATCCATCTAAGTTATATGCGTTTACAACTTATCCGGTAAGCTGAAAATAAGTTTTAGATAAAGACTAACGCACACAGTGGTAGTCAAATAACTGGCTTTTTAATAAGCTGTTAGAAGGTAAATACAGAAAGGTACCGAAATATTTCCGAAGGGGCCCTGAGAAGGGCCTCAGTGCCTTCAGTTATTCCGTGATTATGGCGCTTGAAACTGTGCCGAAATATTGAAGAACTCAAAAATCTAATCATGGTAAATATTCCCGAAAGGGTTCTTCGAAGGGCCTCAGTGCCTTCAGTTATTCCGTGATCATGGCGCATGAAACTGTGCCGAAATATTGAAGAACTCAAAAATCAAATCATGGTAAATATTTGAGAAAGGGCTCTTCGAAGGGCCTCAGTGCCTTCAGTTATTCCGTGATCATATAGGAAAACTCAAAAATCAAATCATGGTAAATATCCCCTAATGACTTAAGTTAAGTTAATAACCATTGAATCTCTACTTAGGCGCCGCGCCGCCGCGCCGGTGCGAAGTTTAGACCGTACGTCCGATATTATTCCTCTGGAATTTTAACGTGAACACTAATTATGGACAATGTTATTGAGCTGAGCTTGCTTAGGTTTAAATACCATGATAGTCTCAAAAGTTTTACGGCAGAAACTAGTAAATAAATAAATAATCAAATAGAAGATAAGTGTAGGACTGCCTTAACTTGCTGTAAGTTACTCGAACGTGGTCAGTTAAGTTGATGTATTTCACTTAGATGTGACTTGGATGGCTTTATGGTGCAAACTGTCTGCAGTTTTCATGAAGTTTCTGATGGAGTGAGCTTGGGAGATTCTATGAAGTGGTTCTTTTGAAGTTGAATGGGAGCTGCAAAGAAGAAGCCATTTTGGTAAGTACGCACTATGATATCTAATAATACATATAATATAGTACAATTAATTAATAAAATAAAATAATAAAACTAAAATAATGTTGGACAATCCACACAGCATCATCTAGCCCCAAGCTAAGCTTGTGTTATGGGTAGGTAGTAGATGACTGATATGCATAATACAATAGGTAGGTACGTTACATAGATAGATATTTTTTATTTTAATTAGAACAATCAGAACAAATGTCTGCAGATCATCCAAACATTTGTCCGGAGGCGGGAATCGAATCCGCAACCTCAGGCGCCGCAGCAGAATCCTATACCAGCAGGCTGGTGATGATGATGACTTCTTCCTCACGACTTCTTCTTTTGTTATGGTAGTGAATGTCAAAGTATAACCTTTGTTTGGTAATCAAGGACAATAACAATTAAAATAACTCCTATTGTAACTATTCAGAGACATCATTTAACTATTTCAGAGCTAATTTACGTTTTATTTGATTATCCAAGACATTATTTACGTGTTTCGGCCCATTCTCTAAATACCAAGGCACTGTTGTGCTGTGGCAATATATTTAGAAGTCTCGCTGTAATTAGTAGAGATTTGTGGAATGTGTGTTTTTAAATTGGTCGGCTATTTTTGAATAGGTTTTGGAAACTTTGCCCGCTAATTGTGGTGTCACGTCGTATGGAGATGCCTTTGCCCAGCAGTGGTCGAATGTGGGCTGGCAGATATAATTTAGAGACTGTAAATTAGCAACACTAAAAAAATAGATTTTGCTTTAAACGTAAATTTGATTTTAACAAAATCTCGAAGAAACAGTTTTGTTGCTAGATGTAATACAAAAGGTCTTGAGTTATTTCGACTCGACGACCTCTGTGGCGGCGGGCGAAGGTCCGCCTGCAACGCGTTGTGGGTTCGATTCCCCAATCGATTCCCGTCTTGGGACACATATCTGCAGATCTTTGTTCCGGATGTTCTGGGTATTTTATACAAATATGAATTACATAATGTATAATATTCAATATATCAGTCATCTATGTAGTACCCGTACCCATAACAGAAGTTCTTTTAGCTTGGGACTACATAACATAATGCTGTGTGGATGGCCCAGTATTATTTATCTTTTTATTTATTTATTTATCTACATATATCTTTCATTAATGCAAATTCCTGTTCCAACTTCAATAGAAATAGCGTGGGAATCCCCAAAACAGCAGGTATCCAGCTGATAGATAATAGATTTAAATAGAAACGTGTCGATTAATTTCGATTTGTAGATTAGGCACACCCTATTTACGTGATTTTGCAGAAATAGGGGTGCATCCAATATCTTCAAATTCCCACTGTAGCTGGTGAGTGAAGTCTATGAGAATTATCACAAAAAAATGTGATTTAAATGATACATTGGCCTTTGCCCAGCAGTGGGACAATAATGGCTCAAATAAAAATTAAAACTATATTTGGCTGTAACTTAGATAGGTACACGTGCTTATTCATTTTATAGCTTTTTGTGTTTTTGGCGCTTTCGGTTATTCATTATTTTGATTTTGTTTTAGCAATAACATTAAATAAACATTTAGTCACTTCGCCATATACAATTGCTAAAATAATCATAATTGATAGTTATTCAATGATTGATAGTTTATTTCTACTAAAAACCCCAATATTATTTTAAATCCGCAAATTTAAATTAGTTTCTCCCAATGATTGACGTCCATCAAAAATCCAATCTATCCGCTGCCGATCGGCAAACCGTCACATCCCAACAATTGCTATTTTTGCATATAAAAAATTCAAATTGCTTCGTTCGCACTATTAGGTAGCGGATCGGAAAAATAAACAAATAATTTTATTTTGGTATTCAAATTTCTGGCAGCCGTGTAGGATTTGCATATAGACAAGACTATCGTCGATCATGATTTCAATATGTTGGGTTTGTTAATTGTGTGGGGTCACACATTCATTTTGTATGAGAATAAGATACAAGGAATATAAGTTGTCAAACGATTCGTGCTGTAAAGATTGTAAGCTGGAAAGGCGGAAAGGCGGGCTGATAACTGCTATGGTTATTTTCTTAAGCAGTGAAAGAAAAATATTTATTTACAAAATAGATACAACAACATAAAATACTTGCATTAAAACTCCTATATGTATCAATTTATACAGAGTATATCTTGCTTGATGTAAAGAAAGTTCTCGAATCCTCGCTCACTCCTACTAAAATAAATCTTGTTTGAAGATGCTAGGGATCCCAACTTCAGTTTTTAGGTAACAGTTAAGTTTAGGTTTTATTAACCTTTACCTTATATTAATATGTTAGTTTCTATGTTAAATTCAATGTTGTCAGCCAGAAAAAGAGATCATGTGAGTAGTTGTTATTGTAATTTTTTTTTATTGATCTGCGTTTATTTTTTTTACCAGCCTTTCGTCCCTAAATCTTCGAAAACAAACTGACTGATTTTGTATTCGTCTACGCTACTTGGCATACCGAACATTTGTACCTATAACCTACCTAGGTGTCGTCTCACGTTACATTATGTAGGTAGGTATTAGCTAACACACAAATGCAATGCACTTGAAAGTGTAGGTAAGTGGCATTAAGTACAACGCATAAGCCTCTTTTCACACGACGGTTACCGGGTGGTACCGGCTTAGAGTTTGCACCACCCCAACTCTTCCCGCGGTGTCGTTAGACGCGACTAAGGGATATCCACAACCAAACTGCGATCCCCAACCCGCCAGCCCAGCACAGCTTGGGGATTATAGACCGCCGCAAATATCCGTCACCGGTAGCTGTCCAGCAACCGGAACGTGTGAAAAGGCACTGTGTAGTGTGTAGGTATTAGATATTAGGTACTCTAATAATTTCTACGTAATTGTCTAAATGCGAATGCTCGAATGAACTAACTTTCAGATAATTATAATGTAAAAAGAAAAATATAACTAACAGTGACTATGGATGGTATGACATAACAATTATTATTTATTTAAATTTTATGTAAATATAGTTTTTGTAATATAGGTACCACAAAACACTTAATTTTATGATAATTAGGTAAAAATGGTGAGGTTTAAATAAGCGAAATAAGGATACATAATGTCTAATAAAGTTAGAGGAACGAGAATTTCAAATAAAAAAGAGTGGGTACTGAAGGCGTTATAGGTAAGCATTCGCTTTTAAGATTTTAAGTAGGTATAGGTACGTAAGTAAAGTACGAACAAAGCCAGGCACAAGTTGCTAGTAAGTTATCACTAATTGAAGCAAATTGCCGGAGAAATTGGAGAATACATCTGGTCAGGTAATTAGAAACTGATTAGTGACAGTTGGTATTAACGTGGTATTGACAAGTTATGGACATTCTGGTGATAGGAATACTGATTACTATACACCAGCCAAACTCGATGTAGAATGTTTGTTAATCAATAGAAAATGTAGAATGTCGAAAATGTATAATGTTTGTAAATAAACCGCCCATTCAATCTGTTGCGTCTTTTTATACGCAATTTATATTACTAGTCCGTTTGAGATCTTTCCTTCAATAAATATTGCTTACAAATCTGCAACTTGACGCTAAGCAAGTGAGTTAAAAAAAATTGTGTCGTGGATTGTTTACAAATATTTTTCATGGAATTTGGCTAATGTATAGGTGAAATACGATACTGTTCGTATTTACTCAAACTCATTATCTTCATCAAAACATCAGCTTCCACCGCTGGACATTGGGCTCAGGATCACTAAGTGGCGGCATCACTATCTGAGCTGTCTTCATCTATCTGCTCTCTAACCTCCATCATCTCCATCTCCATAGTCCATCATTCAGTCAGTTTCTTAAGCACAGAGTTTAGGCCGAAAGGTGTCAAGTTTCAAAGGTTCACTGGCCGCCAGTAAGGGGACACCGCTGCATTGCCCGCGCCGTGCACCAACGTTAGCTGACACCCTGATTACGACATCTACACGCTGCTGTCGCCATAATCACAAAAAGCGTGTTATTAATTTAGTCTTTTTATATTTGATGTATGCTAGTTTTAGGGTATATAATAAGTTAAATAAGATCTGTTACTTTTCTATGGTCTGAAATAAATTATTTATTATTATTATTATTCTCAAATCTATCAATGGGCTCAGATGGTCGATTCTTACGCCACGCCGCCGCCGTGAACACCATTACTGTCCCAAAATGTAAGTCAAATAAATCATTGTAAAGCCAGTCACAAAATAAAAACAAGAATAACCAACGATCAACTCAATCCGACACACAGCGAATCAAAAAAGCAATATGTAACGAATTTGTTTTTCAATTTCGTACCAATTTTGCATACGCAACCCCTACCGCTGCCATAACACAAGCAAATAAAACAACACATTGTGGTTTTACGATGCGTAAATATACTTTTTTTTGTTCAGCCTCTTTTTATTCGAAAGGTGGAAATGAAAGAGGTTTTTGGCATTACTGGGCGTTGTCGCAGAAATTAATAGGGCTGGGTTTTGGTTTTTTTTTGGGTTGTCGCTTTGTCACTTAATAGCGTTGATGAGTTGGTTAGTGGATTTGGCTTTACTTTCAGGATCCACCAAAGTGAAGATTTGCGAATATGTCCATACCGGAGTAGAGTTTATTTTTTATCCACTCAAACACCCGGCCAAATCGACTACATAGCCCTTTATATCCGAGCTTCGCGGACAAAAATCACGGCGCCGCGAGCACTACCCATTGTTTACATAAATCGTTATATCTCGATATCTACTACACCTACGCCCTAAAAAAATATACCATAAAAAAAGTATACACATTTTAAATAAATGTCAAATACACTACAGTAAGTTGGAAAAAAATTTAATCAGTACTAAAAGGGTTAAAAACGCATTCCTCGCTACGCATCTCTGGTTGAAACACAAAGCAAACACATGACGTAATCATAATATTCATAATATAAAACAGAAATTTTAAACAAACGTAATAGGCACTTGTAAGAGGTAGATACACCCTGCTGTCGAGAAATTTACATTGATATTGAATGTCCAGTACGAGTCCACAATCAAGGGATGATTTTACATTAGATGCAAAGAGGTAGGAACAGATGCGACACAGCGAAGTGTACAAGGAAAAACATAAATAATACATAGGAAACAAAGAAAATACATTACGAAATAACAAGAAGAACACAAAATCTAAGTAGAGAATTTTTATAATAAATAATTCTATAATTTCTTTGGTTTTTTGGTGAGACAAAAAGACGTTATAGCAAATAAATAATGCTGGATAATCAAAACAGCATCATCTAGCCGCTAGCTCCAAGCTAAGCAAAGCTTGCGTTATGGGTACTAGATGACTGATATAGGTACATAGGTACTTGATACAATATATTACAGAGATTAGATTTTTTAGTATACATAGTAAATACCCAGAACACCCGGGACAAATAGTTTGCAGATCGTACAAACTTCATCGTCAGCGCAACGGATATTGATGCGGTTTTTTTAATAGATAGAGTAATTTAAAGGGAACGTTTATAAACCATTTGACACATAAATTTCCACGCGGGCGAAGCCGCTGAGCGCAGCTAGTTACTAATAAATGACTGTTGTCGTAATAGTCATTTATTATTACCTACTATTCTTTATTTTTGTGAAAACCGAGCGCTACTCTCTGTTTTATACGTTGGCTACTCTATGGCCACGCAGGAATATTATTAAGGCTTCCCATTTGCGTGGCTGCAGCGTGTATAAGTGATATTAGACGTGAATGCGTGCGTCATGATTGATTCCGGCAATTCCGATACGACGTGGGGAAACAGCTAAGAAGAAGGATAGCTGAGAGTCTCCTGGTACTAAAGAGTCTCTGGTACAACAAAATAAAGTTATCATCCGCCTCTGTTAGTCCACAGCTAGACATATGCCTCCCCCAATGAGCGCCACAGCGCCCTGTCTTCAGCTTGACGCATCCAACATCTACTTGCAGTCTTTCGCAGTTCGTCCTCCCACCTAAGGCTAAGCCTGTATCAAAGAAATCATTAGAGTACAAATCATTACAGCAGTACCAGAGGACTCATACAAACCATGAAAGAATAAGATTCAGCTTACAACACCTTTTTTTACACGAATTTCAGAATTACGTCAACTAACCATACTACACAACTTTAGCACAGTCTATATCATCAAAAACGTCTTTTGCGAGGTGGGAGAAGGTCCGCATGCGATGCAGAAGGTTGCGGGTTCGATACCAGAGTACCTACTTATAAGTTATTCAAGAAGGAAATTTCGCAAACATCTTCCGAAATAATCTAGAAAAGCATCGTCTGACCTTATAATGTACACTAGCTTTTTACGTCTTAGGCTATGTCCCAAGTGCAACTGAATTAGCGTTCCGGCAATGGCGATGTATTGGATATCTGGTGGAGTAAAGTGCCGCTTTGTGTAGACATGGCCTTATTAGGGCAATTATACACTAAGTGTAGTTTCAACTAACGTGAAATGGCCGAATGTTATTTATAACTTTAATCTCTAAAGTCATTTAAAACGGAATATTTACCATGATTAGATTTTTGAGTTATCCAATATTTCGGCACAGTTTCATGCGCCATGATCACGGAATAACTCGATAAATTCATCATCATCATCAGCCTATAGCAGTCCACAGCTGGACATAGGCCTCCCCCAATGAGCGCCATAGCGCCCTGTCTTCAGCTTGCCGCATCCAGCATATACCTGCAATCTTTCGCAGAACCGACGGCCGCTGGGGCAAACGTGTTCTTGAGTGGAGACCACGACTCGGTAAACGTAGTGTAGGACGCCCTCCGACCAGGTGGGATGACGACCTGCGAAAGACTGCAGGTAGATGCTGGATGCGGCAAGCTAAAGACAGGGCGCTATGGCGCTCATTGGGGGCGGCATATGTCCAGCAGTGGACTGCTATAGGCTGATGATGATGATGATGATGAAATATAAATTAGAAAATTAAATCTCTTAACATTATGGAAAAATAATATTAAAAGCCCCCGCGTGCATCATCCCAACTCAATAGTTTTGACCCCAAAAGAACAGCATTAATCTGATCAGTATATTAATAAAAAAAATAATAATCATATTTTAATCCATCGATGATCGAAGGGTAAAGGTGCGCACAGACTATTGTTTGCGTGAACAAAAAGGGGCTAATTTTCGGACACGTGTCAAAAATGCAATATGTTTCTACATAGTCATTCCCTGTGGGAAAATATAGGTGAGATTTTGGCTTAACTAGGTCAGTCATTACCCATTACGTTCTGATATTTTCGTAGGTATAAATTCACTTGTTGATATGGATCAGTAGATTGTTTGTAACAGTCTGCAGTAAGCTCAATTGTATGTAAATACTAGTTCTAAATAGTTTCTGTTATTTTGTTGTAATATGTGTTGATTATGGCTTAGAATAATAAACGTCCATGTAATATTGTGTTCAAAAACATTTACAAACCTACCCAAAACTCATTACCGAGGGATTCTAGCACCCCTATCTATTACAAATCCTATTTAACCAAACAATGGACGCATAAAAAATATGAAGACTCTAATGACGGCATTTATGCTGTTATTCCGAACCAACGCTTGCTTTTCTTACCGTGACACGTGACCTACACGTGACTGCTTGATCGACGCCATTTTGGAAATCGAAACCAGTTTATAATGAACTCACAATTGGTTTCATCGCTTCAGTGTGTAAGATCCTTTAGGTTGGTGGAAGTAGCGGTCATTATTTCGTTCATTCGAATTTTGAATTTTCGAACACAAGATTACAAATTAGTTATAGCACAGCTTTGAATCATTTTCAACTCTATTTTCATTGAAATAAGGCAAGTTAAAGAGCAAACTGAAATCAAATTTTCAAGCAATTTGATTGTATGAAAGGCGATTGGTTTATTCAAATAGAATTCGGTGGTTTGTTTGTTGAACATGATGATGGTAGTGTTTAGTGGGCATGTGCCTTTATTTGAATAAAAAGTGTTAATGACAGATAATTTAGCATTGTGATTAATGTTTTGTTGATAAACTGCAGAATATACCAAAACCCCCCAAAATCAGTTTGGTTTCTCGTTAGTATCAAAATTACTTTGCAAAATAAGGTAACCTCTAATATAGTAATTATTAATTCATTAGACACAATTTTTTTTTGTGTTACTTTGTGATTTTGCTGTACGTACTTTGAGATTGAGAGACGCTATACCAACGGACCACCAAACCCATAAATTCTTATTTCAAAACCATGTTTTACAATCCTAACGAGCCAGCATGTCATCAAACACCAATAAAACTGATCCCTCAATAATTTCCATCACACAAAAACCATAATCAGTGTAACAGCACCAGACGTGTTAAAAAATAAAAATAGTCCTTGACAAGATGGGGACAGACATGACCACCAAAACTTTACCTTTACAACCACCAAAAACTTCCCCTATATCCCTAAATCTGGTATGAACGAAAGGGGTGAGGCAGTTCTTTGGAAGCTGGTTGTAAAATATTAATGGTTTGGACCTCGCCGCGCGAAATTTAATCTTTCGCGCAAAAAGTATTCAATAGGACGGGACAAAAAGACTTCGTAGTGATAAATGGATCTCCTCGGTGATCATGGGCGCCTGGTACTTTTGCTTCTTGAGGCGTCTTCTGGATTGGTAGAGTCATTAATTTGATACTAGACAGGATGAAGTATACGGTACAGATAGATAGATACCAGGACTTAGGTACCTATAATAAATAAATAAATAATGCTGGACAATCCACACAGTATCATCTAGCCCCAAGCTAAGCAGAGCTTGTGTTATGGGTACTAGATAACTGATTTACCTACATAATACAATATTACATAGTTAGATATATTTTTTTATTATAGGTACATAGAAATACATAATTCGTAATCACAAAATAGCGTGTAATTTATTATTAAGTCTATTTATATTTTATCCTAGCTGCGGCCCGTTCGCTGAAGAATTACAATATTCCGCAAATTCGTAACCTCATAATTGACTTTCAGATTATAATTACCCAAAAAGAGGGACAGGTTGCCTAGCAGTGGTAAAATACAGCAACGTGCTAGCAACCCTGTACGGGATGCCAGCATTGATGATTAGTTTCCCCAATCCCCACTGCAAGTCACCCGTCGATAAGCCTATAATTTGTGCATCCACAGTTTGTGGTCACGTGCTTACCCCTTGCATGCATGGTGTATGCATGATGGATGGATGGATGGTCCACGCCTTTCCGCTTTGTGATTGTCCAAAGACAGAATAAATAGTTTTAGGAAATCAGTGCTGTGGGAATATTTTTAGCTTCCGAAATTTGATTAAAGGTTTTTAGCTTCTGAAAATTGATTATTTTTTATATACTAATATTATAAAGACGAAAGGTTTGATTTTTTGTTTGTTTGTAATGAATAGGCTCCGAAACTACTTAACTATTTGGGAAGCTACACTATTCCCGGTGAACATAGGCTATATTATATTTTCAAAAAGTTAGGGATCCGTACTAAAACCGTGCGAAGCCGGGAAGGTCCACTAGTTTTTTATAAGTAGGTAAGAATTATTTTCCTGGACTGAACTGGACAGTGGACGTATCAAGGTTATAAGATGTAAAAAAAAATATGGCGCATACTTTTTGACAACTCGAACAGAATATCATTTACAAGTTTCTACAGTTATCACAATTTTTTCAATTGTAAATATCAGTTCTAATTATAGTTGCTATTATTTAATTGTTATTTTCTTTGTTAATAAAAGTAATCTATCAAGTACTATAACAATATCAGTTATCTAGTACCCATAACACAAGCTCTGCTTAGCTCGGGGAGAAGATGATGCTGTGTGTAATAGTCCAGCATTATTTATTTATTTGTATATACCTAGGTATACAATTTTATTTATTTATTTATTTTAAGCCATTATTGTCCCACTGCTGGGCAAAGGCCTCCCTTTTCTCCTTCCACTCCTAGGTATACAATACAATACTAAAATTCTTTATTGTACACCAGGTAGAGACAAAAGATGGACATACAGCACCACCATATGGAGAGGACCTCAAGGAAAAAGAAAGATAGGAAGGCCCTCAACACGCTGGGAGGACAAAATAAAAAAAGTCGCTGGTCCAAAGTGGTGGCAAACAGCTCAAGATAGAGAGAATGGACATCGTTGGAGGAGGCCTTTACCCAACCTGGGGACCCTGCTAATAAGCAAACGTAGTGTTATAAATAACGCAATAACAGTACCTAAATCAATGTAGCAGGATCAAATAAAGGCTTTTTTATTTTTATTTATTTTATTTATTTAGATACAGATAATTACAAAAATACATTTTACATGCGACAAGTACAATGGGCGGCCTTATCGCTTAGAAGCGATCTGTTCCAGGTATATTATAATTCCTAGGTAGGGTAGCTGAGGTACCTAGACTTTCCGATATCAGCTTTCCACTCTAGTGCCTCTCAAAAACACAGACACCGTTTGACAGCTGCATCATTAATAACTTGTCAATGCAACACTGCAGTTCCATTAGTAACTGAACACTGAACACCTTGTTAATTTAGCTTTGAGGTTTGTGTCAGGAAACTCAACATAACACATAAGTTATGTTGTATGTATATTATTATCCGTCAATACATATATATATATATGTATTGACGGATAATGTGACGGATAATGTTTAACTGTGTATAAAATTGAATGTATGTTCTGGTCTAGATTTTTTTCATTTATTACATTTTGTAATCTTTGTTTATAATACTTTGTTAGACATAGATATTTACTTAGAATAACTAGACATTCATTTATTTGCTGCTGCAGTATACACAAAATACATAATAATTCATTTTGAATTAAAATAAAATAGTCATAGGGAGAAAAACAAATACACAAAATATTGTTCAAAACTTTGCTGAAAAAGGTCTCGGGACAATTTTTTAAAACTACGAACCCTTTGTTAGCAAGTTCTATAGTTACAATAACTGTTATTGTGTCCACCCCTGCACTTTTAAAAAAAGATTGAGTCAAAATATTGTTAGCATCGACATATGTTTGTGAAAGTGCAAAAAGAGTTCTAAAATGATATAATCTAAATCTATCTAGGATCTAGATTAATTGGACATCGAAAATGCTCAAAATACGACAAATACCACCTTATTTTATGCCACTTACAAACTGAAGAAAAACTCTTTGATGTCCTGAAATTAATAACATTGCCTAACACCGTTGTAATAAGCACCATAATCCCTTGTCATAATCCTCTATCTGAAGACCCTACGTAGTTAATCATGGGATTATGCAGAGAAAGGTGTCTAGAGGGAGAAAAATTTAATGGCTGTTTTGGTAAGTGCTAATCAAAGGAAAAAAATAAGTAAGTACCTACACATTTACATCTATTGGTGAAATCTCACTTGAGATGCGGCACATGTGGAAATTAAGTAAAATTAAAATTATTGTTGACCGTTTATTAGAACGTATTATATTATCAGGTAGGTACCTAATAGCTTCGCACGCGCTTTTTAAGTAGCCAGAGAGACACATCTAGGAACAAAAATGTAGTTAGCAATCTTTGCCCGATATGAGTGGCAAAGATAAATAGGCCTAAAATAATAGGAATATTGTGTGGGACGCCACATGCGTCGACACACTTGCGCCTTCCCATCTTCCAAGTATATTCATGAGGGTTAAATCTGTGGCCGAAGATGGAAAGTCGGCAGATTTAGTCAAAGATCTCAAGAGGCGCACATTGCAGTTGCTTCCTTTGGAGTCGAGACCCTAGGTCCGTGGCGTAGGGACACACAGACAGCGGAAAGCGACTTTGTTTTATACTATGCAGTGATGATGATAATAACATGAGCAAAATAATGGCAAATAACCGAGCAGCTAGTCACAAAGCCGATCAGCCTAACCACCCGTCAAGCCATCGGCCATTTTAATTACATCCACCGTAATCCCGACACCCCACCGATAATACAACATCAAAGCATTTATCCCAAACTACCCTCAAAAACTACTGACCTTTATGATAAAAGAGATAGAGCTCAAAATTAGATTGAAGATATTTTTAGAAGGGATGTTGTAGAATGGTTTCGTATAGTGTATGAATTAATATCTGCTGGGTTTTGGATTCTTTATCTTTATGAGCATTTGACGATTTGACACTAGAAGTGTGCAATATGAATTGTTGAAGAACCTTTGTGGGATTATGGACATTGAGATGTAATGTAATGAGGTAAGGGTGGATATTTGATTGACACATACGCACAAATTGGAAGCGGGCGGAAATGTAGGGTGCTATGTGAAAAATAAACTTATAGTTCATAGCCTGGTTCATAGTTCATATTTTATTAATTCATAACGATATTACATTACAGGTCGCATTATATGTATTCAATTTAAATTATAACATGACGACCTCTGTGGCGCGGTGGGCGAAGGTTCGCCTGCGACGCAGAAGGTCGCGGGTTCGATTCCCGCCTCGGGACAAATGTGTGTACGATCTACAGATAATTATTTCGTTGTTTCGGGTGTTCTGGTCGTTTCTATGTAAAATAAAAAATATCTATCTATGTAGGTAATGTATTGTATTGTGTAGGTGCATTCAGAGTATATCAGTTATTTGGTAACCATAACAAAGCTCTGCCTAACTTGGGGCTAGATAATGCTGTGTGACTTGTCCAGCATTATTTAATTATTGAGCTGAAAAGTTTGTATGTTTAGATGGATGGATGGATGTTTGTTACTTCTCGCCAAAACTGCTGAACGGATCGGACTGAATTTTTAAAAACTGGTAGTTTTAGGCCTGGAATAAAACATGGCTACTTTATATCCCATACAATTTTTCCCATGGGATAGAAATAACCATTAAATTATGTGATTGATTTTAAATTTTCCGCTCTCTCTTTCTCTCTAATCGATTAAACTGAGCTTTTTAGAAATCCGGCTCACTTCCATTCACAGTACATATTGCCACACCCTGCTTGGGTACCATTGTGTTTCTTATACATTACCTAGATACTAAGACCTATAAATGTACACAATGATGCAATAAAATAAATATGAAATAAACGTTTTCATAGAAACAACAGGTGTAAGCTGCTGGCAGAAACATTAATATTATAATGCGAGACATTTTAAGGATGTTTGTTACTTCTTCACGACAAAACTACTGAACGGAGGATTGACTGAACTGAAATTGAGGATGGATAGCTACTTTATATTTTATAAACCAAACCCCATAGGATAAAAACAACAAACAAACGTTTCCATAGAAACAACGCATCTGAAGCTGCAAGCAGCAAACAAAAAATTCAGGAAAGTGCTTTAGCAATGAAATATTAAGTAAATAATGACTATTACTTTTATTCGAACAAAACAAGACACCACAATTTAAAGTCACATTTCATCTAGATTATTGTCATCTTCTTCAGCTACATCCCACAAGTACCGGCTATTGTAGTTGAAGGTCTTATCCGAGCTGGACTGCGTGACCGGTTCAGGGTACTCCATATCTTCATCAAGGACAGATATAAAAGAGGAGTCAGTGATGTTGTAGGCGTCGCCAGCATCGCCCCTTTCTGGTTGATTTCGTGATGTGCCTAGTGTCTGTAAGGAAATTATTCATTGGGCTATAAAATATTTTGAAACTTACGCGATCTGAACACATAATTATAAGAAAAAATACACGACAGAGTGTAAACCTGTTGAAACGTCGGAAAAAATAGGTAAATAAATGCGATAAATACTAGTTGAAATTATTCGTGGGCATTCGGTAAATCATTGAAAAGGTATAAGTCATACTAAGGTTGTCCAAAGGTTGCCTAGAACAGATCGCTTCTAAGCGATAATGCCGCCCAATGGACTTGCCGCATGTAATGCCTTTTTTTTAATTATCTGTATCAGGTATACAATAAAGTATTTTTGTATTGTATTGTAATTTTATAAATGTAAGTTTGTTTACACTTTACGCCAAAACGGACGAACGGATCGGACTGAAATTATGCTTACAGTACAGGTAATTCTAGGCCTGGAATAAAACAGAAGCTACTTTTCATCCAACAAATCAGCTCCCGCGGGATAGAAACCATTATTGTTTCTGTAGAAACAATGCGCGTGAATCCGCCTCCAGAAACAATTTGGTACCTACATCATAATAATTTTTAACTCTCTTTTAAAGGTGTTAGTAAAATGGACTCTAGAATTACCTATTAAAAAGGCAAGAGTAGTTTTTGGTTCCATTACACTCTTTGTTGCTTTTGTAGCTACAGACGTTTGCGGAAGCAAATATGCAACCTAAAACTGATTTATGAACTCCTTTGCCGCTAATATACAGCTTAAAGCTGTATTAAAGTTATAAAGGTTAGGCTACAATTTCCAACCGTGTGTTAGTTAGGAAGGAACGGATCGCTGAAATTATGCTTACAGGTGCTTACAAAAGAACGTTTGAAATTATCAGGTGAACTCACGTCGATAATCGCCATGTGCAGGATCGGTATTTCTAGTTTCAGTGGCTTTATTTCCTGAGGCTCCTCGTCAAGATATGAAAACTCATTGGGCTGTTGCCAGTTTATCTGAAAAAAAGATATTTAATTAGCTAAGGCGCAAGTTTTTTAGTCACCGTGTCATTAATAGGAGTTTTATTCTCGTAACCGTGGTCTCGGCGTAAGAATTGACCCCTAGCCCGTGTATAAATTAATACGTCATCACATCATCATAGCGTCATAGCGCCCTATCTTCAGCATGACGCATCCAGCATCTGTCTGCAGTCTTTGTGTTATGTATGTTATGTTCTATGTTTGCCGAGTCGCGGTCTTCACTATAGAAAACATTTACCTAACCCAGCAGCGGTCAAAATTTAAAATTTTACCTCGTCTCTGGTACCTTCAATACATATTGAATGTAATAGGTTTATAGGTCCTAGTCCAATCAAGTATAATTTAAACTTTATGATGGGTCTAGGTTTGTTTAAACATTTCACGTCAAGTTTGGCTACTTTATAGGTTTATTGATGCAGAACAGAAAACCGTGAGTTGAAAGCTAACAGCCCAAACCTTATGTCATGAACTTAAAATTTAACAAAAGCATGAAGTAGACGAAATTCCCCACGGACACAGTTGCTGGTAACAAGCTTGTACCTGTAGGTTAGGTATAGGTACCTACCTTATAAAATGTAAACAACACAGTACTTACTCTCCTCAGCCGCCACTTTTCCAGAAATTCGTTGGTTTCTCTCAGAGCGTCCTTGCTTTCTTGTAACAGTGCGTCTATACGGTCAGTGGCTCTAAACTGCTTGTATTTGTTTAGAACCTTAAACACACTACCAATTTTAGAATAGAATAGAAAAAACGTTTATTTGTACACATCTACAAAATACAGGCATATAAACAACGGAATACAAAGGAGTTTATCATGGGGGTAAGTGACATGAAAGGGTCATCATCATCAGCCTATAGCAGTCCACTGCTGGACATAGGCCTCCCCCAATGAGCGCCATAGCGCCCTGTCTTCAGCTTGCCAGCATCTACCAGCAGTCTTTCGCAGGTCGTCATCCCACCTGGTCCGAGGGCGTCCTAAACTACGTTTACCGAGTCGTGGTCTCCACTTAAGAACACGTTTGCCCCAGCGGCCTTCGCGGGATATGGCCGGCCCACTGCCACTTCAGCTTGCTAATTCTTAGAGCTATGTATAGCTCTTTCCATACCTAGCTCGGCTGACTTTGAACTGGTGGACCAGCCCTACCGTGAGTGTCTATAATTGGATAATTTAATCAATATTATATATGTATATATGATAGTTGTATAAATAAACTTACAGCGACCGTCACAGAGAGCACGAATAACTCGACAAACAATGCGGGAATATTCACGGGCTTGTCCAGTATTGGCACATTTGCTTCTTCCCTGACTGTCTTCTTCACAAAACAAGTTATTTTACAAAACAATCGTTGGAACATATCCACAAAACCATTTCCTAGTGCGAAATCTACTATAAACAGAATAAAGAAAATGGAGCCGTACATAGCACTATTGAAAACAGCGACGAGTGATTTATTCATTGTGGTGGATCACGAATAATGGGGGTAGTTGGTGGAATAGAAAATTACATGACACGAAATAAAACGATAAAATTTTATTAAAACGAACTGTTTTCCGGCATGACAGAAAAAGGATGACATTTAGGTATTGTATTCTCTTTGGATGACATTTCAACTAAAGATATACACAGAGAATACAATAACTACAGTAGGTAATACGTGAAGATTGTAAAATATAAAAATGTTTAGACAAATGTTTCTATTGACAAATCTCTTTAAGCACCTATTTACTTAAAGAGATTTATCAATAAACACGAGGTAGGTACTTAATCGTTGAGATTATACATAACACAAAAAACAATGGGAACTTTCCCTGGACCAACATGTTGTCCATAGATAAAATATAGATTTCTAGGTACATACCTACCTATCAAATAAATAAATAATGCTGGACAATTCACACTGCATTATCGCCATTAGCCCCATGGTAAGCAGAGCTTGTGTTATGGGTACTAGATAACTGATATACATAATACAATACATTAAGTACATTATTTTTATTTATTTATTATTATTTTAAGCCATTATTGTCCCACTGCTGGGCAAAGACCTCCCTTTTCTCCTTCCACTCCTCGCGATCCAACGCTGCAACAGGCCACGATGGAAGATGTACCTCGAGCTCGTCGCGCCATCTCATCCTGGGCCTTCCACGTCGCCTCTTAGCGTTGGGTGGGCTCCACTCAACGCTAAGTACATAGATAGATATTTTTTATTATACATAGAAAACGATCAGAACACCCGGAACAAATATCTGCAGATCGTACACACAATTGTTCCGAGGCGGGAATCGAACCCGCAACCTCCTGCGTCGTAGGCGGACCTTCGCCCACCGCGCCACATCGGTCATCTATTATATTATATGAATACTAACTGCGCCCCGCGGTTTCACCCGCGTGGTGATAGATATTTTGGATAATACATAATATATCTTTATAAATTGTAGCCTATGTGTTATTCTGATGTATAAGCATCGAGTTAGAATATTATAACTCGATGTGTATAAGCTACATATAATTATTGTAAAGTTTCATTAAAATCCATTCAGTAGTTTTTACGTGAACGAGTAACAAACATCCATCCATCCATACTTACAAACTTTTGCGTTTATAATATTAGTAGGATTTAAAAAATATCTCTCCAACACAAATAAAACTAGAAGAGTATGATTTTTGAAAAGGCGTCATCTGTGTGGATTTAACTGAAGTACTTTGTATTCATCAAGACATCTAGCGAAAAACTTGCTAACTAGTTTGTAAGCTCGCTCGCTAAGGCTGCTGCAAGTGGGTGTAGGTCCTAATGGTCCTAGGTGTAGGTAGTAGGTAAATAAAGTTTGTTTTGGAGGGCAGCTCTTGACTGGTATAAAATATTGTCAGAGGGCGCTAGTATCTACTTTTACCCATGAAGCTTTTACCCCACCATTAGATGAAGAATACTTCTGTTTTACAAAGGTCTTGATTGCTAACCTAGAACACTAATAACTATACTACAGGGCGTCCCTAGCCTTTTGATCGGTGTCGTTAAATTAGTTGTGATTTTTTTTTACAATTTGGCGGGTTCGATTCCTTGTTCAGACAGGCGATTATATTAAAGTTATATGAAGGTATTGAAATATTCTTAATTATAAAGTAATTTATTTTGTTATGGATTAATACCACGGTACAAATAAAGAGCCTTTTCTAGAGGCGGCATTTTATTGAAAATGTTATAATAAAAAAAACACGTATTGTGACGTAAATATAATAATTAGATATATGCTGTCGCGACATTCTTTGTAGACAATGATGTGTTCTGCAATGTTGTAGTACATTACTTTGTTCTATCATCAATAGTTTTCGCAACGCACGGATTGTAAGGAATTTCTACGGTAAATTTTTTACACCTTGGGTTACATTATTGGAGTTTTCGTAAGGATCCCTAATTTTGTTGAAAATATAAAATAGCCTATGTTCACCGGGGATAGTGTAGCTTTCCAACGGTGAAAGAATTTTTCAAATCGGTCCAGCAGTTTCAGAGCCTATTCATTACAAACAAACAAGAAATTAAACCTTTCCTGTTTATAATATTAGTATAGATATAGACTAACGTAACCAACTAAGAATATAATAAATCAAGAATAAAAAAATCACACAATTACCTATGGCAATTACAATTTACAATCTACGCTTCTAAATCAGATCAAGCACGCACGCACGAATCAAGCCTTCGATTCGTGCGTGCTTGCTTGATCTGCTCATACTTACCTTACGTACGGGTAAATAGCCAATAGATCATTCATTTTCAATCAAAATCTATTTCGATTGCACAGGAAGTCAATTATTCGTTCCCTAGTTTAGTTATTTAAATTAATCTGTGATATCCCGCCTTGGAATCGCTTAGAGAATTAAACTGGAATCGTCTCCAAATGAATATAAATAAATACTCCACGGAGCTTGATTCTCTCCCGTCGGTTTGTGAGTGATTTTTATTATAAATCCGTAAACCTCACTGATTATTTCTAGTGATTTTGGATTAGAGCTTAGTCCGAGTACCTTACTAAATAACGGTAGTAGGCCAGAGATGTGTAAATTCAAATTTAACCTGCAAATAAGTAAAATCTTAGAAATGATCGTTTTATCTGTTTTCAGTGATTTATTCAGTTGATTTCATATGTAGTTTCCAACAAACCAACTTTCCATTCCAACTTGTCTGAATAATCTAAATCTAGGTGCTCCTGCCAGAGAAATCTGTAATTTGTGCAAGAAACGTGCTGCAAATTCAGTAACCTTGTAATTTCTGCCCTAGAACTATAGTTGCCACTGAGTTTTTGTCTTAAAGCTGCCACACGCAGAAACTGTGGCCGTGCCGGAGGCGAAGGCGTGCGGGTTGTTTCATTCAAATTTACGTGCACCGCTTAGCCACCACCCGGCGGTGTATGTGTAGTCTTTCATATAAAATCGTATGATACAGCCTTCGCCTCCGGTCTCCGGCCACGGCTTCTGTTTGTTGTGGGTTTTAATGTTGCCAGGGAATCTCCATTTGTTCTGGAAGCAGTTTCTGATAAAATCCCTTGTGTATTTGCAGAGCATCAAAGTTCTTCGACAGTGTATCCAGTGTATGTTGTGTTCTGCAATCTGCATCAAATATGAAAGATATTAGTCATAACAGTGAGAAAATAGGTTTGTATTCAAATTTGTATAAAGTAATTATAATTTAGATTCAATTAATTTTACTATCATAGATAGGTAGGTATTATATTAATTTAGAGATGGAGATAGAGAGACATTAATTGGACCAAGCACAGTTACAGCACTTAACAAATAAGGTGAAAATTATATAAAGATAAAAATAAAATTCATTATTATAATACTTACTTAATACTCAAAAGTCGGAGGTATAGCCCTAACCTAATTTACAGTTTCAATGAGATTATGTTACTTATTTCTGTATTTCAAACATTACGATTTAAACGTAGCATTTATAACAATCTTGATCTAAAATATTGATTGGTAAAAAGTGAAGATATTTTGTAAAATTTAAATCCATAATAGAGGGTAGGCAGGTATTCTAATTTATGCATGTTTTACATACACACAATACAATACAAGTGTTTGTATGTGTGTTGAAGGCAGGCAAACTGTATTCATTTAATATTTTACTACTGTACATTTTTAAATCCATGTCCTTTATTTACCTAGAACTAGATCCAGATAAAGCAGATGAAAATACCCCCGAAGTAACAAAACCTGGGCCTAATAAGGAAGACATTAAGAATGAAAAGTCTGTAAAAAATACCAGTGAGAAAGCTCTAAGAATGGCCGGTACTGATGGCATAGCAAACTATATATATAATATGTATACTGAATCGTGCGAGAACGACAAAGATGACACAAATGAAGTTGTTAATAATGAGCAAGGAATCATGCCTGGAGAGGAAATATCAGATGATCCTATTGCTGAGGAGCCTGCAGACAATAAAGATGAGACTCCAATTGCACCAGCTTCTGCTGTATCTGTTCTCAAATACAAGTATACTGACGGTAAGCAAGTTATTTATTACCTTATTCTTTCTGTTCCTTATGCATATACATTATAAAAGAAAGTCTGGTTTGTTCGATCACTTATATCTCGAGAACAGTTGGCCCTAATAAAAATAACAACACATTGGAATATTGACTAAAAACTAAATAAAAGAAAAAACATTTTCCCATACAACAGTTCACGGGTTTCGTAACTCTTCGTTATTTAATTAATTTTATATATACATAATTAAGCTAACATCTAACAAGAAAGAACCGAAAAATTGTTGTGCCCTGACAGGGTTTTATGGATTGTGTACCTACCTACCCACATTACCACTAAGAAATTACCTGTATGCATGAAATCACAATAAATGATAATGAATATGAATAATTTCCACAGACCAATGGTCCTCACTGAATCAGACGGGCAAAAAGTGCTATGATCTTGAGCTGCTGAAACAAATAAAGAATGATCCTCTTTCAAAGAATAAGCCTAATGCACCCTTATTAGAAACCTGCGATGTGATCAGGGTGAGTAATTTAAGGAATATAAAGACTTAAGTTTTTATACTTAAGTCTATATTACCTGATAAAAAACTATCAATTCAATTCAATTCATTTTTTTTTTTTTTTTTTTTCATTTCAATTCATTTATTTATCTTTTGACACAATATATATGTTCTTAGATAAGTCACAATACATTTAAACTTATAGCTAATTAACAGCAACCTTAGCTTTAGTACCTATAACATCACAAAATATATTTTTATCAGCCAAAGCTTCGTCAATTGTATAATAACTCTTATTCAATAGAATTCTTTTAATAAATACAAATAGTTCAATTACAACTATTAGAAATAGAAATAGAAAATGTTTATTTGCGTTTCATATAAAATAATACAAATTAAGAACTAATAAAAAAAAATAACTGTGAGAACACAAATAGGCTACCGGTGCAGCATTATATGCTTCATTACTACTGATACGGGTGCCAATGCAGCGCTGGTTTTCAGCGGCGCCGTGCAGCAGTAGTACTTTTCGCTCTGCGACCAGTACGGATGACGACCTGCGAAAGACTGCAGAGAGATGCTGGATACGTCAAGCTGACCCTGTCTTCAGCTTGACGCATCCAGCATCTCGCAGTGGCGCTCATTGGGGGAGGCCTATGTCCATCAGTGGACTAACTATTACATAACATTATTTATATAACATTATCATCATCACACTGATGATGATAATGTTGATTCATCTATACATAGTTTAAAAGTCACTACCGCTGTCTGTTTGCTTACAACTTTAAATTACCTACTGAAGGGATTTAAATGCAGTTTTCAGCAATAGCTAGAGTCATTCAAGAGGAAGGTTTATATACCATTTGAAAAATAGATTTCCGAACGGGCGAAGCCGCAGGGCACAGCTAGTGAATAGTAAAGTGAATGTAATAAAAGAAATCGGGAAAATAATGCTTTTCACTGCCCGCCCATATTAGATAGAATCCAAATAATAATTATATTTGAAAACTTTTTTTTACTTTTTCAGACTGCACCCATACAAGAGCCAGTGTCTTTCAGTCTAATATTAAGACCAGTGGATGATATCATGTTCCCTACATTCCTAAAGGGTAGTCAAGGTGGTTTAAGGAATAATAATGCCAGAGCTGGTAATAAAGCTTAATCCATATTACTTTATTATTATACAGCTTTTTATTTTATATCACTACAAACTAGTATAAAACAATGTCGCTTCCCGCTGTCTGTCTGTCCCTATGTATGCTTAGATCTTTAAAACTACGCACACATTTTTCAAAAGGAAGGTTTATAAACCATTTGACACAGATTTCCATGCGGGTGAAGCCGCGGGGCGCAGCTGGTAATATTATAAATGCGAAAGTTTGGATTTTTGGATGGATAGATGGAAGGACGTATAGATGGATGTTTGTTACCTACTTCTTCATGACAAAACTACTGAACGGATCATTCTGAAATTTTGCATACCGGTAGTTCTAGGCCTGGAGTAAAAAATGGGCTATCTATCTTGAAATAAATTCCCATGGGTTAGAAATTCAATATTTCCATAGAGAAAACGCCTAAATAGCAAGGGGGAATTGTAATTTATATATACGTATGTTGCATAGAGGGTTTATTTTAATTTTATATGGAAAATACCCAGAACACCCGGAACAAATATTCGCAGATCGTATATATGTACATTTATCCCAAGGCAGGAATCGAACCCGCAACCTCCGACCATTGACTGTACAATTTCTGCCTTAGAGCGAATCTGTCCTAAAACTAATCTGGCCTAATGCTGATCTGCCATAAAGGGAATCTGTCATAAAGCGAACAAGGCCTACGTCGCAGGCGGATCTTCGCCCGCCGCGCCACATCCGTTGTTGTATTGATGTAATTAATATTATGTATTTAGGTAAAGTCAGTGTCACATTTGGAACCGGTGGTAGCAATAACTCTCACAAACCAGTGATCCATGTTTCTTTGTCGTCGCGAGAGGAAGTCAAACTGAACCAAGTGGACTCTGCGTGGAAACCAACGAGATTAGTACAGGAGAATCTACCCGAAGAGGAAATCAAGACACAGGTATCATATCACTACTTAGTATAAAACAAAGTCGCTTCACGCTATTTATCTGTCCCTATGTATGCTTAGATCTTTAAAACTACGCAAGCAACGGATTTTGATGCGGTTTTTTTAAAAGATACTTAGAGTGATTCAAGATGATGGTTTATAAACCATTTGACACATAGATTTCAACGCGGGCGAAGCCGTGAGGCGCAGCCAGTACAATGTACGTAGATAGGTATTATTCATTAATCATCTGGAATAGATATTTTCTGTTGCAGTAAATAAAAAATTACTATGCCAGTTGATATAATTTTTCATTTTCTAATTAATAAATTTGTAAATGAAAAATATCTAACCGAAAAATCTAAAGTAACCCCCACGCTGGACATGCGGGTCCGCAATTCGGTTGTGAAATGTTTCTGCAGGGGGCGCTGCTTCCCGTCCGTTGTGTTTGTGTCGCTTACTTGCCTCTTACGACACCTACCGGAAGATCCACTAATCAATCCCTGATTATTTGAATGAAATATAAAGTTATTGAATTTCCAGGAACTCTATAAGAAGTTCAGAGGAATCCTGAACAAGTTAACACCACAGAAGTTCGACACTCTACTGAAGAAAGTTTTAGAACTGGAAATTGATAATCAAAAAAGAATGGCAGGTGTCATCGATTTGTTATTTGAAAAGGCCATTGAAGAGCCTAATTTCTCTGAAGTATATGCAAACATGTGCCTAAAACTAGCAAGTCTCCGGGTAAATATAAGTTTACACAGTAAAATTAATAAATAATGCTGTACAATTCACACAGCATCATAGCTTGGGGCTAAGCAAAGCTTGTGTTATGGTTTTCTTAAAACTTCATGCAACTATGCAAATAATTTTATCAGAGGTACCAAGGTGCCGGAAATGATAACTCTAACAAATCATCGTTAGAGTTATCGTTATCAAGTTCGCAACTGGTTTATTAGATTGATTTAGGTAAACATGAAGATGTAATACGGAACATAGTAATCACCTATAATAAATAAGAATCATGTATTACACGTACGGCATTGCTGAGCTAGAACTGTAGGAAGTGAACTAGCTCTCGCACGAACCTTCGCCCTAATTACATTGTACTTTGTACATCTTTGCCCCTAGAAAAAGGGAAAACAGTGAAAGGTGTAAGAACTGTTTAACATAAGAATCCAGACACATCTAGGATTCTTCCCTGATAATATCTACATTGTACAAATTGTGTCTTCATCCATAAAATTAAGTACCTTACCTATGCTCATCGCTGACAGGACTATTAAGTAACAGAAATCAAATAATATCCCTGTACTAAGGGGATATTATTAGGTCACAGGTTCCGTTAAAATCGTTTTTTTGGGATGATATTATTAATTTCTTTGAGATTACCCCGAGCGCGAGGGCTTACGCACTATAATAACAAAAACCAATTACTACGAGTATTTAATTAGTTTTTTTTTCAGGTACCATCGGAAAATAATGTAGACAATGTGGTAAATTTTAGAGGTCTGATTATTACCAAATGCCAAAATCAATTTGAAGCTGGAAAATCTGATGAATTATTGATGAAATTAGAGAAGGAATTAGCAGAGACTGCTGATGCTGTGAGTAAATTTTCTGAATCATTCCATTAAATATGTAATGGGAATCCTACCATTATTTTAAAGGTGAAAGTTTCTGCTGTGTTGTGAAGCGGTTGGATGTCTGTTGTGATATGTACCCTACCCGGCCTAGCACGGGCATTGTTCTCTAGGGTAGAATGTACATTATTGAAGTTACGGATTTTGATGCGGTTTTTTTAATACATAGAGTGATTTAAGAAAAATGTTTTTAAACCGTTTGTCACATAGATTTCCACGTGGGGAAGCCGCGGGGCGCATTTATTGAATAAATAAATTTTATTTTGGAGCCAACGCCAAAACTACTGAATGCATCGGGCTGAAATTTGCACATGGAATTATGTGATCGTTCATGATTTGATCATGGAATTTCATAATATAAATATAGGCTACTATTTATATTTATTGTTGAAAAAGCCGCGGGCAGAAACGAAGCTATTATAACATGTTCAAATTCCTTTTTATATTGTAGGCCAAGAAAAAAGAACTGCAAACGATGCTCAATGAAGAAAATAGAAAAGTTCGATTGAGAGCCGTGGCTAATGTCAGATTTATTGGTAAGTCCTACCTTTCAAATGATGTTTTTTTTTGTTAATCTAACTTCACTCGCGATTTCATTCCCGTGGGCTTTAGGGTAAATTAATTTCTTGAAATCAGCTAAAACTCTATTGTAAGCACCGGAAATATTTTAATAAAAAAAGATCAAAAAGAGAAGATGCCGCATCTTCTCTTTTTGATCTTTTTTTATTAAACACGCTACAAAAAAGTTACTAAAAAACCTCAATAACTAAGTCAACCCCCATTTTACGTTTTTTACGTTTTCTTTTAAATTCCTGAAACACGTGACTTAATTTATGCTCACAATCCAACGATCCTATCCATCCTCGGTTGTCTGGTAGAGATCGCTCTTGAGCAATGACACCGCCAAATTGTCACTTATTTTGTATTTTTATCTTGTTTGTTTTATGTTTTAAGTGTGCTATAAAAGAATTATCTATCTCTATGCTTTTATCAGTACATACTGATTCATCTCCTAATTTGTAACAGAGTTTGTTTTCCAGGCGAGCTCTACAAATTGAAAATGTTGACATTCAAAATTATGAATTACTGTATGAGGCACTTGATAGAGCCATTAGAAGAAGAAAACCTCGAATGTTTGTGCAAGCTCTTGACGACTATCGGCGAGCAAGTCGAGAACGAGGGTGGAGCTCAGCTAGATTCTATCTTCAAGACGATGCAAGATATCGTCAAGCGCAAGTCTACCATGATCAGTAGTCGTGTCAAGTTTATGATCCAAGATGTGATCGACTTGAGACGGAGGAAATGGCTTGTCAAGAGCGTGGTTGATTCACAGCCCAAGATGATGGACCAAATTCAAAAAGAGGCTGAACAACAGCAACGCAATATAGAGGTATGTTTTACGCTTTGGCCAAATCTGTGCATGGCAACGGCCCAAGCCGAGGCTCGTACCTAAGTGGTGGCCCTTGTACGTGTAGCCCCAACCTAATCTTGCGAGCGAGGCGCCTTCTAAGCCTGTCAAAAGTCCGGTAACGCTGTCATTGCCATCTGCGGTCAACAGCATTAAAATCCTTTTGAAAAAAAATCGGCCAAATCTGCGCGTCAAACACGCGGAGCGCGAAACGGGAGCGACATACGCATGATAAATGCTGCAATGGCGCTTTAATGGCGGCGCCTTGCACACCAATGAGACTGAACGTCACACGTGCACGTCTTGAGGACGCTCTCGCTAGGCGTTCCGCGTGTTTAACGCGCAGATTTGGCCGAAGTTTTAGGTAACAAACAGACAAAAGGCTAATTTAAAAGAATCCTTATCCCTAGGCCGTGTGTTACCAGCACGGCCTACTTTATTGAGAGTTACTTTAGAATTTATAATGCCTATTAGTACGGGTGATGGTAAGTTGCGGGTCGTATACTGACGGTTTGTTTATAGATAATGAATGCTAGCCGCGGGGGCAGTGGTGCGTTCCGCCGCGACGACAGCGGGGGCAGTGGTGCGTTCCGCCGCGACGATGGGGGGCGCAACAAGAGGGGCGGAGACAGCCCCCGACTCACCTTGAAGGGCGCGACCCCAAGACCTACCAGGCCTGCATCTACCAACTACAAAGTTGATCAATTCAAACTTCCGGCTGGCTCGACTCAAAAGGTAAGACTAATCTATGTATGTATTATATAAAAGTGGCAGTGGGCCGGCCATATCTCGCAAAGAACCGACAACCGCTGGGGTAAACATGTTCTTGAGTGGAGACCGTGACTCGGCAAACGTAGTGTAGGACGCCCTCCGGCCCGGTGGGATGACGACCTGCGAAAGACTGCAGGCAGTTGCTGGATGCGGCAAGGTGAAGACAGGGCGCTATGGCGCTCATTATATGCCACACTACGCGTCTAGTCAGTTCGAACGGCCTGTACACAAACGTTCTCCGCCGATGCTAGTCTGAATGGCATCAATCAGAATACACGTGATGCGATACGTTATGTCGACCGAAATTGCGGAAAACGGAACAGACGCTGTACGGTCGACGCACTAACGCATCATCGTTCAGTGTGAAGGGTTCAATGTTTTATTATATATTTGTCTGTTCTGACGTCACGTGACCGATAATACGCGACGCATTTTCCGTCAGATATGTATACTCGTACCTTACGACTCTTAGAAAAGTGACAAAATTGAAATAACTTAGTAGTGCAAAACCACTAAAGTTAAGTTTTTTTTCTAGATTCTGACCAACATCAAGCTGGCGCCTCACAAGTGGATGACGCCGAAGCTCCAACAGCCCCCGGCTCCAACCAATATAAGTATTAGTACAAACATGTACAGTGTTCTCGAGAACGTAGACGCGGTTCCGACTTCGCTTAAAGGTAACCATAACTTACAATACAATACAATACAAAAATTCTTTATTGTACACCATAATCAAGTCTATCATTTTAAAAATACATTATATGCGACAAGTACAATGGGCGGCCTTATCGCTTAGAAGCGATCTCTTCCAGGCAACCTTTGGATGGAAAGAATTATATGGATTTAAGAAAAGGCAGGGGGTGTACCACAGGTTATCTAAATAAGAACATAACAAGAAAACTAAAAAACAAATAATAATATTACAAATACCAAACGAAATAATACACTACTTAAATACATAAATAAATAAATTGAAGAAATAAATAAAAACTTACTTCATAATCGACTTGTAAAGAATACTTTACCATTAAAATTACTATCTGAGTATTTGCTATGCGCAGTATAGCAGATACTCAGATACTATACCTAGATACTAACCCACGCGTTTGTTTTCTTTGAATAAATGAAAGAAAATACGAAAGAAACGTCGGACGCCCAGCTGCAAGGTCGATGACGTAGTATGTATAAATAAATGAATAATACTGGTCAATCGACATAGCATCATCTAGCCCCAAGCTACCCAGAGCTTGTGTTATGGGTATACTAGATAACTGGTATACGTAATAAAATATATTACATCGATAGATATTTTTTACCTGGAGCAAATATCTGCAGATCGTACACACAATTGTTCCGAGGCGGGAATCGACCCGCAACCTCCTGTGTCGCATCGCAGGCGGACATTCGTCTACCGCGCGACAGAGGTCGTCTATATTCGTCTATAATTCGATATCATGTGCTGACAGATTTGTTTAAAAAGTAAATCATACATGTTCACAGCTGTCCGAGACGCAACACCGCTGCCGGTGGAGCCCCAGTCCTCGAATGAAGCTTCAATAGAAAGGTCTCCTTCCAATTCTAGAGGTGACTTGGGTGAGTAAAATCACATTTCACCGTCACTACATAGTATAAAACAAAGTCGCTTCCCGCTGTCTGTCTGTCCCTATGTATTCTTAGATCTTTAAAACTACGCAACGGATTTTGATGCGGTTTTTTTTTAAATAGATAAGTGATTCAAGAGGAAGGTTTATAAACCATTTGAGAAATGTATTTCTAGTATATTATACATGTGAAAGTTTGTATGGATGGATTGGATGTTTGTTACTTCTTCAAGCCAAAAGTATGGAACGGATCGGGCTGAAATTTCCATACTCGTAGCTTAAGGCCTGGAATAAAACAGGCTACTTTTTACCCCTTAAATTAGTGCCCATCATCATTATCATCATCATCATCAGCCTATAGCAGTCCACTGCTGGACATAGGCCTCCCCCAATGAGCGCCATAGCGCCCTGTCTTCAGCTTGCCGCATCCAGCATCTACCTGCAGTCTTTCGCAGGTCGTCATCCCACCTGGTCGGAGGGCGTCCTACACTACGTTTGCCGAGTCGTGGTCTCCACTCAAGAACACGTTTGCCCCAGCGGCCGTCAGTTCTCCGCGAGATATGGCCGGCCCACTGCCACTTCAGCTTGCTAATTCTTTGAGCTATGTCGATAACCTTGGTTCTCTGTCGGATGTATTCGTTACGAATCCTAGTAGTGCCCATGGGAAAGAAATAAAAAAAATCTTAAAAAGTGTCTATAGTCACAACGCGTGCGAAGCCGCGGGCAGAAACAAGTAACCAGTAAACTGTTTTATTTTACTACAAGAAAATTTTTCGTTCAAAAGTTCTATGAGACAAATATAGGCGATACATTTTAATACCTATAATTTTATGCATACCTGGAAACATTATCTATTCTATTGATCTATATTCTGAAATACAAATAAACATTTAAAATTCTATTCTATTTCAGCTGGCAGTGAGAACGTACTTCCCTCGCCTTGCGCCGAAGCCAATACGCCAGAGGAGCCGCTTCCTTACGACATCTCCAAGAAGATCAAACCTATCGTCGATCTGTCGCTTATCAACCCTGATGATGAACAATTCAGACTAGAAATACTGCAATTCGAAGCGAAGTACCATGCTGCTGTTATAGCACTTGTTTTAAATCTATTGGTCGAAAAGTAAGTTAAAAAAAAAACATTCAGCCGAATATACATTATACAGGGTGGAAAACACAATGGGCCCTGACGGAAAACCACTATTATTTAACTTATAGGGAACATTCCTTTTTTTTAAAGAAACAAAACTGGATTTAAAGATTTTCTTCGAAGATGGCCATTGAAGGAGATCTTCCTTCATGGCCCATTGATTTTTTCCACCCTGTTTAACAAATATATAGATAATGCTGGATAATCCACACTGCATTTACTAGCCCTAAGCTAAGTAGATCTTGTGTTATGTACTTTATGTTCTTGTTTAGATAACCTGTGGTACACCCCCTGCCTTTTCTTAAATTCATATAATTCTTCCATCCAAAGGTTGCCTGGAAGAGATCGCTTCTAAGCGATAAGGCCGCCCATTGTACTTGTCGCAAATAATGTATTTTTGTAATGATTGATTTGATTATGGTGTACAATAAAGAATTTTTGTATTGTATTGTACTAGAAAGAGCATAAAATAATAGATAAATAAAATAAATAAATAATGATAGGTTAAGGTGGGGAGCGCCGTTTCGCTTCTCTCCTTGCCTTATCCTTCGAACAGAACCAACCATGTCGGCTCTGTGTTAATGTACGTTACGCATGTCGCTTAAGTCGATTTGTTTTTGATTTTATTTGTTAGTGAGCTCACTGATACTAGGCAATTAAATAACTATAATTCATTACTACTTTAACTGACAATTTAATAATATTTGCGATTATCAGATTTCATTCATCATCATCATCATCAGCCTATATTAGTCCACTGCTGGACATAGGCCTCCCCTAATGAGTCTTCAGCTTGACGCATCCAGCATCTACCTGCAGTCTTTCGCAGGTCGTCATCCCACCTGGTCGGAGGGCGTCCTACACTACGTTTACCGACTCGTGGTCTCCACTCAAGAACACGTTTGCCCCAGCGGCCGTCGGTTCTTCGCGAGATATGGCCGGCCCACTGCCACTTCAGCTTGCTAATTCTCAGAGCTATGTCGATAACTTTGGTTCTCTGTCGGATGTATTCGTTGCGAATCCTATCCTTCAGAGAAACTCCGAGCATAGCTCTTTCCATAGCTCGCTGAGCGACTTTGAACTGGTGGACCAGCCCTATCGTGAGTGTCCACGTCTCAGCTCCGTAGGTCATAACGGGTAGGACGCACTGGTTGAAAACTTTCGTTTTCAAGCATTGCGGTATGGATGAAGAGAAGACTACGTAGTTTCCCAAACGCTGCCCAGCCCAGCTGGATCCTCCTTTTGGCCTCCTTCTCGAAATTGTTTTTACCTAACTGCAGGATCTGCCCGAGGTACGTGTATTCGGAAACAATTTCGAGAAGGTAACCATGTACGACCACCGGCCCTGGATCAATTTGTCCATTGAATTAATGACATCTAATTTAATTTTACTTATTTTTATATTCACGTGCCTGCATTCGGGCGAGATAGATAGATAGATAGATAGATAACACTTTATTACACCACACAAAACAGAAAATAATACAGAGATAAAAACTTAGAATAAAGGTATAAAGGGCGGCCTTATCGCTGAGAGCGATCTCTTCCAGGCAACCTTGGGATGGACTGGACATGAACGAACAATATAGACGGTGGCACTTTAATATGATATGCAGCTCTACTGTGTTATTGCACCAATGTATTATGTACCATGTCTTATGTGAATAAATATTACTGAATTACATTAATTTCAGGACTGGCGCGGATGTAAACACTCTAACGAAGTCTTTAGTGCACTTAGTAACAACGAACACGATTTCGCTTGAGAGCTTCGCCGCTGGACTAAAAGAAACACTATCTATGGCACCGGATCTTTATATTGATATACCGAAGTTTTATGACAACATAGGAATAATTCTAGCGCCTCATATTGAAAAGAAGGTACAGTAAAACGCGTATTGTATCGCGTTTTGTTTTAAATTTAAACTGTTTGTTAACGAAATTAAATGATATCCCAAAAATCTGTTGGGTTTCCCAGTATTTTTTTGTTTTGGCGGTTACTTGATTTCGTAGCTCCGTTGGTTAAAGCACTGGAAGGTCGGGTTCAAGTCCCGCTGATATCGAACATTTTGGGATAATAATTAATTTATTAGAGATTACCCCGCGTGCGAGGGCTTTTACGTTCTATAACAACATAAACACATTCTAACGAGAAATTTACAATGAATTGGATCATGGTAAATATAGCTCATTATAAATGACTTTTTGAGTTTTCCGGAAAACTCGAACATCGGATCATTTCGTTATCAATTACCTTTGTTTGTAACTCTCAACTCACTCAAACGTTTGCGCGACCGTTTTGTGACTCAATTACAAATATCTGTTTTGTCCTTTATATTTTAATCATGTCTGTTTTATTTTTTTGTGTATACACATAAAAACTATTCTATTCTATTATAAATATAATATTGTTTGCAGCATATCACACTTGCAACGACGCTTGACCTCTGCGGAACTGTCATAGCTGCGAGCCAAGGTCATCTTCTTCTGAAGGCAATCATTCATAATCTGATGGAGAGTATAGAACCTACTCTAGTAAAGGTTATATGGCAGGAATCCGGGTTGCAACTAAGCCAATGGATGGATGAGGAACAGGTAGAGTGCTTTATTATTATTACTATATAAATAAATAAAGATAATTAAATAATATTGGACAATTCACACAGCATCATCTAGTCCTAAGGTAAGCAGAGCTTGTGTTATGGGTACTAGATGACTGATATACATAATAAAATACATTACATATATAGATATTTTTTTACTATTCATAGATAGGTAACGACCAGAACACCCGGCACAAATGTCTGCAGATCGTTCACACAATTGTCCCGAGGCGGGAATCGAACCCGCAACTACCTGCGTTGCTCGCGGACATACGCTCACCGCACCACAGAGGTCATCGAACTCCGCAATTGTGGATGCGAATATTCGCTTCCCTGGTAGAAACCATGTAGAAACCTTTTGTGGGCAAGTTAAAAAGAGCTAGCAATAACACATTTTACTATTGTTAATTTCAGGTATCAAAATGGATAGCTGACAACAAATTTGATTTTCTGGAAGACCAAGGAATAGCTCATTATCAGGCAAATGAGAAATCTACAAATATAACGCCAGCTGAAACTCAAGCCAAATTACTTGAATTCATGAATTTAGATGAGGATAGTGATCACATCAAAAGATGGGTGCAGGTAACTTATTTGTTGAAGGATATCATCACATTCAACAAGGCATCATTTAAGTCACAGAGCTCTATTATACAAGTACCTTACCTACGCTGCAGGTAGATGCTGGACGCGTTAAGCTGAAGACAGGGCGCTATGGCGCTCATTAGGGGAGGTTCATCATCATCATCAGCCTATATCAGTCCACTGCTGGACATAGGCCTCCCCCAATGAGCGCCATAGCGCCATGTCTTCAGCTTTCCGCATCTAGCATCTACCAGTAGTCTTTCGCAAGTCGTCATCCCACCTGGTCGGAGGGCGTCCTACACTACGTTTACCGAGTCGTGGTCTCCACTCAAGAACACGTTTTCCCCAGCGGCCGTCGGTTCTTCGCGAAATATGGCCGGCCCCCACTTCAGCTTGCTAATTCTTTGAGCTATGTCGATAACCTTGGTTCTCTGTCGGATGTATTCGTTACGAATCCTATCCTTCAGAGAAACTCCGAGCATAGCTCTTTCCATAGCTCGCTGAGCGACTTTGAACTGGTGGACCAGCCGTATCGTGAGTGTCCACGTCTCAGCTCCGTAGGTCATAACGGGTAGGACGCACTGGTTGAAAACTTTCGTTTTCAAGCATTGCGGTATGGATGACGGGGGGGTTAACATAGGCTGATTATGATAAAGATGATTATTTTGGCGCTGAGCGTTGCTTGAACTTATATAACGGTTATCGTGTTGTTGCAAATTTTAATATTATAAGATATGTAAACAACTGCCCTAGCGTACAGAATATTTTCTCCGGCGTACTTGTTCAATGGAGCTCAGTGATGATAGATAGATAGATATATATATATAATAACAAATAAATAAATAAATAATGCTGGACAATCCCCACAGCATCATCTAGCCCCATGCCGAGCAGAACTTGTGTTATGGGTACTAGATGACTATATACTTAATACAATACATTACATAGACAGATATTTTTATTATACATAGATAACGACCAGAACACCCGGGACAAAGATCTACACATCGTACAAACAAATGTCCCGAGGCATGAATCGAACCAGCAACCTCCTGCATCGCAGGCGGACCTTCGTACACCGCGCCACAGAGGTTGTCGTAATATTGTTAACATTAGTGTTTTGGGACATCATCATCATCATCAGCATATGTTAGTCAGCTGCTGATGCATCCAGCGTCTACCTGCAGTCTTTCGCAGGACGTCATCCCACCTGGTCGGAGGGACAATAAAGCTCTTTTTGTTTTTATTTATTTTCTTTGTTTGTAGGAGAAAATTGGCAAAGCTCACAACGAAGACTGGTTCATGCGAGCATTGATCCAAGCCATTTGCGAACACGCTCTTGATGCAAGCGAGAGCATCCCATACTTGGACCAAGACCGTATAAACAAATACGCGGGACTCATCCTCGAGTTTGGCGATTCCAAGGAGTCTAGGAAGGCTAACTGTCTGGAGGGTATTAGGATGCTTATTGAAAGGCTGGAACACTCACAAGGTAAAATAAAAAATGCTAAACATTTGCCATATTATATCTTAGTAGCCTAGCCATTGCCGTCGCGGTCGCGGCGTAAGAATAGACCCCTCTAACACAGCCCGCGGATGTCGTAAGAGCCAACTAAGGGCTACCAACAGAAGGCCAGTTAGCTTCCTTCTGTGTATTGCTAACAGCTACTGCGAACTTCAGCAGTGGACATCATGAGTTAAGTTTTAGCATAGCCGTCATAATAATTTAGTCAATGTATAAAAATACATTTTTACGAATACATCCGACAGAGAAACAAAAATATCGATATACGTAGCTCTAAGAATTAGCAAGCTGAAGTAGCAGTGGGCCGGCCATATCTCGCGAAGAAACGACAACCGCTGGGGTAAACGTGTTCTTGGGTGGAGACCATGACTCGGCAAATGTAGTGTAAGACGCACTGCGACCTGGTGGGATGACGACCTGCGAAATACTGCAGGGAGATGCTGGATGCGGCAAGCTGAAGACAGGGTGCTATGGCGCTCATTGGGGAAGGCCCATGTCCAGCTGGACTAACATAGGCTGATGATGATAATAATAAATTTGTATTTATTTCAGGTCTAACATCGAAAATATTGCAATATTTACAAGAGCAATCTTTAATTCCATTGGATTCTCGCGTGAGAGGGGTCTGATAAGGAGCCGAATGGAAAATGTAAGATATAAATATTATTAAACTTACGCGATCTTCCCGTGACCACGACACTGTGTAAACCTGTTGAAACGTCGGGAAAAATAGTTAAATAAACGCGATAAATATCCGTCTTTGCAACAGTCTCCAGTTAGCTCAATTGTTGCTTATTTTATTTGTTTCTATTATAAAATTGTATTTTTTTTTATAAATAAATTCACAATTCGATATTCGATTCATATTCGAATTATTAAATAAATAAATAATGCTGGACAATCCACACAGCATCATCTCGCACCAAGTTAAGCAGAGCTTACTTAAATGAAAATTTATCTCGAGTCAGGGACCCTAGGTATTATTATATTATTGGTATTTTGTGTGGCCTCTATCACAAGTTATTTACATGTTTCATTATTATTATTTTCAGGAGCAGCGAGCCTTTGTATAAGACGCATCAATGCAGTATCAATGTAGTATCAAGTCAAGCTCTTAAGAAACAAAAGAAACGTTTATTCCACTACGTACAATACAACTTACAAATAACGATTCGATAACTTACTATATTACAAAGCTCGATACTTACTCTTATATAAATTAATTAAACGTACAAGATCAAAGTTCAAAACATTCCTTAAATCTGAACCCAAAGAAAATACAATATATTCACATCAAACTACGAGAATTGCTTATTGAAAAATGATATTATAAATCAAACGCACTGTAAAGTAACTACGTAATTGCAAAAAAAAAAACAGAGCGGCGAGTAGAAAGCTTAGATGACACCGGTTGTGTTATCGGGTAAAGGCTAAACCCATAGAAAATACCATGATATATTCACATTGAAACTACAAGAATTGCTTATTGAAAAATGATATTATGAATCAAACACAGCGTTAAGTAACTGTATGTAATTGCAAACAAAACAGCGGCGAGTAGAAAGCTTAGATGACACCGGTCGTGTCATCGGGTGAAGGCTAGAAATAGAAAATACCATGATATATTCACATCAAAACTACAAGAATTGCTTATTGAAAAATGATATTATAAATTAAACACAGCGTTAAGTAACTGTATGTAATTGCAAACAAAACAGCGGCGAGTAGAAAGCTTAGATGACAACGGTTGTGTTATCGGGTAAAGGCTAAACCCATAGAAAATACCATGATATATTCACATCGAAACTACAAGAATTGCTTATTGAAAAATGATATTATGAATCAAACACAGCGTTAAGTAACTGTACGTATTTGCAAACAAAACAGAGCGGCGAGTAGAAAGCTTAGATGACACCGGTTGAAGGCTAAACCCATAGAAAATACCATAATATATTCACATCGAAACTACAAGAATTGCTTATTGAAAAAAATTATATTATGAATCAAAAGAAAAACTCATTCTTTTAGAATGAGCTTTTGAGCGCCCTTCAGAATATGATAGGTATAAAAGTCATTGAAAGGGATCATCATCATCATCAGCCCATAGCAGTCCACTGCTGGACATAGGCCTCCCCCAATGAAAAGAATTGAAAAGGATATCTACCATGATTTGAGTTTTAAGACATCACAATTTAGTATTGCTGTAGTATTGTATGAATAATTAGAATAAGCTATTTATTTGTAAAAATATTAAACGTGTCACAAAATAATTATTATAAAAGTTAGTGCAAAATAAATAGGTAATTAAGATATTATACTTTTAGCACATATTCGTCAACACTGAATTCCTTCTCGACGAGCCACGATTTAAGTCTTCTCTGATATAAGAATGATAATATTTAGTAACAATTCCGCGAAAACAGATACAATTGAACATAATACAAAAATCCAACTACAAGTACTCCTTCGTAAAAAGGCGTATTACAAAATATCTGATTATCTAGAGTCTAGATAATCAGATATTTTAATACGCCACTGTAATATTTTGTAATATAGAAAAATTTAACAAACATTGACCGTCTAGACAAGAATCTAGACGATCAATCGTCTAGATTCTTGTCTAGACGGTCAATGAATTTGTTCAATTTTTCTCAATTTTGTACGTGTGTATCTGAAGTCTGTAATAAATGCTTTATCTATCCATCTATCATCTACCAAAATGCAGGGAACGAGTTTTGCTCCAACTCAAAAACTAACAATCTATTAAGGTAAAGGTTTGCCTGCTGTTGTTCGCTTATTTACTTAACCTCAAAAAGATTTAAGTGTACAAAAAATCAAAGTGTTCACTTTATTTCCTAGTTTTAATCGTGCAATCTGTAATTTGTAACGTGTCCAAGAGTCCTGTAGGGTCAAACATCAAAATCAAAGTCAAAATAATTTCAAATAAAATTGTATAATGAATTAATGATGTATAATTAAAATAATGTCAAAATAAGCGTTTAGACAAGTCAAATGTTTTACCGTTCATTTAAATCTTTTGTCCACACGCATGAATTGAAAAAGAAACCACTAGTAGGTATGTTCATATAACACTTATGTGTCTAAAACATTTCATTTGCTTATCTAATTCTATTCTAAATATAATGCGATTTTAGCTACATGTCAATATTTATTTAAATATGAGTACAACATTACATACTATTGTTGTTGCGGAACTGAGCGGCATCTGGCCAAGCATCAAAGTGCTTTATTTCCTTTAGACCTTCTAAAGGAAATAAAGCACTTTGATGTTTGACTGCTAGTCTAACCACCCGATGTCCTCCAGGAAGGCCAGCAGCTCGCTGATGCCGGTGCATGCCTCCCTAGGCATCCTCGGTGTCCCAAGGTGTTGTAGTCTTTGAGAAGCTACGCTGTATGTCGTTGTATTATAATTATAATTATTTGTTCAGATCGTATAAGTTTAAAAATATTAGTTGACAACTTGATTTATCTTCACCCGCACCTAAGTTCAAGCACATAAATTATAAAGATAAGTTTTATTTAAGAAATGTAATGTAAGTAGGGAAAATAGTTTTAGTTCTATTGTTTCTTTCTTTTTTATTAAAGACTAGGGGAAATAGGGTTAATTTATTTATATTATATATAGATTTGTAAGTAAGTAGCTTTGTATAAGTTAATTCTTGATTAAAATTAGTAGAGTTACAGAAAAGGCGAACGTTTGGCTATGATAGTTTGCATCGGAACCAATATTATTTGGGGACTTGACAAATATCCTAAGTCCACGCAAATGAAATCGGGAGCGGGTCAGCTAGTAAGCTATTATTCGTACTAAGTGTAGATAGATACTCACAACGTTTACCTATTAGGTAAGTATGTATTAATATCAGGTCTCAAAAGATTTCTTTATAAAATACGAAATAATAATAATTTTAGTATTTAGGAATCTTAAGTCTTAGATTAAGATCTGTTATTGCATACCCTTTACGACAGGGTACAGTCAACTGCGAAAATATGTATACACTCCGAAAAAGGTAATAATTATTATTGTCACAAATTTGTATACCGCATCCTGGTAGTACGATGAGTACTTTGTACGAAAGATGTGTGTGAACTTTTATTTGAAAAGTTCCGAGTAAAATAAAAAGGGAAACCTGAGAGTGTATACATATCTCTAGCGGACTCTAATAAATAATGATTTGTACCTGGGTGTATTATTATAACTTACATAAGTTTTTGATTTTGTATATTTTGTTAAGCAATAAAACATAACTTCGCATTTTACACTTTGGTTCTCGTTATTAAACACAGCGATCACATGTTCATTTTTTTATAATGAATTAATGAATGAACACTTTATTGCACTTATATAAAATAACACCTTATATCTAAATACCTATTACACAATAAAAATACAATAGGCGGCCTTATCGCTGGCAGCGATTTCTCCCAGGCAATCTATAGTCGGTAGACTTTCATTTGACCACAATTTCACCTGTTGGTAAGTGACGATGTGACCAAAGACGTATCATGAATGCCTAAAGACACGTCATATTGTCTCCGGCCTTGAAGAGATCCAAGTTGTGGCATATTAGTATAAAACAAAGTCGCTTCCCGCTGTCTGTCTGTCCCTACGTATGCTTAGATATTTAAAACTACGCAACGCATTTCGATGCGGATTTTTTAAATAGATAGTGATTAAAGAGAAAGGTTTTTGCCATTTAACACATAAGATAAATAATAAATATCTCAAACCTTGAATGGTTTTTAATAGAACCTTAGCTTAAATAAAATGAGACTAGAATTTCGACTTTAGAGAAGTTGGCATGAAGGGAATAATGCCACTTTACTGTACAAAGATGTATACTCTTTACCCACAGAGTAACCTTATTTCAAGTTCAACCTTTTTCATTCGTCATAGCAACCTCCTTTCAGCTTGGATACGTTGACGTTGACAACGCCGCAAAATAACAAACATTTATATTCTCTTTGGAACGATTTGGTGTACTTATTTACATTCTTTTATTTGTTAAAAATCTCGAAGTAAACACGATAAAACCAAACGTGTTAGTAATTTAATTAAGAAGCCATTGCGTAGCGTTCACCATGGTAAGTTTATTATTTTTTGCGACATTCCTATTTATTGTGCAACTTAAGGTAAAGGGTTCCGTGTTTTGACACGGAACCCTTTACCTTAAGTTGCACAATAAATTGCATTTGCATTGCAGCATCTATCCTCAAACGTTTTATTATATTTTAGCAATATTATTGTTTGTACTTACAGCCTTATTTTTAAAGTTTATAGGTAGGTACTTACGTGTCCACGAGATTATTGCTCATCGATTTTCACAACCTTGTCATTTAATTAAGGCTTGCAAGTGTAGTAGGTGGTACAGTTTGATAAGAATTAATAAAATGTAGGAATGAATGAACACTTTGTTGCAATTAAAACTATAAAATAACACCTTATATCTAAATATTACACATTAAAAGTAGGTAATCATGAGTCTTATTCAGGTTTTGATTGATAAATGATTTGTTTCAGGCACCGAAACCGAAGGGAGGGCCCGCCAAAAAGGCGCCAGGTATTTATATTTACGTTTTATTAATTTCAAACAATGTTTCAATAACATAACATCTAAATTATCTTTTTTAACATTAACTGAATATACCAGATCTCTATTATCAGTGCACGCTAGATGTCGCGTGAAAATCTCAAAGTTGGAGTGTCACGCGTCATCGAGCGACCAAAGGATGCGATTTCGTCGTACGAGTTTAAAATATACCTACACATTGTTTTGAGTCTAAATATATGTAATTAGTAATTAGTTATGTTTAATCTCTCGTCGTGCGACGAAATGTCGCCGTTCGGTCGTACGATCGTTAGCCTATTACACAACGCCTTATGTAAAACTTTCAGCCATTATCATCGATGGCGTCGACACTTCCGAAATGACTCGTGAAAAACTCGAGCAGTTCACGCTTAAAGTGAAAGAGGAACTAGACAAAGAAAGAGAGGAGCGTAATTACTTCCAGCTAGAAAGAGACAAAATACGCACCTTCTGGGAAATAACAAGACAGCAGCTCGATGAGGCTAAAGCTGAACTACGGAACAGGGAAAGAGCTACAGAGGAAGCTCAGGAAGAAAATGAAGCTATTCTCGAAACACAAAAGCAAAAGGTGAAACACCTGAAATACGAACAGCAAGCCGCTGCTGCCGCTTTACGAGCTGAAAACCTTGTAGCGCTTAAAGCGGCTAAAGAAGAATACGCTGAGCAAGAAATAGAACTACTCAATGATAAAAGAAACATAAGGCAAGAGATCAGAGAAAAAATGCAAGCATCACAAGACGAACTGCGTCGAGCTAAACTTGTTCACTCTGAAGAACTATCGACAGTCACAGCAAAATTTGAAGAGCGAGCGACACAGATTGAGGATAAAGCAGAGAAGAAGCTCCAAGAGACTAAAGTTGAGTTGACGGTCAAGCACAGGACAGAGATGGCTGAGGTTGAAGAGAGAAAGAACAAGCAGCTGGTAGATTTGATTGAACAACACGAGAGACAATTCGCTGATTTGAAGAACTACTACAATGACATCACTCTGAATAACTTAGGTAAACAGTTTCGTTATAGATAAATTCAAACATAATTCTTTGAATAAAATGCCTACACAAGATTTTTCTTTTTACCTGATACATCCCCCAATTCTGTCCTCATCGTTTTAAAGATTTCTCTAAAAGGAATCTAACTAACTACGTTTAGGTTTAAAACTAGTAATCACCATTATTTATTAGTTAAATTATTGAAACAGATTGAATAACTCTTTTCAGGACTAATCAGCAGTTTGAAGCAGCAAATGGAAGACATGCAGAAAGTGAAAGAGCGTGCCGAGAAAATTACTAAGGATGCGCTGGCAGAGTCGAAAGGACTGAGGGAACCTCTGGAAATAGCTATTGTGGAGAACAAGGAGCTGAAGCGACAGATGTCTAACTATGACAGGGATAAGGCATCGCTTGCGGTGAGTAGGAGAACTATAGAATAAAAAATAAATAAATAATGCTGGACAATTCACACAGCATTATCTAGCCCCATGGTAAGCAGAGCTTGTGTTATGGGTACTAGATAGCTGATATACATATCTAATAATACAATACATTACATAGATAGATATTTTTTATTTTACATAGAAAACGACCAGAAGACACGGAACAAATATCTGCAGATCGTATCGTACACACAATTGTTACGAGGCGGGAATCGAACCCGCAACCTCCTGCGTCGCAGGCGGACCTTCACCTACCACGCCACATCGGTCGTCATCAGAATATTATATTCGACGCAAATTTAGTCAAATATACGTAATATTGAATATTTCTATATAGGTACACACTATTATGTAACTGAAAGAAAGTGAAAAATTAATTAACGCTTTATTTCATCTACATCACGCCGTACCTATGTTTGTTGAAAAACAATGCAACCTAGGCTTCCCCTAATAAGCGCCATAGCCATCTTAAAATGTCTATCATGATTTTCTTCTACTTGAATATTGAGCACAAAACACTTTATAAAACTAGTCCAATGCTGGACACAGACAGATAGATAGATAGACAATACTTTTATTGCTCACTTAAAGTAAAACAAATAAGATAAAAAAAACAAGATATGTGACAATTTGGCGGTCTTATCGCTCAAGAGCGATCTCTACCAGACAACCGATAGGCTTCCACAAATGAGCGCCATAGCACCCTGTCTCAAAATGTCTATTATGATATTCCTCTCTGTATTCTTGAATAATGAGCACAATGCAGAACAAAACACTTAATAAAACTGTTTATATTATTTCAGGCCAAAACCAAACAACTAGCGAGCCTCGAGAAGCAATCCGATGTCTTGAAGTGGGAGTACGAGGTCCTTATGGTGAGGTTCGACCGGATGCAAGCGGAAAGGGACGAGCTGAAGACAAGGTTTGTGTTTGACTCCTGAAGTTTTTGACACGCCGCTGGACGCGGTTACTGAACGGCGCTGCACAAGCGCGCGACTTTGAAACGCAACTCCTACCCCCATACATCTCCGAACGCGCGCGCTCCAACGGCGCTGTCGAAACGCGTAACAATAAAACGTAACAGCGTTAACCGTTTTTATGTACCTACATACTGTAGGACGCCCTCTACGTCAGCCGACTCGATCATCAGCCTATGATAGTCCACTGCTAGACATAACCCTCCTCCAATGAGCGCCGTAGCGCCCTGTCTTCAGCTTGACATCCAGCATCACCAGTGGGCGTCCGACACTACGTTTGCCGAGTCGCGATCTCCACTCAAGAACACGTTTACCCCAGCGGTTGTCGGTTCTCCGTGAGATATGGCCGGCCCACAGCCACTTCAGTTTGCTAATTAGAGCTATGTATGTCGATAACTTTGGTTCCGTGGATATCCGAAATAAGGAGTAATATTTTTATTTTACTAGGCATAACGATTTGGAGATACATATCTGTACTGTATATATATATATATATATATATACTGTATGGTCTTATGTAAATAAATAATTTGAATTTAAATTTGAAGGTTCACGAGGGCCGTGCTGGAAGTTCAACAGAGAGCGTCCGTGAAGACGGCGATCATAGAAGCCAAGTTGAACAATCTAGAGGGAATGGATAAAGGACCGAAGGAGATGCAAGTAAGGACAATAATACCCATCAAACAGCCGGCCATAGAAACTTATTCATTCGAAGCCGGTTGTAAACACGCTGCTGTCCCTTTAATTATTCATAACTAGCTGCGCCCCGTGGTTTCATCCGCGTGGTGATAGATATTTTGGATAATATACAATATAAGCTTTATGAATGATAAATTATCTATCTATCTATCTAGGTGTTATTCTGATATGTAAGCTATCTATTTCTATTTCATCAAAATCCATTCAGTAGTTTTTGCGTGCAAGAGCAACAAATATACTTACATACATCCTCACAAACTTTCGCGCTTATAATATTAGTAGGATATTTTTATACCTTGATACATAATTTTTTTTTTCTACAGGAACTTCTACACATGAAAAACACCCAAGTCGAAGACCTGCGCTACGAGAATGCCCGTCTTCGAAAAGCTCACGACGACCTCCTTGCTACGTATGAAGCTAAGCTAGCTAAACTTGGCGTCCCGCGTGAAGAGCTTGGTTTCAAGTAAGATTTTACAACTAAATTACATAAATTCGTTTATTGATTCAGACAAACATCCATATTATGTTTAGTATAGGTAGTTAAAAATTACATCACGGTCAAATTACATTTTGCACATTAACACTTACAATTTAATTTATATAATAAATTTGTTTAGCATGAGGGTTCATTAGACTAGATCCGGTGCCTTTGCAAGCTAATGCAATGTCTGTCTACCAGACAGAACCTTTAGCAAGTTTGGTGCTAATTATAGCTAATTGCGCCATCTGTGAGCTTCTTATTAAACTAGCTTGTAGTCAGAGCAGAGACATCTAGCGTTAGCTTTCCTAACCTTGTAAGCTCGTCAACTAAAGTTCTGAAGCTTTATGGTAGAGTAGAGTTTAAAAGGGCTTTACTATGTAGTTACGGAAAAAACTAACAGAGGGCGCTGAACGCCAGTATAGTAGAAATTCATCCTTAAGTTTCTTAATGAATTTGATGAATTTCTACTATACTGGCGTTAATTGCGCTAAAGTAATACTGCTATGACACAAACAGAAGCCTTTAGATAATAATAATTAAAATTAATAAATGCACTTTTTATTAAAACGAAAATAAAATTAAGCAGGTGATGTATTTTCCGCTGGGGCAAACGTGTTCTTGAGTAGAGACCACGTCTCGGTAAAAGTAGTATCGGACGACCTCCGACCAAGTGAGATGACGACCTGCGAAAGACTGCAGGTAGATGCTGGATGCGTCAAGCTGCAGACAGGGCGCTATGGCGCTCATTGGGGGAGGCCTATGTCTAACATAGGCTGATAATGATGATGATGAATGTATTTTTATGTTTTTTGTTAAATAAAACTTTCTTGATGGAATTTATTTATTTTTCAGGCCTTTGAAAGCTGTGGCCGTGGCGGGGCTATCGCCAATAGTCGGACAAGGACCAGCGGGACTGGTCACTAAAGATCAGTGATTTCCTCCATACAGACCCCGAGTAGAACTCGTAAGGTTATGTCTACGTTTTTATATTATCAATTTTATGTACATTTATTTATCACACCGAAGTATACTACGCATAAAGGACCAACTGGAGTCCAAATGCGGAAAATGGAACCTGAACCACACCGAAGTGACGACTGCTGATGGAGTGACAGCATCAATAATGTTCTACAAATTCTTCTTAAGCTGGCCGCATATTTAATGAGTTAACCAGTAACCTTCGATCAATAATACAACTAGATAACGGGTCACATACAACATCAAAGCTAAAAGCTGTCTGCCTGCATATACCTATACTATACTATACCACGGCGTCTATACTATGTATACAAGACCCCAGATACAAAAACTGAGACCTAAGCCCTCCTACACGTATACATAATAACTCATCGGGCCAACTCTACTGCCATACGTGCCGTAGGATATTCAAGACCAAGTTCGGTCTAGCGAGCCAAATTGAACCTCACGATAGAAGAATCCGTGATATCTAGGGTCGCCGTCATCGAAATCGATGAGGAGACCACGGACAAATGAAGCGCTGTCAGATCTTTTTGATTTAAGTATCAAATCTTCTAATATCTATTAAAAATGGAACGAGAAGTAATTTATTCGAAAGCGCCTTAGCTACCTTAGGACGAATTCACACAGCGGAACCGTTTTCACAGGACGGTTTTTTAGGGATCCTTAGTCTGGGAACAATCGTATACTGGTTCTAGAGTACTGTCGCGTGTGTGAACTCGCTTCTACAGCTACATACATACACCATCGCGGGAAAAACCGGATCCTGCAAAACGACTATCTGTAGTGTATACATGCCTTTACAGACGATTATATTTTGTATGGTGGGTAGTTTTCTACGAGTAATCATCATGTATTTTATGTGAATAAATATCATTAAAAATGTTATGAGTATTTTTATCATTCGCTCCTATTTATTGCGTGAAGGGTTTTCCTCTTTCTCCGTCAATGCTTCATCTAACATTGATTAGGTACCTAAAATTGATGATTACGAGTTAGCCTAATTTAATCAGCTAAATTAAACTAATAATTAATAATAATAGGTAATGCTGGATAATTTACACAGCGTTATGTAGCCCCAAGCTAACACGAACTTGTGTTATGGGTAGAATACATGATAAATTGTAATACATAAAGCTACATAGATAGATATTGTTTTATTATATTATACTTCTAAAAACTGGTCACTTTGTTGAACAAATGACTTTATTCCACATGCGTAAAAACCTCGATTTTGCTCATTGTTTTTGTGCAGCAAAGTCACCGTGTTGGAGTGGAGGTGAAAATAACTATGTACCCAGCTGAGAATTGCTAAAACTATCAATCACCATGCTTTCATATAGGTGGGTAATTTCGTAGAAATAGGTTCAGATTAAGACTGATGAAACCTAAACAGGGTGGTATAAATAAAACAAACAAATCGAAGCCAATAAGTGTATTTATTTACTACTAACTTTATTTATGTACAAAACGGTCATAAGGCAACAGTTCAAATGAACGAAACGCGATTTGCGATTAAATAATCCACAAGCGCTTTTTGGTATCTTAGCGAAAATTGCGCCACACTACTATGGCTGGTCACACGAGCGTTTAAACAGTTTAGTTTCTTAGGACAGTGTCATATTCGATATCATAAAATAAAACATGAATAATGGTTTCCAAATGGATTTAGCGCTATTAAAATTACTAAAAAAACAATGATAAACTTTATTTTCTTTAACAAAAATATAACGCGGCACATCTCTCATAGTACCTACCTACATAAATATCATCTAGCTAGCTAGAATCCAAGCATGTTATTTGGAAAATTGTTACAAAGAAAATCAACAAATCTAACTAACGAATCCAGTCATACCGTACACAACTGCGGCTACATTGTTGTTCCCGTACAGACCTAGGCGTTACAATTCAACTACGTAAGCGTCGAAAAACAAACACTAGGCTTATGAACTATATTCGTGTATGAAACAAGGCAACAATAATGATAATAATCCATCAAGTTGTATCAATAAGTAATAGGTCAATATGACGTATGGAATCAGAGACCCAAATATACCCAGAAATCACATCTTATCTTTTTTTAAATTGGGTTAACCAGGGACTCGCGTTTGGTTAAGTGTTTTCGCCACAAGGCTTAGTGCAAGCTTCTACATCAATATTCTACTTTAATTGATTCGTTACAGCCGTTGCACAATACCTTATAAAACAGGCCAAGTTTGTTTGGACAAATGCCAGAAGCAATATGACTTGTAATAGAAATCGAAGTCTATGCTATACTACCTACTGTTGACTTGTATAGAAATCGAATTCTATACTATAGGTACTACTGTTGACTTGTATAGAAATCGAAGTATATTATGCTATACTGTACACCACAAACTTCGTTTTTTGATTATACTTCTTATTTTATTTAAATTGAGTAACATTGTACTCATGAGAAAAAATAAGTCCTCGTTCTGTGATTGATGATTCGATCCTGTGTGGATTATTCAGCATTATATACATTTTATTACATATAAGTTATATATATTATTCTCGTATATCACCGTACCATATGTATCACGTATGGTCATACAAATAAATGATTTTCTGTTTCCCTTAGTACTGCTATTACTTAAGTCATTTAATTAGTTGTTGTACATATACATACATACATTATTAAAATTCTACAACGAAACCATTTTAATTGAAAAAAAATAATCGAATAAAAATATTCACAGCTTGTGACCAGCCATAATTTCTTAAATTAAATTGCCTTATTAAATTCTATATTCCTAACTAATGGTTGAACCAATTTTTATATATTTTATAGCTTTGGTTTAATAGTAAGTTATTTCCTAAAAAATATTTACTTAAAAGTAACAGCCAGTGATTGTAAACTTAAATAAAATAATATATACTTAATTATTTACGTCTAACAATATGTTCGTTCTAAAAGATCTATAACTGTGAGTAAAATTAAGTTTTTAGTAAATCACATTCAAGCAATGCCTTACAGCAATAATTAATATCTATAATGGATTAAAAATTGTACATCTAAAACCTACGAAACACAACCAAAATTACAACGATAATAACAAATTATAATTATACAAATTAATTTGACATTATAATTACGTAGTGATATTTTATAAATTGCTTATAATCTCACTTTTCGTAAAGCCATTTAAATTTATAATTCTTAAAAACAAACTCTTTATTTTTTTTTTCAATTTATATCCTGTCATTTTCTTACAAGATTAAACTACTAAGTAGACTATGGTTTTTTTTTAATAATTTTATTTTATGAATGATTCCTCATATTCCAATAAATAAATCATTTAACATTCATATAAAACAAAGACCTCTTAAATTTATTTTAATGTGCGTAGGTATTTTAGCAATAATCTTATTTATTCTCCAGACTATGTAAATTACAAATTTACTAGCCTATAGAATTTGTAATGAATTGGGATGTTTGCGAAGCAACAGTTTTTAACATTTAGATTATTTTAATATAAATATATATTAAAATCAGACTATTTTGTCATCCGATGCTTTCACCTATATATTTTCAGTTTATTTCGAATATTAACATAGTTAAATGTTATTTTACAATGTAGGTGGTAATCATTTTGTTAAATTATGTGGTTTTAGAGTCAAGCTATTTAAACACCATATTATTTAAGAGGTGTTTTCTTATAAATTGGAATTACTCAGTAAACAAACAATTACCTAGCTATGTAATTATTCATAATGTAACAAAAAACTAGGAAACGAACAAGGAACAATGGCAAGGATTGGCCATTAACTTTCATAGAATAAAAGCAAGTAAATTTAGAATTGATCATGGATGGATGGAAAGTTATAATTGAACTGACTATACAGTACGAAATTCAATTGAAAGCATTGTATATTTTTTCAACATTTGAAAATAACCATATTCATAGATTCAGTGGGTAAAAGATGATTGTTTTTGTACGATATCGATTACTCATTCTATTTCGGTAAAGTAATGGACGATGGTTTGGACAGCCGTGTTCGATTAATTTTTAAATAGCAAAGGCCTAGGACGGATAAATCGATACCAGTACAAAGGTATGGGAAGGACTTGTTCAATTGCAATGCGTAGGTGAGGTACCTATCACTCGATTAGCTAAACTACTTATTACTTGGAATAGTCCATTTCAAAAGCATTGCGAAACGACCACACATTTGAAAAATGGTCCAACATTATTTTAAACAAAACAGCATATTGAATATTATAATGAATATTATTCTAAATACCTAAGCTATGCGTACACCGCATCGGAATCGTACGTGGTAGGATTTCATCCCGGGAATTCTCGAAATTTTCGCTCAATTTGTGAGTAATAATAACTATATTAATTTGAAAAAATTGATAATTTAGTAAACTATATTTATAGGTGTTAATTGTCGTTTAAATAATTATAGACATTGCTTTAAATTATGATGATTAATAATTATGAAATTGTCAGTCAATTTCACTCAATTATGGTGTAAGGCGTGTAGAAAATTTTGAGGAAAACAATGATCAACCATAAAACCAGTAAGTATACTGTATATAGGAAATAGAAATTGATTAAACAATATCCCGTTTTTCAAATCGGCCAAAAATATTGGGAATTCCCGGGTACAATTCTTATCACATACGTTGCGTACGCTTCGATGCGGTGGACGCATACCGTAAGGCTCGGACAATGATAAATTTTTGCTCTACATTTGGATCGGACTTATACATTCATGCTTGCTCATATATATATGTATATATGTCTACATCTTGCTAAATGTAGACAACAACGTAAACATGGTCGCATCAGCTATTGATAAAAAAATGATGCTTCATTAAAAATAATAAATTAACTAAATTCTGTCACCGGTTTTGAACACGTCATCGTCAAAAATGCGAAATGTTTGACGATGCATTCCAGCAAATGAAACATCGTTTTGGCTTTGAGTTCAAACACCATCTTTAACAAATTTTATTTTCCTTTTATAACATTAGTTAGATCATTTTGGTATTATATCAACAGTTAAGTTTCTTGCAATACAAACCATTATTGAATTTCCCTATAGGTTATGTATAGAATATCATAGAGTCAAAAAGAGAAGTCTCCTAGGTATTGAGGGCGCGCGTGTGCCAATGTACTACTTTTGTTGCGTTAATTATGTTTGTTCACCGTTTCGCCACGAGACTTCTCTTTTTGCACATACTCTAGTACAATACCATAATGACGTCCACCAATGACGTCAAACCTGACTTTGACACTATCGCTTTCTAGGCATTGTTCCGTTGTCTGTCAATATTAATTCAGTAGCTTTTTTGTACTCTATGATATCGATATTTTTCATCGTTATTCGAGTTGAGATTAACTATTTAACTATTAATTTGATATTGCAATAGTTTGGTAGTATATTGAAATAAAACTTGATTAAAAACTGTTATTTGTATATGCCAGAATATTTATCGTTTGGTATAATACTACTTTCAAATTATTTGGGTAAAATATCAATGGTTATTTCTTGTTATATATCTTTATCAACGAGTTATGGTATATTTACGCAATTCCTACTTACATTAAAGCTTTTAGTAACAATATTTTTCTTAATTTCGGATTGTGATGTATAATAACTTTGTATAAAGTTTTTTTCTATGAGTTGGGTATTTTTTTATTCTATAAAGGATAAACACGCTAAAGTAGGTATTTTCTAAACAACTAAAGGCACTATTTGTAGGTACCTAATTCAAATTTAATTGCTTTACTTTGAAATAATACCAGTATTAGGTAGTCTATGATAAATCATAAGTCATAACAAACAAAAATTCTCTCTTATACAAATTATAGTACGCAACAAGTCGTTATTCGATTAAAAATACATTATTAATATTTATAGAATCTCTAATCTATTATTGTTTATATTTATCGTATTTTTATAACTCAGGTAGTGATATAATTTTAAAACCATACAAATCTATTCGGGTTTTATATAATTTAAATATAAATCAACGATGGATAAAATGTAATTTGTATATTCCGCAACATGTTTAATATATTTTTGTTCAATATAATTTTTACTTACATTTAGATTTTAATGCAGTTTTAGAGTTTATTATGAAATATCAGCACGCGTGCATTTGAGACCATTAGCATACGAGCGTAATAAAATCTTAACTTAGCATTTAATTTCTATAGAAGATAAAATCTTTTACATCTAATTTAATTAAATTACAATTTTGTGACAGTATTTTTAATAAATATAATGGACTCTTTATCTTGAGCAACATATTTTAGTCAATACCCACATTTTTTGCCTTGTCGCCTGTAACCATGTTTTTAATTAGTAAAACCATCAAGACTTTTCGAAATAAGTTGTTACAATTAAATTGCTAAAACTGTTATTTAAAAATATTGTCACAAAACAAAGCACTTTTTAGTTTCACAACGCTTGATTTAAAAAAAACTCTTTCGCCATTTTCCGACCATTCCTGGTCACGCACTATCCTACGTCTCACTTTATCTCTTTACGCAAGAAAGAGATGCATAGCTTCTTGAAGCGTGGTTTCAAAATCACAATATCGAGCACATTCTTACGAAATTGTTTGTTTTGTCGTGTTCACCATTTCGTGGTGCACCTTGTAGCCGATTCCTTTTCCGGATTCCTGTCATCTGAAATAGTAAAATAATGTTTCAGAAGCTTATCTTACATAAAATATTCTATTTACTGTCTAGCTATTACTAGCTACTGTCCGCGTCTTCGCACGCCTTATTTCTATGGAAACGTTTTAAGGTTATTTCTATCCCATGGAAACTGTTTTATGGGCTGAAAAGTAGCCTAAGCTTGATTCCAGGCTAGATCTACATCTTTTCTACATCTCTATCTCCCTAGCCTAATATAGCTTATATACAAAGAAAATGAGGTTCAGTAACCTTAATTTTTTGCGCAAAGAAGTAACAAACATCCATCCATCCATCTAAACATCCAAACCTTCCAAACTTTAAATTTTTAATATTAGTGTGATGTAGATTGTAAATCACGATACTCTTGACTCTCGTGAGACGTCGGGATTAATCTTGTGTGAGATTTGGATACAAAAGTCATCTGGTACGTGAAAGATCAGAAAATGGACAGTAACACTGTCACTGCCCATGCTTAAAGCGTACAGGTCTATCAGCTGCACCTATCAGTCATCATCATCAGCCTATGTTAGTCCACTGCCGGACAAAGGCCTCCCCCAATGAGCGCCACAGCGCCCTGTCTTCGGCTTGACGCATCCAGCATCTGCCCGTAGTCATTCGCAGGTCGTCGACCCAACTGGAAGGCGTCCTACACTACGTTTGCTGAGTCGCGGTCTCCACTCAAGAACACGCCTCAGTAAGGCGCACCTTTCAGTAAGGATGGTAAATTAGAAAACAGTCAATTGGTTATGTACGAGTATCTGAACTGGATTTGTGCTTTTTGTAGATAGATAGTCTGTGCAAAAAAAGAAGTCTCCTAGGAATTGAGGGCGCGCGTGTGCCAATGTACTACTTTTGTTGCGTTAATGTTAGTTCACCGTTTCGCCACGAGACTTCTCTTTTTGCACAGACTCTAGAATAGCTAGCAGCCGTATGGTGCTGGCATAAAGTTTGCACAACCCCAACTCTTCCCGCGGGTGTCGTAAGAGACGACTAAGGGATATCCACCGGGGGCGGGCAGCAGCGCCGAATGCAGAACAATTTACCACCGAACTGCGATCCCCAACCCATGGATGGCATGCACAGGGATTATGGGCATTACCCCCCCATAAAATAAAAATCAATAAGGCGGTCAGGGGAGGCCTGCGTCCATCAGTGGACCAATATAGGCTGTTGAGGGTGAGGTTAGTTATGTAGATAAGGAGTTATCGTGCATTGTTGTTAAAGCTCAAATATTCGTTAAAAAAAATATTTAACCAATTTAGAAATTTCAACTATGTTACCACTAAGAGCTGGCAGTCTTCCCAATTGACTAACTAAATAATTCGTTCGTATTAGTCGGCTATTTTCACTTACGTAGACAATTTAATCCCTGATTAGTTATTTTACAACCTAGGCATTAACTAGGGCTTCGTCCGCACTGGAAGATGGTAGCTTGGATAGTAGATAGGCGTGTACCTGAGCCACTAATAATCAAATAATCAATAATCAAATCATTTATTTGCTGTAATGTAGGTACAAAAGTTCTTAATTAAAAATGGTATTTCCAATACATTACTACCTCATCGAGGCGTGCAAAATTGCCACTTAAATTAAAAAAAAAGATGGATAATTCACATATCGTTATCTAGCCCTACTTGTCTGTGCGGATTGTCCAGCATTGACAAAAATCATCATCATCTTCATATTGTATGAAAACTTCTATCAAAAACATTAATCAGCCTATATTAGTCCACTGCTGGACATAGGCCTAAAACATAGTATGAAATTGTTCAACAATCGTTTAGAAAAAACATTTGATTCCCGGGACATGTGATTGTGCCTATTTGGGTCACTTACTTCTTAACCGTTCTGTGCGCTAAACTGTTATTTTACCATGGGATAATCCCTAAGCTAATCACCATTTAACTTAAACGAGATTACAAAAAGTGTAAGTGGCCTTAACGAATTTATTGGTCGATACTAAACTTGGTCTGATTAACTTATTATTTACTTTGATATAATAGGCTCAATCATATATGACAAATCTTTTACATTTTGTTTTTTAGCTAACTTTTTTTTGTTTTTTTTTTAATATGTTAAATGATTTTCTAATTTTAATATTGACTATGATAAGACTTGACTAAGATATAAGGTACTCTATTGCATTGGGTTTGTTTGACCGTTAGGATAGATGTACGTACATGTTGATAAATAAATAAATAAACTTTTTAAAAACCTTATCATTACTTCAAGGTTTGCTGGAAGATAACTTTTGTAGGGTTAAGTTCGCCTTTGTAATGATTTTCTATGATAATGTTTTATTTGTTTTATCGTGCAAGAATAATAAATAAATAAATTGATTTTTTGATCATGGTTTCACCTAAGGATCTAAAATTTGCATTGTAAGGTTGTGTAGGTTCGTTTATGCTAAAACGTGTAGGTATAGCTTACGTAAATAAAGAAAGGGATTGAGAGTTACGTCATCTATCATGCTATCCCGCTCAGATCAAATTCGAACTGAGCAGGACAGGATGAGAGATTACTTCATTCTTTATAACATTCTACAAATACGCAGGTTATAGGCATTAATTAATGTATGCAAAGCTAAGCGAACATTTTATTTTTTTATACTCAAAAGCTTTTGTTTGCAATAATCTGCTTTTATTTCCTGTTAATAAAAGTGCAATAAGGTAAAGTATTTCTGATTGCATGGACATTATTGGAAAGCAAGCACTATGGGCTGGAAATACGAAAATGTGCAGTTTTAGGAGCATGGTGGCTATGGGCTTAAGGCATAGACAATGGGATAATGCTTAAGCTTTTGCACATACCTCAATAGTAACTTGATGTTATTTTCATTCAGTCATTAGGCGTTCACGAAGGATGACTTGGTCCTGCCAATTTGAAATCAGGGTTGGGTCACACTTTATTAGAAAATAGGAAATACGGTAATAGATATTTAGAAAATACGGTAAATTACAGACCGTAAAAATAATATCAGTGTATGGATTTTTGGAGAAGGCTATGTCACACTTGTAGAGGTTTATATGTATACGTTTAATAAGTTTTAAAACAAGAAAACAATGAACAGAGGATGTTTCAGATAATTTGATAAAAGCATTCTCACTCAACTGAGCAACTTTGCTAGAAGTACTTAGAAAGAAGTGGGACTGAAGCACCGACAATTTCTAATAGATTGTATTATCACTAACATTATACTTGATTCTGTAGTGTTATAGTGATCCAAACTAAAATATGAGTCAAGATTTAGACTTATACAATATTTTTTAAAACTAGTTATAATCGAAATGGTTAAATTTGAGTCCCGAATCAAAATATTCTCGAATCACATTTTAGTTCCGGACAAAAATTTTGCAAACGTAACTTACCCAGACAGAGAAGCAGAATTAGAAATAGCTGGACTATTGGACTCGAACTCTTCCTTCGGCTTCTCATTGGCGAGTTGCATCTTCAGCTGGTGTCCGAAGCAGGCCAGGTCTTCCCTAAAGGTGTCTGACCCTGGAGTGGTCGGCTTCTCATCATCCCCTGTCGCCATTGCCTCCGCATCACTCTTCAACGGAGCCTGTTCCGACTCGTCCTCCTGATTGTATATCTTGAAATATGCAAACGTCAGGTATATAACTGAGATGATGAACGATGGAATTGGTATAGCCATAGCGTATACCAAATTCAGGGTATTCTGCCACATGTCTAGCTCGGTTATGACCAGACCTGGGTCAACCCTGCTGTAGTAGCAAGTGTAGTTGTTCCCAATCGGCTTGTATTTGCCGTGGAAGATGGTGCAGTTTAAAATGGGCGGGTAGCCGCAGCCTTTTACGTTAGGGAAAAGGCGTGCTCCGGTAAAGTACCACTCGGAGTCGTTGCCTTGTAGCCCCGTGGGCATCGCGTCGGGTAGATCTTCCTCGATCATGTCTGGATAGGATTTGTCCGAGGACTTGTTATCGTCGTAGTAATCGTATTCTTTACGCAGAGCTCTCTCTACCCTGACCAACTCCTCCACCTCAGTCTCTGTAATGTTACTGGAGTTCCCAAGTTTGTAGTTGACTCTGATTTGGGTGCATTCGAAGAGGTCCTTCGTGCAGCCTTCACGGCAAGACGCCCAGCTGCAGTTGCTGGCACCAACCAGATGTTTCACCTGGGTCGTGACGCATAAAGCCGGTACTATGTCGAACTGCATGAAGATTGTGGTGAACGCGGGCTCAATGACAAAGGGAACTAAGAAGAGGAAGGCGAAGAGGCTGAAGATGGCGCAGAGGACGAAAGAGGCAGTTGTGTAGAAGAGTAGTTTCTCAGCAAAGGTAGGAGGAATAACTTCTTCGTCGGCCATTTTGGCGAGCGCGCACTAGAAGCGACCATATCGCTATTTTCAGCTTGGCTGGATCATCTCATTCAGTTGGGCAGTGCTTGTTTTTGATGATTGCGTTGTTTTTTCTTGGGTTTATTTACATTTTTGTGTTTTATTGCTGTGGGAAAAGTGTCAGGTTAGTTTCTTGAAGCATCAACAATGTGTTTCAGTGTTGTTTTACAATGATTGATGTGAATGGTAATGGCCGACACTGTGGGCCTGGTCTCACATAATTGATCCATAAATTCACAGGAAATACGAAGCTATAGTTACATGCAATAACAGCTCGTTAATAAAGTTCAATAGGCATTTCCTTCATAAACTCAGTAGGTTTCATGAATCAACTATAGAGCAAACGGATAGATGAGGCATGTCTGTCTGTCATTTTAGAACTAAGGTGTTTCCTATGACAAAAGTTTGAGTGTGATAATTGTTATATAAAAATTAAGTACATAGAACGAGAAAAAGTGTAACATGTGTATCTACGGTGGAATAAACAAATACAAAATATACAAAAATAAAAACGTTGATGGATTTCTTCCTATTTAGGTATAGATAAATCTTAATGACTTTTTCTACTAAAACTTTCATTCTTACTAAAAAAGCGTTACAAAGAACTTTAGAAACACCACCTACTCTACATTACATGGACTGGCAACATCTATATGATCATAAATAATGGTCTCGATGCCTATTCCATTTTTACTTGCTTGAAAGTCTGCTGTTCTAAACAACGAAAATAAACCAAAGTCAAATTGCAAAAAAAAACTCAAGCGCTAGCACTCAACAGCGCCTAACTCTACAAAAAGTTTAAGTTTGAAATTAATACTTGAACAGTTTTCACAAAATTTCTGGGAAGACCGAAATGCCTAAGATTCCTCTCAAGGAAAACAACAGACATTCCTATCAGACCTCTAGGCGCCAGCATGTCTAGGCAGGCATCCAGTGTCGTATCGATTCTAGACTCATGCTATTCAGGCCATCTATTTGCAACAGCCGCATTGGCTAGAATGGCTACTGGGTTGCATTCTTGACCTGTGACATCTTGGTTTGGATCGGGAATGCTAAATATTTGGCAATGGTTATTGGAGGTGGACAAAATAGGTGAACCACGGGAAAGAATTGGTTATTTGCATATGATATGGGTAGGGATTTTGAGTTCGGCTCATCAGTTTTGAGAACGCTGGATAATTCACTCAGGACATAAGAATAAGGAATAAGTTTTGATTATATTTGATCATCACAATCACCTATTATTATATAACTAGCTGTTTCCCGCGGTTTCACCCGTGTTAAATTCGAATTTCACATTTCTAAAATATGATATAGCCTATGCCACCCGGGGATAGTGTAGATTTCCAACGGTGAAATATTTTTTTAAATCGTTCCAGTATTTTCGTAGCCTTTCATTGCAAACAAACATAAAATCAAATCTTTCCTCTTTATAATATTAGTACCTAATAGTACATAGCCTTGTTCACAAAATATGACAATGCACTCTTAGCAGATATACATATTTTACCTAATCAGTAACTATATACACTGTGATCCCAACTTATTATTCATACAGCAGCACTATACATTGATAATTATATTTTTGCTTATAATGATGTCCAATTAACAGCGGACCTATTTATTAATTAACCTATTTTTATATATTCGTTTCCTATCTTGTTTGATGATAATCTACGCACCATTTATTGTTACATCATCATCATCAGCCTATAGCAGTCCACTGCTGGACATAGGCCTCCCCCAATGAGCGCCATAGCACCCTGTCTTCAGCTTGCCGCATCCAGCATCTGCCTGCAGTCTTTCGCAGGTCGTCATCCCACCTGGTCGGAGAGCGTCCAACACTACGTTTACCGAGTCGTGGTCTCCACTCAAGAACACGTTTGCCCCAGCGGCCGTCGGTTCTTCGCGAGATATGGCCGGCCCACTGCCACTTCAGCTTGCTAATTCTTAGAGCTATGTCGATAACCCTGGTTCTCTGTCGGATGTATTTGTTACGAATCCTATCCTTCAGAGAACCTCCGAGCAAGCTCTTTCCATAGCTCGCTGAGCAACTTTGAACTATTGTTTTGATTTATTGTTACCTACATATAATTTTGTAAATTGACGTATCCAAGTATACGGCGAATACAGTATGAGAGTTTAATCTAGTCCATCACACTGTATCATCTACCGTTGGGCGGTCAAAGAATCTTTTAATGTAAAATTAATCTATAAGTTAGACCTGAAAGAAACGATTGCTCTTACTATAATATTGACATTGGTACTACGATAGTTTTTATAGTAAAATAATAACAATTGATTCGATAATTTACAATACTATACAAATACGCTTTATTGCACATCAAACACAGAAAAAAACAGTAAAGAAGAAACAAACAAAGATACAGATACACAATGGGCGGCCTTAGCGCTAAGAGCGATTTCTCCTAGGCAACGTTTGGATGGACACGTAGCTATAGTATAGGTATAGACTAACTGGACTGTGTATACTACTATTTATCGGAATACCAACGCGTGTCGTCATGAGTTTTGTGTATGTATGCTGTGTAAGTAACTTTCAATCATTTATTATAATAGTAGTAAGATTAATTTAATATGAATATAACAAAATAAAGATAAAGTTAGTGGTTACCACCACCTTGATCGAAAATCTGATCCGCTTACTAACTACTTACACAACAAATCATTCATACTTAGATAAATACCTATAACAAAGCATGATGATGGTAATTAGTAACTAGAATCTCATTTGCGTATGAAACCTTTGAAATGTCTACGCTACACAGGTTGTTTACCGGTTACTACGCGTTGTATCCGTAATTCACACAGTAAGGTGCTCTATGCGTTATCGAACTTTTATAGCAAAAATTTAGATTCGACATTTGAACATAAAAAAGTAAAAGCCATGAGTTCGGTTTGTCGATAGTATTGAGTCGTCATCATCACCATCAGGTTATCGACAGCTGGACATAGGCCTCCCCCTTATGAGCCCCATAGCGCCCTGTCTTCAGCTTGCCGCTTGCAAGACAATCTTTCGCAAATCCTCATCCCACCGGGAGGGCATCCTACACTATGTTTGCCGAGTCGTAGTCTCAACTCAAGAACAGATGTACTCCAACGGTTGTCGGTTCGCGAGATATGGCCGGCCCATTGCCACAGGAGCTTGCTAATTCTTTAAGCTATGTATGTCGATAACTTAGTACTCTACCGAAGACGTCATCACTACGTCTCATTTTTGTATGATTTGCGTAGTTCCATTTGTATATATGTACGATAGAAGCGCTGTACCAAATCCCATAAATAAATTAAACGTCTCGCCATACATCGTATAAAACGCGGATTAAACTAAGAACAAGAAACGGCACAAGCAAAACAAGCTTTGATTTGTCGATGCATACGATCCATTATGACGACCTCTGGAGCTATTTCTTTCTAGAAATTTATCGGATTCTTTTAACTAACGATTTTGACTGAAGTTTTTTTATATAACCTAGATACATGTCAGAGTTAATCGATGAAGTTGCTGACCGCCTAGTTTTCTTGTATTCCATCACACGCGTAGACCAACGCTAAACTTAATTCTAAAGTACCTAGGTATGGCCCTATAACTGAAGACAGTTTGAGAGATGAGAGTTTTGCCAAAGAGTTTTGGTCACTTTGGTGACCGCAGTCGAATATGGCAAAATGTATTATCAGCCAGTATCATCTAGGTTATTATAATCGTCTATTGTCGATGGTAATGATGTAGTTAATAATGCAATCACCAGCAAAACTTAAGTCAACTGACAAGATGTCACTGTTAGATCAGTCATAGATAAATAGGAATGTACATATATCTATGACTGACCTAACAGGTCAGTTATAAATATAAATAGGGAACATTATATCTCGCTGGGATGAAAACGAACCAATTCATTTAGCAAGAGTACATACACACCGTGATTACTAGCCTACGGTACAATAATATTGTTATTCAATATTAATCTGGAACTATACTGCTTCAAGCAGCTCAATCAAAATGGTTTAGATATCTGAATTATGGGAACTACATTTTTTCATACACTAAAAGACCTAGGTCTTTTGATAAGTACCTACAACTATTACATAACCTAACCTCTACATGCCTCTAGCAACGGCGAAGAAAACTGCGATTAGCACGAAGTTTTCTTATACGGAAAGGATACAATAATAAAAAATTGGCTAGCACGTAAATCGCAGCCATATATGGCAAAATAAATTGTCATGCAACGCTATTGTTTTGTAAATAAAATAATTTTATTGCAAAGAGATACTACTTATTAAATTTACTTACATTATACTAAGTGAATAGGTTTGTTTTCGTTAAATATGGGCGAGGTTTTATAGGGGGAATAAGAATAAATACACTATGTACTAGTCAAATAAATTATCTGAGTGAATCCCGCTAAATAGACTCAAGCATCGACATAATGCAGAAATGAGGTTAGAGTACCTGTTTTATGATCAAATGCAAATGATAAAATCAACAGCTAAAACATAAAATCGAAAGTCAATGTGTAGTGAAAACGTGTGGTGCAGTCTAAAAATAGTAATCCAGATAGTAGAAAACCAGCCTTATATAAACTCGTGTTTCACAGCCAATTTACACAAAAAACTAACGCAATTCCACTAAAACCGTAAAAACACTAAGGATTTCAAAGTAGCATATTGTTTTTGTTGGATTATAACATAGTATTTTGATAAAATAAGCGTATTTTGTGATTATATGTTATCGACGTCTTGCTAGACGTCGACGCGAAAGCCCGACGCAGCCACTACTGAGTATTGGGCGCAGGGTGTAGTATTGCCCTTATTGACACCCTATTGGGAACCTAATATTTACCCCATCCTATTCTTACTAACTCAAGTAATATTATTAATTTTAAACTTATTGTTTTCAAAAGAATGTCGCAAAAACAAAAATGATATCAGAAACAAAGAGTGTGGCCAGGAAATTTGCAAATTCATTATAAACATTTGAATTTTGGAAACATACATTCAAAATACTGTGTATTATTTCGGAGCCTCTATTTTGATTAGTTTTTTTTCGAATTTTATATATATTTGTTTTTAAATTTCGTACCATTGACATGACATTGTTTTAAAAGAGTGCGCGCGTCGGTCGGCCCGGTCGATACAGCCATATCATGTGCTGGCAGAACCACAGACAAAAAACAGTTACTAACACAAATTCCACTCCCCAGATTTCCACCGAGCAACTCCCCAAGCGATATTGAAGCTAAAATCAAACCAGTCACAGTTCAAAATAACCTCTCCAAAAATTTGGTAGAGTTACTAGCGGAGCTGGTAAATTTGTTGTATACCAAAATTTACTCTAAAGCTAAAGCAGTAAAACTCAATTTTTAATTAAAAATTAGGGCAAATAACACTAACCTGGAAAAAGGACAACGTGTGGCGACAGACTGTCTTGTTTTACAGTCCGAACCGAACCCAATAGAGATTGTTTTCCTTTCCAAAATGTATGCGCTACCTTATACAAAATTTATGGAGCTTGCGTTTTCGTTTCAGGCAAAATTGGACACTGTATCCGGGAATAGGTAATTTGGCTGAGTAGTGTCGCTTTGGGGGTGTCTGGTGAAGGGTTGAACTGAGCTTTTAGGCTTTGTGGTTAATGAGCCTTTTTGTTTCTCACGTAGAGAGAGTAATTATTAGCGAATCACTCTACACACTCTACTTCTTTACCTCTTAGTTTTTCTAGCAGTTAGCTTAATAAGATAAATCAATGTTTATTTACCTATTTTTCCCGACGTTTCTTCTCTTTCGTTGTATTAATACTTATAATTATGTGTTCAGATCGCGTAAGTTTAAAAATATTTAAGACAAATCAGCTTAATTAGTTTTATTGATATGGCCAGCCCACTGTCACATCAGCTTGCTAATTCTTAGAGCTATGTCGATGACTTTAGTTCTCTGTCGGATGTATTCGTTACGAATCCTATCCTTCAGAGAAACTCCAAGCATAGCTCACCGTGATAGTATCCCACCGCAGGGCAAATACCTCCCTCCCTCCTTCCATGATAAATGACCATTTTAAATATGAACTGCCTGTTCGTGTACAAAATAAGCGACTGCAAGGTACTAACCTATGCCTTGTTCTGAATACCTCTAATTACTATCGTGACCCATTTTACAGGCATTTAACATTTTCAGTACAACAAGTGCCCTAAACGCTGCCTCAAAGATTTGACTCCTTTGAAAAATACTTACTATGTCGTGTGAGCATGTTTTAGACGACCTCTGTGTCGCGGTGGGCGAAGGTCCGCCTGCGACGTAGGAGGTCGCGGGTTCGATTCCCGCTTCGGAATAATTGTTTAACATTGTTTGGATCATTACAAAAAAGACATTATATGCGACAAGAACAATGAGCGGCCTTATCGCTTAAAAGTGATCTCTTCAGGTAACCTTTGGATGGAAATATTTATTTGAATTTAAGAAAGGCATAGGGTGTGACAGAATAGTGCCATAATTAATATATTAGTATTATAGTGTATAGTCGAGGCACATCTTCCATCATCGCCTGTTGCAGCGTTGGATCGAGGAGTGGAAGGAGAAAAGGGAGGCCTTTGCCCAGCAGTGGGACATTAATGGCTCGAAATAAATAAATTATTTATGATTATACCGTAAGGAATTAGACATCTATTACCATGCTCAAGTACCTACGGTAAGAGTTCAAATTTCCTGACAGGGCAAAGCCACTATGAAAACTGTTTATCAATGGATAAGTACCTACTTGATTTTGAATTATATTCCGAAAAATATACAAAAAAGCGCGTTATACTTTAACCTTGCACCTACGTAGGACGAGGTCACTCCGCGAAGCCTGTGAAGATCCCAGGAGTATTCTGCGCTTCTGGACGGAGTTAGGCTGGTTAAACTAGCAAACACACCACGCACAAAGGACCAATCGGAGTCTAAGTGCGGAAGTAGGAGTACACTTACCATACCATACCTCATAGGATGTCAAAGTGTTTGGCAGGGCGTAGGGACTATTAAAAATGTCTGCGGTCTAGAAAGCACCGTGTTTTACCAAGGCGTAAGGGCTATCGAAATTGTCTGGCGTTCTAGAAAACACCTATTGGTAGTTACCTCAAGTAACATATTAAATTCGGCTCTACGATACAGAAGTCCTTAAACAGCTCAGTACTTAACTTAATACCTTATACTATTTGTCTTTTGTCTATTGTATACTGTAACTGTTTATTTTGTGAGCCTAAAAAATAAAGGATTTTGAATTTTGATACCTATGCCATTCATCATCAGCCTATAGCAGTGTCCACTGCTGGACACAGGCCTCCCCCAATGAGCGCCATAGCGCCCTGTCTTCAGCTTGCCGCATCCAGCATCTACCTGCAGTCTTTCGCAGGTCGTCATCCCACCTGGTCGGAGGGCGTCCTACACTACGTCGTGGTCTCCACTCAAGAACACGTTTGCCCCAGCGGCCGTCGGTTCTTCGCGAGATATGGCCGGCCCACCGCCACGTCAGCTTGCTAATTCTAAGAGCTATGCCATTACAAAGTTTGAACTCCTGATTGTGACAAAAACTTTTGTTACCAAGATGTAGAGACTTTTCAATTTGCTACACACTCCACAGCCTTGCAAATATTTAGGTGGCACTTAACAGTTCCGCGAAAACTTGTGTATGTAGATGGATGACATGAAACGTCATATTTTGAACGGAATTTTACACACATCATTGACGACCGATGTGGCGCGGTGGGCGAAGGAACGCAAGAGCGGTTGCGGGTTCGATTCCCGCCTCGGAACAAATGTGTGTACGATCTGCAGATATTTGTTTCGGGTGTTCTGGTCGTTTTCTATGTATAAAAAGAAATATCTATCTATGTAATGTATTGTATTATGTATATCAGTTATCTAGTATCCATAACACAAGCTCTGCTTACCATGGGGCTAGATAATGCTGTGTGAATTGTCCAGCGAAGAGAAAAGTGAGAGAATCAGTATATTTTGGATCGGGGTGTAAGGGGGACTCCAACATCTCGTCTCCCAAGCCAAGTACCACGTGCAGGTTAGGTACCTGCACGTGGTACACCCTGCTAGATAACGAACTAGGCTCTGGTGTAACAAACAATCTTCATAAATTGATAATAATTTATTTTGCAATTGTTTTCCATTACTTGAAACTGGCAAAAATTGTCCAACCAGACACAATTGCAATTAACAAGGAATCATTATCATATTTTGGATCGCCAGTTTAATATTATGAAAAAAAATGTACCAAATGAAATTGACTTGAAATAAAAACACTAACACAGTCTATTACGGATGTAAGCGGGTAAACTACGAACCTCATTTGTATACTTTGAACACAAATAAGGTTCGTAGTTGACCCGCAAACAAACAACAGGTTTTATACTAACACAGTTATCCATAGAGTTGTATTTAGAAGAACATACTTTGATTTAACGTTTAATTCTTGGATAATCAAGTTTCTAAGCTCTTTCTCGTCGTCCACGAGTCGATCTTTAACCGTTTGTATTTTTGAACGCTCGGAATTAAGAAACTTTTAAACTATACTTATTCAAAAGATCATCGGATTCATTCTGTATCATCATCATTCATCATCAGCCTATGTTAGTCCACTGCTGGAAATAGGCCTCCCCAAATGCCACAGCGCCACAGCGCCCTGTCTTCAGCTTCACGCATCCAGCATCTACCTGCAGTCTTTCGCAGATCGTCATCCCATCTGGTCGGAGGGCGACCTACACTACGTTTACCGAGTCGTGGTCTCCACCCAGGAACACGTTTGTCCCAGGGGTAGTTGCTTCTTCGCGAGATATGGCCGGCCCACTGCCACTTCAGCTTGCTAATTCTGTATGATGCAAATTAATACCAACAAATAGGTGACTACATAAGTAAAACTAGTTTTATAATTTTTGCCTGGGACCGTAGCCTATAAATTGAATACCTACGGCAATGCAGTAGAACGCAAGTGGCGAGTTAGGTCGTTCAACCCTTTTAATGCCTACTCGGAATTCCTTATAACATGCAATGGATTAGTTGCGATGATGGCGATGAGCGGAGCGGGTAGCGTGGCGATTACAGAAGAAACAATAAAATTTGCTATTATTAAAGTTTACATCAAAATGTTAATTAATATATGTATTTATATACACCATATTTATCAGACAGGGCTCTATGCTCATTGGGGGAGGCCTATGTCCAGCTGTGGACTAATATAGGCTGATGATGATGATGATATTTATATTATATATTTATGTATGTATTTATATTTGTAGCTATCATTAGTTTGGTATTTATTCATGTTTTTTGTAACTAAATATTATTCTGAGTAACACTTTTTCTATCACTTCCTTCCTGTCCATCCAAAGGTCGCCTGGTAGAAATCGCTCATGGCGATAAGACCGCCCATTTTACAACGTAATCTGTGTTCGTCTTTTCCTATCCTGGTGTATCTGTTTTATTTGGTGTGTATCTTAGTTAAATATATTTGCGCGAGAGATACTTATGCGAAGGACATTTGCGCGAAAAGATAGTCGCGCGCGTAGGCAATGCGAAAATACAACCTACATCTCTAGAAATCAAAGTCTTAGACAAATTCTACCATTGTGTATGTGAGTTTGTCGTTCCACGGATATTATCTCAATTTTCCTTATCCTTTCTGCTGTATCCTCCTTGAATAAAAGATAAACATCATTTTAACGTAGAAATTCGTAGCCCCGCTACGAAGCTACGGCGACAATGCTATGCCGAACCCACATAGCATACAAAAGACCTCAACGCGCACACTTTTTTCAACAATTTTAATTCCTCATATCTCAAATAAGCATGCGTATCTAGTTGCAGCTTAGATTTGACCACAGCTGGTCGTAATAAGTTTTGGTTTGTATCAAACCAGTCAGACCAATTTTTATCCGCGAGAATTTATTATGTTCGCACGTGTCTACGTCTGGGACTTTTAAATAATGCAAAGTAACAAAATAGAAGAACCAATTTTAACAAATAATGTATTAACTTTCTAATTCTGGGTGTCCATCGTCATTATCAGTTTATATTAATCCACAACTGGACATGGGTCTCCCCGAATGATTATGGACACCATAACACCCTTTTTTCAGATTGCCGTGTCAATGAAACTACAGGCTGCAGTTTCATTTAGCGAAAAAAAGCGAAGAAGCTGTGACCCAGTTGGGTTTTATGGTTTTGAATTGAATGTCTTGTTTCTAATCAATTTCGCTACGAAAACTTTTTTACGCCGCTCTTGCTCGAAAGTCGTCGCGCAAAAGTGTATGGCCTCATCTGCTAGTATTGCATTTGCCAGTAATTATAATTACTTAATACTCAGCGAGCTATGGAAAGAGCTATGCTCGGGGTTTCTCTGAAGGATAGGATTCGTAACGAATACATCCGACAGAGAACCAAAGTTATCGACATAGCCGACCCATATGGCGCGGTGGGCGAAGGTCCGCCTGTGACGCTGAAGGTTGCGGTTCGATTCCCGCCTCGGAACAATTGTGTGTACGATCTGCAGATATTTGGTCCGGGTGTTCTGGTCGTTTTCAATGTATTATGTATATCAGTTATCCCATGGTAAGCAGAGCTTGTGTTATGGGTACTACCCATAACACAAGCTCTGCTTACCATGGGGCTAGATAATGCTGTGTGAATTGTCCAGCATTATTTATTTATATTTATTTATAGCTCTGAGAATTTTAATTATTTTATAATTCATTTTTCTCGTCGCTCCGCTTATGTAGCGTTGTGACTTTAACTGCCGTTTTAAATTATATTTTCTATTGATCCATGGAAAATACTGTGCTTACTGCAACGCAATCAAATGTAACCAGGAAGTAAGCTAGTATTACCTACTAACTATTTAGTAAGTAGGTACTAAATAGTTAGTAGGTTAGTAGTTTCCATCCAAAGGTTGCCTGGAAGAGATCGCTTCTAAGCGATAAGGCCGCCCATTGTACTTGTCACATGTAATATCTTTCATAATGTTCTGTATCTGGTGTACAATAAAGTATTTTTGTATTGTATTGTATTGTATTGTACTACTTGCTAATACTAACTTACTACTTATTCACATACCTATAACCCTCATCATCATCATCATCACCAGCCTATGATAGTCTTATGAGGCCTATTCCACTACTGGACATAGGCCTCCCCAATGAGCGCCACAGCGTCCTGTCTTCAGCTTATAAAAAAATTATCATCGAAATCGGATTTCATAACGCGGATATTTTCCGTTACCCCCATTTCCATTTTTTCAGGGAAAATAACTCTAAAGGGTTACTTTCCACAAAAAATACATCAAAACTCTCCGACGACAAAAAAAATCTATAAAATAGTAAAATCTGTACCTTTACTAAGTTTCGTCTATACCGGTTTAAAAATATGACCTGTAGAGGAGTATATGTATGTTTAATAGGTATTCGTTATTAACAGAATAAATAAATAAATAATGGTGGGCAATTCACACAGCATTAGGTATCTAGCCACAAGCTAACAACGCTAATTTTGCCAGACTTAAACAGAGACGCTTTGCTTGCTTCGCTCGCTATTTCAATTAAGTATATTAGTTATCTACAGTAGGACCCATAACAAGAGCTCTGCTTAGATTGGGGTAAGATGCTCTGTGAATTTTCCAGTATTATTTATTTATTTACTACTAGCGTACCTTCCCGGCTTCGCACGGTTTTAATACGGATCCCTAACTTTTTTGAAAATATAATATAGCCTATGTTTACCGGGGATAGTGTAGCTTCCCAACGGTGAAAGAATTTTTCAAATCGGTCCAGTAGTTTCGGAGCCTATTCGATACAAACAAAAAATCTAACGTTTCCTCTTCATAATATTAGTATAGATCTAGTGCCTATAACAAGAGCTCTGTTGAGATTGGTGCTAGATACTCTGTGCATTTTCCAGCATTATTTATTTATGTAAGACCAACATTTTCAAATAATAATAATAATTTAAATAACAGAAACACATTGTTTAAAACCAAAGCTTTATTTGAGTTTTTAACACTTCGTGTCCAATGGCGTTCACAGCTAAATCATTTGCATTTTTAAATACACAAAAGTTTATAACACTATTACCTAAAATAATACCTTATGATTTGTTGAATGACAAGAAGTCTATCCATTATAGACTTCTTCTTCTCTATTATATGAGAATAAGAGGAACCAAATGGTAACAAATTCTTTGATCTACTTTACTTAGTGATTGGAAAATATTGTCTTTATTTTTCTTTAGCTCAGAAAAACTCTAAATCTACTAAAAATACAATATACTTACAAAGATTCAGACAAATTTTTAAATTTAAAGTAATTCAACTTTGAATCAGGTAGGTACGTAAATACAAAAAACAACCAATATAAATATATTGTGTAAGCGTAACTTTTACCTACTAAATAATACAATAATGTAGTTTGTAAAATTATTTGCTTGTAAGCTTATCAGGCATTGTTATTATAATTATTTGGTGCTAACAATGAGTATGAAAACTATACTCCAGCCAAATTCAATGTGAAATGTTTGTCAACAAACCGACCATACTTAAAGTTCACTTGTATTTTTTTACGCAAATGAAAATTCTTGACGATTTGAGATCTTTCTTTCCATAAATATTGTTAACACGGAGTATTATCTGAATCACAGTGTTACACTAGCACGGGCGGTAGAGAATTTTTTAAATTGTATGTTTAAACTACCTACCAGCAATTTGCATAAACAAAAAATGTGTTGAAATGTTTCTGTTTCTGTAAATCTGTAAAGTTTTGTTTCTTATTGAATTTCACATAGCTTTAATTATACATGGTTTTTATAAGATGGCATAATAAATTCTTATTTCTTATCTCGATACCAATGAAGAATGTGACTGTTTGTTTTTTGTTGTAGTTTGTTTACAAACATCTCACATGGAGTTTGACTAGAGGTGAATCATTTATGCTGTCATATTGGATCAACCACAAAACTGCGACACCATTTTATTTTGTTTTGTACGTTCTGACTATTGTTTATGTAGAGACTGAAATATGAATCCCAGCGGTACATTTTTGCATCTTTTCTTTAATTTAATATCACATAATAAATGGCAGATTTGTGTATATTTAACGCGAACAATATAAATAAATAAATAATGAGCGAATAATCAATATTTATTTTGTGTATTTAAGTTTATAAATGCACAATGAATACTTAAAACTAGTCATAATATTTATTTTTAAGGCAGACTTAGATATAAAATAGCTGAAAGTTATTATAATTCTTTCTAAGCATACCTACGGCGTTACAAAATAATAAATAGATATATTATTAGAAATAAAAAAATTATAGATATTTATTTGATTTGATTTTATAAATACGATTATGAATGAAATTAAGCAGTTTTACCTAAGAACAGAAATATTTACAATAATAATAAATATTAAATCTTAGAGAAAAAATATTCTATAAATATAATTAAAAATAAACGAATAGGAATACAAATGTATAATATTTTTAATTAAATTTATGCAGGTATATTATGTGTAAAGAAGTGGACAAAAATAAAACATCTAAATAAACATAGCAAAATTATGATTTCACAATGTACACGATTTTTAACATGATTATTATGATACTTTTTTGTATTTATATGTACTTATTTTAACTTATAACTAGAACGAAAAAGATCACGCGTTTCCGGAAGCAAAAATTTAAGAATAAATACATTAAAAATCCGGCATAGCCCATAGAATAAAGAGACGTTTTTTTATTATTTTACATTTATATTATTTCAAGCAAAAAGCCTTGACGCCGATGCCCGCCGCATAGATTAATTAATAATACTGATTATTAAAATTATTTATAGCACCTCCCGATTGAATGCACTTAGACTGAACAATGATAATTATTTAGTAAGTTCATGTTTACTAATCGCACTTTTGATTGGAACTATTGAATAGAATTAGTAATAAGGATTCTAGTAAAATTTTGTACCATACGAGATTTTAATGAATTCAGTTTATAGATGATTTTGAAGTTTTTTCCGAGAAACATTAAACAAACTTCGGTCCGCAAACTCCAATAGTCTATTGCTTACGCCATACAAACCTTATATTTGAAATCAGACTGTCTTTCTTTTTCACCTGCATACAAACTGGCTTTATAGAATTCACATTACTTATTCCCCCTCAGAAATTACTTTATTCTGCATTCAAACAAAAAATTATCTGATTTTGTGAACGAATTACGTTTTTCTACAAATACTGTCGTAGTTTGAGGAATTCATGATGAATGTGACCAATTCCCCCTGAAGTTGCATTTAAAGAGTTTTCATTAAAGAATTAAACTTTCTTGTTCTTACAACTCCAACGAGTTTCGTAGTAAATCTGCTCACATTCACAATGACTTTATTCCGCATTCAAATGACTTTATTCCTTCATTCATATGACTTTATTCCGCATTCAAATGACTTTATTATTCATTCATATGACTTTATTCTGCATTCAAAAGACTTGATACTGCATTCAAATGACCTTGTCCTGCATATGACTTCTCATTTTCCTACAACTGTGTGTATCCATCACCGCGGGGGGAGGTGCGGCGGCGGGCGGCAGAGGCTCGGCGTCAGAAGACATCATCACTTGGGTCTTCATCCAACTCGCAGAGCAGCTTGCTACTGTAATGAGAAAATAAACCATAAGAACTATGTCTTAGAGTCCAAAATACATGATATTTAGGCCAGTGCGTTGTCGATCTAGGAATGCTTGAGTAACGCTTTTCTATGCCAAAAACGTCACTCAAGCAAATTTATACTTGATCTCTATGACTGACGCTTTCATAATGACGGCCTTAGATTTTAAGTATACAAAAAAAAACAATTGACAATCTAACAGTGCTTTGGTAAATCCAATTTGTGCCATCCAAGTATTTGACATTCACGTTCTAAGAACTCGGTGCATCTCAAAACTCAAATTATTTTCTTTCTTGAAAGTTGAAAGCGGACCTGAAAGTCCATTTTTAAAGTAAAAATGTATACTAATTTACATCAATGTTTACTTGAATTAGGCCACTTATATAATTAAATGGAGAAACTAGAGGATAAATATGAAATGACGGTCAAGAAACAAGTTGAAACGTAGGTAGATATTCAACAATTCAATTCTTTTAGATTAACAAATTTAGCAAACATACGTGAAAGACTTAGTGAACGATGATGTGAACAAGAAAAAATAAAAAAAATATATGTGGAACAATGCACAATGTGTTGTTTACGATAAGGACGGGAAAATGTTGATTGTAATACCTAATACTTACTCCTCTTTACTGGCGTAGGATTCTGCGTGCACTCGCCTGCTGCAAGCCCTGTTACAGCATCGACAGTGCCAATAGGCAAGCACACTGAGACTGAAGACAAACACCGTAGTGGGCAGAACAAGAGCCAGGATCAGTCCCCGAATCGTACTGTCCCAGGAGTACCTAGCCACGACCAACTCTGGTCGTGTCATACTATAGTAGCAGGGAAACACCTTCGGTGCGTTCGGCCCTGCATACTCCTTTGCAAACACCGAGCAGTTCACTCTAGGCGGATATCCACAACCTTCAGGGTTTATCAGGAAACGCAAATCAGTCGCGTCCCATTCTTTAGGCACTGGCGCGTCTTCTATAAATGGTCTTCTAGCTAAATTGACTCGTATCTTGTGGCATTTTGTATGCGCGGTTGTACAACCTTCTCTGCAAGACGCCCATGTGCAGTTTGTCAAGGTCTCCGCGTGAACGTGCTCGGACACAGCACATATTCCTGCTTCTGGGACAAATTCAGCCAGTATAGTCTGAACTGCTGGTTCTATGACGAAAGGTATGAGGAAGAGGAAAGCGAATAGTGATAGAATTGCAGCGGTGCCGAGGCTAATCGATGTGTAAAGTTTGAATCGCTCGTAGAATTGGTTCAAAAGCTCTTCCCTTGTGGGTTCATGGGGTATCAACTCTTCCGGGCTCTCTGGTTCCGCTGACACGCCCATGGGTAGGGTGGACCTCTCGGACGCAGCTGGTGACAGGCTGGTCCGTGATCGGCTCATAGAAGACATGGTCCGAGAGTTTCAGCCAGTAAGAAGCATAGCAAGCGTTTAATCGTCTCTTAATGAACTAGCCGGACCCTCGCAAAGGAGGGGAACGCCTGAAATAGAAAGAAAAACACTTTTAATACATTAGTTTCCTGCTAACATAGGAAAACATTATTGTGACATATTTTAATTCTATTACATATTATTACGTAAGTTGACAATTTAAGAGGTTACTTTTATTACGTCGGTAAAATGTTACTGTCCATCAATAACTCTTAATAGCCCTCGACATTTTCAACAGTGAAATACAGTTTGAATCCAATAAAATATTTAGCAGCAGGTAATAGCTAAATTGGAATGGTAGACGTGGTTCGTGCTACCATTTCGAAGCCTGCAAATAAAATATTCATTGCCTGAAATACGACTGAGTCACGGCGGAATCGTGTCAAGGTCATTTTACTGCCGCAACACCCCACTTGTAACCCTTGGATGAAAACTGTAGTACTATGGGCTTTTTTATAACCTGGCCTATGCTGACATGTGTGTGATAGAGATGAATAATCTTTACTATAATCACGTTTATTTCTTTGTTCTGGCTTTCTCTTAGTAAATGTTAACGACCGAAGTGACGCGCCGGTGAAGCCCTCCTACGACGCCGAAGGTTGCGGGTTCGACTCCCGTCTCCGGACAAATGTTGTACGATCCGTAAATATTTGTTCCGGGTTTTCTGGGCATTTTCTATGCATTACAAACAATATTAATCTATTAAATGTATTCTATTACGTATAACAATCAACCATCTAGTACCTTTAACACGAGCTCGGGGCTAGATGATTGCTCAGGATTATTCATTATTTACTTAATAAATTCGTCTTTGTATAAAAAGAACACAATGAAAATAAATTGTACAAATATATAAAGTTTAAAAAAAAATTCTCACGTGACTGATCTCAGAGTGGAGAAACAGGATCATTTGGATCCATCGGCAGATCGTTCTTATCAGCGATGCATTTGAATCTCATCTTCGCGTCATCACCGACAACGATCGACCTTTGACAGACCACCAGAGTAATACATGAAATCACCACAAGGACTGTTGGTAAAACCAGTGCTATAACAAACTGGTGGTACGTGGTTTCTAGATCAAAGCGAGCAACTACTGTATCAGGGCTGTTTTCCATGTAGAAGCAAGGGAATCTAGCCTTTGCGTTATGATCAGCTCCGTCACGGCCGAAGTCTTTCAGGAAGTCCTTGCACTCATCAGCTAGAGTGTTCACGCATCCTTCCAAGTTGATCATAAGTCTACTGTCATTAGCAAGAGTCAACTCTACTTCAGATGGAGCGATTATTCGGTTAGGAGTGGCTCTGGTCTGATATAAGTATTGCAAATATGTGAAATTTGTCAAATCTGAAATATCAGTACGAGGCAGCAAAGCAGCGTTGATACAATCCACTGCTACGACACCAGCTGTTCCATTATGCACTGCGTGACAAGATAACATGAGAACTTCTTCACCAGAATCATTCCAAAGAACTGTCCCATTTTCTTCAGACCCCACTTTAGCACACCTAGCTAAGAATACCCTGTCACCACTGAGAACAATAACGTTTTTGTTGCGGGTCGGGATGTCTACACAGCGACGGTCACAGTTGTACGGCGTTTTAATCTTCCTACAAGTCCCTCTATTGCACGAATATAACCCGTGAACGTCTATACACGTTATTTTTCCACGTCTTCCTGAACACTTGAGCGGTGGATCTGTTTCTCGGAAAGCACATTCAAACGCGTCTGTAATATTGATGCATTTTCCTTCAGTGCAATTGAAAGTTCCAGTTAGATTTTTGCACTCATCTCTGATGCAGTGGTACTTCTTAGCGTTTTCCTGATCAATACCGAAGCAAGTTTTATTGGCAGCACTCCCGCATTCTGATAGTAGTAAACTGGTCCCGTTCTTTCTGACGTTGACGTAGATCTGGATGCAGGCACCCGAGGTCTTGCTGAGGCACCACTCGCCGCAGGATCCCCAGTCGCAGTTGTCTTTGTTGACAGTTCTTGTTGTGGTGCACATGATCGGAGTAGGGTCGATACCGGAGGCGATCGCTCTGGTGTAGGGCATGTAGATCGCGACCGTGAGGTAGACTATAGCCACGGCACTGAGCACTGCTGTCATTTGACACACACATATCGTTCCACATATTTTGGTGTCCTGTGGTGGTATCACCAGATCTTCCTCTGGTGTTGGTTTAGGCATATCGGAGACTCGCGGCGGTCCGTGCCTGTTGTGTCACTGAAGGGTGGTGGTGGTTATGCGCATGCGTGGTGAGCGCCGATCGATCGCTGCAGTGCGGGCCACCCGTGTGCTATTTTTCTTGTAAAGCGTCGATGTCAACGTCCGCCCGCCTATTGCCGACGGCACGCAAATGCGACAGCTTATAATAATGCTTATGGACGTTTCGTGTTAGTTTCTTGACGTCATAGATAATAATACCCGTAATGTTTTTAATTAAGTTTGAAAATAATTAGTTCGAGGTTCAGACACTGATTATGCTTTGATAATATATTATTTTGCTAATTGGTTATTAATGAGGTTCTACAATATAAAACCTTATAAAAAACAATATTTGCCATAGCATAATCAACACAGGAAAGTTTGTCTATTGTAGAGATCGATCCGTCAACATATTTCCAAATCCTTTAAAAAATATAAGTACCTAATTGATACCAAAACGAAGTTATAATAGAAGTTATAAAAAGCAGTCAACAGTAGATGAGACGGTTTTATATTTAATTGAAGGGTCGTCTTTCCAATGCTTTAATCAATTATTTAGTGAGAAGATAGCAAGGTCAAAGGCTTAAAGAAGCCTATTTGAACATAGCTGCGATCGTGCCTAGGTATAAGCGAAATATTGTTTTTGGGTATCATATTATGATGTTTTCTTATTATATGTAGGTAGGTTTTGTTATAAATAGGTTGAGTAGCCTACTAGGTACGCTATTTATCTCTAAAATATAAAAGAAACAACTAAAAACAGTATGTAATCAACGAGAATAAATAGGTAGATATACCTTCCTATACAAAACAAGGTATCTACCAAATACCCAAAGTATAACTTTTTGACGAAATACTAAATAATGTAAGCTATTAAATCATAATTAATTATAATCTTTATTATAAACAAAGGCTGTAAATACAGGCTTTTCATTATTATTTAGTCCTTATAGATAGTCTCATAGAACTCATGGAAAGTCTTCATGGCCTTTCTAAATAAGACATCGGTGGAAATTAAAATATCATGACCCTGACAGAAAAAAGATTCGGTTGATAGGTTACATTCAAGGTTGGCATGCGGTACATGAAAATATGATAATGAAAATGATAAATAATGATTTCATGTTCTGTAAATACATGGATGCTGAAAGTACTTTCAAGAAAAAAATAAACCTGTAAATTCTATGGTCATCCTAAGTCTAAAATCAACAGTGTTTATCAAAAACGTTCAACTTACTGTCTTTTTAGCAGTCTTATCCGATTTCACATAATACTATATAAATTGTAGTAAAACAGACTTTTTAATATCATCACTTTTATGTTTTCTTGTTTTAATATTGTCGATTTTAGCGATTTTTGGTGTTTTCCTGTGATGTTTCTTATATGCTTGGTTTTAACTGCCATGAAAGTGGTTCTATACGACTGCGCACTGCGGCTTTTTCGTAACGCCCTGAAGTTGCCTCTATACACTGCATTAAGGATGACTACAGGATGATAAACTCTTAATTTAAACTTTTTAGTATAAAATCAAAATATTGACGATAAGCAAATATATCAACAAAAATATTGTAAATCAAATACCCAACGCCTTAAAAACGATACAAAGAAAATTATTTAATCATTACTTTATAAGTTACACGCCAAATTAATTTAATAACTTAAAACCTAATCAATTCAGTACAATGACGATACCTAACTGTACCTGCTAGTACCTAAGCTGCTGTTTAGACTAAATAATTATGTTCCTAATAATAACAATAAAAAGAATTCAAACAAACTCACCTCTGTCTAAATGCGTATGCCATCTTAAATCAAAGACAAGTAAATTATTTTAAATTCGACCGCAATCACAACCAGATGAAAAAATACAGCCACTTTTGTTTACATATCAAAGGAGGACAGTTTTGGTGTTGCCAGCTGCTAGACCACGTTTAGTCCGTTTATGTCCTATCCTAAGTATGGTTTAGGCGCATGCGTTAGACATTGCCAAAATACGAATTTCACTGTATTTGCAACGTTTTCATCGACTTTCTCTATTGCAGTTGTTTTATTGTGATTTTTACTTTCACTTTGAATTGCTTAATTTCGATCTGTAGAACTAAGCTGACCCAGTAGACGTTGTCATGTCAAGAATCTAACAGAAAAACGTTCTCTCAAGTTTCCTAATTATTCGGACTTAATTTCCATGTTTACTTTTCCCAAAAACCTCAAGTTAGAGTGAAAATTAATTAACAAAATAATCAAATTGATCCAGACAATCTCGAGTGTAACCAACGAATAAAGTTTTTTTTATATATTTATTGATAAAACCTGTATATGAAAAACCTACATAATTCAATTAACCTGTCGCAAATGTTGCAATCTCCATTCCATAAACAACCAGCAATCACGTCATTATTTTATCTCCTAGATAATCTGGTTCTGTATAGCAAAAGGCTGAATCTAGATCAAGTCCCTTTGTTGTTAATAGGTACGAAATTCCAAAAAATAATGTACCTAGGCAGGAGTTTTAGTCACATTTACAGCTCGTTTTTATTTCCACCAAAGTCCTCACATAAGGTAGAATTTGCACGAAAACGAATCAAAAACTTTTCAACAATTTTTTTTTTCGAGTAGGCTCCCAGATCATCCCAGATCACGCTTTTTCTGCCCAGGTTCGGCATGTTAAGCTGTTAAGTTAAAATCGGCACCACCAATTCTCAAATACTTAGGCATTGAGCTATTCAGAATGTCGTAGCTTTATAGCCGCCTATCTACCCGCGGTTTGATAAAAAACTTAACTTTAATTCAAGACTCAGAACTAGCTGTATTTCTGCAAAATTTCATTAGTTTTTGCGTGAAGGAGTAACATATAGTAGGTATCAAAGTCTGCGACCACCAATAATGTTGTAGCTTTATAGCCGCCCATGTACCCGCGGCTTGATAAAAACCTATCTTTTATTCGAGACTTCAAAATACCTGTACCTATGCAAAATTTCAGCCCGATCCGTAGCTTTGGCGTGAAGGAGTAACATAGTCTGCGATCACCAATATTATGAGATCAAAGTGATCTTTTTATTTCCTAGTTTTAATTATTTCATTTACATATTTTGAGATATCCAAGAGCCATGTAAGGGCTAAAGGAAATAAAGCAATTTGATGTTTGAGTGAACGAATTTTACCTAGTTATAGTCTTAAACAATGTACCCATACATCGCAATGTAGTTCGAAGTCCGAGATTACTGCTCTACATGTTTATGTTATGTTTTTATTTAGCTGGATTACTATGTACCTACATTTAAAATTAGTATAAGATATCCTTAGTTGATTAGACATATTGTATGTAGATATTAGTTGGAGAAGCCACTGGTTCCTGAAACACAGTTTTATACTAGTTCAGGAGCCTATGGACTCGTATTGCCTGTTTCACTGTCTATTTTGTCAATAAATTACATTTTTACTTTTACTTTTTTACTTTTAGTTCAGTAGTTGGGTACATTGCACAGTAGATAAGTCCTTGTACAGTACAACAGAGGCCAAAGAGGTCAACGCACACCGAATGGAAGATGACAGTCGTTACTGCATTATGTCGTTAGTCTGATTGTCGAATCGCAATTTATCTGTTAGGACGGAGATCGGAACAGACGGGTTGAAATTTTACTAACGCATTGTTCAATGTTCAACAAACCAACCACTATACTACGTTTGCAGCGTCGCGGTAAATGAAGTTTTGGAATGTAGTGTAGGACGCCCTTCGGCCAGGTGAGATAACGAACTGCGAAAGACTGTGGGCTGGATGCGGTAAGCTGAAGCCTATGGCGTATTAGGAGAGGCCTATGATGAGTTGTGGACTAAAAGTAAATTGTAACTATTAGCAAGAACGAAACTTTGTGGGAAGCGATCATAGAACAGACGTAAAATAGAAAAATCCCTCCAATACAAAATAAATTCTAAAAATGTATTACATGAGAAATAGACACAAGAGTGAATAGGTGTTTTCTAGATCATCGTGATGCACCATTGGCCAGACTGTCGCTTTCCATCAGTTGAGGCTGTGGTCAAACGAAGGTCTATTGACTAAATAATAATTTGATTTAATTGCCTTGAAAAGAACTAAAAACCGACTTAAAATCCCTTAGTTTTAAAATGGTTTCAATGGCCTTCCACTGCCACTTCAGCTTTTTGGTATGACATAAATGCCACAGGAATGTGGCTATTATTTTATTAAATCAACAGATTATCATGAAAAATACAAAATTGCCAAGAAACGTCTGAGGGTAATCTGGACCAATCTTAAAGCTATTCCAGTAATGAAACACAATCGCAGAGTCCCTTTTAACCTTCAAGGCAACCAGTTCGGCAATATCACGTAGTGTGGATGGAACCGGTTACGTACTTCCAATAGTCCTGATCGGTCCAGACAATCCTACGCACTGGTTTGCAGGTGTCACCAACATTTAGGGAATAGGTAAGAATTGGATGCCATAGTAATAAAAGTTGCCTTATTCTACGATAGAACAATCCAACATTTTGGGAATAGATAAGAAGGACTGGTTTCCATAGTAATAAAAGTTGACTTATTCTACGATAGATCAATCAGTTTTTCAAATAATGACAGCGAGGTGAGTAGATAGATTTTGTAACAAGCTCGTTTGTTTTTTTATAACTAAAGTCATTTAAAACGGGATATTTACTATGATTTGCATAGTAAATTTCCCGTTTTAAATGACTTAAGTTATAAATGCATGTTACAAAATCTAATTCCCAATCAATCAATAGGTTTCTTTCCGGACTTGGTGGGGGCACAGAGAGGGGCCTCGAGGCTTGGCCTCATTACCCCGGCGTCAACTCGAGGGGTGACGACTGACGACCCCTCGGTCCTTGGGTTTTGTGGGAGTCTTTTTTCCCTTATTCTCTAATTCCCTCGCAGTGATTAATTGAAAAACTTCTGTTCAAATTGTAATCAACAAAAATATGTAGTGATTTTGCGCTCCTTCCAACTTTTTTTGTCTTTTTGTTTCAACAACCACGAAGAAGGCGCTTTCACTTCCATTTTCGAATATTATTCCAAATAAAATGAATGTTCTTTGTAATTATTTTGCTTGCAAGTTAAAGTATAAAAAATGTTGCTGACCCCAACATATTATACGACTACAACTGCAGTCCCACGGGTATAAATACGTTCCCAGTTCATCCCGCACCACTGCCATATACATTTTTGTCAAAGGCTCTTTATATTAATTACCTCAGAAACATGAAGACTTTTATTGTGTTCGCTGTCTGCCTCGTCGTAGCTCAGGTAATTACTTAAAATTATAATTTATTAATTATCATTAATTGGTTTGGCTTTAGAGTTCGATTCGGGTTTGCAAGGTTTAGATTCTACATATTATCATAATTTTTAAATAATTCAAAATAATACTTTTTAAAATAGATTTAAAAAAAAAATTATCTCCAAAGGATAGCATTCGACAAGAGAACTAAAGTTATCCACATAGCTCTAAGAATTAGCAAGCTGAAGTGATAATGTGCTCACCATATCTCGCGAAGAACCGACAACCGTTGGGGTTAACCTGTTCTTGAGTGTAGAATGCGACTTGGCAAACGTAGTGTAGGGCACCCCCTGGCCTGCGAAAGACTGCAGTCAGATGCTAGATGCAGCAATCTGAAAACAGGGTGTTATGGCACTCCAATAGTGGAGGCCTATGTCTAGCAGTGGAATACTACAGTCTATGTTGATGTTTGACGACGACTCATCAACCCGTAGCATTAGCTAATTGTGGTTAGGCTTTTGGTGGATTGCCTAAAAGTGTTTGAGGGATTTTGCTGATATATTTTTTGGACAGGCCTTGACGGACGAACAGAAGGAAAAACTGAAGAAACACCGCTCAGAATGCCTCATAGAGACGAAGGTGGAGGAACAACTAGTCAACAAACTAAAGACTGGAGATTACAAGGTAAAGTTAACAAAGCTAATACTTACGATTAGTAACAATCGTTTACAGTCTTATACAGTCCACAACCGTTTGAAACTAACCCTCATATCTCTAGTCGTTACTTTGACCTCGATTCAACCTTCAAAATATGCGCTACGCTATGCTTGATTGCACAAAATTCCTCCAATCAAATTTACCTTACAAAATTTCTTATTCGAGTGGGGAGAAATGAACTGTCATCTCAAGGCTAACGCTCCTCAAAGGAGTTTTTTTTTTGTATAATTATAATGGATTTAAGACTATTTTTATTAAATTTACGTTTAGGAATTTTACAAAAAAACTATCGCAAAGGTATTTAAGAGATGCTGAAAACCCTTTGAAGATTTATAAGATGCAACCTCAGTCCAGTTTGAGTGGAGGATTAATTAAGAAATCCAGTTTCAGATATTTATTATAGCTAAGAAAATTTTCTTACATGAGTTGTCTAAGCATATGGGTGTAAGATTTTCACAGTGCAGGTGGTAATAAAAATACAATAATGTATGCAGTTTTGATTGCCTTAGGCCCGTACAATGAATGCTTAGATCACTCAGTCAGTCATAAAATTTTGCTTGAGTAGCGTTTATGACATTGAAAAGCGTTACTCAAGTATAGATTGCTAAAATCCACTGATTTCGAAAATCACGGACGAATCCGTGGTCAGAATCTAGTTTATAATAGCTCTTTCCTACGATAATAAAAAGTATAGTAATTAAAATTAAAAGGTATAGTAATAACGACTCCGCTGTGATGATTAACCTGGGGGAGGCCTGCGTCCAGCCGTGGGCCAATACAGGCTGTTTAGGTGAGGTAATGATTAATCTATTATCGTTTGTAGACCGATAACGAGTTATTGAAGAAGTACGCACTCTGCATGATGATGAAGTCGGAGCTGATGACCAAGGATGGCAAGTTTAAGAAGGACGTGGCTTTAGCCAAGGTCCCTAATGCTGGTAAGTTGGCAGGCCTTAAATATATTGTAATTTATAACGACATAGGTCTCCCCATACAACGCCACAAATAGCTTTCCTAAGACGCCTCCATTGATATTTGTTTATAGTAGGACCTTTTTTACCCATATACCAAGTACAAAGAAAATTTTGCTCGGCGCATAAATTATTAGGCCCATTAGACCTATGTCCAGCATTAGCAGAGTGAATACTAACATTCTGCTGATGATGATGATAAAATTATGAAAATGAATGAATCAATAAATATTTTCTGAATGAAAAATCTAACGCACCAATTCGATTTCAGCTGACAAGCCCGTTGTAGAGAAGCTGATTGACGCCTGCTTGGCTATCAAAGGCAACAGCCCACACCAGACTGCTTGGAACTACGTCAAGTGCTATCACGAGAAGGATCCTAAACACGCTATCTTCCTTTAAACTTTTACGGTTCCGCATGTTGGCTGAGTCAGCACAAACTATAATGGTTTGACGTGACGTGTTTGATTTTACAGCCTGTATTAAAATTTACGTGATTTAGGCTCGGTATGACTTTGCCAACGTACGAGTATGTTTGCTTCGTTTTGCTTGATATTTTACTGCACGCGAAAAATCAGTTTTTACTTTCTATGGCAAAAATCTTCTTGAATCTTACAACAAAAAAAATGACCACCGAAGTTGTCTTGTGAAATTTTCTTGCTTTAGGTTTTCCTTGCACCCATTTCATATAGGTACCTACTAAACTTCGTGATTAGTAGTATGTTGTTCTTATCAATTCCCATAACGTTTTGTTTTTTTTCTTAATTGCTATACAGGGTTTTGAATTTTAATATGTAATTATGAACTGCCACGACGAATTTATGCTATTGAAATAAAAAATAAACACGTAGACAGGATTGGTTTTATTATGACAAGATTGTGACTCACTCGAATTCCTAATTGGTGTCATAATGAAATTTGAATGGCACGGCAATGGTCGATGCCTAAGGCGTGATGAGAAATATCTTAGGTAATTGAATAGGAATCAAAAACAAAGATATGTAGACCAATACTCATACCTAAATACCTAACTCTTATTTCAAACTTAAAGATTTGAATTTTATCCGATACCTACTCAATTTATTTATTTATTGAAACTTTATTGCACTAAGGGTACAAACAATAAAGTATTTGGAAACAATAAACGTTATCGATGATGTGTATGTATACACTTTATCGAATTAAAAATAACAAACTCAACTGATAACGTATCGAATAAAATTCAGGTTCAAAGAAATCTGATGGTTTTTTTTTTAATCATACACTTGACGACTTTGGCCACTGGGCCACATAAGCCAGCTATTGAGCTGTGGCGGGTTCTATTCCATGAAACCTCTCCATGGAATGCTCGGAGTTTCTCTGAAGGATAGGATTCGTAACGAATACATCCGACAGAGAACCAAGGTTATCAACATAGCTCAAAGAATTAGCGAGCTGAAGTGGCAGTGGGCCGGCTATATCTCGCAAAGAACCGACGGCCGCTGGGGCAAACGTGTTCTTGAGTGGAGAACTGCATTTAGATGCAGCTGTGGGGATTGCCCACTTTACCCAGTATTATTTATGTAGACATAGACATAAATAATTATAAATTATTTGCTACCTTCGATTACATATAAAGAGAGTAGATACAATGCGTTGAAAAACATAATAAATTAGGTAATTAGGTGACCAATGACGCTAATCCGTATTATTCGCTTATTTATTTGCGATTTGTATTAATAACATCGTCTTTCCGTCTGCCCAAAAGGTAAACACATCACATATTTCTTATCCATTGTAATCTTCGGTGAAAGTGATAATTTTCCATAGAATTTATTCACCTCCATTATAGACATCGTTGACATTACTACTATAACTAATAGAAAGTGTTTTAATGTGATGTAATGGATGTTTTAGATTTGGAAAACCATCATATAAAAGGTTAAGAGCTAAGAGAATAGGATGTCATTTTGTTTTCATATTCGAAGCGAGACGGTTATTAATCTGTCGTAGTGATTTAAAGTGTTCTTAAAATTATGCAGATTATTCTTTTGGTTTGTTTTAATCTATTTAAAAATGCGAATATGGTGCGTGCAAGTTTTTGTAGTTTCAATCATATTTTATGTTTTTTTTTATAAATCCACTTTTCTCGTGAATGTTGTGTTGTTATAAAGAATTTTTGCTTTGTGTATTTAACAAGCCAATATTACGCCTTCGACTCTCATCGTTGGACAAAAAAAATATATATATTCTGGGTCCACGTGCTCTGTGAAAGTATATATTCCTCCATAAGTTTTTGTTCAAAAACAAAAAATAGATAAAGCCGCCCATGTACTTTGCGGCTGGCGTACTGCAAAAAAGGGGGAGGCCCGTTTTTGAAGTAGGTCCAAAAGAGAAACATAAATCGGTTCTCAGAAGTACACACAGTTTAACTTTTTCCTTACAGGATACCATTGCAACGGGCGGAATAAGCATTTTCTTACTGTCATTGATGGCATCACAAAGTGGGTCATTTCCTTTAGACACACTTGAAGACGATGTAGGCCTTTTAGTAAGTACTATCGTAGATAATTTACTGACCTTGACTTCGATGACATTGTTTCCGGGATAGGTAGAAACAACCTGTGTTATTCCACGTTTACAAAGACCCAATTATTCCTGTATGGAAACGTTGTCTTTCCTCAAATAAACATAGGTTAGTTTAATTAAGTTAGGCTATCAGCCGATTTCGCCCTACCCTCTGTTTGGAGATCGACGAAGGAACGATGTGACGTGCCATTTTCTACCAACGAACGAACGAATTACTAGTACTTCAACAGTCGCACAAGCTTTACGTGAAATTTTGGAAAGCTGAATATCAAATAACTTCTCACTGTTATTTTTATAATTAATACTAGAAATAAAAACTTAATTAAATTAAATCACTCTCCCCGTGAAACATTACCACAGAGGAGAGGTGATTCTACCTGCTATAGTGTTTAGGATGGTGTTGGGGCTGTCGCGTACCCTTTTTACTCTTTTTACGGAGGATGGCACGTAGGGTCTCCAGCTGTTTGGTGTAGCTACACCAAACAGCTGGAGACCCTACGTGTACAGTACAACAATGTATTTAGGATGATGTTGGGACTGCCTCGATTTTGCAGTGCATCGGGAATGCTTGCGGAATATCAGACGGATGCCATCCTCCGTAAAAAGACCGCATCCCTGATGCGCAGGGTACGCGACAGCCCCAACACCATCCTAAACACTATAGCAGGTAGAATTTCTACCAACGAACGAATGAATTACTAGTACTTCAACAGTCGCACAAGCTTTACGTGAAATTTTGGAAAGCTGAATATCAAATAACTTCTCACTGTTATTTGTATTGCCGTGCAATAACTGACTGAAAACAATAATAAACACACGCGAGTGAAGGTGCTGGATTCCGGCGGTTGGATCCTTGTGTAGTTTCGAGAATTCAGTTTAGTGGTCAAGCTTTTTTATCTACCCTGTGTAACGAGCAAAGATCTCTCCATTTCCTAAGTATTTTCACTAGGTACTGGTACAGTATATCTATTTCATTCGTGATTCTTAGGTTTCGGTTAGGATTAGGAACAATTGTGTGTATGATCTGCAGATATTTGTTCCGGGTGTTCTGGTTGTTTTCTATGTATAATAAAAAATATCTATCTATGTAATGTATTGTATTAAGTATATCAGTTATCTAGTACCCATAACACAAGCTCTGCTTACCATGGGGCTAGATAATGCTGTGTAAATTGTCCAGCATTATTTATTTATTTTATTTATTATTTAGGTCCATCGATATAAATTTCTTTACTACCAGCGACTACGTGATAAAAAGTAAATATCTACTATGGTTGGTTGATATTTTATGGTTTTTTATGTTTTCTGGAATCTATAAGAATATACCGATCAACAAAAATGGATGAACATTACATAAAAAACATCATACATACAACCGATAATAGAACATCCTCCTCTTTTGATGTTATATTGATGACGACCTCTGTGGCGCGGTGGGCGAAGGTCCGCCTGTGACGCAGGAGGTTGCAGGTTCGATTCCCGCCTCGGAACAATTGTGTGTACGATCTGCAGATATTTGTTCCGGGTGTAGTGTCCGTTTTCAATGTATAAAAAATCTATGTAATGTATTGTATTATGTTATCAGTTATCTAGTACCCATAGCACAAGCTCTGCTTACCATGGGGCTAGATATTGCTGTGTGAATTGTCCAGCATTATTTATTTATACATAACGAGCGGTTTCACCCGAGTTACATTCAAATTTCACATTTCTATTTTTAATATAGCCTATGTTCACCGGGGATAGTGTAGCTTCCCAACGGTGAAAGAATTTTTCAAATCGGTCCAGTAGTTTCAGAGCCTATTCAATACAGAAAAACAAAAAAGCAAACCTTTCCTCTTTATAATATTAGTATAGATAATTCAAAACGATAAGATCTCCTTTATTATTAATATCTCCTTATTATTATTACCATGATCTCGGGCCATAAAGTGACCCGGTCCTTTGGAAGGCTTGCGTGGGGCCAAAGCCAACAGCACAGAGGCCCTTTGAGAAGTTAATCTAAAGGCGATGGCTACACCATGCGGGTATCATCCTCGGGTATACAATATGATACACCCAAAAATGGTACCCGCCAGGTAACCCGCGGTGTAGAGACTATTGCAAAGAAAAATGAATGAAATAAAACCAGGCTATTGTGATGGATGGATGGACTGGGTAATCGGTCTATAGGGGAGATTGCGGACGTCTGCCATAATAAATAAAAATAAAATAAAATCATTTTATTTCAGATAACTTGATCCATAGTTTGTTAGTAAAATTAAACATATTAAGAACTTATTACTAGGGTTAGTTATAATTAATACTAGAAATAAAAACTTCATTAAATTAAATCACTCTCCCCGTGAAACATTACCACAGGGGAGAGGTGATTCTACCTGCTATAGTGTTTAGGATGGTGTTAGGACTTTCGCGTACCCTGCGCATCAGGGATGCGGTCTTTTTACGGAGGATGGCATCCGTCTGATATTCCGCAAGCATTCCCGATGCACTGCAAATCGAGGCAGCCCCAACATCATCCTAAATACATTGTTGTACTGTACACGTAGGGTCTCCAGCTGTTTGGTGTAGCTGATCCATAGGTTCTCGGTGTAAAAACCCTGGCAGTAGGCTTTAAAAAGCGTTACCTTCACTTCCTCTGAACACCGGGAAAACCTACGTATCAACATATTACCTCTCACCCCTAGAGCCCTAAGTTCACGTTCAATGTCTACATTGTCTTTAACCCTAGGTCACTAAACATATTTTCGAGTTACACAGTCACTACACATTAGTCGTTCTGACTAACAAAATTAAACGCCAATATTTTACTGCGGAAGTAATGCGTAAGCATAGGGTACTAAAACACTAAATTAGGAAGTCACTGAGCGTGGCAGGGTATGGTAGTGCCGGGAACATACCTAAACAGCTAATGCGCGGGAACCGTGTCGCCTGTGAGACTAATGTTTAGTGATCTAGGGTTAACCCTAGATCACTAAACATTAGTTTCACAGGCGGCCTTAAGGTCGTCGGTGATATAATGCCCCAGATATTTAAAGGATGTGATTTTATTTATGATCATGCCATTTAGGGTTATATCTGGGAAGTCTTTGAGATTATTTCCGGCGGCCTTAAAGACAATAATGTTAAGAGTGGTTTATTATTATTTATTATAAGATCTCCTTTATTTACAGCCAACAAGCCGACCTCCACAAACTACACCATATTATCAACATGGCCCAACCCGCGTACCAAACTGGGATAGCAGGCTGAGAACGTGTTACAAATTGTGTAGAGATATTACGGACATAAGCGACGCTTTGGTGAACGAATTTAGGTCTGGACTGTGGAAGGTAATACATACATCTAATAATCATCATCAGCCTATATTAGTCCACTGCTGGACATAGGCCTCCCCCAATGAGCGCCATAGCGCCCTGTCTTCAGTTCGCCGCATCCAGCATCTACCTTCAGTCTTTCGCAGGTCGCCATCCCACCTGATCGGAGGGCGTTCTGCCTGCAGATACATCCTGGATGCGTCCAGCTGAAGACAGGGCGCTATGGTGCTCATTAGGGGGAGGCCTATGTCCAGCAGTGGACTAGCATTGGCTGATGATAATGAAGTATCGGTCACATGTATTTGTTTGCGTATTGCCGCGCTTCTTAACTCCGCCGCTCTCCTGTCTCCCGCCTGTGACGCAGAAGGTTGCGGGTTCGATTCCCGTCTTTGTACGACCTGCTAGTATTTGTTCCGAGTGTTCTGAGTATTTTCTATCTTGTAATAAAAATAAATATCTATGTATTGTATTGAGCATAATATAATCTAGTACCCATAACACAAGCTCCACATAGCTTGGTGCTTGATGATACTGTGTAGACTCTCCAGGATTATTTATTAATTTTGTTTATTTATTATATTTTTTTAAGGCGTCTGCCCAATAGTAAGACCACAATGGCTAAAAATCTTAATAATTAAGTATCGTTATAAAGTATCGTAATTATAATTTTTGTGTGTTTCGTGACACTGTAAATAAAGTTAATTCGATATTGTATATATTTCCAGTCAAAGCCTCTGATTCAGGACTGGGCTCTCTGTGTCCTCCACAAAATGGATCTAATGTCCCTGCAAGGAGTGTTCCGATACGACACTGCACGAGACTATATCCATCGTGACGTTGGTTATAACGCGGCAGGTATGTATACAAAATAAGTGTTTTGTTTAAGACGCTGGACTGGAAAGGCCAAGACCGAAACATCGGGAGGCTGAAGCTAGGCCGTCCAGCATCTGGTTCAGCTCCTCTAGCGACTCCGCCAATAGGACTATGTCATCAGCGAATCGTAGGTGTGAGATGTAGTTGCCGTTTATGTTTATGTGGACTAATATAGGCTGACGACGATGATGAGACAATTCACACAGCACTCATCATCATTATGATCAGCCTATGTTAGTTTACCGCTGGACAATGGACATAGACCTCCCCCAATGAGCGCCATACGCCCTGTCTTCAGCTTGCCGCATCCAGCATCTGCCTGCAGTCCTTTGCAGGTCGTCATCCCACCTGGCCGGAGGATGCCACTGTTGCTGAAGACTTTATTTATGCATCAGAAATAAAACAACACATGTACGGTGCAGCGCAATCGTGCATTTAGGTGTAAGCTAGCTAATTATTGTCGAATCATCGATATTATTAAGGTCCTACGTTACACGCGCCTTCCACTTAGTTCATTGCATCAGTTCAAGTTTTCAGCTCATCAATCATATTTTTCATAGCAATAGTCGTTTTTGAAAAGTTGTGTAAAATAACAAGATCGTTTAAATAAAGGTAGTGGATTATCAAATTTGTGATAGATTTAAGCGGGACAGCATCATTCAATCATAATCTTTAGTGACGAACGACTTACACGAATGTGTTCGAAGATTTAGGTACTAACTTCGGTTTATCAAACTTTGTTTTCAAAGCACAAATGTTTTAATAGTACCGAAGCGTACAATAAAAGTTATATATTTGGATAGAGGATACTTATACAAATAAAAAATGTCATAAAACATTATTTTACTTAAGCGTCAGTCTGTTCAGATATTCACATAACAAGAAAAAATAGGTACATTAGAACAATAGTTATTTTCATCTGTGAATACAGAAACCAGACGCTATAGGACATAATATTATACAACATTTTACACACAATTAAATTGTGCGCTGCGGTTTTGAAAATGGAACAGATTTTCCTGTAGGTGGAGCTAACGGCGGCGCCGGCGCTAGAGTTGTAGGAAGTCGCAAAGATTTGCTTGGGTACCATTGTGTCTCGTATTCATTACCTAGATGCTAAGACCTACAAATGTACACAATGATGCAATAAATAAATGTGAATTTGAACCTTCCTACCTTTTCAGAAGCAAAGAAAGCCTCATGAAAAAACAATGCCTCTCAGACAAGCTTTTGACACCTGCCCATATCGCATGGGAGTATCTTCGATGGATGTTACGCCACCCTCCATACAAAGATCTTTATTCCTTTCTCCCTCTTCGGAAGCGAAGAAGTCCTCAGCAATAATAAACAAATGCCTCGCAGACTACCTGTTGACACCTGCCCAAATCGCGTGGCAGTATCTTCGTTGAATGTTAGGCCACCAAACAAAAATCTTGAAACTTTTCACCTTTTCAGAAGCGAAGAAGGCTTCGGCAATTATCGACAAATGCCTAACACACAAGCTTTTGACACCTGCCCATATCGCGTGGGAGTATCTTCGATGCCATAGAAGAAAGGATACCAAAAGAAAGTATCCCTCATTGGGGATACTTTTGGATTCCGATTTACGGTAAGAATCCAATTCAATTCAATTCATTTATTCCGTTTTGTTTGATACAATGTACACTAGGTAAAATCATAGCGGTACACATATTATAAACAATAAACGAAATGACGAAATAGAAATATTAAATTTTATAAACAATTCATTATGTTTCTCAATGTGTGTTGTATATGTTTTCAATCATAATTAATACATTTCATTCTTATTTATTACCTCTATTGACGACCTCTATGGCGCGTTGGCCGAAGGTCCAGGACAATGTTACCAATCTAACAAGAACGAACATGAAAATTGTTGCGCCCAAACAGGGTTTTTATGTTTTGTGTACCCACGAAAATACTAAACCTAAGAACAATTTCATGTATGCAAAAAATCACAATCACTAATAGTCGCTTCCCGCTGTCTGTCTGTCTCTATGTATGCTTAGATTTAAAACCACGCAACGGATTTTGATGCGGTTTTTTTTAAATAGATAAGAGTGATTCAAGAGGAAGGTTAATAAACTATTTCAAACATAGATTTCAACAAGAACGAAGCCCCGTGACGCAATCATATATGACGACTGGCCAATTCGGACAGGTTGACGAACGTAATGGGACCAGCTACCAACAATAAGCTCCCGGACAAGGTTAGGGACGCGAACTAAAACTAAAAAACTGGCTCGTAGAGAAGACGTTCTATACCTACGACGAGTTTTTAAATCATGCTTAATGTAGAATAATCTTATTTTTAAAATTTTATTATAATTAGATATTACTTATATTAGAAATATAATGATTTGTAAAGTGTGACGTATAATTTGACATATTACGAATAAAATGTTTATCTGTTTATGTCAAATTATAATAATTAAATTATAAAATATTATATATATTATATAATATTTATATTATAATTAAATTGTATGTTTCAGAAGAAGAAAAAAAGTAGTGATAACCTACGAACAACCCGAAGATCTAGCTGATTAATAATATTAAGAAGACCAAGGGAGCTATCATAAGGACAAACACTTCACTTTCAACATTACAAAAGGCTCCTTTAGCTTTAAGAAGTAAACACATAACTTATACGATCTCTGTAGCGTGGTGGGCGCGGGTCCACCTGCGACGCAGGTTGCTGGTTCGATTCCCGTCTCGGGACAATTGTGTGTACGATCTGCAGATATTTGTTCCGGTTGTTCTGGTCTTTATCTATGTATAATAAAAAAACTATCTATGCAATGTATTGTATTAAATTCGATATCGAAAATTTTTGGGATGTTATTTAATTTTTTAAATAGATCTAGATCTACCTAGATTAATATCAAATACAGGTCATACTGTAACATCACTTCTTGTTCCTTATTAGAGCTCCGAATCTATTAAATAGGCTCGGACTCTCATATTTTTGTTAAATTTTAACGAAAATTCTCCAAGGCTCTGCGTTTGGAATCGAAATAAAAGTAAAAATATGAGACCTCAAAACCCTATGGTTTTGATTTGATGACTCACATTTTTATGGGCTTTACGTAGTTCCTTGTTCGCACGATAGAGGCGCTGTACCAAAAAAATAAATAAAATAAAATAAATACAGCTTTATTCCATATCCCAATAGTTAGTATGTACAATTTTAAAACAATAATAATAGTAAAATAAAGAATTAATAGTCGTGTAGGTACATTATAATTTTAGAATTGAATTGAATTTAGAATTAATTATGTCAGATTTTTGTTGTGTCATGTCCTGATATGGACCGCCTTCGGCGGTGTATGCCTCCTCCAAGGATCTCCAGAGGTTTCTGTCTCTGGCTTTTTGTGGCCACATTTTTCCAGCTACTTGTGTGATGTCATCATTCCATCTTTTGAATGGTCTCCCTTTTTTCCTTTTTTGGTCAAGTGGTATCCAGTTTGTGACTATATATGGCCATCTGTTTGGTTTTCATCTTTGAATGTGCCCTGCCCATTTCCATTTTAAGCCTAGTATTCTTTTTACTACGTCTTTTGTTCTGGTTTTTCTTATTATTTCTTGGTTTCTCACTCTCTCTCTCTGAGTTTGACTCCTAAGAAACTTCTTTCTATGCCTCTCTGGCATACTCTAAGTCTTTCTAGCATTTTCTTTGTTGTGTTCCAGGTTTGGCAAGCTATACCAAAACCTATGGAAAAATGAGACGTAAGATCACGTCTCGATACTACAAATTGAACATGTCTCCCTTAATCAAGGGTTTACCTGCACTATTAATACTTCAATATTATTAATAATTATACTATATTAACTCTAATTAATTACTATATTTTAATTTTCTTTTCTTATTTTGTGACCATACTCCACAAGAAACAAGTCTTTGTAACTCAGCTAGGCTATTCTAAATAGCGCCATCTACATGGCGTCACTAGAAGTTATGAGCGCCATCTGGCAGTTCAATGCTGAACTAAATGATAACTATGAAGCACCACTGTGATTGTGGTTTATTTGAGTATCCCACGATCTTCACGATGGAGCTTTTTGAAATTTCTTAATCAACTATCTTGATTAATAATGAAATACCATTTAACACGTTCACTGCGGAAAAAAGTCTGGAGATAATTTTAGGGATCAATAGGTGTAAGTTCTTACGAAAAAGACAAGTAAGTATATATTTGAGTTTGTATTTTTAAGTTGACCGGCAAAATAAAAAAATGCATTACCTACTGGGCCTGTAGAACTCGTCCTGTAGGTACTGAACGATATTTTGTTCCGTTTCCACACGTTACATTACACCCCTTAACACCAGTCAGTATCCTCCTTTAGATTATAATTTTTAATCAACAGAACGCCAGACGGATAACAAAAACGGGGTTTCTAATAAAAGGTCTTGTTAGGTGTTGCCATCGTTGCCTTATCTTCGGAAAATGTTTCCCTTTAATTATGAATTGACGCTGCCGCTGCTGGCGCCGCATAAAAAGTTGGCGAAGTGAGAGTAATTATAAGCAGGTGGTTCCGTCCGATCCAATAGGAGCCGGCTTCCGGAGATTGCCAGTTACAAAAAAAAATTAAGAACTTTATCAGTCTTTTTCCTTTCGACGGATTATGACCACATTCGAAATGACCATACAATCAAATAATGTCTTCTCCCTGCATTTCGCGTTTAAACGTCATCTGAATCAACATTCTCAAGATATAAGAGAATAATTATAATATCTACATATCTATATAATGTATAGTATTAAGTATATCAGTCATCTAGTACCATAACACAAACTCTGCTTAGCTTGGGGCTAGATAATGCTGTGTGGATTGTGCAGCATTATTTATTTTTATATCAAGATCTCCAGAAACATTCATAAAAAACAAAGAGTACAGATAAATAAAATAAATAACCTAAATTACCAAGTCAGTTTTTTCATGATGTCATGAATCCCGAATATACAGCCGAAATTTCGGCCACAGCGGCCAGTCTCAACAGAGGTTGCTCAAGACACACACGTGATGCACTTGTGTGTGCTCTATTCGACCTCTGTGGCGCGGTGGGCGAAGGTCCGCCTACGATGCAGGAAGTTGCGGCTTCGATTCCCGCCTCGGGACAATTTTGTGTACGATCTGCAGACATTTGTTCCGGGTATTCTGGGTTATTTATGTACAATAAAATATATCTATCTATGTAATGCATTGCAATTAAGTATATCAATCAAGTACCTATAACGCAAGCTCTGCTTCGCTTGGGGCTAGATGATACTGTGTGGATTGTCCAGCATTATTTATTTATTTCTTCCCTCTCATAATCTATATACTAGTGAGACCTTGGTTTTCATCATAGCTTACGGAACCCTACCCCCCGTCAAGCTCAGTGATAATTATTGCGCTCACTCTTTTTGCAGCACATTGTTCTTGGAATCATAGCTTCCTATACAGTTAGGACTATTATCGGTAATTTTAATAATTGTTTAAGTTGATAGGTAAATTAGATAGAGCCGTTGGTTTGGCCTAGGTGGGTACGTTAACTTACCCATTTTTTTTTTGGTGGTAGAGGTGGATTTTTTCTCTAATACTAGTTGCATCCTTGGATATCACCATCATTATCATTATCAGCCTATGTTAGTCCACTGCTGGACATGCGCCTCCCCTAAGGAGCGCCATAGCGCCCTGTCTTCAGCTTGCCTTATCCTGCATCTGCCTGTAGTCCTTCGCATCACAACTGGCCGGAGGGCATCTACACTACGTTTGCCGAATCGCGGTCCTTGGATATATATTTGCGGTTTCATTTTAAACACAGTTCATATAACTGAGCCCCTTCGAATGTAATCGTATTTTTACCCTGTTGAGTTCTAATCGTAGAAAAAACAAGGGATTTATCGCGTTTTTTAACAATTTTCCCGACCGACGTTTCAAATGGTTTACACACTGTCTTGGTCACGGGATGACCACGACACACACGACACGACGACGTTCTGATCACGTAAGATGTAAAATATTCAAAACAAGATGGTCGCCAATTCGTCTACTGTATTTTACCGTTCATGAATGTGATATTTTGGCGACGATGATGCCAAAGCTACTGAATGGTTGGAGCTGAACTTTGGTACAGGCGGACCATCGCCCTCCGCGCATATGAGCGTCTAGAGTAGTCAAAATGCCCGGAAAAGCACAGAAGCATTTTGATATACGCAGTTTGAATCATCAGCACCCAAGGTGTTTTGACGCGACTGTACCTACCTACCAAAGTTGTATACTACAGTGCAACCGACTTTACATAAAAGACATTATTATTTCTCTAACATACCTACATATTTATGTATAATTATCACGTATCGTAGGTAAAGGTACCTACTAACTAGGGCGCTACAATTAGGCACAATCTAAACTACCAATCGCGGTACTGTAGAATTTTTCTGTGGTTTGTACCTAGTTATTATAATAGGTAGCCATGTACTACATAGTAATGTAGGTAGGTTGGTTCAAACCTTTGTCCCGAGGTGCGAATCGAAACGTATAGTGTAGGACGTCCTCCGGCCAGGTGGGATGACGACCTGCGAAGGACTGCGGGCAGATGCTGGATGTGGCAAGCTGAAGACAGGGCCCTGTGGCTCTGATTGGGGGAGGCCTATGTCCAGCTGTGGACTAACATAGACTGATGATGATGTGAATCGAAACTGCATCCTCCTGCGTTGCAGGCAGACCTTCGCCCGCCGCGCTACTGAGGTGGTCATTTATAGGAAGTAAATCAATGAGTAATAATAATATAGGTACACAACAATTATTGAATTAAATTCACCCACAACGCCACTGAGTTATTCTTAGGTAACAGATATGAAATAGGCACTACATAGATCTTTGTGCTTTGTGCCACCACACCAGGACCTGTCTGAAAATCAGCGCCGCTACTAACTCCGGCTTGTAGCGGCATAATGCTGAGACAGGGACCTTTTTGGCCCCTTATGTAACACGTATTTGTACCTATCTGTATTTTTTTCACTATTTCCTTATAATTTTTTCTTGTTTGTATACTTTCTTATTATGTAATGTGTCGTGTTATGTGTTATGTATGGTGTCAAATAAATGTATTTTCTTCCTTTCTTCCTTTCTTCCTTTCTTCCTTTCTTCCTTTCTTCCTTTCTTCCTTTCTTCCTTTCTTCCTTTCTTCCTTTCTTCCTTTCTTCCTTTCTTCCTTTCTTCCTTTCTTCCTTTCTTCCTTTCTTCCTTTCTTCCTTTCTTCCTTTCTTCCTTTCTTCCTTTCTTCCTTTCTTCCTTTCTTCCTTTCTTCCTTTCTTCCTTTCTTCCTTTCTTCCTTTCTTCCTTTCTTCCTTTCTTCCTTTCTTTCTTTCTAGATATATTCCAAATCAAAGATTGAGACTACGAAAATTAAAGAGCTACCCTATGCAAAAGTTTAAAAACATGATTATCCTTCTTGGAAATGTTTTGTCCAAATTTAAATTGACTAAAATGTTTCCTCGAGGCAACTAAAGCCGACCTGAATTAAAAGATTCCAGGGAAAGTGGTTTGTAAACCTGTTGAAGAACAGTTTGTAAGTCTGTCTGGGTGTTTGTATAAAATTGGGCCATCTTCAAAGGCGTAATAGATCCAGCATATAAGACATCATCAGCCCACTGCTGGACATAGGTTAAGACTTAGAAATATATATTTTATTTGAAGTATATACTTAGCTAAAATGACTACTCGGTAAGCGTAGTGTAGGACCTCCGACAAGGTGGAATGACAAAAGACTGCAGGGAGATGCTGGATGCGGCAAGCTGAAGACAAGCGCTATGGCGCTCATTAAGGGAGGCCTATGTTGAGTGGACTAACATTGGCTGATGATGGTGATGATAGCTGAAATAGCTTCGTATAATTTGAAGAGTAGATACTTACGCTGCTAAAGGGAGCATCATAAGACTGGGAAGATTGAAATTTGTAAGTTTTCGTCAATTTTATTCTATATAATTTATTATAGATAAACAATGTTAAAAAAATCCAAAATCTTGTAATATTGTCAATTTGCAAAATACTTACCTACCTATAATAGTGCAACAAAATTTCTTGCACTTATTAAATCTCTGATAACGTTGTTTGTGTCAAATAAAATGGTCAGAATTTATAACGCTGACGACCAATGTGGCGCGGTGGGCGAAGGTGCGACGCATGAAATGAAATGAAAATGAAAATGAAAATGAAATGAAATGAAATAAGTCGATAATGCTAAAGCTAGATAATGCTGTGTGAATTGTCCAGCATTATTTATTAATTTATTTATGAGCATATTATTTATAACAGTTTCATAACTGTGCCGAAATATCGGAAAACTCAAAAATCAAATCATGGTAAATATCCTTTATAACCTTTCAAATTATTTTTAGTTTGTAGAGATACCGAGTGATATGAAGAATAATTATTTTGATCTGAATTTCTTAATTTCGTAATTTTTTGTTTAAAAATGGTAAAATAAATAATTAGGTAGAGTTCCTCTACCAAACTACCAAAGCTAAAGTGAAAAACACCTCGCGCCCTTAATCCAAAACGGAGTAAGAAAGAATTTACTTTTTTCTCAAAATTACCTCCAAACAAAGCATTGAACCAATTTTCAAACTTCGAACCTATTTGAACACAGAAGCCATTCGGACCGCCCATCGCGAGCACCGGATTGGCTACCGCTACTTTGTTAGCTATAATATCAAACTCTATCCATCTCTTTTACACCCTCCATAAATCATATTCAACCAGCTACCTCCTGCTCTAACACAAAGATTACTACTGTACAAATTGCAGATGGCTCACTGTTTTTCTACGTGCATTTTTGTAATCAATTTTAGGGCATTCTAATGCCTTTACTGCCCATCGAAATTAGATTATATCCCTAACATAATACGAATAAATTTTGCTTGTGTTTTCATTGGCTGTTACGACCTTTTGTCAGTCATAATTTTAATACAAGGTTTTTTTCGCCAAATACCATAATAGTTATGGCGGTATATTTTTTAAAATTCTGAAAGCGTTCACGTCGCTGTTTGTAATTATTCGTTTATCAAGATCGATGATAAAATGCTTTTTACATAGTTTATTAGTTGGTGTCCTTCCGTCGTTGTTGGTTTGATATATGAAAATTATGGATAATGTTGCCATTTACTTTTATGTTTTATACGGATTCGTTTTTGAACACAGCTAACAAAAAATACTAGGTATGGTAAATACATAGGAAGTATTTACCAAGTAATTTTTGTTAGCTATGTTATATTTTATAGCTACTTGTTAGCTGTTGGAATGATAACGTCCTGTAATCTACAAATATTAAGATAAGTTGGTAAATAGTTTAGTTTGTAACAACGAGAATAATATGAAAATCATAAGTGTGGTGTTTGAAAAATTAACAAATAAATACAACCGTAGTATCGAAATTAGTTATTTTTACAAAGCAATCTATTTCAAAATAATAATAATGCTGGACAATCCACACGTAGATCCACACAGCATCATCTAGCCCCAAGCTAAGCACTACCGCTAGATAATAAAAATATTTAAGGAAATAGATATTTTTTACTATACATAGAAAACGACCAAAACACCCGGAACAAATTACTGCAGATCGTAGTACAAACATTTGTCCCGAGGCGGGAATCGAATCCGCAACCCCCTGCGTCGCAGGCGGACCTTAGCCCACCGCGCCACAGAGTCAAATAAAACATTTAAAAATAATAAAAAATATCAAACCAGATACATATTGCCAAATAAAAGAAGCCAAGTCAATAAAACATATTTATAACCGAAACCGTTACAATTCGAAACTCAAACAGGAAAAAGTTCAAAGCTCAAAAAAGTTTTATTTCCACAATACCGTTATAGGACTTTTAAAACATTTTTTCTACAAAAATACTTTTATGTTTTTTTATAAAATACAGCCCAATAGATAAATGAGAGCATCATCGTAGAATGCAATACAAATTACAATATGGCATGAGTAATTAACATTAACTTGTTTAGTTATGCTACGTTCCTTAAACGGCTGCTTGGTTTAAAGACGCGTGTCAGTCGCTGTGCGGTAGGTTCTGGACATTTATATTTTTTGTATTCATCATCAGCATTAGTCTATTTTAGTCCACTGCTGGACATATGCCTCCCCTCCTAAACATCCTCAAAAACTATAGTTTTAGAAGTTGTCTGTTGTATTGATAGCTATCGATACATCCTACAATCCCAACATTGAAATTGACAATTATTATTGTGAAGAAGAAATTAGAATTGTAGGTATCCATAGTTCTTTTTTTTTTTCAAAAAAGAATAAAGCTCCGACTTTCTATTATTACTTCTAATAATTATCTTTCTTTAGTAAAGATTTGAATCAATCATAAAGTGTTAAGTTCAGTTCTTTATTAATAAGAATATTCTTATATGTCAAACATAAATAATACATAGGAAACAAAGAAAATACACAACTTCAAAATCTATGTACAGGAGTTTATTATAAATAATAAGAAGTAAAATGAAATACATATATATAAAACTTAACACTTTGATTGCTGAAATCACACGGTATGTGTTTTCTACAAGTGACTAATATGCGTAAATCCACCCTAGCGCAGCGGCTGAGAAAATACAGATCTGTGTGAGTAACTCAGCGCATCCGTAATATTTTTCGAACGAAACGCATGTGCGGCGCAACACAACCGCTGTGTAGAGCGGCAGCACGAATTTTTTAGGTTAAAAAAAGATCGCAGTCGTCGAAAAAAAATCGCATTCAAAGTGTTAAGCGATCTGAACACATGATTATAAGTACTATTTAACGGGTATAGGTACACTGTTGTGGTCGAGGGATGAATATCATTCCGTGACCACGACAGTGTGCAGTTAACCTGTTAAAACATCGAGAAAAATAGGTAAATAAACGCGATAAATACCCGTTAAATAGTACTCATATTGAAATAAAATGAATGTTATCGTTTTCTAATAAAACTGCAGAACCCAACCCACAAACCGTTGCGTCGAAGATTTTCTCTATATACAAAAACATTCAGACACGCGCATTCTAGGAATTATAATTATCCGAATTTGCATATTAGGTACTTTATAGCTAATTGTAAATCATTATCAATATTATCGCAGTCTATATCAGCAGTTATTGCGTTCCGATTGAATTCTGATTCGGGACAGGTCGATTAAATCAAAGTTTTATTTTCAAAACTTGAAATCTGCTCCGGATTCCAAAAAAAATCAGCATAGAGTAGAAATCTCTTGACTCTTATCCCGTTCTAAAAGACTTTTGGGTTAATAACTATGGTAGTTTCAAAAGTTTAATCTTTTTTTTTTTTATCTGTAATTTTATGGAGATATTTTAAAAGTATTACAAAAATCGACGAAAAAAGGCAGAATATGCTTAAAAAAATATCATAAATAAATAAATGCTGGACAATCCACACAGCATTATCTAGCCCCATGGTAAGCAGAGCTTGTGTTATGGGTACTAGATAACTGATATACATAATAAAATATATTACATAGATAGATTTTTTTTTTATTATACATAGAAAACGACCAGAGCACCCGGAACAAATATCTGCAGATCGTACACACAATTGTTTCGAGGCCGGAATCAAACCCGCAACCTCCTGCGTCGCAAGCGGACCTTCGCCCACCGCGCCACATCGGTCGTCAAAAAAATCATAACTTTGAATTGACGGTTTTCCCCCCCACTATTTTCGTTTGATAAGAAGCTCCTGTTATTTCCAATCATTTCTGAGTTAGATTCATAGTAATTCATCGTTTAGTTTAAAAGTTACACCCTTTTGTTTAGTTGGGGGTCGTCACAGCGAAAAAAAGTACGAGCGAGAGCTGGAAGAACGCTATAAAAAAATAATAGATTTTTTAACACATTTTTCATCGGTTAGGGCGTACTTTCTCTCATTTTTCTTTATGCAGGCTTACACTGTACCTATATTATTGGTAAGTATATCACTCATAGTGATACACTCACCCCTCATCATCAGCATCATCAGCCTATACCAGTCCACTGCTGGACATAGGCCTCCCCCAATGAGCGCCATAGCGCCCTGTCTTCAGCTTGCCGCATCCAGCATCTACCTGCAGTCTTTCACAGGTCGTCATCCCACCTGGTCGGAGGGCGTCCTACACTACGTTTACCGAGTCGTGGTCTCCACTCAAGAACACGCACCCAAGGGTTACCTAAACTTGCCTTTGTCATTAATGTTCTAGTATAATGCTTTGTATAATATACAATACCTACATCTAAATTGACAAGTAGGGTTGTATCATCGTTCACCACTTCGTCACTTGGCACACACTACAAAAGGTGACATTGTGATCTAAGAAAACCTATAATTATATCGGTAACATAATAATACGAACTTTCCTACAAAGTTAAATTGAATAACATCAAGTCACTATAACTACCGCAAATTAGGTAGTAACGACCACAAATAAGTACTTCGAACTTATTCACTATCCTACTGCGAATGTACTTCATTAACGTGAAATTATCACTTTGTACTTTAATGCAGAAATAACTTTATCAAAATTATTGTACATAGATAAATTACTTTTTATAACTGACACAACTAATAACAGATAAAGAAAATAAATAAATAATGCTGGACAATTCACACAGCATTATCTAGCCCCGTGGTAAGCAGAGCTTGTGTTATGGGTACTAGATAACTGATATACATAATACAATACATAACATAGATATATATTTTTATTACCTATACATAGAAAACGACCAGAACACCCGGAACAAATATCTGCAGAGCGTACACACAATTGTTCCGAGGCGGGAATCGAACCCGCAACCTCTTGCGTCGCAGGCAGACCTTCGCCCACCGCGCCACATCGGTCGTCAAATAATTAATTAACTAAAGACTAAAGAAAATATATTATAGCCTATGTTCACCGGGGATAGTGTAGCGTCCCAACGGTGAAAGAATTTTTCAAATCGTTCCAGTAGTTTCGGAGCCTATTCAATACAAACAAACAAACATACAAAAAATCAAACATGTCCTCTTTATAATATTAGTATTGATTTATTTAGTGATGTAATGATGTTTAAATGTAAGTTAAGGAAATGGCTAGTTGATAAAACTCACTACAATTTAAAGGAGTTTTTTGATAATTAGATTATGCCTAGATTAAGATTAATATAGGTTAAGATAACTATGATGCTTATATGAGTAAAATAATATTTTGGTATAACTTTGAGCCTATGTTAATATTATTTAAAAATATATTGTATGTCCGAATAGGATTCAATTATTGATACTATATTTTAATTATTAGACCTTCATGTAACTACGATTCACACAATTTTACAATACATTTATTCTTATTCTTACTCAAAATATGGGGAAAACTCCATGTTAAACTGTTTTCGTTTTCTGTTCGTTTATTCTATACCTGTGTCCAATAAATGTTATATTCCAAATGAAACAATTATTATTGTTTTACTGTGACAATTGGCGGTTGTATCAAGCAAGCGATCTCTGCCAGACAACCTGGCACTGTTTACTATTAATTTATTATTGTTTGTTTGTGCTCTCTTTGTATAAAATATATTTTTCTCCATCCCTGGTTGCCTGGAAGAAATCGCTTTAAGCGATAAGGCCGTCTATTGTACTGTTATAATGTAAGATTTAGATATAAGGTGTTACTTTGTTATTTTGGGTACAATAAAGTGTTCATTCATTCATTCCTGTGTGAACCTAAGTGTTAGTAGCTATATATCTCTTTCAGATAATTGAAGACAGGCGACAATAATCAACATTTAGAACTAAACTATCCATCCACGGTTGTCTGGTAGAGATCGCTCTTGAGCGACAAGACCGCCAAATTGTCACATATTTCGTATTTTATTTTTTCTTGTTTGTTTTATCTTTAAGTGTGTAATAAAATAATTATATATTTATCTATCTAAACGACCACAAAAACTATTCTACGATTGAATCAGCTGAACAGAAGTTATTTGAGTTGCTGCCAATCATACAGCAATAAAATATGGTAGGTCTTGTCAGTCATAACCATTTTCTTTCAAGTCTCATAATTATTTTAATGTCTCTCTTGACGATAATAATGAGTTATAAAAATTACGCATTGCTTAGCGGTAAATAAGTTAATCCGGTTTAACAGGACAATGCATTCATTTAATTCAAAAGATATTGATATTACATTCTTGATATACATTCTTTAACAATATAAATATCAGACGTCACAAGACATCGTCGTAACCTAGTATAATAAAAAACGAATTGTTTGAAAATTTGATGATAAAGCCATGATTATGCGCATCGATATATAATTCATTTAATTTTAAACCCTACAATGAATACAATAACTGAATTTGTTTTGTGTTGTGAATTTTGAAATCCTACACTACGTTTACCGGGTCGTGGTCTCCACTCAAGAACACGTTTACCCCAGCGGCCGTCGGTTCATGGCAAGATATGGCCAGCCCATACAGTTTTTAGTAATTTAATTATACTGATATAGAAGTTGTTATCGCATGGATCGTTAAAAAATATTCTATAAAACATTGTCAAACCTCATTACGGGTAAACTACGAACCTTATAGATATAGAAAAACATTTATTTGCGTTTCATAATATAAAATAATAATCATCATCAGCCTATAGCAGTCCACTGCTGGACATAGGCCTCTTCCAATGAGCGCCATAGCGCCCTGTCTTCAGCTTGCCGCATCCAGCATCTATACTTGCAGTCTTTCGCAGGTCGTCATCCCACCTGGTCGGTGGGTGTCCTACACTACGTTTACCGAGTCGTGGTCTCAACTCTAGAACACTAATTAGGATTATAAAATAATACAAATTAGGAACTAATAGAAATAACAAATTAGGAACTAATAGAAATAACAAATTAGGAACGAATAAAAAGGACTAATAATGGCCAGAACACAAATAGGCTACCGGTGCAGCATTAAATGCTCCATTGACACGGGTGCCAATGCCGCGCTGCAATGGTTGTCAGCGGCAACTTATTTGTGTTGGAAGAAAAACAATGCAAAATAAGGTTCGTAGTTAACCCGTTTACATCCGTAACTAATTTATCAAACTTCGATAGTTTTCTATACTAATATTATAAAGAGGAAAGGTTGAATTTTTTGTTTGTTTGTAATGAATAGGCTCCGAAACTACTGGACAGATTTGAAAAATTCTTTCACCGTATTGGGAAGCTACACTATCCCCGGTGAACGAACATAGGCTATATTATATTTTCAAAAAAGTTTCGTACTCGTATTCGTACTAAAACCACGCGAAGCCGGGAAGGTCCGCTAGTTATTTAGTAAAATTGTTAAACCTCTCAAATTATTTTTAAATTATTTGCAAAAAAAACCCGCTGCTTACCTTCTGCTTTTTTTTTGCAATAGAAACTGATTAAATATTTCTTGAATCTCCTTTTTGTATACCTAATACAATTTTCATTCCCCTTTTTTATAATATTCAATTTTCGCAATCTAAATTCATCACATCAAAAAAAGTTTAGATTTACGAAGTCCGAGATCACTCGTTTTTCAAAAGTCAAAAGTCAAAAATCATTTATTTCTTTAGGCTTACAAAATAAGCACTTAGACAAGTCATATTTGATACATTAAATTATTATCAAATAAAATTATTTTACTGTTCACTAAAATTTTTTGTCCACTAGTGGATGAAGTGAAAAAGAAACCACTAGTATGTTCATCTCTTATATGTCTTTTATTTCATTTACCTATATAAATAAAATAAAATAAATAAATAATGCTGGACAATCCACACAACATTATCTAGCCCCATGGTAAGCAGAGCTTGTGTTATGGGTACTAGATAACTGATATACATAATACAATACATTACATAGATAGATATTTTTTATTATACATAGAAAACGACCAGAATACCCGGAACAAATATCTGCAGATCGTACACACAATTGTTCCGAGGCGGGAATCGAACCCGCAACCTCCTGCGTCGCAGGCGGACCTTCGCCCACCGCGCCGCATCGGTCGTCAAAAAAAAATATGGTAAAATAGTTTAATTATTATCTAGTACTTTCATTACACATACACGTATTTTGCAGTTCCAATTTATCTATTGATTTATGCATATTATTTTTTCCAATAGCCCTATCAATAGCCTTCCTACTTATAAGCAAAGGTGTAGGCATAACTCTGCTCAGTAACCAGGAATGTACCCTCCCCTTCCGTGTTACAATTAATTAAAAAAAACACCGCATTGTCAGCTTGCGATAAAGATATTTGAAATTCAATGCTAAATGCTAAGATACGATTGCGCGATAATATTCGATAATTTTGCCGATAATTTTCGATAATTTCTCCAGTAATTTTAGGTAATTTTGTGCGAACTTAACGGCGCTCCGGTTAAGTTAGTATAAGTACAGGGGCAATAAAAATTTACTGATAAGAAACTTTTTTTTATTCACGGAAATTGATCATCACCGTCATCAGCTCAGCAGGTGCAAACCCACAGACTGCTTTAGCATCAAACATCAAAGTGCTTTATTTCCTTTACCTAGACCTTTAAGGACTCTTGGACACGTCACAATTCAAATCACAAGTAAAACTAGGAAAAAAACTGATAACTTTGATTTTTTGTTCACTTCAATCTTTTTGAGGTAAAGTAAAGAAACGAACCTGAACCCCCTAGAAACCTTGACCTTGTTAGTTTTCGAGTGAGAGCATCGTCTTAGCAAACGTTTATCAATCTCATGCTTGATTTTGGGCACCTCAACGACGTCATTGACAATCTGGCATACTCGTTGATGAAAAAACTCTAGCTAGATAATATGCGGTGCTATTTGCACGGGGGATCAATACAATGATCCACCATAAGAGGTCTCGTTTACGACACGGTATTCTTTCCGGGCTAGAACACCGTACCGTATACATAACGTATCGTGAACCAGAGCTCTTATGTGGTTAGCTGTTAATGTGGATTATTCTAGATCATTCAGAGGTTAGCACGTCGTACGGTTAAGTTAAGAAGCTGTGCGAGTTTGTTAATGACACGGCAAAATCGTCGGACGAGTCAACGGACTTTTTCTTTATTTTGAAATAGTCCTATTGCTGCCGTGGAAAACGTCCGGCGTCGGCTCGGCATAGATGCGGTGCACCGAGCTGCAAACATGGAACCTAAGCACGGAACTTACGGTGACGTCACGTCGCGTCGTCGTCGCCGCGCTCCCGCCGCTTATGTGGACAAGCTTCCATAGTGATTAATACAACACTGACAATCGTACCTTTCCAAGGCGAAAAACGTTTTTTTCACCAAAGGTAAAATGCCAAAATGTGTCTTTCTGAGATGATACCATAGTCATAGTAAAGCGATTACTTTGGCAGAATACGGCCCCAAGTGGTTTGCTTCTTTAACATCAGCTGTTCAACCAGTGCTGGAAAAAACCGCCTCTAATGCGGTTGTCGAGTTAAAGAGGCATGGTTTTGTATGCAGCGAAAATTTTCAGATTCCTATTCCAGTAATTATTCGATTATTCTTACAACCATTAACATTGTGTTAAGTAATGAGGGAATAGGTTTTAATTTACAGTGACTAGAAACAAATTAGAACTATTAGATTTTTACAACTGAAACAATTGAGCTAACTGCGCAGAGTCGAGCAACCTCTAGATTACTTGCAGTTGAAAATAATATAGTGGAAACTCAACTCTGCTCTACTCTTAGTAATTAAATACTTACGTAAATATTTGCCCTAGACAGCATACAGAACCACACACGTCAATCCACTGAACCCAAAAAACAATAATTACGGCCCTTTGTGGTGCCGCTTTGCGCATCAAAGGCGCCGCCCTGAACGATTCGTCCCACTCGCTTAGTGAATTTAACCTAACCACCATAACAAGAGCTTTAAAAATCAACGAAATATAAAATCTCGAACATTTTTGCTTCTGGTTTGGATTGGTAGAGGTCTTGTTAAGCTAGATACTAATGAAGGATGTTTAATAGACAAAGTGTTCCGACTTATTAGCTTATTACGAGTATGATCTCTGAGTAATCAATATTAATTCATGCTACCTTTGCCAATGATCCAGAAGAAGAGAAATACTAAGTGTCCTTAACAACTAAAATGAACTTACAACAGTTTTAAGCGTTTTTGTCGGAGACAAAAACCACCTCCACTAGACTAGAATAACAGTAAGATAAATAAATAATGCTGGACAATTCACACAGCATTATCTAGCCTCATGGTAAGCAGAGCTTGTGTTATGGGTACTAGATAACTGATATACATAATATAATACATTACATAGATAGATATTTTTTATTATACATAGAAAACGACCAGAACCACCCGGAACAAATATCTGCAGATCGTACACACAATTGTTCCGAGGCGGGAATCGAATCCGCAACCTCCTGCGTCGCAGGCGGACCTTCGCCCACCGCGCCACATCGGTCGTCAAATTTTAAAGAAGTTTTTGTATCTCATTTTAAATGAATATTTTTTGTTTTTATGAGAAATAAACATCTTTAAACCGCAAACTACTCGTATTGAGTGATATCATGTGGGTAAATTGATCTCATTTTTAGTTTTGGTTTTGGTTTGATGTTGATCATTTCGCTTCCACGTTTTTATAGAAAGACTAGCTGTTCCCCGCTGTTTCACCCATGTCAAACTCGAATTTCACTTTATTAGGTGATTTTTTTACACCTTGGGTTGCATTATTGGAGTTTTAGTAAGTATCCCTAACTTTTTTGAAAATAAAATATAGCCTATGTTCACCACGGATATTGTAGCTTTCCAACGGTGAAATAATTTATCAAATCGGTCCAGCAGTTTCGGAGCCTATTCAATTACAAACAAAAAATCAAAAAATCAAACATTTCCTCTTTATAATTTTATAGAAAGATGAGCGACTTGTTTAGCCTTAATAGACTATTACCAAAAAAAATATATATATTTTTGTCAATAACTTATACCAATAATTATTTATATTGACATGCAGAGCTGGTGGCCTATTTATTTGTATTTTACACAGTAAAAAATGAATACACCAATATGTATTCTACACTATATTTTCTGCTTTCTTTTATTCAAAATTCAAACAACAAGTTTCCCTTTTCTAATTAGCAGAGTAATGCGTAACTTCTAACAGTTAATTTTGCGTGCTTCGATTCCTGAGCCGTGAGCCTTCGATTTAGATGTGTATCTAACAACTGTCCGTTCCTACAAGAAGTATTAAATACTGTGGCATTTTTTTTATTCTGGAGAGTGTTATGCAAGATCTGCCAACGAAAGAAATTGCTAATATTTTTCAAAGTCATGTATACTTAACACGTTCACTGCCAAGCTTTAGGAATGCGGGCTTGTGTTTTTTTATGTCGTGATCTTCACTCAAGAACACGTTTACCCCAGTCGGTTCTTCGCGAGATATGGCCGGCCCACTGCTACTTCATCTTGATAATTCTTACAGCTATTATATTTTTATGTAATTTTGCACAAAAGAATTACATCACAGCACTATTTTTGATGACTGTAATTAATTGAATCGATAATGTTGCATGAACCATCCTCGCGGTAAACAGGAAATCGGTCCGGTTTTCGCGCGGACGCAGGTTTTCGCAGCTTATGATGTAGCGATAGCATAAAAATCAATTAATGGACACGCTATTTTCATGTTAAATTGAATTAATAAATATATTTTATTTCTTTGATCTAAAATTACGAATGAGAGACAGGTCCTGTCCTATTACTATTATTATTGACTTGCGTACTGAGTTTTATACGTTTGATTCATCTGAAAAATTAAGCGGCTTTATTACAAGAGTAACAAAATATAATTTTGTATTTTCGAACTATACAACGCTTGTTAGACCATTGCATCGCGTCTAGGGTTTACTGATTATTATTTGTTATCCAGTACTAAGTAGTCTTATAATCGTTCAACTAAGTTTGTTTGTGTGTTGTGTATGATAAATAATTTTCTTTCATTCTTTAGCATGGCAACAAACCATGGACGTCACGTCATCTTGAATTCGGTATGAAATAATATCGTTATCGGTGACGTCTCGGTGACGCCGGCGGTATGAAAATGGCGTAAACGCTAATCGCGACGTACGTTGCTATGAATTCAATTTTTAAAAGAAAAAACTATGTTGTCCCTGAGTTCCTAAAAAAAAACTTTCATCGCCAACGACGTACATATATTGACGTGTTAAACCACCTACCACCTGCGACGCCAGCGCATTTGTTACAATGCACTTGTCCCCGCTTCGCAGGGGCGGTAACTCCAATACTCCAGTCATCTCGTGACCACGACGACAGTGAGTATACCTGTTGAAAAGTTGGAAAAAATAGGTAAATAAATGCGATAAAAATCCGTTAAATTAGTACTTAATTTTTGACAATAACTTGTTCTGCAGACCCTACGCGAGTTAACCCTTGGTATCGTTTCGCGAGTTTGCCGCTAAAAGTACTAATTCCGGTCCTCCGCCATCCGTCATCGCGCCCTTTCATTATCACCGACAAAGGTCCGTTTTGCACCTGTGCTGGATAGATAAAGTAACAAGTCTGAATTATAAACTTTTCCAAAACATTTTTTTTGGAGTTTGCTTGAATTATTGTTTGTTTTTCCGCGTTTTCCTTGACTAAAAAATTGTTTTTTTAGAGTTTGGATTATTGTTTGTTTTTCCATGTTTTCCTTGACTATAATGGTAGCAATTATTTACTAATTAATTAGTCGTTTATAGTGGTAGTTGCAAACATCTTACAAAGGCGGTAAAAAAAAAGTTCATCTTTTTAAACTGTATTTTTGACAAAACCATAGACAAAAACGTCGTTTTTTGTATTAAAGTAAATAAAATAGCACAACTCAGGAAAACTCTTTTAAATCAAATCCAATAAATAAATAAATAATGCTGGACAATTCACACAGCATTATCTAGCCCCGTGGTAAGCAGAGCTTGTGTTATGGATACTAGATAACTGATATATGTACATAATACAATACATTACATTCATAGATATTTTTTATTATACATAGAACTACCAGAACACCCGTAACAATTATCTGCAGATCGTACACACAATTGTTCCGAGGCGGGAATCGAACCCGCGACCTCCTGCGTCGCAGGCGGATTCTGCCCACCGCGCCACAGAGGTCGCCAATCAAATTATCATATATTTTTACCTTTTATACAAGATTTATTTGTAACAAAGCTTCTTTATTTTTTGTCTAACAGATAATTATGCAAGTATTCATAAATATTTAGTCAAATATATCTACGTGTAGTAGACAGTCCATTAATTAACCCAGTTACATCGCTAAAGTGCAGTAATGCGTTTAGTAACAAATGGACAATAATTTACTTACATGAAAGTTGGCAAAGAGATGAGCTATGTTGCAGTCATTGTAAGAATTCAATACTTTTGTTTTAAGTAGTCATCATCATCATCATCAGTCGATAGCAGTCCATTGCTGGACATAGGCCTCCCCCAATGAGCGCCATAGCGCCCTGTCTTCAGCTTGCCGCATCCAGCATTTACCAGCAGTCTTTCGCAGGTCATCCCACCTGGTCGGAGGGCGTCCTACGACGTTTACCGAGTCACTAATTATTATTAGTGATATCATGGGTCCCATGAGATCACTTTGAATAGTGTGTATTATTAAAAGTACGAAACTTTCGTACTTTTAATAATATTCACTATTATTAAAAGTACGAAAGTTTGGATGCTTATTATCTCATGAGACTGGTGATCTCATGGGACCAATGATATCACTAATAATAATTAGTGACTCGGTAAACGTCGTAGGACGCCCTCCGACCAGGTGGGATGACCTGCGAAAGACTGCTGGTTTTCTAATAATGCCAGCGTTTTCTTATTTTTCCCTATTTCTTCAATCAACAGTAACTAACAAAGCAACGAAAGCAATAAATAAAACGTTTACACGAACTACTGATTAACTGCGCGCGCGCAGGTTGGCGCGGACTGCGAATATGTCAGGTGGATATTAATGTCTCTGTTTCCGGTTTAAAAAAATGCTGGATAAGTTAAACTGCGGTTAAGTTTTTAAGTTATGCGATCGGAGCATCATCATCAGCCTATAGCAGTCCACAGCTGGACATAGGCTTCCCCCAATGAGCGCCATAGCCCCCTGTCTTCAGCTTGCCGCATCCAGCATCTACCTGCAGTCTTTCGCAAGTCGTCATCCCACCTGGTCGGAGGGCGTCCTACACTACGTTTACCAAGTCGTGTTCACGTTTGCCCCAGCGGCCGTCGTAATAAAACTAATTTATTTTGGCAATGCTATAAAGCAGGGCCATATAGCTTCCTCTTTAGTACGCTTCCGGCTGGTCATATCAACCACTTGAGCAACCTGTAGATGTTTGCAATAGTCAGCAGTTAACTGAATTGTAGTTTTAATTGTAGTAAATAGAAATTCTAATTTGTAAAGTTTATATTATTTTTAAATAATTTAAATATACAAGATAAAGTAACGTAAATTAAAATGATTTGATTGTTTTGAAAAGATTATAAGCCTACTTCGAATTCCTTGTTATTAATACTGTTTTTTTATGTTTCCGGATAACTATATCTCAGGAATATTTTTGATGGCTATCGTAAACAATCTACAAGTACCTCAGTTGATCAATATTCATACTACCGTATACGTAACCATTTTCGGATTGAATGACAATGTTGACACTTTCTCTTTTACTACCTACAAAGAGAAGTTGGTAATGAATATAATTATAACCATACTAACGCACCTTCCCGGCTTCGCACGGTTTTAGTACGGATCCCTAACTTTTTTGAAAACATTATATAGCCTATGTTCACCGGAGATAGTGTAGCTTCCCAACGATGAAAGAATTTTTCAAATCGGTCCAGTAGTTTCGGAGCCTATTCAATACAAACAAAGAAACAAAAAATCAAACCTTTCCTCTTTATAATATTATATAATAATATAATCTAACTTAGCTGCCCCGCGGTTTCACCCGCGTGGTGATAGGTATTTTGGATAATATACAATATATCTTTATAAATTGTAGCCTATGTGTTATTCTGATGTATAAGCTATTTATTGTAAAGTTTCATTAAAACCCATTCAGTAGTTTTTACGTGAAAGAGTAACAAACATCCATCCATATCCATACATACAAACTTACAAACTTTCGCGTTTATATTATTAGTAGGATAAATATCTACTATTTACCATTGACATTGTCAACTTGTATTCACTTATCTCCAAAAACAGAAAAACAAAAACTGCTTCTTAGCTCTGTCAAAAAACCAACCACCTGCTGCCTCAAACTTTACTACGTCATTATTCTTAAAACATTTTTTTTTTAAACGCAATAAAACAAGTAAATATTTATTAAAAACTCATCCCATACTAAATAACAAGTATAAAACAACTGCCGGCTTTATTTCAATTGCGCGAACAAGGACATAAAAACTTTAAAACGTAAAAATAAAAACGCAAAAATGAAAACGCAATCGATATCATAAATTCAGTAGCGACGCTTTAAGCCTTTGGTGGAGATAAGGGACATGCCAAGGCGTGTCAAGTCTAGATGGTTTTTGGGTTCTTCCTAAAAATACGAGAAATCAAAACATAAGAATGCAGTCGCTAGCATTCCTTTACAAAAAATAAACGTTTTGATGTTACAGCCTTACACTATTGTGCTTAGGTGTAGGCTATTTTCAAAGCCGTATAAAAAAGCTCAGTTATTGATTAATCAGTCAGCTGGCTGCATTACCCATTCTGTATAGCAATGCTGATAAGCTGCTCAAGACCTTTCGTGCTCGAGTCGCTTCGACCAGACGCTCAAATATAAAAAAGAATAGATTTTTTCAATTCGTTTATTATATACAAATAATTATTTATATGAAGGTGGATGAGGTTTACATTTTATGTCTTTATTGTTGTTTGTTTCATCATCATCAGCCTATAGCAGTCCACTGCTGGACATAGGCCTACCCCAATGAGCGCCATAGCGCCCTGTCTTAAGCTTGCCGCATCCAGCATCTACCTGCAGTCTTTCGCAGGTCGTCATCCCACCTGGTCGGAGGGCGTACTACACTAAGTTTAAAAAATAAAAAAAAAATGCTGGACAATTCACACAGCATTATCTAGCCCCATGGTAAGCAGAGCTTGTGTTATGGGTACTAGATAACTGATATACAATTACATAATACTATATATTACATAGATAGATATTTTTTATTATATATACATAGAAAACGACCAGAACACCCGGAACAAATATCTGCAGAACGTACACACAATTGTTCCGAGGCGGGAATCGAACCCGCAACCTCCTGCGTCGCAGGCGGACCTTCGCCCACCGCGCCACATCGGTTTACCGAGTCGTGGTCTCCACTCAAGAACACGTTTGCCCCAGCGGCCGTCGGTTCTTCGCGAGATATGGCCACTTCAGCTTGCTAATTCTTTGTTGTTTGTTTACGTAGTAATAATTTTAATTATATTGACTTTCGTAAAACCAATCAAATTCCCATGGGAGATTTACTGGAATATTCGTATTTTTATACGAAATTTCGAATTTAACGCGGGATAAAACCGCGGGTATTGATTGACATTACAGAGTGCACTAGATCGGGATAATCTGCTGATCCAGTGCACGTTACGCTGCGTACGGTTAGATTCCGATCCGTTGGCCTCAGAGCATTAGTCACGGTTTGCTTAGTTCATTTCCTACGGAACCCTATAAAACAGCGAGCTAAGCCTCTGTCGCTAAAGCGCGCGGTAGTTTGTATAGAAGTGTCAAACTGACAAGTGACGTACGCGCAGATGCGCACGCGCGTGTTCGGAATTTGAAAAATGTACGGCCAGACAGTACTTACTTTGGACCGGAAGCAGACGACCTCAAACTTAAGTAAGTACCCAAAATTCTATGATTTTTTTATTATAGGTTTGAGTAACATTTCTCACATATATTTTGCCTTTGATTTGTGGACGCGAGGACTACCCTTTTATTGTAAAATTAAAATGCCTCAGTACTAAGGTATTATAATTATTTGTATGGCTCGTAAATAAGTTTAGAAGTTGTATGAATTATATTTCGTTTCATTAAAAAGTGCTGATATTTTTTTCATTACCTATGTAAAAGTCAAATCATTTTAAAGCAATAAAATTTAATTATTTAGAAGAAAGAAAATTTGCGGTGACCGGTAAAAGAAAGAGAATGCTAGATTCATTGAAAACAAACAGAGTACTACTAAATGTAGCTTTAAATTTAACTTCATAAAATACGAGTAGTTTCAAACACTTTCCGAACTCCTTAAAACTAAGATCATTAACCATGCAACGCTTCGTAGGTTTGTAATAATTCAATACTAATGTGAAATGTTTTTGATAAATTGAAAGAAAAATATTACTTGCAAGTAAAAGAAAAATGTTTTGCGTGTTTTAATCTTAAGTAAGATGTAACGGTCACCTTCTTACAAAGTAATGTAGTAGATACTATTTATTTTAAAAATAATATCGAATATAATAATCTCGAAAACGATGGGTTATATTAGGTATATCCCGTATAATATGTATATACTCGTCATTCAATAAATTAACTACTCTACATTAAGACGAAAATAGATTCTTAGTAGGCTACTAGGATATTTGACATTAAGGTATGGTTAAAGTAACCATAAGTTAGGTATAATAATAAATAATGCTGGATAATTCACACAGCATTATCTAGCCCCATGGTAAGCAGAGCTTGTGTTATGGGTACTAGATAACTGATATACATAATACAATACATTACATAGATAGATATTTTTTATTATACATAGAAAACGACCAGAACACCCGGAACAATTATCTGCAGATCGTACACACAATTGTTCCGAGGCGGGAATCGAACCCGCGAACTCCTGCGTCGCAGGCGGACCTTCGCCCACCGCGCCACAGAGGTCGTCAGATATACAATGTGTATTGTCGAACCTTGATCAAACGAGATGTGCGAATACACGACATATATTTATCGATAAAAAACAAAAAATAAATAATTATATGTATCTCAAAAATAAAGCCGATTTAATTTTTTTTTTAATGAAAACTACTTCATCTGGTTTTTTCTTCGTTTCTTTTTGAGTAAACGGTGTATTTTATTCAAAGTAGCCTCATTTGAAAGCTCATTTGAAAGCCTCATTTGATCGTACATACAATTGTTCCGAGGCGGGAATCGAACCCGCGACCTCCTGCGTCGCAGGCGGACCTTCGCCCACCGCGCCACATAGGTCGTCAGATATATATGTATATATTTATCTTTAAATATTCACGTTATGTTCATATTTATTCTAGCTTATCTTTGGTACACCCCCTGCCTTTCTTAAATTCATATAATCAAAGGTTGCCTGGAAGATCGCTTCTAAGCGATAAGGCCGCCCATTGTAAGTAATTGTATCATGTGATGTATTTTATAATAATCTGTAACCGGTGTACAATAAAGTATTTTTGTATTGTATTGTATTGTGGTATATGTTAGATAATTTCCCCTCGAAAACAAAAAAAAGGTATTTACCTACTTGACAGCTCTAAAGTTGATTATTTAATTAAAAAGGCAGGTGTCTTTGCTAATAAATATGATAGAGTCTTCATTTTGACGTATTATAATTTCTTGAGACGATTACCACGGCTTTGTCAAGCGCACTTACGTCAAGATGGCCGCGAAACGAGGTAGTAAGTACATAATGTAGTGCAGTAGCACCTTGTAATAGGGATTAAAATACGTATTATATTGTTTATTTTGCCATGATTAATTATTATTTTGTTAAATAAAACTACTGAATACAGCAATCCGCCATGACATTTTGACAACCAATCAGAGCATTACACAACTGTGACGTCATTTCGTCCCAATATGTAATGTCGCTCAGCTAGCTATGGAAAAAGCTCGGAGTTTCTCTGAAGGATTTGTAACAAATACATCCGACAGAGAACCAAAGTTATCGACATAGCTCTGAGAATTAGCAAGCTGAAGTGGCAGTGGGCCGGCCATATCTCGCGCAGAACCGACGGCCGCTGGGGCAAACGTGTTCTTGAGTGGAGACCACGACTCGGTAAACGTATTTATTATAGGGTTGTAGAGCGAAATTCAATTCCTTCAAAATCCTTTTTTTCTAGAAATATTATTTCTTACAGTTCAGTTTCTCTAAATCAGTCATCATGCCTAAACTATAATCGGTGTCCTTACAATAATAATAGCTCTGACGTATCCCACAGCTGGGCAAAGGTCTCCTGCGCTCTAACCACGCATCGCAAGCCGTAGCCAGCTAAACTGACATATGGCGTTGGTGTTCGTTGTTTGGTTTGTCTGTTCGTCAGGCCATTGCTTCTTAGATCTACCACGACACTCAGGCTTCGGGCGCACTGACTGACTGACACCCTTCGTTTTGGATAGTTAAGATAATATACCTTAGAGAATTCAACCAATGAATTCTCTAAGGTCCAAAGGTTAAAATAATGTTAAAATAATTTTCAAAGTAAGGTAGCCACCAAATTCAAATTCAATAGTATTTATTTTCTTTAGGCTTACAAATAAGCACTTAGACAAGTCATATTTTATACATTATCAAATAATATTATTTTAATGTTCACTTCAATTTTTTGTCCACCGAAAGTTCGGTACGGCCGTCTTTCGTTTTGTCCAATCCAATGTTAGTCAACTTTGTTAGATTTTCAAAGTAGACCTCCAAGAGTCTTGCTATTATTTAAATATATTACGAGTATTATAATTTCTAAAGTACCCTCACAGAACTCAATGTTTTATCTGGGTCAAGTAAAAATTCTTATAAAATAGTTCAAAAGTTTTTCTAACAGATATTTGTATATGCATAATTATGAATACTTTCCAAGGCTTACCTCCTTGCAGTTAATAGGTTCACGTTATTACGTGAATTCACGTCACAACTCAAAATCACGTCGAGTTAAATTAAATGCATACAATTAACGTTTCTGTCGCAACATTATTGTTGTAGAATATTTTAATTTGTTACGTTTCAAAGAACTTTGCGGTATTTTTGTTTTCTGTTTGTCATTAGTTTTCTAGTTTATTGTTATATATATTTTATCGCGCAAGAAATAATAAATGCCTAGTGCGCCTTACGCGCCGCAAGTGAAGGTCCGCCTGCGACGCAGGAGGTTGCGGGTTCTATTCCCGGCTCGGGACAAATTTTTGTACAATCTGCAGATATTTGTTCATGGCATTCTGGTATGTATAATGAAAAATATCTACATATTTCATGTACTGCATTATGCATATCAATTACATATCTAGTACCTACCGATAACACAATAAAAACGACCAAAACACCCGGAACAAACATCTGCAGATCTTACAAACATTTGGCAAGCTCAAGGGGCTGTTTGGTGATCAACCAGCGCCATCTACCACAACACCCAAACTTTACCCCCTTTTAGGTTTAAAGAACTTTATTTTCTCATAAAAACATTACAGTTCACTTAAAATGAGATAAACTTAAACAGTAATATGTGTACTAAATATAAGTTAAGTAAGTATAACTCCTGGGCTCTGAAGCTTAACCTAGATTAGTTATCATAACTAATTATATTATATGTATATATTAGTGGTAATTTATAATTATGTACATATGTAGTTATATTATTCTATTGAGTAGACATGTGCTTTCAACATATTTTTATACATATTAATGCTATCACATTCTTGTATGGTATTTGGTAAATTATTATAAACACGTGCTCCCTCTGAAAGAATCGTATTTTTTCCGTAGTTCGTGCGTATGTTGGGTAATTTTAGTTTAATTTTATTTCTAAAACTGTATTTACTTTCTTTTAATTCTAGGCTTAGATTTGATTGTATAGACTTTGAAGTGATATTTTTTATTAGAAGACATGTGTTAAAAATATATAGTTGCTTTAAATTTAGTATTTTTGTTTTTTTATATAATTCTTTTGTGGGCGTATGATATGAATAGTGATATAAAACTTTAATAATTTTGTTTTGGACTCTTTGAAGGGGTTTAACTTTTCTAAAGTGTTAAACCTAACACTAACTATGAAGCAATTAATTTTAATATTATTCTATGGAGACAAAATGTAACTGATGTTTTACAAATGATATTAGTATTCTGTCCATGAACCGGTAGGACTACATATGAAAATGTAAAGTAGTTAATTTGTAATTTATATTGATGAAGCTGAGTTAATTTCATGTTTAAGTGCCTACGTTGCAAGCATGTGTCATTTCAGCAGCTTTATTCGTCAATCCTTAAACAAAATTTACTTACCAATATATATTACCGAATAAAACTTCTGAAACTATCATGGTTGTTACCACTAAAGCCACACGCGCCGCGTTCTGATACCGTCGTCAGTGTTGTGTGTCGTGATCGAGCTGCGTGCGATAATAATGATACCGGTGGTAGTGGTAACGTTCGTAGCAAAAGACAGAAAATGAGGGTAGATCGGTATATCTGCTCATAAAAACAAACTCACAGTGTCTTCAGTTACTCCGTGATCATGGCGCATGAAACTGTGCCGAAATATTGGAAAACTCGAAAATCAAATCATGGTAAATATCCCGTTTAAATTACTTTAATATAACCGAATTACATAATAGCTATTAAAAATGTTATAGCTAAGTGTAGTTTAGTATAGTTATGTGTTAACGTGCTGGGTTAAAGTTCATGGTCATCTATTTATTTATTTATGTAGGTAGTCCAACATGAGATCACAAAGAGCATCACGTATTTGTGTAGTTTTAACTTTGTTTACACAGAAACACCATAAACACTATTTGTCCTGCTATCACTAGTATTTCTATGTATGATAAAAAGTATCTACATATGGAATATATTGTAATAAGTACCTATATCAGTTATACAATACAATACAAAAATTCTTTATTGTACACCATAATTAAATTAATCATTACAAAAATACATTATATGCGACAGGTACAATGGGCGGCCTTATCGCTTAGAAGCGATCTCTTCCAGGCAACCATTATATTTACAGTTATCTAGTACCCATAACACAAGCTTTGGCTTGGCTCGGGGCTAGGTGATGCTGTGTTGCATTTTTTTTTTAAATGGCACGATATATACAAGTTCAGGCTATAAGGCAAAACGATGTCTACATTTATTTATTTATTTATTGTAATAAGTTTACAAAGCAGTTTACAATCACATTTATGCCTTAAATAATAGAGTTACAGTAGTGAACCAGATTGTAGACCTAGATGTAAACATAACAAGTTTAGAAAAGTGTTGCAAACATAGCCAAAACAATTTCCATATAATTAAATGTTTTTATTAAAGTTAAAGTTTCTTACACACACTTCTTTCTTTGATACACTATGTATTGTTTAGGTATATATAATATTATACATTAAAGAAACAGATAATTCAAACCCAATCCACAATTTTTCTATATAAAAGGCCCTAATCCTAAAATAAGCTAGAAGAGAACGGTACATAACGACCAGCCTCCGAATGCTGCTGCTGGCGTGACCGTCTCTCAATTTGAGCAGCTATTAGCTGATTACCTTCACGGAACTGGATCTATCCGGTGCCGGTGGCACAGGGATGGTGACGAGACTTCTTTGCACTATTTTTAACTTTATCCAATGAACATCTTATCACAAAACACTACGCATCACATTTTAGGAATTGGGCGTAGGTCCAACTGCGGCGCAGAAGCATATATAGATCCATTTTTAGTATACATACAAAACGACCAGAAAATCCTGAACAAAATATCTGCAGATCAGACAAACATTTAACCCGAGGTGGGAATCTCCTGCGTCACACTGTGCCACCGCGCCACAGAGGTCGACGATATTTCACGGATGTAGGTATACTACAGTACAGGTCATAGATAGATAGATAATTACTTATTGCACACTTAGTATAAAATAACAATGTAAAAAAAAACTATAGAAATCGGCGGTCTTATCGCTCAAGAGCGATATAGAAATAATGTAAATAGGTCTCGACTTGGCACCAAATTAGGATTAGAACCCATACTGCATAGTCGGCCCTACCTCCCACCAAGCCAATACAACACGCTTATAACAAAATTAAATGTAAAATTTTATAATTAAGGTGTCTCTACATATCTTTGTGAGGCCCCGCCGCCGGTACAATATTTGGGACTCATTACAATGTCAATATAAGATTAGGGATAAGTCCAATTTTGAGGAAACAACCGGTCAATAGGAGTTTTTCTGAAGCGATTACAGACGCCGCAAGACAGAAATAATTTTGAAGGTTGGATAGGGCTGCGGAAAAAGACGGATTTGAAAATGTTGAAAAAAATTAAAATAACCTAAAATCTACTCCCAGAACTATTATTTAACTGTACGGAACCAAACAAGCTAATAGTTTTTCAGGGTTTTCATCATGATCAAAAAATTCAATACCATCGTCATTTAGTAGTCGTCACAGGGTACCAAAAGCTTTTTATTCGATTTTTATGTACTTCTCCGAGATGCCTGATAAAAAGTTTAGGTGAGGCCAGGTTGCACTTTGGTTCCACAATAAATAATAATGCTGGACAATTCACACAGCATCATCTAGCCACAATAGTGTGTGATTGAGTGCTAGTTTTAAAGACTTACCTAAGGCACATGTTGAGGCTCCTGTTTCAGGCTCTATAATTTTAGCTGGAATTATATTAAAATTAGGGGGGTATGGATTATTCCGTGTGATAATTTTTTTACAAGAAAATAATATAAAAATAAATTATTTATTAGGTGTATCTAATATAGCTTAAGCTTATCAAGGTCAAAAACTCTTAAAAATTAGGTACCCCTTAAATATTGACTCAGAAGTAATAAATATTTTTATAGTTTAAAATCCGGCTATTTGCAGCCGGATTTCAGAAATCCTTTTTAAAAATACAAAGATACCTGTCGATGTTTTTAAAAATACCCCAAATAATAATATGCACCAGTTTGATTGACAGTTTAGAAGTTGAGTGCGGTCAAAAAAATTCGGACAATTCGAATTTAAATCGATTCGTTTCAAATTAGCACCGATTATCGATTCGAGCATATGTTACAATCGAATTATGCTTGTGGTTGAATTAAATTGGTTTGAATGAATTATATTTGAATGTATCTGCGAAACAATTACCTAAAAAATTCAAATTCTGTACCCTTATGGAATTCTTTCATTAATTACAAGACAATACAATACATAAACACTTTATTGTACACCAGATACAGATCATTAAAAAATACATTACGTGCGACAAGTACAATGGGCGGCCTCATCGCTTAGAAGCGATCTCTTCTAGGCAACCTTTGATAATTAATTATTATCTAATAATATTAAAATTTTAGGATTCAAATTCATTTTTGTTTTAGGAAACATTAATCATTTCTAAAAAAGTAAGTAACCTTTGTACATATATTCAGGTGACTGCTTCCCTTTTGCCATCCTTTTTGTCTTGCAAGCCTTTTATGTATAATTATGCAATGAGTTTAATAGTTACTTCTTTGCCTGAATGTAAAATATTAAATGAAACTACACAGTCAAAAGAATAAGTTAGTAAACTTCGATATAGACACCAAGATATTTTATGTCAACAAAGACATTAATGAATGAACCTTTACAAAAGCTGTTATAGGTATATATTTATTTATTGAGATAATAACATCATAACAGGTTTTTTTATTAAGCCCTAAAGCGATGTTATAACTACTTAAGTATACTTAAAATGACATATTTTTGTACATACACACAATACTAATTAATTTATAATTTTGTTAATATTGTTATATTACGCTTTAGTTATAACCTTGATAGGTTAACACTAAAGCGTAAATATACTTACACAACAAATCATCTCAAATGTGCAGTGAAATTATAACTATTTGAATTCGAAAACAAATGATAGATCAATTAAATGATGAATCAAAGCTTTTAAAACCAAAAATAAATAAATAATAAATAATGCTGGACAATTCACACAGCATTATCTAGCCCCATGGTAAGCAGAGCTTGTGTTATGGGTACTAGATAACTGATATACTTATTACAATATAATATATAGAAATGTCGTAAAATACTCGTATTTTCCATCAATATTCCTTAGGATTTGTAACCTCTTTGTATACAAAAAATATCCAGGTCTTTGAATCGGAGTATAGGTAGGTACTGTAAGTACTAGAAATGGTCGGTGACTATACCATAGTAACAATCAAGAAGAGATCCGAAACGGATATTCGACGACCGATGTGGCGCGATGGGCGAAGGTCCGCCTGCGACGCAGGAGGTTGCGGGTTCGATTCCCGCCTCGGAACAATTGTGTGTACGATCTGCAGATATTTGTTCCGGGTGTTCTGGTCGTTTTCTATGTATAATAAAAAATATCTATCTATGTAATGTATTGTATATTGTATATCAGTTATCTAGTACCCATAACACAAGCTCTGCTTACCATGGCGCTAGATAATGCTGTGTGAATTGTCCAGCATTATTTATTTTATTTATTATATTATTTATATACGAACGAGGTGATGAAAATCGTCAGTTCAAATCAGTGTTTCGTCATTTAACTACTATTGCAAAATGCCCGTAAAAATAACTATATTATCTACTTTAATGCCCATATTTTTGTTTTGAAAGTCGGTAACTTGGTGAAAAACTAAGACAAACAAAGAGGGTGTTTAGAAACCCGGCATCAGTTGTCGGCGCCTGTCGCTAGATGCCACTACTCGTAGCAAAGTGGAAGAAATAAACTAATATATTTAAACAAGATGCGCCCCACGGCTTCGCCCGCGAGAAACCTTTACCCTGTTAGTTGTTATTTTTCGAATTTGCCGATTTTTTTTAATGTTAACCTATCACAAGACAGAAAAAGAAAAAAACAAATACAAAATATGTTGTACAGTGGGCGGCCTTATCGCTATGAGCGAACTCTGCCAGGCAACCTTTAACCACCTTTAACCTACGTGATAAATACTCAAAAAATAATCTTAATGTTAACAAATCGCGAAAGTTTCAAACGAGTGAATTGATATTTTGCTGCTTAAGTCCAATAGAAAATACTTACCAATTTTGCTATTTACCCTATTCACAAGAACTGCCACAATTATTTTCCCTAATATCTTTCGGAAACCCGAAAAGCAAATTAAACTAAAACAAAGCCTGTCCCTAAATATGAAGTTTGATTTACGTGCCCTCCCGCCCGCACCCCGCGAAGTAAATCACCCTGGAATTGCCTCAAATCACGCGGATGTCTGTTACGATTCGGGGGGTGGGGGGTAAGGGATGAGTTGAAAGCGAGCTTTAGTAAATATAAAGGTTGTCGCAGATCTTGACCGCAGCACTGCCGCACAGCAGCTATCTGAAATGGGCATTCGGGCTGAGAGATAACAATTTACAAAGACAGAATCAGGCAGCGCGTGGGCATTTACAGATTTAGGCTGGTTAACTACGAAACCTATTTATGTTGAAAGAACACCAACGTATTACACTAAATAGACTTTAATTGGAATTTAGACCTATATAATATATCAATTTCTTAAAAATCTAAGCCGTCACCAGAAGGCAGGGTGCCCAAAATGCTGACAACATTCCCACGTTGAAAGACAATAACTGGCTATGGTATAATAAGATTTAATATATAATCTTCAACTGAACATTTTCGCTTAAAATTTGTAACTTGCACCACACCCCAACTAGTAAAATTTTAGCTACAAGTGAGGCCGTAAAAGGCCGTATAATTTTTTATTAATTCAACGTAGTAAACGCATTCTGGTTACCATGATGTCATATTTAGGACTTGAATATGGTACAATTTGTACTAATAATAAGGCGTTTATCAGGGGAAGGCCTGCGTCCAGCAGTGGACCAATATATGCTGTCGTGGTGGGGAGAGATGAATTATACCTAAAAGTTGGCCACTGAAGTGTATGAATGAATAAATGAACACTTTATTGCACTAAAAATTAAAAAACCTTATATCTAGATATGAAATATTAACAGTACAATAGGCGGCCTTATCGTTGACAGCGATTTCTCCCAGGCAACCTAGACAAGTGTACCTCGCCAGTTGGTAAAATTTTGGTAATATGACATCGTCGTGTCGTAAAGTTCAGTTCAGTTCTTTATTGATAGAATTTTCTCATATGTGAAATATAATACACATAGGTCAAACACTACATAACAAAATAAATATAATTAAGTACAAAATAGTGTAAGAACTAAGTACGGAAATAATTTTCCTTGGTAATTTTACCAATAATGAATTATTATTTAAATATAGTTAGATAATTATTTTCTGCATACTTAGTTTTCAACAATGATGAATAAAAACCTTAAAAAACTAGATACAATTGGCGGTCTTATCGCTCAAGAGCGATTTATAAATATTATATAGGTACTAGCTGCGCCCCGCGGTTTCACCCGCGTGGTGACAAATATTTTGGATAATATACTATATATCTTTATGAATTGTAGCCTACATATGTGTTATTCTGATATGTAAGCTATATTATTGTAAAGTTTCATTAAAATCCATTCAGTAGTTTTTATGTGAAAGAGTAACAAACATCCATCCATACTTACAAACTTTGAAGTTTATGATATTAGTAGGATGTATGAATCTGCGACATCGGCGTCATCTAATTTGTCATCGAAGAACTCTTCTAAACTGTAGTGGGCATACTACAGTTTAGAAGAGTTCTTCGACAAATGTGTCCACTAGGATTGTCTGCAGTTGACTAGATGTCACGAAACGGCGTTTTTTGAAGGACGAAGAACTTTTAAATTTTGTTTATGTTGCGATATCTGTAAGTTACTAGTTCTAGAATTTTACGGCGCTAAAAGAAACGGGCTTAAAGAAATTTTAATTTTGTAAGTTCTTTTTAAATTGTATATGCTTAATATTTTAATATGTATCTTGACTTGACGACCGATGTGGGTTCGATTCCCGCCTCGGAACCAATGTGTGTACGATCTGCAGATATTTGTTTCGGGTGTTCTGGTCGTTTTCTATGTATAATAAAAAATATCTATCTATGTAATGTATTGTATTATGTATATCAGTTATCTAGTACCCATAACACAAGCTCTGCTTATGCTTACCATGGGGCTAGATAATGCTGTGTGAATTGTCCAGCATTATTTATTTACTATTATTATTTATTAATTAGGAGATGTGGATTTTGTTCATAAATAAATATTTAAAAAAACATAATGCACCACTAAGTCAGAATTCAGTTGACTCATTACGTATCGTAGAAAGCATTTCACGTAGAGTTTTATAAACCATAACATTTACATCGCTATAACTTTGTCCTAATCGTAACGCTTGCGCACTAAAACGTTTGTAATGCGTTTTATTGGGTTTGTTATAGATAGGGCAGAAAAGCTGGGTTAGTTCCACTCATTGCCAAATTTATCCTTAAAAAAATAAATAAAAATAATTTATTTCAGATCAGATCCATAGAAAAACACAATTATTACACATTTAAATAAAATAAAACATTGCACACAATCAATCAAACTACAGATCAAACTAAAGAATACCACGGAATATTTAAATAAAAATGATGTACCTAACCGAGAGACCGCGACTCGGTAAACGTGAAAAAATTAAAACAATATATATATATGACAAAATTTGTTAATTATACGGAACACAATATCATTGTAAAATAACTCAAACTACTAGATAACTACCCATGTATAACAATACTAGCATAATATAATTAGTTAAGATAGCAAGCTTAAGTATATTGTATACATTCTCATTTAAGTTGAGCCAACCTCTATTTCGGTGCAGGATCATGGAGTTAGTCTTATTTTTTTTTTATATCACCCGTTTGTGTCACGTACCCCCAGGATAAACTCCTTTGTTTTCCGTTTGTTTATTATATGCCTTCATTTTATTATAATAAGTTTTGATTTTTTTTTGTTGCCCTTTTTACGATAAGTTTTATGTTTCAAATATTTAAAGATTTTTGTATTTGTGTTTTGTACCTATGTTTATTAATAAATGTTTTTTCTATTCTATTCTAGTGTAGGGCGCCCTCCGACCAAGTGGGATGACGACCTGCGAAAGACTGCAGGCAGATGCTGAATGCGGCAAGCTGAAGACAGGGCGCTATGGCGCTCATTGAGGGAGGCCTATGTCCAGCTAACTGACATAGGTTGATGAATTGAACCAGCTGTTCATTCCGTCCTGTGGTTTTAGTAACCTGAGATTTATTTGGCAATTATTATCTGAAACAATCGTTCGTATTCCAATGTTGCCTTTTAATTACGATTTTATTCGTATACGATACAAAGGGGGTGCACTGAGGGGTTGATTTTAATTTGGTCTCTAAAGTTTTGCAGGTTAATCCAATATAACCTGAGCTCTACTTAATAATAATAGTAAAAATATGATTTATGTATTATAGTAGACAGGTAATTACTTGGTTTTAGTATTGCTTTAATGACCGGTTCTTATTTTTATATTCTTTATGTTTTTTTTGTCTAGAAATCTAATGGGCCGTCTACAATGATAGCCAAGTGATCTCAAACATTGTAAATGAAAAGCTTGTGTTTTTAGACCGAGCCAATATGAAACTCCAGTACTCCAGTCATCCCGTGACCCGTGACAGTGTGTAAACCTGTTGAAACGTCGGGAAAAATAGGTAAATAAACGCGATAAATACCCGTTGTATCAATACTTATAATTATGTGTTCAGATCACCATCAGCCTAAAGCAGTCCACTGGACATAGGCCTCCCCGAATGGCCGCCATAGCGCCCTGTCTTCAGCTTGCCGCATCCAGCATCTACCTGCAGTCTTTCGCAGGTCGTCATCGCACCTGGTCGGAGGGCGTCCTAAACTACGTTTACCGGGTCGTGTGTATGTGTTCAGATCGCGTAAGTTTAAAAATATTGATGGGCCCAACATTATGAACTTCGCAATTGGAATAAAAAGTTTCATGGATTATTAGTAACTTCTTCCAATAATGAGTACCTAAGTAACGTAGGTTTTCTAGAACTTTAACAAGAAAGCTATAGGTATATAGAAAAGTCGAGTGTTACTAGTTACAAAAAAAATAGTGTACCTATACACCAGCCAAACTCGATGTAGAATGTTAGTAAACAAACCACCCAGAATTAAACAGAGGGTTACCTTACGACGAACGTCACTTCACTTTACCTATAGTGAGAACTATACAAACATCAATTTTATTATAATAAAAAGGGGCACCATACACCCTTCATAGCCTGTGCCCCTAGGGAGGAACAAGGGCATAAAACGTACCGTAGACATTATAAAGTGTAAAAATAAACAAATTCAAACAAAGACACCATCTTTACTGAGTAATTCGGTGGTGCTAGTGTCGCATCGTAGGGTTACCTACTAGTTGTTACCCGCAACTTTATCTGCATTACCACATTCAAGATATTTTATTTCAAACCAAATAAATAATGTTGGACAATTCACACAGCATTATTTATCCCCAAGCTAAGTAGAGCTTGTGTTATGGGTACCAGATACCTAACTGATATACCTACTTAATACAATACATAACTAACCATACATAGATATCTTATATTATTATGCAAAGAAACGACTAGAACATCCAAAACAAATATCTGCAGATCGTCCAAACATTTGTCCCGAGGCGGGAATCGCAACCTTCACAACCTTCTGAGTCGCAGGCGGACCTTCGCCCACCGTACCACAGCGGTCGTTAAAATTAATGCTATGGCGGGCTATGAGGGGCTTATTCCGATCCTCCCCCCCTCCCCTTGTACTTTCCCATTATGGAGGAAAACTGGAATTAAATAGCATAAAGTGTAATCTGATGCAGATTACATTAACATTATTTGAGTCGTTTAGTCCTAAAGGTAGCAAAATAACAGACAGCCAGACAGAGATAAACACGCTTCTGTCCACGGCTTCGCACACTTTATTTCCGAATCCAAATTATCCTATGCCTAATTTCTTGCCGAACTGTTTAGTAGTCTGGAATATTTTTTGTTATTAACATGTTCACGTTATAATTTTCACACACTTTCTCCCTTATAATATTAGTAGAATATCTAAGTAGCATTTAGTTCCATTTTTATCCACCTGAATGTGTTGTTTGGTTTGTTTGGTTATACGGTGCTAGTCCGAGCGCGTCGGCTGTTGAGGGGAAAATGCGAAAAGTCGCCCTTACAGCGGCCATGTTGTGACGTCAGCGTTCACAGCGGGGGACGGATTCAGGCATACATTTTCATGATTTTCACGGAAAATATTTAGTAGGGCTTTGAATAAACCGCGTAGAGTGATTTTTGAGTAATTTTTGTATATATTATTTTGTAACATAAATGAATGCCAAGCAATTATTATCTATAAAACATTTGATTTAAATTGTCACTGTCAGATTTAGTCCGATCAAAAACAATTATAGATACTCTTGTAACTATAATAACATGCTCATTTCAAAAGAACAATGAATGTTGTAATGTAACAGCAGAATTAATCTTTTAGTATTTTTATAAAATGAAAACTTTTCAGACTATACTTCCTAGTAAAAATCAGCCGTAACTGACTCATACCTCCAACAAAATTAAAACAAAAAGATACAAAACTATGCCCCAGCAATACACTTCGAAATGCCAAGCCAACTATCCCCCGAAACGTCAACATTACAACTGACATTGCGAAAGCGCAATTTAAAAACAAAAAAAGTGAAAATAGTAAAAATCAACTAAGTCCGGCCCCGTGCGGCCTTTGATGACGACGCTGGGTTGCGATTGGCTATTTAAAGTTAAGAGGCGTGGTAGAGTTTTGCCCCTCCCACCTCTGTTAGGGGTCTCTTGCTGATAGAGCTCACACGTCAGCCGGCGTTCGCCGCTTGCGCCACGCGAGAACACGCAAACGAAATAACCTCAAAAACACGTGCTTGATAAACGCTAAAGTGACCATTAGTGAAGTTACGAGTAAATCACCGTTTTTCGACAATATAAAAAGTGTGATCGGAATTTTTGGTGAAGTGATCGATTTTTGTAGTGACATCTAGTGGTGGATTTTGGCAGTTTGAGAAACAATAACAATTAACTTTTTGTTTATTTTTAAAAACAACATCTTCCAATTAGCATTTCCGTAGATTTAGTGAGAGCTCAAGTGTTTCTTCCAAATTAAGACAAAGTAGTATTTTCCCTTTTCCTGTAAACGTTGATTGTTTTTAAAAAACAGTGATTTCACCCCATATATTTGCAATACATGCTGAAAACAAAACAACAAATAACAAAGCAATCGATTGCGATCTCCGGCGGCAAATTTATTATTACCAATTATCGAATAATTGCCTCATTTGTTTCGATTTCTAAAAACCCTAAAACCTCAACCATTCTATTGATTTCCAAATAACTCAAACCTGTACAAAACCTAAACTGAAAAATTGCGGGCAAAGATTTTAAGGACGGTGTCTATTTAGGAGCCAGTTCCAAAAAAAATTAGTGCTTAACACAAAAACACATCTAAATTGAAGCTATATTGTTCTGATTGGAAAACAAAGAACCTACCGCATTGGCAACCAAGCGTTAAAGAACTACCTATAACAATAGCTTAGTGGTTTTTATGATTCTCATCACAACACACCAAGTCTTAACAGACTAAGAAGGTCAAGGGAACCAACAGATTAAAGTTATTTTCAATAAATTAATAAGAAAAGCAACAGATTTCTTAATACAAAGGAGTTTGGTTCAATAGAAAAAGTGACGAACATTGTGATGATATTGATAACACCAGTCGTCAGTGAATTAGAGGAACGTTTTGTGTGAATAAAATTATCTTTGGAGATAAATATTTGATGCGATAATAAAGTGACTTAATTAAAATTCAGTGGCGAACCTTACGCGGCCGTCGAAAGCACGATAAATCAAGTGACACTAAAAATAAATCGAAACAAATTTAGCGACGGAAAAATCAACGTGGACTCAAAACTCAACATCGCATATTTTGATGATTTATTTTTAAACGATAACGTTATTAAGTGCATCTGACAAAATCTTTTGGGACAGTTTAACGCGGTAACTCCTTATAATTTATATGAGGACGTCCAAACCGCCCTCAACTTTTGATCCGATTTGACCTACAAGTATCTTGAAAACCATATACCACAGCCACGGATGCGTTATTGATGCGGCACAAGCCCCGGTACTATTAAAGTAGTGACAAATTCGGACAAAACATATCGCAATCAAATCTAAATGCGGAATCATAACCCCTCATTGAATTGATGAGGTTTGCTCGAACCGCATCAGCCACAGGTACCGGGAAGGTACCCTCAGAAGGTGCCAGAAGCCGTCCAGACCTTAACGCAATCAAATCTAAATGCGGATTCCAAACCCCCCATTGAATTGATGCGGTTTGCTCGAACCGCATCAGCTAAAGGTACCGGGAAGGTACCCTCAGAAGGTGCCAGAAGCCGTCAAGATAGCCACAGATTCGAAGCTGCAGCTGTGCGGCGGCTGGCCGGGGCAGGGCTACGCACTCGAGGGTTGCGTGGACAATGGCCTGCTCCGAGCGCCTCCGCCGCACTCCAGCCAGCTCGGCACTGTATACGCTACCAAGAGGAGACGGAGGAATGGCAAAAGGTATTTATTTGTAACTTTATTTAATAATAATAATTATCGTTTATTTCTGAAGGTCTTGCATGTAACATACATTATTGGTAAAATAATAATATTGTGTTAAAGAACTATTTCTCCATTTGGTAAAATTAGTTACAAATCCTAGCTCTAACTAAGTTTAGTAACTTGTAATGTAGACACGATTTGAGCTTGTTTGTCAGGCTTTAGCAGAATATGTTGTGAAACAGAACTCCATCCATTTACAAGTGCGTCGTCACGTTGGAACTAGTGTATGTATGTCTGAAACTGCCGTAAAAGGCGTATAAACTCCGTAATTTAGGATATAAGTCAGGCTTTAGCGGTGCTATCTGTAAAGATATCGTGAAACTGGGCTCCAACCATTCCCAAGTGCGTCGTATTGGCACTAAGTATATATATGTCCTAAACTGCCGTAATCGAAGCGTATGAATTCTGTAATTAAAAGCACACCATTCCAAGCAGAAAACACCAAGGGGACTGATTATTGATTCGTTTCCGTCGGCACTCGGCTTCCTTGCCGTGTTTGATTTTTTAAAACCCGCAAGCAAACCTTTATGTTTTTCAAACCCTAGAAACTTTCAAAGCGAAGACATTTGTATCCAGCTTCGAAGAAGGTAATCTTATGATCCGGTCCATCTACATGTTGGGCCAGTCATCATAATCGTTACAAGCCCAAGCGAGTCCCAACCATCACTTGGCCAACCATGAGGATTCGCTATGGTGTTTCAAATCGCTGAGCATTACCAACGCGAAAACCATTGTCAATTAAACTATCACCCAGACTATTATAAAATAAGCCATGGGTGCGCAAGCGCATCGCTATAAAGCCGTGCTCAAACGAGCCATGACAACTACGTAAGGGAAAATAACAATTATTGTCACAGATCTATTATTACTACACTCCATTCCTAGTGCTTTCATTCTGTGACGTTTTTGTTTACCGACCTATGCCAACTTTTTGTGACAATGACATTTGATACTAGCGCATAGTTATTACTCTGCAGGCGCGCTAAATTGATGCGATAACCGGAAAGTGGACTTCTATAGCCATTTTTACAGCTCTTTTAAAGTAGAAACCTCAGTTTGTTGTTGCCGTTCATCATAGTTATTCTAGCCAGAGTTTTAGCTAGAATGGATATTGATAGGTGTAGTTATCCATTCTAGCTAAAAACTCTGGCTAGAATAACTATGATGATCGGAGAGCTGTAAGCTGTATCTATAGGTGTAGTAAAAAAAAAAACACCTGTCTATGGTGCATTTTTATCTTGTTATCTTTAGATTTTTATCATTTGCGCGTCTTTTTTAATGGGTTTTTATTAGCCAGGCAAAGCTGTATCTTAATATTACTAAGATAAAAGAGACTAGACTTTCGAAATGTATGTTTAACCATAACACTTTGACTGCGATTTTTTTTTCGACGACTGCGATCTTTTTTTTAACCTAAAAATTCGTGCTGCCGCTCTACACATCGGTTGTGTTGCGCCGCACATGCGTTTCGTTCGAAAAATATTACGGCTGTGCTGAGTCACAAGATCTGTATTTTGCTCAGCCGCTGCGCTAGTGTGGATTTACGTATATTAGTCACTTGTAGAAAACACATACCGTGTGATTTCAGCAGTCAAAGTGTTAACAAAGATATCTTAATTTGACTTGTGACTTTGTCGTCAACTTCTCTTGTGAGAAGATGGCTCAGGAATTTCAGAATAAGTAAAATGATAGTTATCGTATTTTTTATTACCGGAACTACGAATTGTAACAAAAAAATTCAACGACGAATCGTAACAAATCAATTTTTAAACAATTAATTTTTGAACACATCACAACTTTTACCATGTCCGATATTGTTAATAGAAACCTGTACCTTATGGCTTGTAATTTACAGTTCAAATTGAATCAATAACGCCGTGACAAATGAAAATCTGTTGCTAAGGTAACGAAAAATAGGAAAATTTTAAATGATTTTACAGTAATAAGCATTTGACATAAAATTCTTCCAGCTTTCGCATTCTCTGTAACAATTTTCCTAAATAATTTTGTTTCCCAACGACATGAGTGTTTACCTAACTAGTAAGAAATAAGACAAAATATAAAAAAAACAGGAAATTAAATGTATCAATACTCAATCTATCAATATTAATCCCGAACAAAATGTATGCTATTCGTTGAGATTGGCCACCATGGTCGATATTTGGCTATAAATAAATAAAATAAAATCATTTTATTTCAGATAACAGTGATCCATAATTTGTTAGTAAATATATTATGAAATTATTACTAGGGTTAGTAATACCTAATACTAAAAATTAATACTAAATTAAATCACTCTCCCCATGAAACATTTCCACAGGGGAGAGGTGATCCTACCACATGCTATGACGACATCGTCACTTTTATTTACAAACAAAAATATCGTCATATTCGTCCGACGCCTCATAGTCTGCCTGTCACAGTCACAGACCAACCGACGCCATATTTTATGATTACACGACAATAAAATAATCTGGCCAACACTTAGTAACTTTACAATCCCACAAACTTATCTTTTCAACTGACAGAGGTAGTATCATAGACATTATACCCAAATCATAGAGTAATTTTATTAGGAACCATAGAGAAATCTTTAGTTCCTTTTGATCCACCTGCACAGATAATTTGGTATAACACCCACAGAGTTACAAACCGTCTCTAATAGACCGTTCAAAAATTATGAACGGTCGATTATCGATCCGATTAATTTATCAGATTGTAATCACTCGAAGCGTGATCGATTCGAATAGCGGATGCGATAATCGAGATTTGCGAGGTGTGGTTTCTGAGTGGTTTTCACAAGTTTTTAAGTTTTATTGATTGGTCTAATGGTGCAGTTACAATGTTGGCTGAGATTTTTGTTTCATGTATAGAATTTCGTTTGACCATAATATTGGCGAAGCTTGATGCTTGATTGCTCTTACCTATGTACCACAAACGTCGTTGGTGATAATTCAAAAGAAGATCATCAGGAACAAAAGAAGAGGAAGTTCTATTTGTTATTTATTTTTTGTTGTAATTAGAACGGCCTTTTTGTTCGGCTCATGTATTTAATACTCGACGACCGATGTGGTGCGGTGGGCGAAGGTCCGCCTGCGACGCAGGAGGTTGCGGGTTCAATTCCCGCCTCGGAACAATTGTGTATACGATCTGCAGATATTTGTTTCGGGTGTTCTGGTCGTTTTCTATGTATAATAAAAACTATCTATCTATGTAATATATTGTATTATGTACCTATATCAGTTATCTAGTACCCATAACACAAGCTCTGCTTACCATGGGGCTGGATAATGCTGTGTGAATTGTCCAGCATTATATAATTACATTATATTATATTATATAATACTAGCTGTTCCCCGCGGTTTCACCCGTGTTAAACTCGAATTTCACTTTATTAGGTGTTTTATTTACACCTTGGGTTTCATTATTGGAGTTTTAGTACGGATCCCTAACTTTTTGAAAATATAATATAGCCTATGTTCACCGGGGATAGTGTAGCTTACCAACGTTGAAAGAATTTTCCAAATCAGTCCAGCAGTTTCGGAGCCTATTCAATACAAACAAATAAACAAACAAAAATCAAACCTTTCCTCTTCTTAATATTAGTATAGATGTATACGTTCGTGGTTTTCCGTCAATTGTATGGAACGATTTGGAAAGTTATTTCAGTATTGTATGGAGAATGATTCCGAGGTGGTCTCAAAAAACTTTTTCCATTCTTTCTATTGTAAAATTATTTCTGACGGGTAAGTATATGCCCCGAAAAACTTTAAAAACCGTGTAAAAATACGATAGAGGTAATACTACTCAGTGCGTCCTACCCGTTCTGACCTACGGAGCTGAGACGTGGACACTCACGATAGGGCTGGTCCTTCAGTTCAAAGTCGCTCAGCGAGCTATGGAAAGAGCTATGCTCGGAGTTTCTCTAAAGGATAGGATTCGTAACGAATACATCCGACAGAGAACCAAGGTTATCGACATAGCTCAAAGAATTAGCAAGCTGAAGTGGCAGTGGGCCGGCCATATTTCGCGAAGAATCGACGGCCGCTGGGGCAAACGTGTTCTTGAGTGGAGACCACGACTCGGCAAACGTAGTGTAGGACGCCCTCCGACCAGGTGGGATGACGACCTGCGAAAGACTGCAGGTAGATGCTGGATGCGGCAAGCTGAAGACAGGGCGCTATGGCGCTCATTGGGGGAGGCATATGTCCAGCAGTGGACTGCTATAGGCTGATGATGATGATGATGATGAATACTACTAAAGTACTAAGGTATTGAAGACAGGCTTTAGTTTTTTCAAAACATCATAATTATATCACAATCTTGACCAACCTTAGTTTTTATAATAAGTATCATTGTTTATTTATAAAAAAAGCTTTATTATAATAATAAATCATTTTATATATTTTCTATACTGTATATATCAATTATTATATCAAAAACCCACGTTTAAATCAGTACCTGACGAAGAAAGAGAAGCCTAAGCAAGCCCCAGGCAAAGCCAGCGAATAACATACAGAGACAATCCCAACAGTGGTAATGTTTCATGTCTTGTTAGGTCCTGTTTCAGCCTAGGGCTAGACATCTATGTGCCTAGAATGGCTGACAGTTTGGTTTATGGATGTTGGAATTATACGAAAACTATATCTGGAACATAATACAACAATACAATATAATTACTCTTTATTGCACACCAAATAAAAACAAATACACAAGACAGGAAAAAACAAATACAGAATGTGTTGTACAATGGGCGGCCTTATCGCTATGAGCGATCTCTGCCAGGCAACCTTTGGCCATCCAAAGGTTGCCTGGCCATACCATGCCTGTCCAATTGTCCATACCATACATGAAGTGTTAGAACAAGTGTAGACGATAATATATACCTACTGTCTGCTGTCTGCCTCGCTAAGAACCGACTACCGCTCGGGTTAACTTGAGTGGATACCGCGACTCAGAAAACGTAGTGTAGGATGCTCTCCGGCGTGGTGGTTTGACGATTTGCGAAAGACTGTAGGTAAGCTAAAGACAGGGCGCTATGACGCTCTTTAGAGGAGGCCTCTGTCCCGTTGTGAACTAATATAGTCTGATGATTATGACGAGACTTGGCAAACGCAGTGTAGGAAGCCCTCCGACCAGGTGGGATGACGATTTGCAAAAGACTGCAGGCAGATGCTGGATGCGGCATGTGAAGACAGGGCGCTATGGCGCTCATTGGGGGAGGCCTATGTCTATAGGCGGATGACGATGAACGTGTTTCTAACGTGGTCTGTACATCAATGGGCAGTGAGTGCGTTAAAACTTTAACTTTGTTTGTAAACAGACTGGTACTAGAATTAAGCATCAAACCTACTAAATATTACAAAGTTCAGTACGTCAATAAAAGCCAATTATGTTTCTATAGCCGTCTATTACCTTAACCTATCATTTAGTCGTTTACTTACTTGATAGTTGCATGCGTAAACACCTTGAAAAGGTAACCAGTTAACTATTGCTCTGTGCTCGGTCGTATCGATCGGTCAGTCGATTTCAGATTCCAAGATATATTAAGTCAACAAAGGCATTCATGGATAAAAACTTCAGAACTCATAACATATAACAGTATACAATTTAATTAATGTATTATTATTTTACTGTGATAAATTTCTATGAATCTTTTATTTAATTTTAAAGAAGGCATGTCTGTCTGCTTTTTCTATAACACAAATCATGGTGTTTCCTATATCAAAATTAATGTGTGTTACTTATATAATAAAATTGTTATATATTTTTTATGCTATAGAACCTAACGACATCTAGTGTAACATGTGTATCTACGGTGGAAATGAATAAACAATAAACAGTAACTAAAAACTTTTACAACGCGTAACTGCACACGCACAGCGAAAATGGTCCAAATTTCAGTTGGCAAGCGGACTAGACACGAATGATAAGTAGTACTTAAATCAAAGGTTTCAAACCAAAAACCTTGATCGAACTTCTGCTATTTGCTCTTTTAAAGTTTTTAATATTTTGCACGAATATTCATTTGGATTTGTAAATCCTTTGTTTACAAAAAATATCTTGGATTCTGGAACCAAATATACTAATGTTTTATTTGAGTATTTTAATGGACTTTCTTGGAAGAAACAGTCAATAACAGTTAGGTGTCTATTATACATATATATTTCACTCAGTAACGAATAATCCAACTATGTATTTAACCTAGTATTGAAACAATTGAGCTACCTACAGACTGTTGCAAACAATCTACAGCTAGCTCAACTGATCCATATTAATACCAGTTGGAAGCGACCCATAGACGCTGGCTGCATTGCCCCGCTGTATGGCAATGCTGATCTCTGATCTGCGCTGCGCCAGGTACCTACTCGCCAGCTCTCTTTGATAAATTATTTCGTTCTTGTAGAATGGTCGCGTCAAGCTGAAGACAGGGCACTATGGCACTCATTGGGGATGTCTATATCCAGCAGTGGACTAATAAATAGGCTGATGATGAATGGTCCCGAAGTGGTCCCAAATTTTTTAAAAATAGTATAAATTCAAGGGATTCTTAGTCGGGTATAAGTTTTTAAAACAATCAATTTATTTTATGTACCATTGAGTTAAAAATGACTTAAACTCCACTGCTGGACATAGGCTTCCCCCAATGAGCGCCATAGCGCCCTGTCTTCAGCTTGCCGCATCCAGCATCTACCTGCAGTCTTTCGCAGGTCGTCATCCCACCTGGTCGGAGGACGTCCTACACTACATTTACCGAGTCGTGGTCTTCACTCAAGAACACGTTTGCCCCAGTGGTCGGCTGGTTACTGGCTGATAACTATTGAATAATTATGCAGGTAGGTAACAAAGGTATAATTTTAGACTCCATATTTGTACAAAAACAAACAAATATCTCGAATTCAAACTGTCAACGACGGTAATGTGATACTACGTACCTAATTATCGTGTTTTTAAAATTCACCTGTCATGTTTCGTGCAATTTTCGAAAACAGCTGTTTCCTAATAATTTGTCGAAAACTTCAGCTTTTCTTTTTGCGCAAGTGAGTCATGGTACCTAATTTTTTTTTTATAAATTACGTAATATATAATTTTTTTTTATAGATTATATAATTTGTATTAAATTCAAAATGTTTTTTTCCTTGCTTAACTAAAGAATTCTAAAATTACAAATGCAATGATTGTCGTAATCAGCTTATAACAGTCCACTGCTGGACATAGGCCTCCCCCAATGCATCTATATCTACCTGCTATCCAGCATCTACCTGCAGTCATGACATCATAGCTATTCCTAATTTAGAAGTATATAAGAAAGATATTACAAAAAAAATTATAGACTAGTTTTTGACTGCGGCTTTGTACGCGTTGTTTGTATGGAAACGTTTTAAGGTTATTTAAATCCCATGGGAACTGATTTATGCGATAAAAGAAGCCTTTTTTTGATTTCAGGCTTATAGCTACATCTATATAAAATTTCCTGATCCGTATAGTAGTTTTGGCATGAAGAAGTTACAAACATCCATCAATGCATCCAAACATCCAAACATTCACATTTATAGTATTAGTGTAATACTTAATATGATATACACATAGTAATAAAGATTTTAAGAATCGCTAGAAAGACTCCTTCAAATTCTATAATATCTGTAAATTTTTACCAATTTTATGAGCAATATACAATAATAAAATATTTTGGCCATCAAGAGAGATATAGAGGGATATAAAAAATATAGATATACATAGAGATATAAAAAACGTTAGAAAGTCGACTACAAATTCCTCTATGAATTTGTAAATATGTGGTGTAGTAATATGATGTGTTAGCACTAAGGACACGTACGTTAGTATACCTAGATTAAGACATAGTTATAGCGCTCTGTTCCCACAGTGAATAAATGGTCTTCAACAGATATGGACGTTTCTATTATGTAGGGCTTAAACCCACACTACAACCAACATCCCTACATGGCGACCTTGCCAGGAACGCGAACGTGAAAAAAATAATTAAATAAAATAAAAATACAACTATACAATATTTTAGCCACAATTATAAGCAGGTGAATGAACTTAAATTTGTTAAGTATCCATTATATAATTACTTGTAAAATCGCTTTTACAAATTTAGCATTGCTCGCAGTTCAAATGGCAAACATTATCCTTAAGGTTTACCATCTGCAAGGCAGGTGGGATATACCAATGTACCTAGGTACTCAGACTCAAGGCTGTCAAGGAAGAATACACCTTATTTAATTAGGGTAAGATTTGAAAGTTAAATGGCTGTGTTTTTGTATGACCGTGTTGTGTGTGGTTGAAGTTTTGATGACAGTATGTTTGCATAATACTTTGTAAAATGTAAAAAATATACTTTGTTTTCAAGTTTAAGTTATTTTACGTTTGGCTGTTTTTTATTCAATTTATGAACAAACAATAATTTAATAGAATTCCTAATCATCCGAATGAGAACCAAAGTTTCCGACACAGCTCAAAGAATTAGCACTATAGTGGCAACACAAGTGGCCATATATCGCGAAGAACCGACCTCTGTTGGGGTAAAAGTAGTGTAGGACGCCCTATGGCCAGGTGGGATGCGAAAGTCTGCAAAGAGATGCTGGATGCGGCAAGCTGAAGACAGGCTGCTATGGTGTTCACGAGGGGAGGCCTATGTCCAACCGTGGACTATTATAGAGATGATGAGGATGACTGATTCAGATTTCATAACTCGTTCAGTTTTAGCTGGGTTGAAAAGAGCCAATAGTAGTAAAGATAATTATTATCGTCATTCTTTCTCATTTTCATTAATATAATGTAAGTAACTCATCAATAAATTGTTTGCTAGTTACACTCGAAAAATCTAGTGTTGGTGACAAGGCCCCTGAGTCTCAAGACACATTTTCTTAGATGAAAGAAAGTAACAAAGTAACCAACCTGATAAATGATTGATATGATAAAATCGATTTAAAATGTGTTTAAAAGATCGATTATCGCGCGATAGTCGTGACCGCGCGGTAGCCTCAAGCAATTTGACCCCTGTAATTGAATCGATAGCGCGGAATCGAGACGTGTGCCTTCAATCGATTATTTAATATTTTGCCTTTCGGGTGTTGTTAATGTGTATTATCACATGTTAATTATTTATTTATCTGTTTTCGTATTCACGGCATGCGTTGACGCCTTTGCGGGTAGAATGGTAGGTAATTGTGTTTTTTTTTGACAAGAGTGGGATCTAAACCTATGGTACAATACATATATTACATACATAGATTGATTTTTCATTTATTTTTGAAGAAATCAACACCTTTTTTATTGACGACCTCTTTGGTACGGTGGGCGAAGGTCCGCCTGCGGCGCGGCGCAGGAAGTTGCGGGTTCGATTCCCGCCTCGCGACAATTATGTAACAAATGTGTGTACGATCTGCAGATATTTGTTCCGGGTGTTCTGGTCGTTATCTTTATCAAAAAATATATATCTGTGTAATGTATGGTATCATGTATATAAGTCATCTAGTACCCATAACACAAGCTCTGCTTAGCTTGGGACTAGATAATGCTGTGTGAATTGTCCAGCATTATTTATTTATATTATTTAGTCGCACCTAGTATTATACCAAAGTACATCAGTAAGTTATAGGACAGAGCATAAAAATGCTCATTTAGTACTATCGAGCACTAAATGAGCATTTTTATGCAGTACCTAGATATTTAAAAGTTTATTTCGTCGTATTTCTTGTTGAACACAGTTTGCGACCGCCACCCGGGGTTTTGCATACCATCTGCCTAGTCCATGTATGAAGACAATAATAAAATAAATATACAGTGGTGGTGACTACAAAAATGGCTAATTGTTCACTCTAAAACCGGCTACGACCACAGAAATTAATAAACACACATACCACAGTAAATAAATAATAACAATTATTTGGCCGTAAGCTAGATTACTAGATTACGATTAGGTTTGGACTGTTAAGGGCATAAGGGCTATTTATTTTGTTTAAACAATAAAATACTGAACGAAAGTTTTCAACCAGTGCGTCCTACCCGATATGACCTACGGAGCTGAGACGTGGACACTCACGATAGGGCTGGTCCACCAGTTCAAAGTCGCTCAGCGAGCTATGGAAAGAGCTATCACAGAGTCTCTTTGAAGGATAGGATTCGTAAAGAAAACATCCAATATAACTCAAAGAATAAGCAAGCTGAAGTAGCAGTAGGCCGGCCATATCTCGCGAATATATTAAGAATTTTAATACTGTCATTGCCACCGACGCACATTAGACGACTTGCTGGCGCTGCGGCGTGCCTCTGCTGTACATAGCAGTGAATGTGTTAAGATCGTATTTTTATGAGCATTTTAACTACATTCATCATCATCATCATCAGCCTATAGCAGTCAGCTCCATAGGCCTCCGCCTATGGCCAGCAAGCTGAAGACAGGGCGCTATGGCGCTCATTGGGGGAGCCCAATAAGCGCCATAGCGGCCTGTCTTCAGCTTGCCGCATCCAGCATCTACCTGCAGTCTTCCGCAGGTCGTCATCCCACCTGACCACGCTGACAGGAGGGCGTCCTACAACTACGTTTACTGAGTCGCGGTCTCCACTCAAGAACACATTTGCCCCAGCGATTAAACTACATTTTGTTTTAACTACATTGCAAACTAGAATTATACGTTAGATTAATCAAAATTTCTGATAAGGTCACCGTACTTTTGAAAATTCGATCTGATCAACTAAACGATAATTTCGAAGAAGCCGTCTTTTAATTTAGCGCTAATCGCGATCCACATTGCGTAACGTAATGGCTATCGCTATCCATCGTTATCGTTTTGTAATTATTAACCCTTGAACGTATTTAAAGATTTTATAAACGGTTAATTTCAGGCAGATGTTTGGTTGTGCTGCATTTGAACGGACGAGTGATATTGCTGGGCTATCCCTTGCTCGCAGTATTACGCTTCTCGCGTATCAAGCTGAGAGTAGGTTTTTACCTTGAATACAGTTAATGCTGTATCGATAGGTATGGGTACAAAAATAATACAGAATAAGAATACACATCAAAACGAATTTGGTGGAAAATCAAGAAACCGAATCGAAGTAAAAAATATCAGGGGAGTAACAACGAAATACTTCTATACTTTAAAGCACTATCTATAATAAGGATTTGTGGTATGAAAATTAGAGAACTGATTCACAAATTAAATTATTCTGGTGTACTACTACTAACACCAGGCAACTATAAAATCAGTTAAGTAGGAGAACGAGAACAAAACATAAATAAAATCACTATCTGCTACCTACTGTCCTGCCTGCGCTAGCTCCAGTCCTTTACAGGGCGGGCTAGTGAAGTCCGGTAGAGCGGACTCGCTCGTCTAAACCCAGCACCATTTTAGCACGAACACTAAAGACGTGATCGTCATATTTATCGTCCTAATTAGATCAAAGGTGACACCGACACGTAGGACAGTTACTACATAAATTAAAGTTGCGCTTGCGTCGATAAACGATTAAACGCCGTAGGTGTTGTTTATCTATCGCAAGTATGATAATTCCGTATTTGTTTAATCGGATGGTTAATTACAGGTTGTAAGGTGACAATTCTAGTTTATTTGATATTATCAAGATTTTCAACGACTATACTGACTGCTGCTAAACTTTTAATTGGTTGGCGTTTCAATGAGCCAAATAAAAATGGTATTTGGTTTCTGTACTCAAATGTATCGGTTTACTTTCTCAAGTCGCGATATTTTGATAGTTTTCAATGAAAATCCATCGAAAAAATTATCATTTGAGACTTGCTAAAATTAAAAGTTTAAGTTAATATAGGGCACAAGCCCTCAAGCCAGCGTAAGGCATGGTCGCGGGTTTAAGTGACGCTGAAATCGATTTTTTTTAGGATAATATTTAATATCACACTATCATCATAGATAGATAGATAGAAAACACACATACAATTAACATAAAGAGAGATACAATATTAAACTGGCAAACACTGATTTTCAACCAAAACCTGAGAGCGAGCAGAACGAGCACAAACGGAAAACGTGTAGGTCAGGATCATCAACCTATATTCCACTGCTGGACATAGGTCTCCCCCAATGAGCGTCATAGCGCCCTGTCTTCAGCTTGACGCATCCAACATCTCCCTGCAGTCTTTCGCAGGTCGTCATCCCCTGGTTGGAGGGCGTCCTACACTACGGTTGCCGATTTTATTTCTGCTAGTAAAGTAAAGTAAAAAATCATTTATTTCTTTGGCTTACAAAATAAGCACTTAGACAAGTCATATTTTATATATAAATTATTATCAAATTAAATTATTTTACTGTTCACTTCAATTTTTTGTCCACTAGTGGATGCTCAAATTCAAATAGAATTTGAGCAGAAATAAAATCGGCCTTCGAGTATTTCACTTCTGCTCTATATAGGTCTGGTCATCAATCTTTGCTTTAACACAAGCTCTGCTTAGTTGGACAATCCACACAGCATCATCTAGCCTACTCAATAGATTTCTTTCCGGCCCTGGTGGGGGCGCAGAGAGGGGCCTCGAGGCTTCGCCTCATTACCCCGGCGTCAACTCGAGGGGTGACGACCACTCGGTCCTTGGTCTTCCGTCTAGCCTACTACATGATGCTGTGAGGATTGTCCAGACTTATTGATTTATTTGACGGAAATACGGACTTACTACTATTAATTTATTATTTTAAAAAACTAGTTACTTCCCGCAGCTTCGCTCGCATTGTTTCTTTGGAAACGTTTTGCGGTTATTTCTATCTTAGGGAACTGATTTATGTGATCATAGCAAATGTTTTATTACAGGCCTTGAACTACCAAAGTAAAATTTCAGTCCGATCCGTTCAGTAGTTTTAGCATGAAGAAGTAACAAAGACTCGTTTATTATTATGTATATCAGTTATCTAGTACCCATATCACAAGCTCTGCTTAGTTTACGCTAGTTAATGCTGTGTGAATTGTCCAGCATCATTTCTTTATTACTCATACCTACACGCCGATCCCACGCCGAAATCACGCCGCCGCTGCCGATTTCAGAACGACGGCCGCCGCCGATTATTTTAACGTCGGCGCACATGTCTATAACAAACATCCATCCATTTAAACATCCAAACTTTCGCATTTATAATATAGGTGTGTTTAAAAAAGTCCCAGTTAATAACTACCGCATAAAATACCGAAGGGAGTCGCTATTCCAAGTAAAATACGATCCTCTTCATGTCTTCAACCTGGGAAAAGTCAGCACAATGGGGAACCGATACCCATAGTCGTCACCTAACGTAATTAACACAAAAACTCTTCCCATACCAAGCAAGGTTTATGTTTGATCAAGACTTTATAATTATAAGCAATTATGAGACCGATTTCCGATAGGTTTGATTGGATAGGTTTCGCATCAGTCTTTATTTGTGTATGTTATCTTTTATAAGGAACAATAATAAATAAATAAATAATGCTGGACAATTTCACACTACATTATCTAGCCCTAAGCTAACCAGAGCTTGCGTTATGGATAACTCATAATTATACATAATACAAAACATAACATAAATCAATATTTTAAACTAGCTGCGCACCGCGGTTTCACCCGCGCAGTGATAGATTTTTTGGATAATAAACAATATATCTTTATTAATTGCAGCATATGTGTTATTCTGATATATAAGCTATATTATTCTGAAGTTCCATCAAAATTCATTCAATAGGTTTTGCGTGAAAGAACAACAAACATACTTACAAACTTTCGCGTTTACAATATTAGTAGGATTATTCATAGAAAACGTCCAGAATACCCTGAACAAATTTCTGCAGATCGTACAAACATTTCTCCCGCGGCGAGAATCGAACCTACATTCTTCTGCGTCTCAGAGAGACTTTGTAACGCCCTGGCACCTATTCTCAGTTTGGTCATAGCAGTACTGCCGTTAATTTCCTATTAATTAACTTACCAGCTTGAGATATTGAAAGATAAATAAAAGTCAATGGCAGAAAGCTGCGGTTTCCAGCCATTTAGCGCCTCAATGACACATGCCAGGGATAAAGTAAAAACTCAATGTGCGTCGGTACAGTCGGCGATGTAGATAAGGTAATGGACTTGTAAATAGTGTCTAATAGGTGTAGTTATCAAAATGATTTTGAATGGTATGATGGTGTTAAGATAATAACTTTATGCCTTTTTTTGACGACCGATGTGGTGCGGTGGGCGAAGGTCCGCTTGCGACGCAGGAGGTTGCGGGTTCGATTCCCGCCTCGGAACAATTGTGTGTACGATCTGCAGATATTTGTTTCGGGTGTTCTGGTCATTTTCTATATATAATAAAAAATACCTATCTATGTAATATATTGTATTATGTATATCAGTTATCTAGTACCCATAACACAAGCTCTGCTTACCATGGGGCTAGATAATGCTGTGTGAATTTTCCAGTATTTATTTATTTATTATACCTTAAACTACAGGTATTTTATTTAAATACTTTATGCTTATTTTGTAAGCCTAAAGAAAAAGGGTTATTAAAATCTAAAGTCTGTAGGGACTTTAAGGGAAGACTAGTTTGTTTTCGTCTAAGCTTGACGTATTTCATTATAATGCAACCGATTAGACAACAGGTTTCCCATCACTTTTTCATTTCACTTCTCAATCCATTCAGATCATACCACAATATGAATATCAAATAAAAGAAAACAAAAACCCTATTGAAAATTACACTTCGGTGTTTTAAAAGTTACACGGCCAATGACAAACGGCAAGCGTGCGCGTTGAAGTCTTTTGTGTGCTACGCTAATCTCGCGTAGCATCGTAGAACACTCTACGAAGTTTACCTTATGTATGAGACATATTTTACTGGGACGGTATGAAGGGGGGTATTGAGGAATATATATATATATATTATGGGCAATATCCCCATAATATGATAAAAGCCAATAATGCACTTATCAGGGGGAGGCTTGCGTCCAGCAGTGACAAAGACAAACGGCACGCGTGCGCGTTGAAGTCTTTTGTATGCTACGCCAATCTCACGTAGCATCGTAGAACGCTCTACGAAGTTTACCATAAGAGAGATTTACTGTTATCCTTCATAAAAGTCAAAACATTGGGCAGGAATAGTGGTAAAATAATTTGAGGAATACAAAAATCACTTGAAACAAAATCTTATTGTATAGGGTATGTGGGCTGACTACCGAAAAAGTGAAAAAAACTGTGAAGCTGAGTCAACGCCCTCTGCAAAAAAAAATATACAAGCAAAATAAACATATAAGTATGTTTCATCTTTAAAAATAAAAAGATAAATAATGAATACATATTTTATGGGCAATACCACCATAATATATGTTAAAAGCCAATAAGCCACTTACGAGTATCAGGGGAGGCCTGCGTCCAGCAGTGGACTAGTAAAAGCTGTAGATGTAAAATATATTTAATAAGAAAAGTTTACCTACCTACCCTTATAATTCAAAGTTTTTATTTTCTAACACAGAGCTACATATTGATGAAAATCACATCTCTATGAGACCTCTAGTTTCAGACGTAGACTAATTTGGTTATGTGATTTAATTCGCTAAAAAAATATCTTTTAAATACTTTTTTCCAAATTATATTTTATCAAGCTACGTATTTACTATTGACAGAGTTGCATCAATTCAGTTCCAACATTTCTTGCTTTCAATATCATCTATACGCGTTAGTTTTTTCCGTAGCTGACTGTACATAGCCGTCGGTATGCACTCAAAGACAATGTGGATGTCGCACTCGATAACATTTCTTGCAGCGCGGGAACACTCGGATCAGTGTCAATAGTGCCACGTTTTTGCAAGCTATAATAATGCGCACTGCGGTGCCTAGTTGAGAGTAAATTATGATATCATTTGACGATGATTGCAATTTTATGAGTCAAAGAAATAAAGATATAGATACATTTATTTCGCCATAAACAGGTTTGAGGATTAATATTAATCCTATTTAAACTACGTCGGGTCTTCACGTCATCCATACCGCAATGCTTGAAAACGAAAGTTTTTAACCAGTGCGTCCTACCCTTATGACCTACGGAGCTGAGACATGGACACTCACGATAGGGCTGGTGCTTCAGTTCAAAGTCGCTCTGCGAGCTATGGAAAGAGCTATGCTCGGAGTTTTCTTTTCTCTGTTTTTTTATCTGAAAGATAGGATTCATAACGAATGCATCCGACAGAGAACCAAAGTTATCGACATAGCTCTAAGAATTAGCAAGCTGAAGTGGCAGTGGGCCGGCCACCACTCGAAACCGACGGCCGTTGGGGCAAACGTGTTCTTGAGTGAAGACCACGACTCGGTAAACGTAATGTAGGACGCCCTCCGATCAAGTGGGAAGATCCGACGACCTGCGAAAGACTGCAGGGAGATGTTGGATGCGTCAAGCTGAAGACAGGGCGCTATGACGCTCACTGGGGAGGTCTTCTACCCTATTCTTCTGTTTGAAATAATGTCCGTTTGTCCGTTTGCAATTTGTACTATTTTAGCGATAATATGTAATAATTTAATGGACCCGAAGCTATAGCAGGTGGTCGGCCATTTTGTAAAGGTAAAAGGTGAAAACTGCTTGGGTGGTGGAAGTTAAGATATTTCCATCTATTTTACTTGAATTTTAAATAGCCTACCGGCCTACATAGGTAGATTAGTCATGTGTCCCGTTATTAATGATTTTTGGATTCGCTAGTATTATTATCAAATATAATTTCTGACAAAATACTATTTTTAATGGATCGTTCATACAATAGCGTAATATATTGTATTATGTATATCAGTTATCTAGTACCCATAACACAAGCTCTGCTTACCATGGGGCTAGATAATGCTGTGTGAATTTTCCAGCATTATTTATTTATACTTTATACATAGAAAACATTACAAAATATCTCCAGATCGTAAAAACATTTGTCACGAGGCGGGAATCGAACCCGGAACCTCCTGCGTCGCAGGCGAACTTTCACCCATGTATCTTTCAATATATAACCTACAGAACAAGCAAACAAACCTTCCACTATATGACATATATTTATTAAAATCATATTCTTTTTACAAACCTCCTGGCAGCTTCATAGTAATTTGGTCAAGCATCATTTGTTTCTTACCGTAAACAAACCGTATTAACTAGAGCTCTAGAAATGGGCGTTTCTTACATATTTTATTTGAAACTTTAACCCTAACCAGGTCTTTATAAACTGGTTTATAAGAACAGCTATTTCACTGTAATTTTCTAGTTATAACTAGTTATGGACGCAGTTATTGTGAGCGCATTAATTTGTTTTGCGCAAAATATTGAAGAAAATATTTCACAATATAGATAATTGAATGTTTTCGAACGCAGTGAAGGTGTTAAATATAGAAATATAATTTATCATTTAATGTGATATTACCGACAACCGCTGGGGTAAACGTGTTCTTGAGTGGAGACCGCGACTCGGCAAACGTAGAGTAGGACGCCCGCCGCCTAGATGGGATGATGACCTATGAAGGACTGCGGGCAGATGCTGGATGCGTCAAGCTGTAGCTTATTCCTTATTTTCTTATGATATTAAATTTAAGTAGTGTATTATTTATTTTGGAATTTGTAATATTTATTATTTGTTTTTTAGTATTCTTATTTAGATAATCTGTGGTACACCCCCTGCCTTTTACATGGTGTGGTACACCCCCTGCCTTAAATTCACATAATTCTTTCCATCCAAAGGTTGCCTGGAAGAGATCGCTTCTAAGCGATAAGGCCGCCCATTGTACCTGTCGCATAATGTATTTTTGTAATGATTAATTTGATAATGGTGTACCATAAACAATTTTTGTATTGTATTGTATTTAAGGAAAACTGACCGACCAACTGTTAGATATAACTTATATTCAGCACAAAACATATACAAGTTGTCGTAAACATAAAACTTCTAGGGTAATAAATTACTTATGCAAAGAAAATCGTTTAGTTTTTATGTCTGTAACTTTGCAGTTACATACATAAAGCGGTTAGTATGTAAGTATATCAGTTATCTAGTATCCATAACACAAGCTCTGTTTCGTTCGGGGCTAGATGATTGTGAATTATCCAACAATATTATTATTTTGGTTTAAAATTTAATCTACTCGGTTAACACTTTGACTGCTGAAATCACACGGTATGTGTTTTCTACAAGTGACTAATATGCGTAAATCCACACTAGCGCAGCGGCTGAGAAAATACAGATCTTTGTGACTCAGCACAGCCGTAATATTTTTCGAACGAAACGCATGTGCGGCGCAACACAACCGCTGTGTAGAGCGGCAGTACGAATTTTTTAGGTTAAAAAAAAGATCGCAGTCGTCGAAAAAAAATCGCAGTCAAAGTGTTAAGGAACCTGTGCTATCAAAACCACACGGGCTTATTATTGTTAAATATAGCAGGATACGTCTTAAGCAAATGCACACATGGTTTTTCTGTTAGGCAAAATATGTATGTACTACGATACGATAGTCAATTTTCCAACTTAAGGGTCCGGCGACGCTCGCTCCCAACTTTAATTCGAGGCGCTTGCAAAAATCGCTCCGAATATCGCTGTCCCTGTTTAACCCCTGCGCCCCGTCTCAAGCGTGCGCGATAGTAATATTATAGCCGTTCAAAATTTGGTATGAATTGGGTTGTGTTCCGTAATACCAAAAATGATGACTGAAAACTTCTTGTATTTTTCACATAGTATTGTTATTCTGTTACTAGACAATATAAGCTTAATAAACAACGCGTAAGATATTGTTGTTTTTAATACGAAACAAATAGGAAGAAAACTTGTCCATTTTCGCATAAAAATGTGCAAAATGCGATTGGCTGTAATTTAATTTTTGGTATGTAAATAGAAAATAAAAACTATCCAGGAACCTTGATAAATACTATTCAAATATAAATCATAAAATATTATAGGGGAAAAATTTGAAATAATTTTGGTATTATGTTTGTAGGGAATTCGTCCTCCGCTGGAGGCCAGCGGAGGACGAATTCCGCAACGCCTATTCGCAGTGCAATCTACCACTGAATCTAATTCAGTAGGGCGTGATTACAATACTCGAATCAAGAACCGGATATAAAAAGGTTAGTAGCGACTAACTGGTAACCAAACGACAAAAAACTAACTTACCAACTATTACCCTTGGTTTAGTCTACAACGTGGGAGACTCAATTATTTTCCAATTTTAATCAAAAATATCGTATTCTCAGCCTTTCACTTCCACTTAAGTATTTAAATGTCAATCTTTTGGTGTTAGAACGCTGCGCCTTAACTACTCAACTATCTACAACCAGTTTGAGAACTATTCCACTTAGAATAGAGTTCAATTTCAAATTGCTTGTAATTTTTGATCTCAAACAATTTGGTTTCGTATGATTAATGTTTGCTGCAGTTACTGTTGTAACAATTGTTAGGAAATTTACGGGAAAAACTAGCTTGTGAGTTTGAGATAAGATTGATTTTGGCTTGCAGAGCAAGATAGATCTTCTAGAAAGTACTGTTGAGGAAAAAAATAAAATTGCACATTGCAGTAGTCTGTTATTTCATTGCAATAGGAACGATCAGTCAATGTCAAGTATTCGTATGAAATCAATTATGGATCTACAAATAAGTTTCCCATACAATCCACTGCTAGGTTACGTCCAACAGTGGACTTGTAATGCATCAGAGCTCCGAGCACATTTAAACAATTTCTGTTTTTTTTTGTTTTGTTTCGAGACGTGGTAGTGATGTCTCATTTTTCCGTAGGATTTGGTACAGCACCTCTATTGTGCGGATAGCGAACTACGCAAATTCCATACAAATATTAGACGTGACGATTTCGTCTCGAAACTATCTTCAAATGGACTCGGGTCTCTGATCCGTTGCTTCGTCAGAAACAGGATTATATTTCCACCAAAATTACGATACGTAAATAAATTGCAACGGGAAGTAGGTATTCCACGACCTCTGTGGCGCAACGGACGATAGTCTGCCTGCGATGCAAGAGATTGCGGGGTCCAGTCCTACGCTGGGACAAACGTTTGTACAATCTGCAGATATTTGTTCCGGGTATTTTCTTTGAATAATTAAAAAATATCTAACTATGTAGTAGTACCTATTAAGTACTAGCTGCGACCTGCGGTTTCAACGCGTGGTGATAGATATTCTGGATAATATACAGGCTACAATTTATAAGATTATATATCTTTATAAATTTGTTTATTTGTTTATTTATTTCCACCGTAGGTACACAATGTTACACTTGATGTCGTTAAATACTATTTTAAAAGACAAATTACATTTTTATTATAACACACTAACTTTTGACAAAGGAAAAACCATAGGACATTGTGCAAAAAAAAAAGCAGACAGACATGCCTTCTTTAAAAAATTGAAATAAATTATGGTATAAGTTAAATGGAATAATAAATTAGATAAAATGTCAAACTAATCTGCTGTATAAGGGCATTGTCAAACTATACTAATGATATTGTACAAAAGTAGATAATATACAAGTAAAATACAATGAAATAATGTCAGGAAGAATAATAATATTAAATTTACATTTAAATCATGATTTAAATTAATGCTGCTGTATAGGGGCATTGTCAAAGAACTAAACATAAATACAATTATACAATGAAATAGGTACACAGTCAATTAAAAAATAATATATATTTGGAAATGGGAGTAATAATAATGTCTTTATGTATAAATTGCATGTCAAATTGTAAAGAATCTATCAAATGATGTATAATAAAATAACAAAAAACATACCGGCAATTACATCAGCTGTTAAAGTTTTATTCTGATGTATAAGCTATATTAGTAGGATATCGCAGTTATCTAGTACCTACCCATAAAGTAAAGTAAAGTAAAAAATCATTTATTTCTTTAGGCTTACAAAATTAGCACTTAGACAAGGTAATAACACAAGGTTTCCTTAGCTTGGGGGTAGTTGATACTGTGTGGATTGTCAAGCATTATTAATTAAATAAATAAATAATTCTGAACAATTTCGCCCTATTCAGATTTCAGCCCGAATGCAATATGTATCGTAACCATAAGTTTTAGGGTTTAAAATTCAGCATCACCTGTTGAAATTAACAATACAATAATAAGTATAATTTAAACCAATTAGTTTTATTAATGCTAGTGGTTAATTAAGTTGACTACACTATTGTATTAGGTAACCTGTAAAAATAGTTGTAATGCTTTGAATAAATACATACATACTTTCTCACGACACATGGACACTCACGATAGGGCTGGTCCACCAGTTCAAAGTCGCTCAGCGAGCTATGGAAAGAGCTTGCTCGGAGTTTCTCTGAAGGATAGGATTCGTAATGAATACATCCGACAGAGAACCAAAGTTATCGACATAGCTCTAAGAATTAGCAAGCTGAAGTGGCAGTGGGCCGGCCATATCTCGCGAAGAACCAACGACCGCTGGGGCAAACGAGTTCTTGAGTGGAGACCACGACTCGGTAAAAGTAGTGAAGGACGCCTTCCGACCAGGTGGGATGACGACCTGCGAAAGACTGCAGGTAGATGCTGGATGCGGCAAGCTGAAGACAGGGCGCTATGGCGCTCATTTGGGGATGCATATGTCCAGCAGAGGACTGCTATAGGCTGATGATGATGATGATAATTTCTTTAATGCGTTTGAAACTTAAAATTATATGCAAAAAGTAAGCAATATAAGCAATAGCAAATACGGTACCACTTAATAATTCAGAGGAAACGTGATGCGTAACCCATCAATGCCCTATAAGGATAGCTGGAAGCATTAACATAAACATGATCTTTCTATGTTGCGTGAATATAGAAAGTTAATAGTCTTTTTTCTTTGCTGGATCTTTTAAAAAAGTATCATTAACTGGGAGACTAAAGTGCCTGAGTAATTAATAACTATAGATTATATTTAATCCAAAATAAAACTAAGTGTTTGCGAAAACAAAGCAGTTTTTATTAAAATTTTGATGATCTCTTTCAAAACTCTTTAATTGAACTCGGTAGCCTAGTAAAACTTTAGAAACTATCATGGTTATCAACACTAAAGTCATTTAAAACGGGATATTTACCATGATTTGATTTATCCAATATTTGGCATAGTATCTTTAACACTTTGACTGCGATTTTTTTTCGACAACTGCGATCTTTTTTTTAACCTAAAAAATTCGTGCTACCGCTCTACACAGCGGTTGTGTTGCGCCGCACATGCGTTTCGTTCGAAAAATATTACGACTGTGCTGAGTCACACAGATCTGTATTTTCTCAGCCGCTGCGCTAGTGTGGATTTACGCATATTAGTCACTTGTAGAAAACACATACCGTGTGATTTCAGCAGTCAAAGTGTTAAGGACCCGGTGGGAATATTTCGGCAGTTTCGGAATAACTGAAGGTACTCAAATATCCCGTTTTAAATTACTTCACTAGCCTAAGGTTAGGTCCATGTTAGGTCTCTAAGGGTTTAATTTTACCGTAGCAATTCAAGATAGATAGAATATACTTTATTGCACAAAAAGTTGTATATAGGCGTAATGCTAGATAGCTTTCTCTACCTGCTAACCTTTGGGTAGTGTGGACAACAGTTTGGTAGGTAGTGCTATATAATAGAGATAATAAAATATACTACTCATAATGATACTAAGCTACTTATATTATACTTAAACAGTTATATATATACCTATATAAATAATTAATATATAATTATAATTACGTACCAAATTATTCTTGCGAAAGAAAAAAGTTCTAGACTCTAGATCTGAAGACATTTATCGAGGATGCCTCGCGATATTCAATGGGATTCAACGTTCAATACCTATAATATAATCCAATTCAACGTTCAATACCTATAATATAATGCAATTCAACGTTCAATACCTATAATATAATGCAATGCAACGTTCAATACCTATAATATAATGCAATTCAACGTTCAATACCTATAATATAATCCAATTCAACGTTCAATACCTATAATATAATGCAATTCAACGTTCAATACCTATAATATAATGTAATTCAACGTTCAATACCTATAATATAAACTCTGTTTAGCGCTTTAAGCGAGTTCAATGATTTTAATACTTAATTCTTATAATAGGTCTTTAAGTTGTTATTCATTTATTCTATTCTTCTTGGCCTCTATAATGGCACTTTTGGTGATGTCGTCCTTATTTGTCTTAATAATAATAATGTAAATCCGTTTATTGGCTGTTAGTGATAGTTATAAGATAAGTTAATTTATAATTAAGAGCTGTGGATTTTGTTCATAAATAAAAAAAATACGAATTTGAACGCTATCAAGCTCTTAGCTCAGAGCTAGATGATGCTGTGTAGATTGTCCAGCATTATTTATTTTATAATAGAATTTTAATTGTCTAGCCTGATACGAAATATTTCAAGAGGCTTAAAGACTGACTTTATAAGTGAGCTAGAGTTAATCTACCTTAATTTGACATGATAATTTTTCAACATTTTTTTACCCTACGCAAAATTAGTAAAGCATTTATAAAATGCAGTATTTGACATTTAAAAAACGACCGCAAAGGGGACAGCTGCATACAATCAGTTGGATACTTACATTTTTTTTTACAGTTGCAATGTATTTGAAACTTGTGTGGTCGGGAGGAATAGATTAATTGACATTTATTGATTGAGAATTAAGTTCCTTTGCAAAACAACATTAAATAAGTAAGTAGATACTTACTTAGTATTTTATGGCCTCGTAAGTTTTATATGACAAAGTGGTTTTAAGTTACGAGTAAATATCCGTCATCATTATCAACCTATGTAAGTCCACTGATGGACGTAGGCCTCCTCTTATGAGCGCTATAGCGCCCTGTCTTCAGCTTGATGCCAGCAGCCTGGCCGGAGGGCCTCTTACACTACGTTTACCGAGTCGTGGTCTCTGCTCAAGAACACGTTTACCCCAGCGGTTGTTGGTTTTTAGTGAGATATGGCCGGCCCACTGAATATTTTTAATTATACAGCGAAAACGAACAGAACACACAGAACAATTATCAGCAGATCGTACAAGCATTTGTCCCGAGGCGGGAATCGAACCCGACATCCTGCGTCGCAAGCAGGCCTTCGCTCACTGCGCCACAGAGGTCGTCAGAATTTCGCGCCAGCCATATTCTAATATAATCATAATACTAGAATAAGCTTAGAAATGGTAAACGATAAGGTTATCATCATTTATTTTTCAAATCCGTATCGTCCTTGGCGTACAATATCTACTAAAACGTAACTTTTTTCATAATTACGCCTTATTATGGCGCATCAAACAAATGTTTCGGAATTTGTTCCTCGAAAATACAGAGTACGGTCAGCAACAAAATTACGCTGAAACGCTAGTGTAATAGCTCCAATTACGGTTAATTATGTACAAAAAAAATTATTTTTGTACCTCTATTATTGTATTTCGAGTTGCCTCCAATTTTCCTGTCTTCAAATTATGAAGACTATGATGCTTGATTTGTGTATAGTATTGTTGTAACGGTTTTAAATTTGCGCTTACTGCCAAACGCTTTAAACTAATTTTAAAACGTTTAGAGCTGCTTTCAAGTTTTTTGTCCTAGCTTTCAACTTAAAGCTTTAGCACCAACTCAGGTCAAATGCGGTTGCTTCTTTGTGTATTGCATTGTATGGCATATTCTCAGTAAAACATTTTTTTTGAAAAAAGCAAAAGCTGTAAAAGCGAGCACAAGAACAATTTCCGTTCTTAATAAAAAAATAGCACTCTGCCTAACAAACAGCATAATTTTAAGCTTTAAAAAATTATCTCCAGTAACAAAAAATATTTAAAAAATCATAGGTATTTGATAGTGTCTCCTATAAAATCCTATAAAATTGTTTAATTATATTAATTATTGTAACAGTCACTTCGAGTCTCACGACCAACAGTCACACTACCAAAACTCCATCCAAGTTCCAACCATACTCGTTGGCAGTGAAAAGAACATACTTCGTTACCATCTATAACTTATATTTATTTATATTTTACTTGTATTAAGTTTATAACGACGACGATGACGACCTCTGTGGCGCGGTGGGCAAAGGTCCGATTCCCGCCTCGGAACAATTGTATGTACGATCTGCAGATGATTGTTCCGTGTGTTCTGGTCGTTCTATGTATAAAATATCTATCTATGTAATCAATTGTATTAAATATATCAGTCATCTCGTAACCCACAACGCAAGCTCGGCTTACTCGGTTGGGGCTAGATGATATTGTGTGGATTGTTTATTTAATATAAATAACTCCTGCTTTCTCTGCCAACTGTACTCCGCATTAAGCCTACCCGTACCGCGGGCAACGCTTAATGGCTTATCATTATGTAATTGCTATCTTTGTCTCCGCACATATGCGTCAATCTTCGTTTGAATGTTTCGGCGAAAGGATTCGTAGATGAGACTAGAACTGGGAAGTGTAATAGTGAAATATAGAGATTAGAACTGGGAAGTGTAATAGTGAAATATAGAGACTAGAACTGGGAAGTGTAATAGTGAAATATAGAGACTAGAACTGGGAAGTGTAATAGTGAAATATAGAGACTAGAACTGGGAAGTGTAATAGTGAAATATAGAGACTAGAACTGGGAAGTGTAATAGTGAAATATAGAGACTAGAACTGGGAAGTGTAATAGTGAAATATAGAGACTAGAACTGGGAAGTGTAATAGTGAGATAAGTTAGGCCAGGCCCCGATTCTGGGGTAAATAAATAAATATTTCTTGACAGTTACTAGGAAATGCTAATTATCATAGTCCTAAGCTAACTGCGTTATAGTTACTAGATGACTGATATACTTAATACAATACATACATTACATACATAAGTGCTTATTTTGTAAGCCCAAAGAAATAAATGCTTTGACATCATGTTGGAGGGCTAGGCCCCGATTCTGAGGCAAAGTTTTGATGTTTTTACAACGCTGAAGAATGTTCTCCGTAACATACAAGTGACTTGAGTAATTCAGGGAGCTATTTCAGAATTTGTTTTATTGGTTTTTGTTTTAAATCTTAATTCTTTTCGTACACCATTAAAGGACTGTTTCCTTTTCTTAGTACTTGCTACTCGTTTTGTTTTGCTTCTAAGCGATAAAACCGCCCACGGTCGCATGTTATGTCTGTTTTTGTATTGATCTGCATCTGGTGTACAATAAAGTATTTTTGTATTAGAATAATAATAATAAATAAATAATGTTGGACAATTCACACAGCATTATATAGCCCCATGGTAAGCAGAGCTTGTGTTATGGGTACTAGATAACTGATATACATAAGGTTAGATGGGGTAAGTGTAACACCGGGGTAAGAGAAACGAGAGGCTATATTTGGTAAAATAAAAGCTTTGGGTCTAGAGTAGCTCTGTCGATAAAACAGTTTTAGTTTATTAGTTCCGCCGTTCAGACATAAATGTCGCTACGAGGTCCCATTGCCGAGAAAAAACCAAAACAAATTTGACAGTTCATAACCCCGCGAACACGAGTTGGATGCATTGTCTTTGCTTCGGAATAAATTTGTAAAATAAAGGTGTTTTAGACTGTTTGTTTTCACCTAAATAACAAGTGAAAGGTAAGTTATACTCTTTACCAAGTATTTACGTTCTAATAATACAGATATTAAGAGTTTTGTTGCTATCAAAATCATAACCTATAAAATCTTTGTTGGGGTAAGAGGGACAGCTACATACGAGGTAAGAGAAACATATGTTTCTCTTACCCCATGTCAGAAATGGTAAACCTTCGAAAGTGGAAGATCAAACAGTTTTTACGTTTCCGAACATAGACGATATATCAGTAATCCGGCACGTGGAAGACGTTGTTACAAAACTTCCTCAACCTGTCATTGGTCGTAGAGGACGAATCCTTTTCAAATTGTCGTTTAAAGGCTACAATATTCAGTAGCAAAGTAGTTAAGTATTTTTTTTATTTAAGCTATCTTGCCATGTTCATATCATGCAGGATTGTTGTGATTCTGTGAGACTTATTTAATGTAAGGAAAAATAACAAAATGTTTAAGGTTGCTTTGCTTTTATGGTTGAGTATTTACTAGAGTAAAAATTATTTCGTTATGGTAAGTTGATATTCAACTTATTTTATGGTTAATGTCATCTTTGTTAACCTGATAACGGGTTTATAAATGTTTATTCAAGGTAAAGAAGTAAAATATTTCAGTTATTACATCGTTTGTATTCGTAAACAATTTGTGTTGATTTTAATTAAAAAATGTTTTTTATCTCTGCTTTGGTGTATATGTTTCTCTTACCCCAAATTTATTTTTTTCTAGTGTAACAGTAAAGTGAGCTCTATTTGAAATGAATATGGCTCATACACGATTGCCACCAGTTTTGCCGATTTCAGAGTCTGTTTAATAAGCTTATCTCTATTATATTTACATAGATATTGAAAGTGTTTCTCTTACCCCAAACCATGGGGTAAGAGAAACATTAGCACTACGAAAGTATTTTGCCATTTATTTCTGAAGATAGTGGTACCAGAAGATTATGTATCAAAGTCATAGGCAGCTAATGAACCGAATATTTATTTGGATATAGCAATATTAACGTAGCTGGTTTAGGTTAGGTGCTGGGACTCGTTGATCTTGATATATGATAAAGTATGTTTCTCTTACCCCATCTGACTCTAATACAATACATTACATAGATAGATATTTTTTATTATACATAGAAAACGACCAGAACACCCGGAACAAATGTCTGCAGATCGTCAAACTGTAGAATGTCTATTTCTACAGTTTTCCGCGCTTCTCTATTCTAGCTTCTGATAAGAAAAAAAAAATTATAACAATTATATATGAATAAGTAGCACAAACATATATTATTACCTTTAGTACGTACAGTTGCAATTACAAGTCCATACCTCGACTACTTACAAAGTACACTCACACTCAAAACGCTCTGCTCGTTTGATTAAAGTTAAATCAGTTCTGGGAAGGCGGCGCGAGTGAACAATAACAGTGAACAATAACTGGAGGAGCGCTATCAGATCTCGGTATCCCAATTATTTTATTAAGCGTTACTTATTTCAGAGGATGTTGGGGCATTCTTGCTTTTAAGTTTTGTAGTTGATTGTACTGATTGGGTGATTGATTGTTTTTTGTGTAAAATGATGTTAAATAATAAAGAAAAGTCAAATGCGGCGAAAAAAACTACTAATTCGTAAAGCTTTAAAAATACAGTATACAAGGTGTAACAACAGCCTTTTATACTGTATTTTCAAAGCTAATATTTTAAGGAGGGGTTTTAAATATTTTTCCCGTGTTTTGTGATCGAAGCTGAATATTGACAGACGGACAGACAGACAGCAAAGAGATCTTATCTCTAAAAGGGTTCCGTTTTTGCTTTTGGTTTACGGAACCCTACAAAATAAAAAAAAGAGCCGTCCTTCAGGACTTTTTCTCGTTTGTACCGTATTAATCTAATTTTAATGATCTTTTTAATGTTTAATTACTTTATTATCATCAGCCGTATCGAAAAGGTAGAAATGGTCCTGAATGTCAAATGCAGAGAAATCGTTATAAGGCTCCAAACTCATTACTCTCCTCAAGGCTGCAGTCGGTTAATTTAATTGGATAAGTATTGTACTTCACTATCTTCCAACGCTTTCTTATCTTAGCTTTTAGAACAAAGAAATGCATGGAAACGAAATGTAGCTCTAAAACATTCGTATTTTTACACTCCGTTTTGCGTGACGAAGCTTTTGACAACATACTCCTAGTAATATTTTATGACTAATTTCGAATTTCACAAAATATTTTATTCAATTAAAAATGTTGGTAGGTATGGACAGTCTGCAGTTATAACTATCTTGTTTATTTTCTAAATTCATCCTTAAAAAAGTACATAATCAAAGAAATTACTTGAAAAACCGCAACGTGCAAAACCATATAGGTAGTTTGTGTTATTCTAGGCATCTACCCGATGCTTAACACAAACTACCTACCTTTCAGTTATAACATAACTTTTGCTATGCATCATCATCAGATAAAAAAGATAACATTTTTAACCATGCACCACTTACCCAACAGCGCTAAGAGGCGACGTGGTAGGCCCAGGATGAGATGGCGTGACGAGCTCGAGGTACATCTTCCATCGTGGCCTGTTGCAGTAGCGCTAGATTGCGAGGAGTGGAAGGAGAAAAGGCCTTAGCCCAGTAGTGGGACAATAATGGCTCAAAATCATAATAATAATAACCACTTACCCATAGCTTATCCGGGTTGTGCCTACTATTCGAACATCAGTTAGACCACGGGTCAGTCGTTCAAGTTAAAGTGTCGACTCCACCGCCGCCCTTGTTCCAGTTTTCGCACCGCTGGCACCTCCGTTTGACGTACGGTCACAAGCTATGGCGGATCGCTGATAAAGCTGCACCTTTGCCAGGTTCTAGCGAAATTAACTTCGCACTGACCAAGTGAACTAAGGTCTTTAAATAACCGTAATTATAAATTATTTATTTTTAGCCATTATTGTCCCACTGCTGGGCAAAGGCGTCCCTTTTCTCCTTCCACTCCTCGTGATCCAACGCTGCAAAAATAAAAATTAAAGTGTAATTATAAATAAATAAATAAATTTATGACGACCTCTGTGGCGCGGTGGGCGAAGGTCCGCCTGCGACGCAGGAGGCTGCAGATATTTATTTCGGGGTGTTCTGGTCTATCTGCCGCGACTCGGCAATTGTATTGTAGGACGCCCTCCGACCAGGTGGGATGACGTCCTGCGAAAGACTGCAGGCAGATGCTGGATGCGGCAAGCTGAAGATAGGGCGCTATGGCGCTCATTAGGGGAGGCTTATGTCCAGCAGTGGACTATTTATAGGTTGATGATGATGATGTTCTGGTCTATGTATAATAATAATATATGTAATGTGTCATCTAGTACCCATAATACAAGCTCTGCTTAGCTTGGAGCTAGATGATGCTGTGCGGATTGTCCAGCATTATTTATTCATAAGTAAACAACTAACCCAAACAAATGTCTAAAGCAATACTGACAAACAAACTTCACAGTTGCTATTATTGGAGTTGGAATCCGATCGTATGAGGATAGGAAGCCACGCGATGGAACATTCTTGGAAGCAAAGTAGTTGTAGTTTTAGGTACAGTTTGTTTTGCTCGTTGAGACGGTGAATGGACGCATTTATGGTGGACATGTCATCGTGGGTAAGAGAAAATATGTAAGATTTTTAAAATACCTGCGTATATAAATATTCATCATCATCATCATCAGTCTATAATAGTCCACTGCTGGACATAGGCCTCCCCCAATGAGCCATGGTGCCCTGTCTTCAGTTTGCCGCATCCAGCATCTACCTGCAGTCTTTCGCAGGTCGTCATCCCATCTGGTTGGAGGGCGTCCTACACTAAGTTTACCGAGTCGTGGTCTCTACTCAAGAACACGTTTGCCCCCGCGGCTGTAGGTTCTTCGCGAGATACGGCCGGCCCACTGCCACTTCAGAAGTGGCAGTGGGCCGGCCGTATATAATTTATTGTGCTAAGAAAATGTATTGTGGCACAGGAAAATGTTTTTTGGTTGATGATCCATAATGTAATTTACAAAAATTTTTCAAAATCATCTCAGTCGCCTATTTTGCGAAATCCCCTTTCGTCTCGCAAAACGGCCTGACCCGATTTGACGTACAGATGGTAAAGTTTAATCATCTGGAAAACTCCTCGGTTTTGTAACTCTAAACCATATGGGGAGGTGCAAACGGGAGACTTGACAGCAACTTTTAGTCTTCAAAATGGCGACTTAGAGATCTAAAGGTGTGGCGAATAATGGCAAGCTATAAGCTAACCGCTCTGCTTAGCTCTAATTGGATTTGTATGCCTTTGAATAGCGCTAACGCTTTCGGAATATTATTGCAGTGGGATTTATTTCAATCTGTTTTACTGAAAATTGTGGCATAGATTGAGTCAGATGAAACTATTCTGATAATTTCATCATTTAAGACACTAAAAATAGATAGGTAGGCATATAACTGTTTACTTTTCACAACATAATTATCTGATAGGTTTTATTAGTGTGTTCTGTGGGATATCCCTTCCCTGTAATCAAATCATTATTATATTTTCTGGTTATCAAAAACACCAAAATTTGGTAAAGAAATTATGATAAAAGTGGTTGAGTTGAGTGGTCACGTGGTCAGTGGCCAATGGTTCGTTTGGGCTAACCCGAACACATCCAGAAGCCTTTTTAAATTAAAAGCAAACTTAAACGCTTGCCAATAAGGCTTAATTTCGTAGTAAACTAAACAGCTAAGTGAGACAACGGACTTTGAAGTAAGTCGTCAAGTGCTAAAGTTGTTTTTCGTTTGACTGAGTTTTGACATTTAAGTGATGTAAATAAGCCACTGTTTAGTATCAGTTTACTTGTTCGGGTCTCGATGTCGCGGGTTCGATTCTCGGCCAATTGAACAGGTTCGCAGAAACACCCGTATCTAGATGAATCTGAGATGTTTGATTGAGACCGGAATTTTAAAGGATTGTATATACTATATAAAAAAAATTGATTGTTATTTTTAGGGTTCGGTTTTTTTTTGTAGTATCGTATCCATAAGAGTATACCTAAGTTTTTTTAATTTTTGGTCAGTCGACTCGACTCTTAGTTTTCTGAAGTTGCAAAAAAGAATCGTCAAATTATTAAAAGGTACTACGTAGGAAATTCTTTAAAAAATAAAAATAAATCACAGAATTAAGAAACATTAATTTCGAGACAAAAAAACTAAAGAATGTTTACGATGTGTTCGATTTTAGAACTAAACCAATCACATTATGTATTGTGATATGATTTATTTCAAATAAACTAATATTAAATTGCTTTAATTAGATTCCATAAATGAACACCATAAACATTAAATCGTTTATAAACAAACATCAAATGTTAATTATAACACGAGGCTTAAATTATAGAAAACTAAACTGGCTCATTATTTATTGTATTATTTCATATTTATTATATTAATTTCCAAACGATAATTCACAATGCAATATGATTCATGTCATGTTTTAAAACACTTTCCTCTCGGTGTGAGCGTTGATGTAATGTGAGCTTTATTACCTGGACCTAAGATTCAAAATACCTAGTAGCAACTACCTATTATATTTAGTTATTAGCTTTTGGGACCTAAGTACCCTTAAGGTAGACCTCAAGGATTAAGCACTTTTGGGGCTAAGAAAAAACCGAAATACCGACACAGCATTTTGGAAAAAAATAACGAATAGTATACTTTATATATTTTTTTTCATTAGGCTATTGTTTTTTTTTTTATTTAAAGTACAATAAAGTGTTCATTCATTCATTTGCTTTTTTGTCTGTCTGTATGGTTTGCCATGAAGCCAGATAAAATACATACCTACCTAACATTTTAAAATAAATAAAAAATGCTTGACAGACACAGATCATCTAGCTCTAAGTTATACAGAGTTTGTGTAATTACTCTTGACAGAACAGACCAGTCCAAAGTAGACGGAAAAGTACTACGTTAGATATAACATCATCAGCCTATAGTAATCCACTGCTGGACATAGGCCTCCCTAATTAGCACCCCGTCTTCAGCTTGCCGCATCAAGCATCTACCTGCAGTCCTTCGCAGATCGTCATCCCACCTGGCCGGAGGTCAGTTAGTTGTTTGTTTTTTTTTTTGTGCAATATACCGAACTGCGATACAAAAAACTACAAACGCAAAAGGTCCTTAACCCTTAACACACATCCTTATTGAGATTTTCCTAATCAGTGATACTTCAATACTAAGCACAGTGTCCTAATCTGTGTCATTATATTGAATACAATCCCCCACTGCGCCGGCGCATACCCACAGCCAATAATTGAGACATATATCAGTGCACTTCGGGAAATGGTCGGGACCCGGGAGGCGAAATATTATAACCAAGATATTCGATTTAATGCGCAAATAAAATAAGCTGTTTATTTTTCAATTTATGGTGTTAGTTTTGCTAGTTATAGCCGGGAATAGCGTAGTTAGGACTTGTTTCTGTTTATTGACTTTAACACTTAGGTTTCACAGAGCCCATGTACCGCACAAGATTTGTTTAATTTATTTTTAGACAGAGAAAACAATAATAATTATTATAGTAGATTCTATACTTATATTATAAAGATGAAAGGTTTGATTTTTTGTTTGTAATGAATAGGCTCCGAAACTTCTGGACCGATTACGAAAATTCTTTCGCCGTTGGGAAGCTACACTATCCCCGGTGAACGTAGGCTTTATTATATTTTCATAAAAGTAAGGGATCCATACTAAAACCGTGCGAAGCCGGGAAGGTTCGCTGGTTATGAATAAATACGTCAGATCAATACATTTATTTTTATTAGTGTCCCACTACAAGACAAAGGTTTCTCTTTTCTCTTCCTAATCCTAGTTTATTATAGTTTATCTAGAACCTCAAAGAAGTATATCCCAATGGTGAGAACTTAATTCGCTGAACGATAAAATAAATTATCGTAACCAGCAATTTATCAAAATTTCCTATGAAGTGTGAACGTAACTAAATTCTAATTAATTCTATGCAAATAATCGTCCTAATAACTATATCGAATTGATTTTTACAAGCTTATAAATCAATTAATTTGACCCCAACACGTCGACTCAATGAAGCATAAACATCAATAAAGTCCAAATTGAAATAAAAATAAAACGAGTTTTGGATAGACTCGTTTGGGACTTTGTAGCCAGCCGTCTTAGTTGTTGTAAAATAATAATAATTATTTTATTTTATTTTCTTCACAAAGGTTCTCTTAAATTAGACACAAAATAAAGCCATTTGGTTTATATACTAGATCAAACCTGTATTGTGAAGACTGGATAAGAAGGCTTTCTACTCCATAGATGATTACATCAATGATGTTAATGCTTGGCCATAATGCCGCTCTGTTCCGCACCGACAATGTACATATGTAAGAAATTCAATACAATACAATACAATAACTCTTTATTGCACACCAAATACATAAAAGATACACAAGACAGGAAAAGAAAAAACAAATACAAAATATGCTGTACAATGGGCGGCCTTATTGCTAAGAGCGATCTCTGCCAGGCAACCTTTGGATGGCCATGAAGTGCTAGAACAAGTATAGACGGAACAAGTATATATTCAATGTTATGCTAAGCTTTAAATAAATATTGACGTGTATCTAAAATCGCACTATATTTAGATTTAGATAAGCAAATCAAATACATATATTAAACACATAAGCTATATGACCATACTAGTGGTTTCTTTTTCACTTGTTCCACTGGTGGACAAAAAAATAAAATAATGTTATTTGATAATACTGAAAATAGTATAAAATTTGACTTGTCTAAGTGCTTCTTTTGTAAGCCTAAAGAAATAAATGCTATTGAGTTTGAGTTTGAGGTGCCTGAAATGAAAATGTATTCAAATATAAATATCTAAGTCCTCAACAGCCTATTTTGTATTATTTTATTTTTTCCACTGCTGGATGCCTACCCCTGATAAGCGCCTAATCGGCTTTTATCTCATGAGCGTAAATTTCTACTGCAAATTCTAAGTCACCAGTACACAGTTCTCAGTACCCACTTATATTCTCAGTAAAGGTGTTAAAAGCTTGTAATGTGGCAGTAAGAATATTACAGCTGTTTCTTTTTTAATATTTTATTTCATATTTAGTTATATATTAGTATAATCTGTTGATACATGATAAAGTGATCCTGACATCAATTTAAAAGTTATTCAAAAGTTTAAAAGTCGTTTTCTGTAAAGTTAGTGTTTTTGAGATGTCACACTGTCGTCGCAAGTGGGCGATATGTAAAAATGCAATTCTTCTTGTATCAATTATAAACTGTAATGGATATTTCGATGCAACGAAAATTTGCATTGTACTGCATTATTATACATTTAAATGCATGAATAAAACAAAAATAGGTATCCAATCAATGTCATGTCATTTTGAAATTAAATGAGCGTTTACCGTCTCTAATATTAATTAAGACACACTCTACGTGAAGGTAGAAAGCCGTTTCATACCGTTCCGCACGGGACTCTAAAAGCCAAAACATTAGAAAGCATATTAAATCTTTAATTTCACCCAAAATAAACTTGGTAAAAACTCAAAATTACAACTTACATGGTTTCGAAACTACCTATCAGATATGTAAATTTCTGCAAAGCTTGCGATAGTGTGGTATTAGTAGCTCTTAGATGCAGTTTTATTATGGATTTTAGGGTTGAGGATGGATTGATAGGCGTTTTAACCGAAAGGGTGTGGGCTGTTTTGTAAAAAATCGACTTACAACTCAGGGTTTTAATATCCATAGGCACTTACCTAACTACTGCCAAGTCGAGACTCATTCAAAAGTGCATTCATTATAACTCATATACATAATAAATGGTTTTATTAAATAACAATCTGAATTTTTCTGTAGCAAGCAAGAGTCATCAGTATCCAATGCAATTTATTCCTTTCATGGGTTTTTCTAGCTTTCAAATCCTTTCAGTTATTATTTCGTTTGAAAATATCACAAGTTTACCTAAATCTATTTTGCTTCTAACCAGGGCAGACCTTATCGCCATAGCGCCCTGTCTTCAACTTGCTGCATCCAGCATCTGCTTGCAGTCCTTCGCAAATCATCCCACCTGGCCGGAGGGCATCCTTCACTACGTTTGCCGACTCGTAATCTCCACTCAAGAACACGTTTAGGTACCCCAGCGGTTGTCAGTTCTTCATGATATATAGCCGGCCCATTGCTACTACTATGTATATGCATATCAATGGGAAATTCAAATGGACTTTAATGAAAAGACGTATCGTACCAATACTAAAGACAGACTGTATATACCAAACTGTTTTTCATTATGCGAGTTTCATCATCATCATAAGCCTATGTTAGTCCACAGCTGAACATAGGCCTCCCTCAATGAGCGCCATAGCGCCATGTGAGTTTAACTCACATGGCGCTATGGTGCTCATAGAGAGTTTTTGTTTATTTATTTATACTTTTTGCACGAAAAACTTAACACAAAACTTATTCTAGAAAATTTAAACAAAGGCGAACTTAACCCAACAAAGTGTTCTCTTCCAGCAAACCTTATTGGGAGAGAGAGACCAAGTGGGTAGGTACATGTGCATAAATAAAATAAGAAATAGACAAAATATTAAATTAAGTTAAAATTTAATATTTTGTCTATTTCTTATTTTTTATACTAATATATACTATATAACAATAACAAATATAAAATACTATATAACCTAAATTCCAAAAAATAAATTCAATACTACTTGTTTGTGTTTGAGGATTTATGTTCTTTTTATAAGTTGTACTTTCCTTTTTGTGTATGCTAAATAAATTCTATTCTATTCTAAAGACACCCGTTACAAAACAGCTAGTAAGAAGTTGTCATCGTCTTGCATGTCGTGCCGGGCTCGCATGCGGCCAGCAAGCTCACCGCCTCGAGCTTTCGTGCGTGTCCTGCCTGACTGTTGAATAAACCCTAGCCAATGACCCCGATAGAACGGCTTCCGATTTTGAGGGCTTGGTGTGAAGGTTGCTGCTTGTTTGTGCTGATTTAGGGTTTCAATCAAATCGAAACATTTATTTGCTGAACAGTTACAGCTACATGTCAGGTCTTAAAACTAGAGTGGAGTCAAATGTATTCAACACGCAAGCAGGTGTGCAAATATTAAATCGGCTTTTTTACTATCAAGGTATCAAAAAACTCGGCAGTTATCTCGTCATGCTGACTGTCATCCCGTCGAGGACTTGAAGTCATGTCAAGTCTCCCTATCGAAAGTGCCATTATCAGTTTGGACTTCATTGCATAACCTAAGAATGCCGAATGTGTCTAATTTTAGTAAGGAATTTCTAAACTACGAGTATCTACTTTAATGTATAACTTTTATGCATTTTAGACGATAAAAAACAAAAGACGGTATATGGCTTATTGTTTTAACTTTGATCAAACAACAGAAGTACCTATTATAGCCAAAAATAAAAAGCTTCATCATAACTATATTTCCATGGCTGTTCTGGTCGTTTTCTATGTGTATAATAAACAATATCTATCTTTGTAATGTATTTTATTATGTACCTATATCATCTGGTATCCATAACACAAACTTTCCTTACTGTTGGGGCTAGATAATGCTGTGTGAATTATCCGGCATGGTTTATTTATTTATGGCACTGACAAAAACCTAAACCGATCCGGGTTTGAAAACTTTGAAAAGAAGGGAAGCATTTTTACCTAATCAAAACCAAACACTCAGACCGTGGCGTTCCTTGCTTCGCGCATGCCCTATGCAGCACAAGTAGGCAAGTACAATCACTGCCTTAGAAGCCTCACTTTCCTTCCTTCGTGAGAAGCTTTGGTTCAGCAGCGTGCGTGTTGCGTGAGGCCACCACGTGTTCTGGACACGCAACTGTCAATGGATGGCGTGATGGCTGCTGATTTTTAATCATGAAAGAATGGGATGTTCGCGTGAATGATGGTTGGGTTAAGGTAGCATGCTAGGAACATGGTGAGAGCAAGTTTTAGGTGTCAATTTTAGTGATCACACGAGAGCAGATGCTCTGGCGATCTTGAAGCGACTACGCTTTGAGATCGACTTCCTTTTGCCTTTTGCCGGTGACATCGTAGAAATACTGATCATTTTCGTGGTAGCACGATAGTTTACTTTGATTGTTTTGACAAAACTAAAAACTTACTTCGAATCCCTTGGTTAACACTTTTTTTTAAGTTTTGCGTGCAAAATACTAATTCCTCGGGATCATCTTCTATACACCTGCGAAATAATCTTACAAATCGCTCTATAAATAACAGTAAACTCAACGGACGTAGGTTCATAAAAAAATACATACAGCCGAATGTAACAGAACCTTCTTTGGATGTCGGCTAAAAATGAAATGAACGCTCACTGAATGTGCATTAAGTTTTTTTGTAATCAGCTCGTATTTTTTTCACTTCTCTCACCGTTATAATACCGTAGCAAAGCAAATGATTTTAGTTCATATAATTAAGACGTGACTTATTACAACGAAATTGACATATTATGACTGATTGAAACCAATTTTAGGTAATGTTTTTTGCATTGTGATCTGTTGTGACCGTGTGTAGTTGAGAAAACTATTTTGAAGTGACACATTGTTGCCTAAATCGATGAATTAAAAAGTATAACTCTTTTAGTTACCGTATTTTTCCCTATCTCCTCCGTCCTGTCGCTTCCGTACTGCAAGATTCTAGTTCTGGCACGAGGACCTAGCATGACAGAAACAATAAGCACCTGCTGCGCTATTTGAACGTTTGTGTGACCGGTTCCCTCACGGAAGCATCGTTTATTGTCGGCTGTGGTCGCGTGAATGGTTGGCATGCTAGGAGCGCTATAAGTGCAAGTTTAAGGTTTCTACTGTTATAACTGTCTATTAAGGTAGGTCTGGTGCTAGCTAGACTATTTGAACGTCTTTTGGGTGGATCCTTCAAGGAGATCCCGATTATCAAATAATATATTGGACAGATTTGGACTTGGTAAATTTACCAGGATGCTGATGATGTCACATGAAGACTCGCATTCCATTGAGGTCTACTGTATTCCCATTCGTAATATTAGTGTATCCTGCGTAAGCTATGTTATAAGTACCATTTAAAATCAGGAGTGACAGCTGCTTGCCTTAAGAAATATAAGAAAGGCTTTGCCCTGCAGTGGGACAAATTTCATCACTACATGATTTGACTACATAGTATAAAGAAACTCGCTTCCCGCTGTCTGTCTGTCCCTATATATGCTTAGATCTTTAAAACTACTGATTTTGGTGCGGTTTTTTAAATAGAGTGATTCAAGAGGAAGGTTTATAAACCATTTGACAAATAGAATTCCACGCGGTTCGCCCGCGGGGCGCAGCTAGTAAAAAATAATCAGGAGAGACATAGTATTATGTCACTGCTGTTTGAGCCAAGTAGGACGGAGGAAAATCTATAAGATTTTTTTTTAATAAATACAACAGATAGTTGAGATTTTTATAGCACATTGTTGATGAAGAAAAAATGCTACCAAAAGAACAGTAATTACGTTGACCCTTCATCTTCAGCCCATGACTTCCTACTGACCTTGGCACATGTCGTCGCAGGGGGTGTCACGCCACGCTGTGTTGGGCACAGCTGACGGACATATTGCACGAATGGCCGTTACGAGATAGAGGAATAATTATCGGACAGTGATGTTTTAATAGTGATGATGATTGCTAAACTACTCCTGAACTCCGCAGTTTGGTTGTAAGGGTGAATGTACGAGTGTTATTGTCCCTGATATAGCTTTTTGGTGATATTTTGTTATATTTTTGGTCTGCTATTTTTAGGTAGATAAAGTTTGTTAAAGTTTTTCGGTTATATACGAGTAAATACAATGCTTGGTGCGGCTAGTGTGCTTTTGGGTACGTTTTTGTAACGCAATGCGAAATACACTTCTATAAACAAGAAAATTCTTGGGTGCATTAGAAACGTGTTCCACTTTGATATTTCATTTGGTATAATAATATTACAAGCTCTTTTAATGTGTAAGGTGGTACATAGTATGGCTGCACATCGTTGGTCAAAGGGCAACTTTGCCTAATCATCGTCGTGTCTACGCGACAAAAATGCGACGAGTACACCCGAATTACGAAACGCAAATCTTTAAAACGGTCTCAAATCACGACATTTTCACTGATAGCAAAAATAAGGGAATTGCTTGTTAACTTTGAAGTTTCTATAAGCAAATAAATAAATAAATAATAAATAAATAAGGATGGACAATTCACACAGCATTATCTAGCCCCATGGTAAGCAGAGCTTGTGTTATGGCCACATCGGTCGTCAAATAAATAAAGTGACGCATTATCCCAACCCGGCATGGGTGGCCTAGAACCATGAATGGCCTAGAAACAGTTGACGATTACAGAACTCTGGCTGATATATAGGCCGATAATAATCTAGATAGATAGAAAACACTTTATTATAACCACACAAAACAGAAAACAATACAGGAATAAACAATAGAATAAAGGAAGTATAAAGGGCGGCCTTGTCGCTGAGAGCGATCTCTTCCAGGCAACCTTTGGGTGGACTGGACATGAAGGAACATAATAGACGGTGGTACTTTAGTAGATATATATGTAGATAAACAAAAGAAAACAAATTACTAGTACCAAAATCACTGATGAATACTCTAGTTTCTATCAAGAATTTTTTTTATCAAGAATCTTTAACGATCTTTCAAATTTTTTCATTTTCATCCACAACAGATAAAAGATACACCACTGGAAACTAAACACAGTTTAAAAAGCGTAACCAAGTCCATAAATAAAAGAAACTTCATCCAAAAACATAAAAACCAATACCGCCGGTGAAACAGCCGTCACGGCGCATAGCTCCAGGTGTTGGTTCGATTCCCGGGGTGATGGCAGATAAATAAATAACAGTAAGCTTGTGCAGTGGGGTGTAGGTTAGTTTTGCACGGTGCTCTGGTATGGTGGTAACTAATGCTTGGTTTTACGGCGGTTGATCAGCGGAACCGACTTTATAACCGACTCAAAAAGATAAATGATTTTGCTTTGTGTGCCTTGGTTATTGTTTGATTCTAGATAATATGTCATTGCTTTCAATGAACATGGTAAAATAATTATTGACGATTACTTGGGACTCTACTACACGCTACATTATGTTAAATGATTAAATCCCTTCGACATAAGTTGTTCTGTATTTTTGTGTGTTTTCCTTTTTTTGTAACTATGTATAACTATGTGGAAGGCCCAGGATGAGATGGCGCGACGAGCTCGAGGTACATCTTCCATCGTGGCCTGTTGCAGCGTTGGATCGCGAGGAGTGGAAGGAGAAAAGGGAGGCCTTTGCCCAGCAGTGGGACAATAATGGCTTAAAATAAATAAATGTATAACATTGTGTGTACACACACACAATATATTATTTGGCTATCAATAAATTATTTTATTCTTATTCTTTTATTACGAAAGGAAAATGGAGCTGCCTTTTTTAACGTCACTGTTCCTAGCAGTTCTATTCGACCTTTTCTACGTAAATTATGTTTTAAACGTAAATTATTATTTGCCAAGTTTTTCTCCTAATTTCTCTTTCACATGAAAAGATCCTGTGAACCTGTGACATAAAAGCAGTCTAAAATTACAGCACCAGTGCTGCCATGACTCAAAATCCCAAAGCCTGCAATTAAATTAAAACTTACCTGAAATTACCCGTAATTTGGGGTAATTTCATGTAACACATCTAGGCTGGTGAGCACCAAAAGATAAACGGACGATTAGCAGCTTCGGTTAATTTTGACGTTGAATGTGTGAAAACTTCTGTCAAAAACCGCAATTAAAATGTAATTGCCCGATCATCTTTTTGGTGAACACCAGGGTAAATCTATCACTACCCCATCTAAAATAGATCCAGTTGCATTTATCTATTACATCTGACGCAGGATAGACGTCATAATCAGCTCCGTAGGTTCGCGTGACCCGGAGATAATTAACCAGACATGGGTATTAAGTGGAATAAAGACAGTAGGATCATGTGTTTGGACCTCCATACGTCAGTATCCGTGAAATTTGTGTCAGAATTAGAAATTTAGTTCCTGGCCACGATTACTATATATACGATTACGATAGACTAGAGACACGAGGACTTACACCGATTCAAATTCAAATATTTTTATTCCTTTGGCTTACAAAATAAGCGACTAGACAAGTCAAAGGACATCAGTCACTGGCCCTGCAAACCCTAGAACAGATGGACACGTGGTTACGCTATCTGGGTTCTAAAAAATAAACTTAATCGATGTGTATCTGATTAAAATCACGGACACTTATTTTAAGTTATTAAAAAAGCAAAATAAATTCGGAATTTGATGTTATGATTTTTCATTTTACAAGTTCTCAGAGCGATAATAGTTACCTATTTTTCAATACAGATATACATGCAGTGTACCAATATACCCACACACTTACAGTACACAATAGTGTGTGTATAAAGGAACTGTAGTAAAAAGCTATCTCCATCGAGCTATGGCATACTAACTGTCCTGATCGAGCTATCAATGGCATACTAGCCGCCTTTATCGACCAGCTATTCTTATAACAGCTATAACATTAGTAAAACATTCATACGAGGGTCCGAAATGCCAGGAGTGTGTACGCTGCCATTTGAGCGTAAAGCATGAGTCAGGGGCATTAGTAGCCGTTTCATGGCAACGATAGGGCTCATTGGGTGACAGTAGGGGAAGTTGTATAAATTGCCTGTGCTTTCCTTTCTGACTTCTTATGCGTCAACTAGAGTTAAGTTCTAGTTGTTTTGAACATCGAATTCTGCTAACCAATTACAAAATACAATATTATGAATGCAATTATACTCAAACCCGTGTCCTGTGTCTCAGGACTGCCACTGTACTGTGTTCTTGCAAATGTTCTTGTTTCTATACAAAAATCTCTTTACCGCTCGAATTGCCTAACAAAAACGTACCCAAAAGCATAGTAGCCCCCCCCCCCCCCCTGTGATTATATAATCTAAAAACTTAAACAAACTTTATCCACCTAACAATCGCAGACGAAAAAAAGCAACAAAATATCACCAAAAAGCTACGTCCAGGATAATAACACTCGTACATTCACCCTTACAACTAAACTGCAGAGCACAGGGGTAGCCATAGCCACCCTTAAGAAACTGGGCGTGGCCGGGTGGTATCTTGCATCTCCCTCTGGGGGGTGGTTCGATTTTCTTTCATTCTTTTGGGGTCAATGCGGGGAGGGATTTTAAGAGAGACGCAAAGGCCAAATAATAATAATGCTATGACATAATCTGTGCCATTTTATCAGTAGTATCAATGTAATGTTTAGCTAGACCACTTTACAGGGAAAATATTAGGTTTTCACACTTTATACAGACGTATACCATGTAACAATTCAACATAGTTGCTCACTCAACTCATACATTTTATAACAGTGACTAATGCCCTACGATGGCGAATCGCCACTAACCCTGTCCAGTTTACCGCCAATCCTCCTTGTAGTTCACATAGTATTGAGTAAGCTAGTCCTGCTAATTTTTTCGCATATCGCGTATTCATTTTCATTTATCAAGTCGAATCTTTATTTGATAAATAAAAAAAACCAAAGCTTTATTTATAAGATATATTTATTATAGATCGTATTAGATTTTATTTATTTATTTTAAGCCGTTATTGTCCCACCGCTGGGCAAAGGCCTCCCTTTTCTTCTTCAACTCCTCGCGATCCAACATTAGATTGATCATTCCAAAATAACAAACATTTAGCAAAACTTACATTCGAATACTAGTTACTACTACTACGAAAGAAAAAACAACGCAAAATAATTTCGTATCAAAGAACATTAATCATCCGTACGTCACTGTAATTCAATTTTCTAAAACAATATTAATTTGAAAGTGATCAATCATTCCGAAGTTTAATGTTATCTTCGCTAACTTTTCGTTTATTTTAGTTTGCTATATTAAAACAATATTTTACGTCTAGGTGTTCAAGTCTACCAAGTTGTCCAAGTATTTTAGATTACGTTCAAGTATAATACCAATGTCATTGAAAAATGAGTCTTATTTTTTTGTAAATACGCGGGTAGTGTTCGTGGTCTGATCGGCCCTCTTGAAGCTTGAAGGCAGGAAAAACATGGAGGACCAGACACCACTCGTTACTGCAGTGCATCTGAGATATTCATTAATACATTCACAGATGGCTTCGCGGCAATTATGCGAAAGCGAGTGGCATCTCTGATGAGAAGAGTGACAGGTAGTAACAACAGCATCCTGAAAGTAATATCTAGTAAATTTGACTGTCCAATACGACACCATTGGGTGAAATTACTTATACTCTAGATTTAGTTATTTTGGTTTTATTTTCTTCGTTGTAATTGTATTTTCCTTTTTGTAATGTTGTGTATGTATTTTTTATGGACCTTTGTTTTCTGATAATAAAGAATTTTAATTGAATTGAATTGATACTCTACTAGGGAATCAAAATTTTTTTGGAACAAAGTCATATTTTTTTAACCCTGTCTCCATATTTGGGACCATTCTGTTCCCAAACTGTTTGATTCGCGTCAAGCGCGTCAATAAATAAAAAAACTAGAAAAAGTCGCATGACATAACAACTCAATATCACAATTCAACATACATTATTTAAAACACTAATTTAAAAGTGATCAATCAATTCATTTATTTCATGACAACCAGTCATAAGCGAGTATGCTCATTAGACAAACAGTATAACCCAATAATTAAGCATTTCTCCGGCATTCTGCTTTCTACGTTCGAGTGCGGTGGGTAAGAGTGTTTAAACAGGGAGATTTAGTGTTCCGTGGCGTTACTTAGATAAAAATAAATAAATATGGCATGAATATGTCAAATATCAGTAGTCGTAGATGACTTATTTGACCAGAACGCGCTTGCCTTCTTCATTAATTATTATTATTATTATTATTTTTTTATTATTGATAACTCTTTTACGTAACAGATAAAACAACCCAAAGTAAATGCCTAAAATTTTGGCGCTAATGTAAATCACATTAAAGAAACCGAATGTTTATCCCTCGAATACTCAAACTCGACTCATATTTGAGCCATACTCAAGTCGCCATTTTTTACATTTTATAATAAAATCTCCAAAATACGTTACAAAACGTGCTGTCTTATTTGCGTATGGGTATTCGGGGCTAAGCCTAAGAGGTACCTACGGTTCATAATCGAACAATGATTCGTCACTTTCACTGCGGACCCCTAACACCTGTCTCAGTCCCACATATAGTGGTACACACATAGTGATTGCTATACGGTGTTTTTTTCAGCATTAATTAGTTTATTAATTATGTAAATTTGTATGCGAATTCTCGATGCTTTATTGCGATTAATCGGGTGAAGATTTTGCGGGCGATAAAGAGTGTCAAGTGATATGAGTAAGCGGTTTAGAAAATATAATTTACATCGAACGAAATAAAATTAATTTTTCTTTTTTTGTTACAGGTAAGTTCAGCTGATTGAAAATTACGAGAAACCTGAACTACAAAAGCTGTAAGAGTCCATTTTTAATTATTTTAAAGGGTATATTATATACCAAAAGATACAACAATATAATAAAATACTTTATGGCCGAAAAGTTAAAAAAGGGCAGGGCTATCCATGGTCTATCGGTCGCATTAGGTTTCTAATTTAAGTAGATATTTTCATAATTTCTGAAAAATTTCCGTTTTTCGTCGTTTTGCGATAAAAAAAACTTTAGTTATAGACAATCTTGCACTTATAACTTGGACAACAATCCAAATTGATGTTTGCTAGACTTAACCTGCTTATTACTTTATTGTTGGGTACATTTTGTATACACAATGACTGCACTTCGTTGTGGTAGACAGTTGACGTGTTAAGTTTCATTTTCGATACGATTGACATAGTTAAACATTTCAAATGGTGTGTCTATTCATTGCAAATAGTGGAAATATTGCTGGTGGTTATTGCAATGACAATCACTGTACAGTACAAGTGTGAAAAAAATCTATTAAATGTTGTTAAATACTTGTAGATGACGTATACCTACGAAAGCAATAACAATTTAGACATCAATCTATAGTGGATTCTTCTCAAAAATGATTTACTATTTTTAGACGACCGATGTGGCGCGGTGGGCGAAGGTCCGCCTGCGACGCAGAAGGTTGCGGGTTCGATTCCCGCGGAACAATTGTGTGCACGATCTGCAGATATTTGTTCCGGGTGTTCTGGTCGTTTTCTATGTATAATGAAAAATATCTATCTATGTAATGTATTGTATTATGTATATCAGTTATCTAGTACCCATAAAACAAGCTCTGCTTACCATGGGGCTGGATAATGCTGTGTGAATTGTCCGGCATTATTTATTTATTTATTTATGATTGTTTTTTACAATGGGGATGCTTGTAAGTTAGGTTTACTTACTTATTCAATCATAATTGTTATCACCGCCAGTAACTACGGGACCACAAGTGCATGAAAAAATTTGTTTAACTCTATCTGTGTTTGTAACATTGTGTACCTATCTTTCGTTGCTGGATTTAATTTTACATTATGTTTACATATACAATAAATAACTCTAGCCCGGGACGACATAGTTAGGTATAATATAATAATAACAAAATATAAAAAATATTGAAATAATTTTTTTTCAAGGAGTAGGCTCCTTGAAAAAAGTTTATTTCAGGCAAAAGGCTCTTTTTCCTTTGTCCTCTGTCAGTTTCTTCTGTTACTAGCACAATACCTACACATTTTACTAAGAACCTGCTTATTGCCCTTAGTCGCTGTCAATAAAGACTCCATTATTATTTCCAACAACAATGTTCCATTTCTAGGTCTCAGTTTTTATGAAAAACACCACAAATGGCGTTTAATTCAATGACCGCATACGCCTCTGTCACTTTCGTAGCTCAACTTATTTAAAATGAACTTTATAATCAATGGGTTTAAGGTAGAATTAAGAAAGACACAGAAGTGTACAAATATAGAGCATACAGTCATTATTTTAATGAAATGTTTTTTTTAATGTTTTGTTCAGTATCAATACCAAATTATGAAACGAATATCCACCATTTTTTATGATCTAAAATACTTAATTTCTAAAAACTTCATTAAAAAAAATTCACTGGTCTATACATTAATTAAGAACGCAAGGAACAATGATTTTAGTTTATTTAAAGCATTTGCAGTGAAACAACTCAGTTTAAAGTATTTCTTATTCAGTAATTGCAAACTTAAAGCAACTGTGTCAGTAATTAAAATGATTAGTTATAGGGCGGGGCCCGACTGTTGGCGTGTGAGCGGTGCATAGAGCTGAGCGAGTTGAACCTACGTTGAAACTAATGAATAAATGATGACAGAATCACCATCAGCCCTTTTTGTGACGTTTGTTTTGACACAAGAGTCGAGGCTAACCAATATATCTTATTGTATTTATAGTATTTAATGATAATTTTATTATTCGTAATAACGAATAACATAAACGAAGTAATAATTTAAGTTATTGATACATTTGTATTATTTTTCCTCTTTGTTTAAGTAGAAGAGGGGAAAAAAGATGGAACTTTCTAGAAAATATTTACCTATCGTTTGATTTTCTTGTAATTCTTGTAATTCTTTATTGTACACTAAAAACTTACAAAATAACTTAACTAAAAAAGATATGTACATAGGCGAGCTTAACCCTAACAAAGAGTTTTCTTACAGCAAAATCTTAGGATTAAAAGAGAAGCGATAGAACAGATAGAGGAAGTGTACAAAGAAACAAATTAGACGAATAGTATAATTAATACATTATGGGATGAGATTATAATATACATACATAAATTAAAATATAAATATTTTCTTCGTAGTTCATCCAAATTATACTGCCATTATAAACAACCAGGAGATAAAATCACCAGCTCTCACTCCGACCACCTACCGTCCGGCGATTATGAATTATGTAAATTGTAAATGTTAAACAATCCAAGAGATTGTTGATGCGCTGCGAAAAAATACGTCCCTCCATGCTTCGACTGGCACTCATTATAATAATATGTTTTTGCGGGACTCTCTACTGGTTTATAACTCTATCATTGCGATTTCTGATTGAAGATCTCCGAATCTCCCTAATTACGAGATTGATTAAAGTTATCGACATAGCTCTAAGAATTGGCAAGCTGAAGTGGTAGTGGGCCGGCCATATCTCGCGAAGAACTGACAACCGCTGGAGTAAACGTGTTCTTGAGTGGATTCGTCAAACGTAGTGTAGAACGCCCTCCGGCCAGGGATGACGACCTGCGAAGGACTGCGGGCTATTGCTGGATGCTTCAAGCTGAAGACAGGGCGCTATGGCGCTCATTGGGGAGGCCTATGTCCAGCAGTGGAGTTACATAGGCTGATGACGATGACGAGATTGATCTTTGTATTTATTAGTCCAGTGAAACAAAATATAAGTGTCATCTTGTACAACTACAATGTTTCTGCGTTCTTCATTATAATTTATTTCCAAACAAAATATGGCTATTTAGTAAAAGAAGACGTATTAAATTACGACGTATTTTGTATAGGCTCCCTCGATACAGGCCTAGCCTAGTGAGGGTGCCATCAGAAATTACATAACATTGTAGATAGGTACATCTCGGCAATAACACAATGTATTACACTAAATTTCAAGTACAGGTACTTTATTAACCTACTATATCTAACCTCTTATAACTTCTCACCATGTATGTAAGGGCTAATTATAAGATTGAAGTGTATTTACTTATTAGTTTTGCTGTAATAAATGATTTTTATCTTATCTTATCTTAAATAAAAAATATAAATAAAAAATTATTGGTAATTCATTATTCGTAATACTTTTCGTCTTCATACTTGTGTATGATTTGGTTTTGAAATAAATTGTAGGGACCAAAATAAGATACACAGTCTCATCCAGATCAAGTCAAAACTTAATCCACGGATTCGTATTTTTTTCATATAACCATTTTATAAAGACGAGACGCCCAGATGGATCCTTATGCGAGCGGATTTATTCACCATTGATGCATACAATAACGACTTTGCACCAGAATCCTTAGTATGGGTTGTGTTTACGTTAGCGAAAAAAGTTATCGTATTCTTCCATACATTTGGTGCCTTGCAGCGCCTCTACCGGAACGAGAGGAACTACTTTTCATATTTTAAAAGCGATTGAATAGATTCATTTCATATATTTTCGAATTGTATTGAGAGATTTGACAAAAGCATTTTAATGGAACATTATCTTGTAATAAAAATATAGTCTTGCTGATATATAGGTAAATAAACGCGATTAATACTCCGTTGTATTACTGCTTATTTTTAATAACTATATAGTTATATTCTGTCTCATTGTTTTTTGTACGTATAAGCGAGATAGAAGTCTATCTTTCTTCCATTCCCCTGATTTTATGTACAGAACTGAAGATAGTAATATTACCACAATGCGTATCATATAGAATATAGAGTAATCCTAGTGGCAGTGACTCACCTTAATTCAATCAGCGGCACTTGCTAATCGAATGAGCCGCGAATGGCTTTGTGGGGAAAGAGTTAAGGGTGACGCACCTTAGACGGAAAAAACGCTGAAAATTTGGTAAACCTATAACTTTTATTCTAGCATGGATAAACGAAGATCTATTAAGGATACTTGAAAAACTTATTTATATAACAGCACAAATAACTATCTCATAATGCATAGAACAAGAATAAAAGAGGAACTTGGTAGAACTACCTCTATTGTTATTGGTATACACCATTAATATTTTATATCTATTTTATAACGACATCAGGAAAATGACAACAGCGTAGATTTAAATGCAGGTACAAAAGCTAACTACGTAAAAGAACATAAATTTATGTAGTGAATCTGGTAAATAGTAGTTGCTATAATAACAAGTTGCGTTAGCTTACGTTGTCTGGCGCTTTTCGTTTTATCAAGCGTCTAGCGTTTTTTCGCTCCAGTGTGCGTTGACCGTTCCTTCACAAAATGCATTGTGGTGAATCCAATAGGTTTCTATTATAAACCCTTTCCTCATTGGTTTATTGGTTTAGCCAGGATTAAATGGCTTAATGAGACCAAAGCCTGGACGGCCGTCTAGGCTTACTGATTAGGTTATATTACAGTACGCAAGGTTAATTCGATTTTAGCTTTATACAGCGAAATAAGTTGAAAACATGAAGCATTTTAATTCGAACGCATGTTCATTTTATCGTACAATAACAAAAAACACTGAGAAAGGTAGGACTTTTCTTTCCCAGTGGTTCTTAAGTACCAGCCCGGCCCGATGATGGTACCAAAGTTTTGTGGTAGGTACGAGTAAGTATGGTTTGATCTAGGTACTATAATTATAGCGAACAGATGCGCCAAAACTAAAAAAAAGTCTCGCTTGAAGGGCCGTAGAGATAAGTAGAGGTGTAATATAGCTGCCTAAGATTTTTCTGCTAAATTAGAAATGTATCTTGATTGCATTTTGTGAATTCATTACAAGCAGGGCTTAAGAGCTACATTAGAATAAGTTTCAGTGACTTTCCTGAATTTCAGCAGAGTTTACAATTATTTCAGGTTACGGTTTTCTTCGAACGAACTACGGCCGAAAGCGTGATAGAATTGGCACTAATACACAGTATCTACATAACAATTTGTAGACAAGTAAGAACAACCAGTACTGTGTTGTGTAATGCTAGGTGTGAACTAACTGGTTAAGGCCGAAACCGACACCCAACCCGTAGGTGTGGCTATTAACACGATTTTCCATGTAATCCACTGATTTTCTTCGTAATCCCACTGTAAAACAAGTCATTTGGTATTTTTCCTGCTTTTACACCTTTTCTATACGTCGACGTGTGCTGCTTTGTTTTCAACCGACCAACCAAACCGCGCCTATAGAACTTATATCTTGTATACTATTTCTAACAAGTGCAACATATTATGCTGTAATAATCTGTATTGCTAACGGGTAAAGTCGACAATTGAACGTTGGGATTGATGTTTTTTTTATTATTTTCATCCAATTTGTCCTATCCAATGGTAAGGCTGGCTAGGTGGTCTAATTTTAGTGGCCAATCGGTTAAAATTAGAGGGAAAAGCAAAGGGAAGAACAAGCCAATGGTCTATGAGTGCTCAATCTGGCCTGGATACCAATACCTGCCATGGTAAGGATATCTACCTACCTTTCTATTAGCTCCATGCTATGTATACTTTAGCCTGTATTATATGCCTATATTACTGCTTCTATAGGGAGGAGTCTAGAATAAGTCAATCAAAATACAGCCGCCAACTTTGTCACCACTCTGTTTTCTTCAATCTTTCAATGAAATGGAAAGCAAATGTCTGAAGACAGTGCACCTAACCCATGACGGCAAAATACATTAAAAAAAACTATATAAAACATACAAGATAAGACAATCTCGTAGCCAATTTGATACAAAGACTTGTATTAACCGTAACGGGCTTCAAGAATGGCGTGGAAATGCGGTCGGAGCGAATACGAGTTAGTAAAATATAGATAGGCCGTTGTCGACCAAGCTACTGGTTCCTATACCAAAGCGTATCGACACGACTAAGTGTAAACCTTTGCAATGAAAAATTAGACAAAGATGGGAAAAACACTACAAAGTCTTACCCCATCATAATAATATTTATCCACAAAGTTCTTATAACCTTATTTCCTTTAACAGTATTTAATATACAATTCCGTGAAGGTTAGTGCGGCGGCTTTGGCCGAGGATCTCAAGAGGCGCAAATATACAGGTCTCGACATAGCCTACGCATTTGCTACCCTTGAAATCGAGACCCAAGGAGCGTGGGGTACCAAGAATCTCTGGGTTTAAAAAAAATATCCGAGCGTCTGGTCGAAACGACGCGTGACCCGATAGCTCGTAAAGTATCTGGCGCAGCGCATCAGCATTGCCATACAGCGAGGCAATGCAGCCAGTGTCATGAGGACGCGCGCCGACTGGTATTGATATGGATCAAATACTAGTTCTAATTTGTTTCTATAAATTGATTGTAATTTTCGTTCTTAACACTTTGACTGCTGAAATCACACGGTATGTGTTTTCTACAAGTGACTAATATGCGTAAATCCACACTAGCGCAGCGGCTGAGAAAATACAGATCTTTGTGACTCAGCACAGCCGTAATATTTTTCGAACGAAACGCATGTGCGGCGCAACACAACCGCTGTGTAGAGCGGTAGCACGAATTTTTTAGGTTAAAAAAAAAGATCGCAGTCGTCGAAAAAAAAATCGCAGTCAAAGTGTTAAAAAATGTACTAGTATAACTCACTGTTAAAGCTGTACTTTTTTGTAGGTATATCTAAGTACAAATACCACTCAGAGTGTTAAAAACCTCCCTTTTCTTTTCTTTTTCCATACTAAGGTTGTCCAGTCCTAACAAGCTTCTCTCCCAAAAGCTAATCAAATCTTTTGTAAAGATCTGTATCTCGTATACAATAAACTACTTTTGTATTGTATTGTATTGTAACCTGCTCACACACGATAATAAAGCAAAATACCGGCAACATTCCAACAGAGCCTGAAAAACCTGCCATAGGATTTCGGCAGAGCCATGAGCTTTGGTTCAAGCCTACACCAATTTCGGTCACTTATCAAATCGATGGTACGCATGCGCCTTGCTAACTTCCTACAACCTCGCCAGCTTGCAAACTCTTAGCTTTTCGTTCGAAGAAACTGAAATAGGAAAGTTGCAGTTGATTACAAAGTAGCCTAGACTATAAATAATGCTGGACAATTCACACAGCATTATCTAGCCCCATGGTAAGCAGAGCTTGTGTTATGGGTACTAGATAACTATGTACGTATACCTATGCTATAACAAGTTCTTGTTAATTCTAAGTTATTTGTTATTATAGTGCGTAAACCCCCGCACTCAGGGAAACCTCCAAGAAGTAAAATAATATCAAATGTATTATATCTATATATATAAAAGAAAGTCGTGTTTGTTACAACACTTATAACTCGAGAACGGCTGGACCGATTTAGCTGAAAATTGGTGGAGAGGTAGCTTAGAACCAGGAGTCTAACATAGGATAATTTTTATCATTTAAACCATTTGACACATAGATTTCCACGGGGGCGAAGCCGCGGGGCGCAGCTAGTATATAATATTAACAAATCATGGTAAATATCCCGTTAGAAATGACTTTTGTGTTAATAACCATGATAGTTTCTAAAGTTTTCAATTAAATAATATCTCAAAATTGTAATTTTTTGGGGTAATAATTATTTTTTTCTGGTTAATTGTTTGACTAAACTAAAGGTACTAAGATATAACATTATAGGAAAAAAGATAATTGTCAAGATACGGTATTCAATGCTATTCTTATGCTGGAACCTCTCGTCGGTTTTCGTGTTCGCGTATTCGTCTTAAATACGACGAATCACATCGTCATTTGCCCTAATACGACGAATCAAATCGTCGTATTTTGGCATAAAAGGCGAATATAAATAGCTATATAAAGTACCAGTTTTACCACGACCGTCATATCTGTTACTTTTACTCTGTTACTTTGGTGATGTTGTTTACATGGCATCAATTCTAGCGATAAACTAAAAAAAAACACTTGCGTTTTAATGATATTGCTTCAAATAATTCGCTAAAAACAACATGTATTGTTTTCGGCGAATTATTTTAAGCAATTAAAACAGGGGCGAATAAAACAAAATAAAATAAAATTGATCTATCAGTGAAACAAAGTATGATGAAGAATGAAAGATCCATTCGCGCGTGCATTCGTAGAATCCAGAATATTCTAAAGCCGAGTGCATACTATAGATAAAAACGCCGCACGATCGCAAAAATGCTATAAACTTTTTTGTTCCTGTCTGGCAATGAAAGGCTTGTTTCCGGTTGAAAATAATTTATTGACATTCTTTTATATTCATTGCAATATTAAGTTACATGTATGTAGTTGGGTATTACCCGTTTGCGAAAACAAAAATGTGTGACCTTTTCTTTATTAATGAAAAATGAGCCATACATATTTTCTTATATATTTGCCGTTAGCTATAATAATATACTAGAATAGATAAGCAGATACGCCAAACAATATTTCGAAAGATGGAATATGCTTGTAGGCCTATATTGTAATATATATTTCTTCAATCCCACAAGAATTTTCTAGGAATAACAAATCTCGCTCGCACAATCTTCTCATTACAGTAAACCAGTTATTATATAACAAAACAATCTACCTAAAACAACAGTCGCAAAAATACGACCAAAACTCTGAACAGTTCCCGCGTCCCATATATTCCTGACCATTAAACTTTCTTAATTCAACTCACGCCATCTCTCGACCGATCTCTCGCATTTATTTTCGAACAGTGTGTAATCTCCTTAAGAATCTACATATCAAGTTTCTGTCCGACTACTGTTTGGTAAGAATGTTCTTTTTGTTCTGCTTTTCGTTTTGTTGAATGAATTTGAAAGGAATTAATTAAACGGTGGAAATGTCACGGTGTGATCCAATTAAAATGTTTTATTTAGGGTTAAGCTTTTGGTGCATTTTGTTATCAGTTAGCCAGAAGGTTAATAATTCTTTTTTTTTTATAACCATGGTGTTTATCTGTGACTTCAAGTACTTTTTGTTTGAGGCAACCTTAATTCAAATCGATTCAAAATTAATACAATAGATTACATATGTAAGTACATATATTTTTTTATTATACATTATATTATATCAGCCTACAGCAGTGGTCTAGGTACTATAGGCTGATGATGATGATACATATATAACGACCAGAACACCCGGAACAAATATCTGCAGATCGTACAAACATTTATCCCGACTTTCCGAGAAGGGAATCGAACCAGCAACCTCTTACGTCACAAACGGACCTTCGCCCACCACGCCACATTAGTCCTCTACGAATACATTATGATTCCACCATCTGGAATAGACTAATCAAGATAAAAGGTAATAAACCAACAGGATCCAAACCCAATTCTAAAACGGAAGAAAAATCGCACGATTAAAGTTAACCCTCAACCGGCGGGGGTACTTAAAGGTATTAGTTACGCGCGTGCGGGTAGAAAGAGCCATTGTGTGGGACAATGGCTGCTGGTGGGGTGGATTACCTGTTACCGATAGTTGTATTTAATGGAGGTCATTGGATTTCTATTGATCTGTTTGTGCTATTTTAGATTAGAATGGTATTGGGATAAATTATTGTTTTTGAATTATTTTCTGATTAGTCAAAGGAATGGATTGATCACAACGAATCAGCCAATATAGCTCGGGCGACATGGTGCGACATTTCAGCGTATAACTATTGTAGACAGCAGACAGTGTTTTGTCAACCTGGGACGGGCTGACTTTGGTGTATAGTGTAAATTCTTGAATGTAACTAGTTTCCTATAAAACACTAAATTGCTAACAATATTACAACACAGCTTGTGAATAAGCTATTGTGTTTTTTTTCTTCAATATAAATTGCAAATTCATTATTTCGAATAGTTATTCCAACCAAGGTCATGTACCTATTCGATACCTATCTATTTTTTTGGTTTTTATATAAATTCGAGTGCCCTACAGGGTGCATGTACTAATTGACCTAAGCTAACATTAAGATCTAAGTTATGTATACTAACCTACATGAACGTGTGAGCAAAATATTTTTTTTATTCATAAAAACAGCTACTTACATTCATTCAAAGGTGAGTAATTTAAATTTAAAGTTTCGGAAAAATTAATGGACTGTCTCAATCTAATCAATTACAAATTTTAATATTCTGATGAACCAAATCGTGGCTATGACGTACGGCCTCCCGTCTATTGAATGCAATTGGTATGCAGGTATACAATTAGTCCCCATAGCGGAGAGGTTAAAATTAAGAGTTAAAATAATCCAAGACAAGAATTAAAGATATCATGACCGTGGGTCACACATACCCATTAAAACAGTATTATGCCAGCCCGCGGCGCTGCCCGGTTAATGACACTGCATCAAACATAGCTCAAATTGCTATTGTAGGCATGTGGTTATTATTATGACAGACCACAAGTAAATGATGGAGAGCGAAATGGAGTAATGTGCTTGGTGGATCAAAACTCGATTGAAATCGTGTGAGCAGCATAAAGAGTGGTAGACTGCGATATAAGACTGCCAATGTAGTATCGCGAAAAAAAAATATACCACATTAATTTTATTACTCATTGTATTGCTTATAAATCTATGTATATATATAAAAGAAAGTCGTGTTTGTTACAACACTTATAACTCGAGAACGGCTGGACCGATTTGACTGAAAATTGGTGAGAAGGTAGGTTAGAACCAGGAGTCTAACATAGGATATTAAAAAAAACCATTTGACAAATCGATTTCCACGGGGGCGAAGCCGCGGGGCGCAGCTAGTAAATATATATAAATAAATTATGTACATTGAATTGAATTCATTTAGATTTACCATAGGTACGGATATTGACAATTTATAATCATTTTACTACGAAATTTTTATTTTATTTATTAGTATGTAGGCCTTAATTTTAATTAATTTTCTTGTAAATAATACTTATAATACTATCTGACATAATATAATTATAATATCGAAATAAAAACTTAGAATAGAGGAATCATAAACGGCGGCTTGATAGCTGAGAGCGATCTCTTCCAGAAAACCTTGTGATGTGTTGACTCGACGGAGTTACATTGTAGCGGTCGCAAGGAGTCTATAGATGGAGGCGACTCAGGACCGCTATTTTTGTAGGGGAGGCCAATGTCCAGCAGTGGACAATTGTAGGTGGACATGCTACATGATATAAGTATAAGTTATTTGTTAGAACCTAGAGGAGTAAATCAGTTATTATTAGAGAAATTTTGTTAAATTATTAAACCTAAGAAATGGGGTGGTATTGGAATTAATCGTGCTGTAACTCTAAAATTACAATATGCCTACCAAATGTATTAAAAGAACACCTACTAAGTTCGCGGCGTTCAAGGCGGCAGGAATTACAAAGCAAGCAAGCAAAATTATATACACTCTAAAATTTTTTACCAACTTTCATAATTTGATTACACTAACAGGCAATACAATAGTCTTCAATACAAATAATTAACCACGATAATCCAATTTTCACGCCCCTCCCTAACCCTTAGCTATCCATGTCTCGACATGTTGGGACAAAGGGACCCCCAGCGTGTTGTGACAGGAGTTAATACTGTGGGGCCCCTTTCGCTAAATAAACGTGAAAGGTACATTACATAGCTTGGTAAAGGATAAAAGGAGGATAAATAAGAAATATGACAGGAAATGGCTGGTGAATTGGTGTATTTTATTTGAAACATATAGTATTGGTGGCACGATTTTAGCGATATACGAGTTTGATAAACAACAAAATGGAAAATGGTAGGTACTAATTAAGCTTTATTCCAATTATTCAATGTAACATCATCATCATCAGACTATGATAGTCCACTCCAGCAGTGGACTATCATAGTCTATGATAGTCCACTCCAGCAGTGGACTATCATAGTCTGATGATGATGATGGTCGCCATCAAGGTCGCCATCCCACCTGCTCGGAGGGCGTCCTACACTACGTTTAGCGAGTCGTGTTCTCCACTCAAAACCGCGTTTGCCCCAGCGGCCGTCGGTTCTTCGCGAGATATGGCCGGCCCACTGCTATTTCAGCTTACTAATACTTAGAGCTATGTCGATAACATTTGTTCTCTGTCGGATATATTCGTTACGAATCTTATTCTTCGACAATCCTCCATTGTAACAATTCGGCTTAAAATGACCCAACCTTACGTTCGGTGTTACAAATTCGAAAATGAAGGTTAGGCACGTATCTAAACCATAAAAATTTCCTACAACTACACTAAATTCATCTGTCAGTCCCATCAAAGCCATATTTGTCAAAGGGTCCAACCTGCCCGACGTCAATGGGTACAATGGACCCCCTAAGTGGGATCATTTCACCCGGCGTGTGCCGTATTGTCGTCAACGGTTAATGTTATTGCTAATGTACATATTATTTGGGGATGAGGTTAAGATAGTTTGTAATTATTTCTATCAAGACTTAGTGCCTTTATTGTTGAAAACCATTATGGTATCAAAAGTATTGGTTTTGAATAGAACAGCTTCATCATCATCAGCCTATGTTAGTCCACTGCTGGACATAGGCCTCCCCTAATGAGCGCCATTGTTAATTCAAGACAGACTTCAACTAAAGCCTCTCCCATGAAAAAATATTTAATGAAGCAGGGTACCGATTACCAATGCCAAACTTAAGCTGAAGGAAAACTATCGGTTGTCTTAGGAACTTGAGCGGTCTTTAACAATGTAGTGTCAGTTTCGCTTAGTTTTGCATTTAGTTTTTGACGACCTCTGTGGCGCGGTAGGCGATGGTTTGCCTGTGAAGGTTGGGGGTTCGGTTAGCGCTTCGGGACAAATATTTGAACGATCCGTAGATATTTTGTAATAAAAGACGTGTTCGTGGTGGGCCGAACCTGCAGTATTAAAAGGTAACCCGGTATACTTAGAAACTTTATTATTGTGTTCATTGTTAATGTTCTATTGTGTTATGAATTTTTATTGCCTTAAAATATATCAACGTAAAAAACATTATATGCAATTATTCTATAAGTTATTGGATAAAAAATCAGTATATTGTGTAAAATGGCAGATCAAAAATCTGCAAAAGTCAATGCACAGTTTTATTTTTCGTGAGCAAAACAGTGTGTTGATTTTTGCTGGTAAATACTGCTGTACCCTTGTGCTAATACTACAGCTCTTACGTCGGTTGTTAGTTTACCTACCTATAAAGTAAAGGCCCGGCAGCAATTGCGGCCAAATTGCTGCGATTTATTGCAATCAGCTGCAGGACTGTTATGTCAACTGTGTGACCGTTGACCGCCTCGTTAGGTCATTATGCAAATCATTGCGTAACGGGATGCTGATTGACATAGGTACCGGCAATTTTATTACCTACCTACTGAACTACTTCATCATCATCATCAGCCTATAACAGTTCACTACTGGACATAGGCCTCCCCCAAAGAGCGCCATAGTGCCCTGTCTTCAGCTTGCCGCATACAGCATCTACCTGCAGTCTTTCGCAGGTCGCCATCCCACATGGTCGGAGGGCGTCCTACACTACGTTTACCGAGTCGTGGTCTCCTTTCAAGAACACGTTTGCCCCAGCGGCCGTCGGTTCTTCGCGAGATATGGCCGGCCCACTGCCACTTCAGCTTGCTAATTCTTAGAGCTATGTCGATAACTTTGGTTCTCTGTCGGAACTACTTCAGTAGGCAGAAATAATATAGCAGTTGTAAACACCAGTAGGGCAATCATAGCCAGCCTTGCCTAGGGATGAATAGCTAGAATGGCCATAAAATCACTACGATAGGAATTAAAAGGACTCGTTAAAGGACAAAGCTCACTTATAAAGCACGGCTACCAGTCAGCTCTCGCCAGCTTACACCTCAAACTGTGACCGCGAGCTCTCAAAAAATATGGGCCTTAACTCTTAACGTAGCCATAAGAATAGACAATAACGGTATACTATTGTCAATTCTTATGACGTAGCCCAGCTTTGCTATAATTTCCACGATTAGCAGGCGAATCGTTGTCTTATCAATTAAAAATGATAAGGAACACTTAAGTCACTTAAGTTATCAATTCCGAAAGACACGAAACAAACAAATGAAAGTCTCATTGAGCTTCCGAAGCTTATCCAAATAACCGTTATCAAACTATAATCCTACCAAAAGTACGGAATTAATTACATACTCAATACCAACCAATTAAGTTTCAATTTTGATTGTATCGTAAATCATACTTCAAACAACATGTTCGTCCTAAATTTTAGTATTCGATTATCTAATTACCACACAAGGTTTCTCTATTGTTAAGTTTTTACAACAATCTGGCAGATAGGTAATTGGTGTTTTTATGATCAATTTAACAGTCATAATTTGCTTGTTAAAATGGAGACTTTATTACCATTTTGTGGTATTTTAATGCGTTTTTAGGAATTCCAAGCCTTTTGTTGGAAAAGGGATAAAATAAAATTCTTGAAATAAGGAATCCTAAATCAGATAGACCTACGAGAAATAAGCAAAACAGTGTTCGAAACAAACAACAAATATGAAAATCGTTTAACTAAAAATAAAGTTATGAAGAGGAAAGCTTCTGTTTTATATTTTTTAAGTCTTTCCTGAAGAGTATGGATACATTAACATTTTGTGGTATTTTTAGGCGTTTTAAGGAATTTCAAGCCTTTTGTAGCCTACGCGAAATAAGCATACCTACCTAACAGTGTTCGTTTACCGAGTCGTCGTATGCATCCACTCAAGAACACGTTCGCCACAGCAGCGGTAGTCGGTTCTTCAAGAGAGATGGCCGGTCCATTACCATTTCAGCTTGCTTATGCTTACTCTTAGAGCTGTTGATAACATTGGTTCGATGGATGTATTCGTTGCGAATCCTATCCTTCAGAGAAACTCCGAGCATAGCTCTTTCCATAGCTCGCTGAGCGACTTTTTGACGTTTTTATTTTATTTTTGAGATACACGCTGCAATATACATAATGAATATTCATATGATTTTCATACCTAAGGCTGTATCAATCTACAGGCAAATCAAAACTTTAAACCGTCTCTAATAAGTGCCAATTATTTTCGAGATCTGTCATTGCTGAAAGTTCACAGTCGAGTGCGCATGTGTGCCTCGTATTTATGCCAATATCATCCTCCACGGCTGATCGCGCGCAGCCTTGGGGTGTATCCGACGATTTTGCTGCGTACTTTTCTATTTCTGTCAAGGTTGCTATAATTAATATAACAATTCTTTGTTTTCTTTGATTGTTTAGTTTACCTCAACAAATAACAAATATTTGATATTTGTTGCAATAATTATTATGACAATTCTTTATGTTTTTTTTTTGGTTGTTTGGTATAGTAGTTGCAATGTAGCTATGATAGAAGGGACTTAAGATTGTTTGAATCTACGGATCGCGTTATGTTATGTAGTATTTTCTCGACGACCTCTTTGGTGCGGTGGGCGAAGGTCCGCCTGCGACGCAGGAGGTTCCGGGTTCCCGTCTTGGGATAAATACTTGTACAATCTGCAGATATTTGTTCCGGGTGTTCTGGTCTGTTCTATATATAATAAAAAAATCTATATAATGTATTGTATTATGTGACATTTAGTACCCATAACACCACAAGCTCTGCTTAGCTAGCTTTGAGCTAGATGATGCTGTGTGAATTGTTGTTGAATACCCAAAACAAAAACGAAACGGTCAATCCTAAGACAAAAGCCTCCAAATACGGCCTTCACCCATGGTCCATTGACCTTCTAATACGTTTATAATTGTACAACATTTGTAAACATAGGGTTTGATGACGTAACTAGTTTTTTCTGGGCCATACAGGTGGGTTCTGTTATTAAAATTAGATTACTCATATGAAGAGTCCGCGATGACAAAAAGTTTGATGACAAGTTTCAGTTTGATCGGGAATTTTCGGGGTAAAGTTTTAATAAGAGTGAATTATGTTATTGGGTGGTCTCAATGCCCTGGACAGGTGAGTGAGTAAATCTGTTCATCCTAGATCAACGGATGTCTGCTCCAAACAGCTGAAGAAGTACCTTGTATTTTTGGTTTTATCTGTGAGAAGTAGGAACCTAAGCCATTTGAAGATAGACGTCTGGTTGTCTGATTAACATCAGCCTGAAGTCGAATTAAGGGTAGTCGTGGATTCTGCCGTCAATTCTCGGCTGTAACTCCGAGTACATCCTGTCGCCCCGTGACCACGATAGCTGCAACGCGTACGAGAAAATGAAACGAACATCAAAATTGGATACCTTGCGATGAATACCTACCGGATAAATTAATTTTTAATATGTTGACAAATCGCGAAAGTTTAAAAAGTTGTATCAGACTACATATTTATTAGCCTACTATTGGATATAGGCCTCCCCTGTCTTCATCTTAAAGGGTAACTTAAGGCTTACATCTAACAAGAACCCAAAAATTGTTGTGCCCTGACAGGGTTTTTATGCATTGTACCTACCCACAGTACCCACTAAGATACTACACCTAAGAAACTACCTGTATGCATGAAATTACAATAAATGATATGAATATGAATATAAATTTGCCTCAATACTCAATTTATTTATTGTTGTCATCACATTGGCTTACTTAGTAGGTTCTTATGTATAGATTAGTATCACAATGTGAACCCTATTGGGCGTGAACAACTAGTGGAAGGCAGACCGAGGTTGTTTTTAGTAAAATATAAATATATAGGCACTAAGGTAAGTAGTACCTACTTGTCTAGTAATTTTAGTAATGATTATATTTAATTGCCTTCATAATGTCAATTTGTCATTTAAAAATTCATTTATATCATAATAGAATTTGTCAATTAATCATTTCTTTAGTATTTTTATGAGTAAGGTATCAGATTCTATGTCTTTTATTGCGTTTGGTAGTTTGTTATACATTTTAATGGTCATTTTATATGGGCCGGTACTATGCATACACAGGTTTGATGATGGTTGTATGAGTTTATTTCTCCCTGGTCTATGTGGATATTTTCTCATCCAGCATTTGCCTGCAGTCTTTCGCAGGTCGTCATCCCCCCTGGCCGGAGTGTCTCCATGCCTTTCTATTTCTTTTACGAAATGTATCAAACTAGTACACGTAACTTCAGTTCTATGAATAGCTTTTTTTCAATAAAATTCGTTGTTATTTTCATTGAGCTCTTAAAGCTAAGCAAATGTGTGAGCACTATAACATAGCATGTTTGGCTTCTAGTTCCAACTGCCTCGTAAAAAGGTATTGCAAGTGTACATACATTAACTGAATTGATCTAGGCCTAAATGTTTTACAAACATTCTTTAGGGCCGTATTCTAGAACGAAATGGAAGTTATCGATGGGTCAAGTTGTTTGTGACGTTTTATTGCTTTGTATGAGCGAAGGTCTGCCTGCAATGCAAGAGGTTGCGGGTTTGATACCCGTCTTGTGACAAATATTTGTATGATCTGCAACTACATACGTTAGGGCTGCATTCTAGAACGAAATATCGATGAGTCAAGTGGTTTTTAAATGTGACGTTTTATTTGCCTTGTATGGGCGAAGGTCTGCCTACGATGCAGGATGTTGCGGGTTAGATTCCCGCCTTGGAACAAATGTTTGTAAGATCTGAAAAAATACCGGGTTTCTGGGCATTTTCTATGAATCCCCCAAGGTTCTCGACAGTTCCACACCTTTTAAAGTGGATTTCATTAGAAAAAAGGTCGCAATAGATGCAGCAGAATCAAGTTGATGGATTTAATGGGAATCATTCCCATTTACGACATAAAATAATTAACAACATATTTATTTCAATTAATATATCTATATTTTAGATATGTCTAAGCTGTAAGAAAGTAAGACAAGTACATAACCCTCACGTGACCCACCCCCGTGACTTGCTCTAAGCATCCGTAGCATGAAGGTAGCATGCTAAACTATTCGTGCTGTGACGTCATGACCACGTCATCACTTCTTCGTACGCCGAAACCAGTTGAAACACTTGTAGGAACTAAAAATTGGAGTTAAGAAATCATCATATTGATCTCTATTTTGTAGTAAACCTTAAAGTAAGATCTATTTCCTACGACGTCGAAGTCTTTACTTGCTAATAGCTCTAGTCCCAAGGCATTTTCTGAGCGAAACGTATTTTTCAAAAAAGTTATATAGAACACTATAAAGAGTGTTTTTTTAACTGGGACAGTAAAGGAGCACCCATAACTAGAGGAGATAAAGGTGCTGTTTTTTGAAACATCAGCAAAATTATTTATAACTAGCTGACCCGACAGACTTCGTCCTGTCAAAAAGATTTGTAATGTGGCACTATTTAATATGAACTTTATACCATAACAATAAAGCTCAAATTGACTACGTTTTAGTTACAAATTATTTGTATGGGAAAAAGAAAAGGGCTATTTTTAGGGTTTTTCCAGCAATAATTCTAATTTTTCTCGCCGTAAAAACCATCCTTGAACTTCAACGAACATTTTAAAAAAAGATTTGGCCAAATTGGTCCAGGCGTTGTTGAGTTATGCGCTTACCAACACATTTTGCGATTCATTTTTATATTATAGATGTGATATTTACCATGATTCGATTTTTGAGTTTTCCCATACCTAGATATATTATCAATTAAAACTCACTCGCAGTACCCTAAGTGGTTCCGTGAACATGGCGCATGAAACTTTACCAAAATATTGGAAAACTCAAAAATCTAATTATGGTTATATCCCGTTATAAATGACATTTGTGTTAATAACCATGGCAGTTTCAAATGGTGTAACGTATTTTTGATAAAAAAAAAACATGTGGGGCAGTGTTTAGGGGCTGCCGATAGAAAGGGAACACTAAGTAATTTTATTTATACTGGGAAATGTGCGGTGACGATATCGCGACATTCACGCTTTTTGTTCACCCAAAAATTACACATAATGTACACAGTTAGGAAAGCGTTCGGTGACGATAACGCGAGTTCCATGATATTTGTTCACCCAAAAAGTGCTCATCGCGACTAAAATAGTTTTCACATCAAAAAATACTGAAGCATCCTTTGGCGCGTAGGTTAACAAGAGTGGTTATAGGAGACCTTTGTTCAGGTGAAGCAAAACATGGTTTACCTCTATACCTTCGTCAGCAAAGATGCGGCCAGAAGCTAGTCAATAGACAGCCTGTTTACACGAACTGGTCATTTTGAGGGTGGTAATAACCATTGTGATAGTTTCAAAAATTCATAATATTTCTGACAAGCAAAATATAGGTGCCTACAGAAGCATTCTTCAGCGCGGGAATATCAAGAGTGGTTAAGTGAGTTAACTTTCAGCATAACAAGGTTTATCTCTATACTTTTTCGAGCAAAGCTGCGGCCAGAAGCTAGTCAATAGAGCCATAGATCTTTGTTTACACGAACTGGTCATTTTTAGGGTGAGTGCCCTCAATAGCGTAGTAATGAAGATGCTACCTTGACACGGCGACCTGGCTCGATGCGTGACAACCACTCGCATGTCAGCACGCCAGTGGCTTATAATTGCGAGAGATACTCGTGACGTCATAAGGAGCATGTGTCATGCTACGTCACTGTCTTGGTTTTGAGCGTTTTGTGGTGCTTTCTAATACGTATTTGGAAGCGCCACAAAACGCTCAGCTGACCGCCTTAAAGTACGTACTTAAGGGCGGTGAGCTGGTCTAAGCATATCTGATTTTTTTGTGAGTGTATCACTGAAATGAAATTAAATGAAAAGTTGTTTATTTCTTAAGGCTTACAAATAAGCACTTAGACATGTCATATTTTATTTATACTATAGTTCGGAGCTGATATGTTAATTTTCTGTTGTTTGTTATTCGTAATCTTTGATTGCTCATTTCTGTTTGCACTCATATTAATTTCCCCGATCAATGGCTGCAAAAATACATCATTTTGCCTCTTTTTGACTGCAATTTGCAGCCAATGAGCGCTAAGCAATCTAAAGATGATGGATATAATCTGCTGGTCTATTCAGAAGTATTCGTGAACGAATCACTCATAGTATTTTCGTCGCTATTATACAATATCTATTAATTTTGATTTAAATATTTTAATATTCGGAAATCGAAAAGAAATAATTTTAATCAATTGATGTTAATTTAACTTACAAGTGTTGTGATGTAACGAAATGGATTTTTATTTCGTAATACTAAAAGATTTAAAATTTATTTATTTATCCATTATTTTATTTATTTTGTTTTGAATGAGCGACGACAATAACTATAAGTATAGTTAGCTCACACTTTGTTTTATATCTTTTAGAAATAGCCTGATCCGTTAGTACTTTTGATAATAATTGTGCCACAAACACATATCTTCGCAAACTTTCACCTCACAATATACTCGGGACTATACACAAGGATTTAATTCTTGACCAAGTAATTAAGTGCAGTGTCATGAATTGTTCCAAAAGATAGTAGTATGTATGTACTCGTACGCTAGATGGCGGGCTTAAATAACGATTGCGTTTCCCGTTGTCCTAATTTACCGTGGAAGTGGCAGAAAGCCAAGCTCTTTGCTGTATTGCAGTTGTCAGATTAGGGTTGTGGACACTAGCCGTGTTTTCGTCGAACCCATTTATATCCAGCTTTATGTACCTAAAGGGATCCACCACACCTTTAATTAACGACCTCTGTGGCGCGGTGGGCGACGGTAGCCTCCGACGCAGGAGGTTGCGGGTTCGATTCCCGCCTCGGGACAAATGTTTGTTTCGTGTTCTGGTCGTTATCTAATGTACAATAAAAAATATCTTTCTATGAAATCAATCGTACCTACTAATTATTATCAGTCATCTAGTACCCATAACACAAGCTCTGCTTAGCTTGGGGCTAGATGATGCTGTATGGATTGTCCAGCATTATTTATTTATATTGATTTATTTTATTATCTAATCACGTGTCATTCAGTACCTATACATTTAAATTTTAAATCAACGTCATTAGTTCGCAGTGGCTCAATTGCAAGCAACTATTACCTTCTAGTTTCCGCCCGCGGCTTCGTACGCGTTGTTTATATGGAAACGTTACAAAGGTTTTCTTAAGCCCATGAGAACTGATTTATGGGGAAAAAAGCGGCCTATGTAAAATATAGCATAGTTCCAGGCCTAGAACGACCTGTAAGTATGCAAAATACCAACAAAATCCGTTCTCTTGTTTTGGCGTGAAGAGCTCACAGACATTCAAACTTTCGCATTTGTAATATTAATAAATTTCTTACTATGAATGAGTCAACCTGGCCAAAAGTTAAGAGAAAACTCCTAATTTTGAAAGAAAACGTCTGTATTGATACAGGTACCCTAAACGCGATATCTTTACATTTCATCGAAATTATCACGAATTAGCCATTCAAGTTTGAAAACAAAACAATAGCGGGTAGGTAACGCCACAATGGTTCATTGACCTGTTAACATCAGAGTGACCTTAAATGAGCCGTTCTCAAACGTTTAGAGAACGTTTTCACATGTTTAAAGTGTAGGCAATCTTGTCTAACGAACATTTAATAGGGGCGATTCGGCGATCTTATTTCGGGATTACATTCTTTTGTTTTCGACGTGAAGTTCTTTGGACTCGCTATCGAAAACAATTTCTCTGCTGCTCAAAATCAAGTAATTTTATATTTGTACAATAACTTAAAACTGACTTCGAAGTCTTTTTACTGTTTTTAGTTTAACAGGACAAATAAAAATACAGGGGAGACCAGCGCTATGGTACGATCTGCTCTACCATAGCACATGCTGAGTGGAGACCGATTTTGTCAGTTTCTGTCTTCTGTTAATCTCGAATAGTCTCTTATAAATAAAAAAGTTTAATTTATAAGAGACTATTCTGACAAAATAAAAACTTTTACTTTTTTTTACTTTACTTTACTTGATTCCTCAGGAAATACAATTTAAAATATGAAAGTATCGGACATTTTTTGACGTGCTAAAGGCGCTCTTAACAGATTGGACTTCAGTGTCGCAAAATAGCGAATTGTGAAAGGACGGAACGAGGCCTTTACCCTGGTTTTTTAATTTCAATTTATTTTTTATAAACTAGCTGCACCCCGCGGCCTCGCCCACGTAGAATCTTATATGTCAAATGGTTTATAAACCCTCCTCTTGAATCACACTTTCTATTTAAAAAAGCCGTTGTGTACTTTTAAAGATCTTAGCATACATAGGGACAGACAGACAGCGGGAAGCGACTTTGTTATAAACTCATCATCATCATTATCATCATCAGCCTATAGCAGTCCACTGCTGGACATAGGCCTCCCCCAATGAGCGCCATAGCGCCCTGTCTTCAGCTTGCCGCATCCAGCATCTACCTGCAGTCTTTCGCAGGTCGTCATCCCACCCGGTCGGAGGGCGTCCTACACTACGTTTACCGAGTCGTGGTCTCCACTCAAGAACACGTTTGCCCCAGCGACCGTCGGTTCTTCGCGAGACATGGCCGGCCCACTGCCACTTCAGCTTGCTAATTCTCAGAGCTATGTCGATAACCTTGGTTCTTGGTTGTTATAAACTGTAGCGATAATTATCAGACTTACAAGTAAAATGATCGCGGAATCAATTCTAAAAGGCAATTACGAATCTATCCAATCTCTCACGCGTACGTAGTCTCGCATAAGTAATTGTGAAAGTAATAAAATGCCTTGTTTTTAATATTTTTGCTCAATCACACTTAATACGTTACGATCCGTAGCGTCGAGATTTGCTCGCTTAGAAAATTATAGTCATTTAAAATAAATTGTTGATAATATCAAAACTTTGATGTGATTATCGTACTAATACGAAGGCGAAACTTTGTGCCGTGTTGTTGTGAAGATATTGTTGAAATGAAAAATGATAATGAAATGTTTTTATTTCTTTAGGCTTACAAACAAGCACTTAGACAGGTCATATTTTATACTGTTTATTATTATCAATAAAGTTCACCTCAATTTTTTGTCCACCAGTGGAAGAAGTGAAAGAGAAACCACTAGTATGTTTATAACTTATGTGTCTAGTACATTTGATTTTGGAATAGAAATTACTTTAACACGTTTCCATAGGAATAATGCGTGCGAAGCCGCGGGTGGAAACTAGTTTAACGTTCTATCTTCATTGTATATGTTCGTTAGGGAAGGCTATAGCGCCCTGTCATTAGATATTGGCAAAAATGCTGGTCCACTCCAAGACAAAATAAAAATATGCTTACACCTAAAAGAAATTAAAATTTGCTTCCTACTGAGTTAGGATGTAGAATTTAAATCGATTATTACAGGTAAAATCGATAAATACAACCTATCACAATCGACCATCGATTATAACTTAATCGAGTTACAATTTATAGAAATAATCGGTCATTGATTTATTCGATTCTTGCACATTTTCCACTCACCCAATAACAAACCTTGGTGTTAAGACTGTAGGGTTGAGTTTTGTATGAATTTTGTGTGTGTAAGTACAAATTGTATGGTAGTAATATCAAAGGTTTGAGCATGCGCCGTTTGGTTGGTACCTCTGAATAAATCAACAAAAACGACGGGTGGCAATGAGTAATATGCGTTGTGTTATTCTTGGATGTTGGTAGGTCGGAGGGAAATGTTCTATGAGGAAGAATTAACAGTCTCAGTGCGAATCACACACGCCAGTAAAAATATTTGTTTTTAAATTGGTTTCAATTTTTGTCGACGCGTGACCCGAGAGCTGGTGAGTATCTGCCCAGCGCATCAGCATTGTCATACAGCGGGGCAATGCAGCTAGCGTCTTGGGGACGCGCGCCTACTGGTATTGATATACGTAGATCAGTTGAGCTACCTTTAGATCTTTTGCGACAGTCTGCAGTTATGTAGGTATAGCTCAATTGTTTTCATTGTAAATATTAGTTCTAATTTGTTTGTATTATTTGATTGTCACTTTTTTTGTTAATATGTATTGTTGTGCTTTGGAAAAGAAAACGGCCAATAGCTCAGAGATCAAAATTTGGACTTTAGGAGCCTACGCGCTCTTTATCGATAAATTATTTGAAAAAAAAATTATGTTTCCTCTTAGAGAATTTCTCTAAGATGTACCTACTTTTTTAAATTATCGCAAACCTTTCTTGCATGTATGTGACTAGTTACGAAACTTTCCTCCCTTACATTTAGCGCCTTGCAGCATCCCTTCGAAAAAAGAGGAACTACTTTTCGCAGCATGATGGCGATGTAATAGTTTCATACAAATCTAATTATACATTATATCTACAATTACAGTTTTTTGATAATTTTAAGTGATTTGTAGCAATTTTTGCAGTAAAATTTTGACCACCGTCAAGTCAGACTGAAAATTAGTTAAAGTTCAAACGGGATTAAAGTTCAAACAGAAAATTTTATTTTACCACCTACCTACCCAGGTTATAAACGAAAAATTTCCGTTTTGGTTCTGTGCACACCTCTAAAACTCCTAAACCTTTAAAATAAGTGGTAATCCACTCAGTAGGTACATTAGTAATTAAGCAAAAATAGGTCAAAACAAAAGCTAAAACCATCGACCTCACTAATCTTCTTTCACAAACATTAACAAATTTAATCGCCCTTATCAAACGTTACTTTATCAGCAAAACTACTTTATTATTCAAGCGACGAAAAAATAAAGTAAGCTCGAGAAAAAACTAAGCACAATAATGCAGTAAGGTTACCCTTATCCAAGTTATGCTAACTAGCTCGCGTGACTTGGCCGAGTTGAGTGTTGGGTCACCAAAGAGTAGATGTGTCAGTTAGAGGAATGAGCGATTTCATGTAAATTGTGATAAGTCACCGGCTTTTTAGTGTGATACTATCGGGATGATACTGCGAATTTTGGCGCGGTCAGGAATTTTAGATGTGACGATTTCTGAGGCGCGGTGGGTGAAGGTCCGCCTGCAATGAGGTTGCGCGTCGCGATTCCCGCCTTGGGACAAATATTTGTACGATCAGTTGTTTGTTTCGGGTGTTCTGGTCGTTATCTATGTATATTAAAAAATATCTATCTATTTAATGTTTTATTATGTATATAATTCATCAAGTACCCATAACACAAGCTCTGCTAGGCTTGGAGCTAGATGATGCTGTGTGGATTGTCAAGGATTATTTATTTATAGAATGATCTGGGCGTAGAAAAAGAACAGTACATATATGGAGACGCATGATAAAGTGACAGTCAAGCTATGAAATAATTATATTTCATTAGGTGAATATAGGATCTCAGTGCCTAGTTCTGCCTTAGTTGCACCTAGCCTAGCAGCACAATTTTGATGACCATGCGGCGTTTAACAGGATTCCTGTGACATCTACCTACACGCCTGCTTCTATGCTGTTTGCAATCCTTTCAAAACTTAGTTATGCAGATTTATTCACTAGAGGGCTCTAATTAAAAGTTACTAAACTATTTAAATACAAAAACTTAAAGACTTTTATGGAAAAACAGCAATTCACCTTCCTTGCACATAATATATTACCTTTTGCATTATCAATAAAGGCCACAAATCGGCTCAAATCTCGTTAATCTCCCTGCTGAAAGATATTTCTAGTCAATACAGAAAACCCTTCATAATTTATCTTGATCGTTTTCTGAACCCAGATTTCACTTATTCTTAACTGGCCACCCGCCCCGCTTTTTCACGGTTGCAAATGGATATAGTATATATTATATACATATATGTATACTTTGCTATTGAATCATTCTATCTATTAAAAGAAACCGCATCAAAATTCGTTGCTTAGTTTTAAAGATCTAGGTAAGCATACATAGAGACAGACAGCGAGAAGCGATTTTGTTTTGTAATAGGTATATGTAGTGATTTTAACCACTATATCTCTTTCCAGCATCAAACCCCCCTCAAAAGACGGCGTCACAAAGTCCAACCCGAGCAAACGCCACCGCGAGCGCCTCAATGCTGAGCTGGACACCCTGGCGTCTCTACTACCCTTCGAGCAGAACATCCTCAGCAAGCTGGACAGGCTGTCGATACTGCGGCTGTCTGTCAGCTACCTGCGGACCAAGAGCTACTTCCAAGGTAAGAGTTTCAGCTTTAAATTAATTAAAAGTGTTTAATATATAGCCAAAATATTGAACAAAAATAATTATTTTCAAGTGTCTCGAACGAACAATAGGTCTACCAACAACAGCAGCTAAAATCAGGGAAAATGCTTTTCTTCTTCTTCTTAATAACACATATTTTTATCTGGTCACTAATCGGCCGTTTCCTCGAGGTCCCACTATTTTGTCCCACTAGTAGGACCACGAGTGAGACCAGTTTCTGTTCGTCCTACTATGACATATTAGTGCTGTAATAATTTATTTAAACCACCTGTACAAATATAAATTAATTCTTTGACACTAGTAATAAAAGGAAGAAAAAAACAGTCATTTGTAACAAACTAAAAATACATATGCTCCTACTATTATACGTATGCTCCTATTTTCATACTCTTACAAAGCTGGACATCATAGGCCTTCCTATACGACGACGCCACAAATAGTGGCCCAGGGCCTATACTCGTAAATACGAAAATCGAAGTTTCTGATTCGTTATCGTGCAAATGGATTAAGACTTACTACTCAATCGTGCAAAACTTACTCTTAATTCAGTTACATTAGATATTGTGTAGTTGATATATTATGATAAGTGTATTATGGTCTTGGTACTCCTATGTCATTACCGACTGCATAGCAGATTATGTAGTTGATGTATGAGTTATGAGAAGGACATTGGCAGAACAGCGTCAATCCAGACGCATAGCCATCTAGCAAGAAATTGAAGTATGAGTAAATTTTGCACGAAAACTAATCAGAAATATCGATAAATTTTTTTTTTCTGATTAGGCCTCTTGATCCACCTCCATCAATCGACTGCCTGTTATCTGTTTTTAAATAATACCTACATTAAACAAACTACGAAGTCCTCTAAACCAATTATTAAGGTCACCTTTACATCGGGAAACATGCAAACCTAATCTAGCATTTAATTGTACAGACCCTATCGTCTAACAAAATCGAATAAATCGATTAACTCGCTGTATTCGATTACTTATTAATGTTTCTTCGACACTTATTTAGCGCTGCCGGGGAATTTTATCGGTTACCCGTTAATGTATGCGATGTTCTCGATTCCTGATAATCGATACTGTTTGATGTAATCGCTGCTCTCAAATGGAGTAGCGGAGCTTTGCAGTTTATGATCTGTTGAACACTTTTCGTATTCGAGTTATGAAGGCGAGTTGTAAGTGATATTTTAAACTGTGGCTCTGCAGTCCTTCTGTATTATATAGTAGAACTTGATGATATAGTAGAATCTAGTGAAATGTTTTAATCATTTCTAGAAACTACGATTCTTCATATGTCTTGACTAGGGCGCTGTCATTGCGTGTATTTGAGTATATTTCCTTTGTCCATGGTCTCAGTAGACATTGGGAAAATTAAAAAAAACTATATTCTACGGTTCATTTTCAAAAATGTAGGCACGCTATGTTCCCTTTGCAAACATTTTTGAATAGTTAACCTCCCCTTGATTGATTGAATGATATACTTATTATGTTATTATATTGATGTTGGGATTGTACCTTATTATTATTTTCGTAACTATAAATGTACTCATATATGTACATATAAAAGAGGTTTACATAACTTGCTAAAAACTTACAAAATGATAGAAAAAAAGCAAGAAAAAATAAAACGCGTCAGCAATATCGTAACAGAATAGACTAAATACCAATTCATCAATTTTCATCGTTAACAAAACCAACCAAGAAATTACATCAGAAAACATCGCTCCTCGAATACCTCTCGCTAATCGCCAGTAATTACTCGAAGAAATACGATCTCTCTTCTCAATAACACACAAATCATTTCAGGAATATTCTTAGAAGCGAAGTTATTTAGTGCTACTGTACTGAGGGTACTTTTAGTTTATTTTATTTTCGTGTCAGCGCCACCCCGCGGCGAGAGGACGAACCGTAATCGATGCAATCGATATAATTAGACTTGGGGATCATTTTTTGGTTCTGTCTCGGAAGGTTAGATGTATTGGAAACCTGACCAAATTATTAAATATTGTAATTTTACTAACTGTACGTGGAATGGTCAGCAGCGTGAGACACAAGACTAATAAAGTTTATAATTTCAAATAATTTGGCGCGTTTTCTTAATAGAAAAGAGAAGGTTTGATGAAGATATTCAGACTTGATAAGCTTGCGTTCTAGTCAAGCCTTTTTTTACCTATCCAATAAAAAAATATTATCTAACCGGTCGATGAAAAACCAAGTTATATCTATAAAACTTTTGAAACTTTTAAAGTTATATCTAGTCGCTATTAGCTTTCTCTTACGACGATTTTTTGAAAAATTAATTTCGACGGTACTTGAACCCGCAACCTTCCCCTAGTACAGGGACGCTCTAACTAGCTGAGCCACGAAATCGAGTGACCGATGAATCGAAAATCTTTGGGACTTCCTACGACTCTAGCGCGCGCCGTTAGCTTAATTTTTGATTGATATTAAACCACCTTAATTTCTACCATGTTTGACCCTATAAGTGACTTGACCAAAAAACATTTGAATTTGGGATATTATTTAATTCCTTAGAGATTACCCCAAGTGCGAGAGCTTACGCACTATAATAACAAAAACCTTAGATTTATTTATCAAAAACTATATGAAAATACTTTCGACCGGTTCAAATATCATGATAATTTGAGTATTCGGTTGTACTAAGTATTCTGTCCCCACCAGTACATCTTGTCAATACCAACCAGACCACAATAAAGTGCCGGCATAGCCCCCCACCGATTTTTATACTTCAATCCCTGAATAAAATTACAACAGGTATAATAGCCCGTCGATAACTCATACATTGATGTATGTGCGAGAGTGGGATTTATTGGGCCAATTATAAAGTTTAGTTTTGTTTGTTTATTTATTTAATTTGAGTATGTCAATAGAGATACCGTAAGAGGAGTTTGGCTAAGTAATCATCATCATCATCAGCCTATATTAGTCCACTGCTGGACATAGGCCCCCCCCAATGAGCGCCATAGCGCCCTGTCTTCAGCTTGACGCATCCTGCATCTACCTGCAGTCTTTCGCAGGTCGTCATCCCTCCTGGTCGGAGGGCGTCCTACATACACTACGTTTACCGAGTCGTGGTCTTCACTGAAGAACACGTTTGCCCCAGCTAAGTAATAAAGATTTTTTTCAAATATTTACAGATTTTGCTTATTTATTATTGTGAAAAATTTTCATTAGTTCCACACAAAGTAAGTAAGTAATTCATTTCATATTATAACCATAATAATAGTGATTATTTTTTTTATAGCTTAAGATCCGACATTGTATTTCGTTTTTGTGTGTTTACAAAACATTATAATTGGTTCGTATTTATTAACTGTTTTTCCAATTATATATATGTTACAGAAAAAGTTATACATTGTGTTAAAATTTTTTCATACGATTCTGTTCTAATTTTGTTATTATTCTTAATTTTCTTGTTTCCGGGTGGTTAGGTCCGAATGTCATAATGCATCTACTGATCTACATAATAACACGTCCTTCAAAAAGAACTTTTCCCGAAATTACTGATTTTCTATAGGTTATTAAATGTCGGAAATCTTTTTCATTATAAATAAAACAAAATTTTATTGATCATCCAATTCAAACGCTACCATATTTAAGAATATTAATCTGATGATGATCATTTTGGAACTTCCTCATATAAAAGATTTTCCGCCAAAACACAAACAATAAAAAATTACGACCAAATCGATTTTACCCTACAGTGCCTCATTTCTTAACACTTTGAGTGCTAAAATCACACGGTATGTGTTTTCTACAAGTGACTAATATGCGTAAATCCACACTAGCGCAGCGGCTGAGAAAATACAGATCTCTGTGACTCAGCACAGCCGTAATATTTTTCGAACGAAACGCATGTGCGGCGCAACACAACCGCTGCTGTGTAGAGCGGCAGCACGAATTTTTTAGGTTAAAAAAAGATCGCATTCGTCGAAAAAAAATCGCAGTCAAAGTGTTAACCTGCTTTCCCCCAAAACCTTGTTTATCACAACAAAGAATATTTTCATAAGCTTTTGACGAGCTACATCCATCGTTAACTTTCTGGTTATTTATGCGCCTTATTTTTCCGTAAGTCCGTACCTGGCACGGGGGACGCAAGTATCGACCCTATGCTAATTCCTTGCTTGCCTAACTTTATTGATGGCGGATCGGCGCTATTAGTCGGCATTGGTTTAGAAAATATTGCTTTATGGGGGAAAGAGAGGGGTGGGGGGTGGGGGGGGGGGGGGGGGGGGACATTTCGGTAATACTGAGTGGGAGTTACGCTTCTGTTTTCAATAGAGCTTGATTACAGATAATAGTTTTTAATGCGATTTTAACCAACTTAACCAACTTCAGCGAGCTATGGAAAGAGCTATGCTCGGAGTTTCTCTGAAGGATAGGATTCGTAACGAATACATCCGACTGAGAACCAAGGTTATCGACATAGCTCTAAGAATTAGCAAGCTGAAGTGGCAGTGGGCCGGCCATATCTCGCGAAGAACCGACGGCCGATGGGGCAAACGTGTTCTTGAGTGAAGACCACGACTTGGTAAACGTAGTGTAGGACTCCCTCCGACCAGGTGGGATGACGACCTGCGAAATACTGCAGGTAGATGCTGGATGCGTCAAGCTGAAGACAGGGCGCTATGGCGCGTTGGGCGAGGCCTATGTCCAGCAGTGGACTGCTATAGGCTGATGATGATGAACAAAGTTCAAAAAAAGGAAGAGATTGTATGTGTTTATTACTAGAAGATAGAACGAAAAGGAAATTATAATTGTATCATTATTATTCCTATTATTGCTAGTATTTTCAAGATAGGTAGCGAAAATTTAAATATCAATGTAAATATTAAAAAAAACACATTTGTTATCTAAGCCAAGTTATTCTTATAGGGAAAAATCATATTTGCCTATAAGTGGGACAGATGAATGAATTTTTCATTTATTAATCTCGAATTTTCCATTTTCCTCTGTCCAGGCGTTTACCATTTGTGCTTACTTTGACTAACCCCGATTAAATTCTTAGAAACATTAACCTTATATTAACACCCTCAAACACGCATAGACCTTAACACTATTAAAAATATTTTAATTTAATAAAAATAATTAATAGTCAATTACCCACACATTAGGTCCACTGAAAAACGTTCTTTACAATGATGGATCACCAGCTTTATCGCTGATTGTTTTAGGGAAAAAACACTCTGTTTCTAACACAAAAAGGTTTCAATCCCCTCGGCAGTTCTTATCGTAGCGTAATTGATTTCATAGACCAAAAAAGTTGGAAACACTGTCGCGATATGGAATTAGTTTCTGGAAGGTTGGTATTAACGTGTTATGAAAAAACTGGCCAAGTGCGAATCGGAATTGCAAATAAAGGGTTCCGTGTCATCGAACAAGATTTAGATTTAACACTATGTATCGAAGCAGCGAAACAGCTGTTCACAGCGGTGAGTCATTTTAAGTGATACCTCCACAACTATATTCTAAATTCTTTGCAACTTTATTTTTGTTTACTGTGTAATTAGATTAGTTACTTTATAAATTAGTATCTTGTTAATCCAATAGGACCCCCATGTAATTTATTATAAAAGTTCTTACAATAAATATGATTAAAAAAAAACACTATGTATGATACTTACGTTAAATTGAGCAAGATAAGCAGAAAAACACCTATCTTGTTTGAATAGACTTAAACTGTAAAGGGGATCCCCCTTTACAGATTAAGTCTATTTTTATAATTTGGTAAGTATTCTAAGGACTAAACAGTACATATTTCAAATATCTACCCTTTACGGTTCAAGATCAGACAAAAATAACCAAAATATCTCGTTTTTTCTGCAAGACACTTCGTCTAATTTCGAAATGTATGTCTATTATGGTTCATGAGATACATATAACCCGCTGACAGTCGGACAGACTTGGTAGCGAAGGCTTGGTAATAAGATCCTGTTGGTCCTTTGGACCTACGGAACCCTAAAAATGTTTTTTAAATAATAACTACTGGGTAATCGAATTACTTACCGTCTCACATTATGCCTACAATTTCACACAATTACTATATGCTATATACATATGTATGTACATTATGTTATGTTTTTCACACGCCATGTACGTTTAACCCTTGCTGTCTAATAAGGAAAACTTCGTGAGAACTTCGATGGCATCGTAACACGTTGAGTGCCCATGACGTATACGGTGCTGTAACAATCCCAAACCTGGGGGGCTAGTTTTAACGCATTACTCTACGTAAGTTCTAGGTCGGTATTATGAAAATAAAAATAACTTTAATGCCCCAAATCAAAATGTTTTAAGGTTTATTTACCACTTAAATATATAAACTTAAAAAAAAAACTAAAACATTAGCATTATTTACCCTCACGAAAACATTGATAGCTCTATCTCATGTCTACTATGACGACCGATGTGGCGCGGTGGGCGAAGGTCCGCCTGCGACGCAGGAGGTTGCGGGTTCGATTCCCGCCTCGGAACAAATGTGTGTACGATCTGCAGATATTTGTTTCGGGTGTTCTGGTCGTTTTCTATGTATAATAAAAAATGTCTATCTATGTAATGTATTGTATTATGTACATATATCAGTTATCTAGTACCCATAACACAAGCTCTGCTTATGTTGGGGCTAGATAATGCTGTGTGAATTGTCCAGCATTATTATTATTATATTATTACTATATAAGTTTATTGTAATGTAGGTATTATGGTATATAGTGTAAGTATTTGTATTCTTTTTTTAATCTATATATTTACTAAAGTACCACCCTCTATTTTGTTCCTTCATGTCCAGTCCATCCAAAGGTTGCCTGGAAGAGATCGCTCTCAGCGATAAGGCCGCCTTTTATACTTCCTTTATTCTATTGTTTATTCCTGTATTGTTTCTGTTTAGTGTGGTATAATAAAGTGTTTTCTATCTATCTAAAATAATCTAAGATTCACCTCATGAAATATATTTTCGGCTTTATTGTACACTAGCTGCGCCCCGCGGCCGCGGCCGGCTAGCCAAATAATTGCGTGAAAGTCACTATTTAAACCAGATTATACATGTAATCCAGCACTGAAAGACCAATAAATAAATAATATAGCGACCCATATTTCTAATCTATTTAATCGTAGGTAACCAAACGGCTCTATCGGAAGACCAGCGCCAGCGTTGGTTGTAACGTGCCCAGAGCTAACTCATGCACCGTTTTGTGACTTAATTGCGAAAATTTGCTTGCTTTATCTTTTTTAGAAATAAAATATTATTATTCATTTTCATTCACTCATTCCTTTAACGGGAATAGAATCCTATTCACTATCGTATTACCCACTACGCTGTAAGTCGTCCAAGTGCCAGGAAATGAATACTCAATTTTACGAACATAACCTACTTCGCTAACAAAAACTTCAAGGCATTTTATACAATAAAAATATAATCGCCATATTTTAGCGATAACGGTTGATTTAATGCTCGAATTAAAAGGTGCTTTGTATTGCCTTTGAGTAGGCTGCGTTAGGGGCTGAAAATCAGGAAAGAAAAAGCTTGTTTTAACACTTTGAGTGCTGAAATCACACGGTATGTGTTTTCTACAAGTGACTAATATGCGTAAATCCACACTAGCGCAGCGGCTGAGAAAATACAGATCTTTGTGACTCAGCACAGCTGTAATATTTTTCGAACCAAACGCATGTGCGGCGCAACACAACCGCTGTGTAGAGCGGCAGCACGAATTTTTTAGGTTAAAAAAAAGATCGCAGTCGTCGAAAAAAAATCGCAGTCAAAGTGTTAAGGACTGCTATTGGCTTAGCTTTCGATTTTGGTTTACTTATGTATTTTATATAAAATTTTATGTATGAGAAACTTTGATATCAAGTAGTATCAAGTATTGACAATCAAGTAATAGAAGCAAATTAGAACATTCAATAAACATAAAATTAGACCAGTAAATAAGATAATATAATTATTAACTTACAATAGAAACAACTGCTCACCTAACTACTCACTTAACAATCCAAATGAGTCGTATCGTAGTTTTTTTAATAAATTCACTACTGCGTTCAATTCAATATTCATACCCAAATCAATCTTGGTCTCAGAAAAACTTAGCTTTAGTGAGTGGGCAACAGTAGGTATACATAAGAGTAGACAAAAGCTGTATGAACTGTATAGTGAAAAGCAGTATAATTTTAGCCAGGAATTCAAAGAAAAAGTAAAAAATTACTCAAAAATATTTAGAAAAGTTTGTAATACAGCAAAATCAAATTATATTAGCTCGAAAATAAAAAATAGTGAAAATGTAATAAAATCAACCTGGAAAATAATTAATAGTGAGACTGGAAAGGTCAGTACCTACATTAATGATTACAATTTAAAGATTAATGATTGCTCCATCAAAAATGATGTTGAGGTAGCACAAGCATTTGAAAATTTTTTTACTGACATTCCAATCTGTACTACAAAGTGTCTGAACTCTTCTCAAGTAATAGCCGAATCATTACTTAAAGAAAATGTACCTAAATGCGATAGTAAATTTAATTTCACCCATGTTAATGAACACGATATAAAAAAAACCTTTAAACTTTTAAATATTAAAAAAACTGCAGATCTCTGGGGCATTTCCGTTAGAATGATTAAACCTTTAATTAATACCATTGCACCAGATCTAGCTTTTATATTTAATGAATCCATTGATTGTGGCGTATTTCCTGATCTAATGAAACATAGTAAAATAATCCCATTGTTTAAATCGGGTAGTAGGTCTGACCCCACTAACTTTAGACCAATATCAGTACTGCCTACATTCAGTAAAGTTTTTGAAAAACTTATTTTACACCAATTGCTTAGACATTTTAATAGCAATGACCTGCTACATTGTAAGCAATTTGGGTTTACTCGTGGCAGGTCAACTACTGATGCCGGTGTAGAGTTGGTATCGCATATTTTTGATGCTTGGGAGAAGTCGCAAGATGCTTTAGGCGTTTTTTGCGACTTGTCAAAAGCATTCGATTGCGTTCATCACGAAACATTAATCAGGAAACTACATCATTATGGAATTAGGGACAGCTCTTTGGATCTTCTTACATCTTACTTGAGTGATAGGATACAAAGAGTTGACATTAATGGAAAACGATCTAAAGGGTCTGTTGTTACAATGGGTGTACCGCAGGGCTCTATCTTGGGTCCTTTCCTATTTTTAGTTTATATTAATGACCTGCCTCATCTTGTAAAGAATGATCATGAGATTGTATTGTTTGCTGATGATACTTCATTAATTTTTAAAATGAAACGACAAAACACAAATTTCGACGATGTAAATACTGCAATCTCAAAGGTAGTCCATTGGTTTAGTATTAATAATCTTTTGCTTAATGAAACCAAAACAAAATGTTTAAGATTTATTCTACCTAATGTAAAACAAGTTAAGGCCGATATAAACGTAAAAGGAGAAACGTTAGAAATTGTAGACAATACCGTATTTTTGGGAATAACCTTAGATAGTAAGCTTCAATGGGGCCCACACATAGATAAGCTATCGAAGAGACTTAGTTCTGCAGCATACGCAGTTAAAAAAATCCGTCACCTTACAGACGTTGATACTTCTAGACTAGTCTATTTCAGCTACTTCCATAGTATTATGTCTTATGGCATACTACTGTGGGGGAACGCTGCAGATATGAACACCGTATTTGTGTTGCAGAAGAGGGCTGTTCGTGCGATCTATAATGTGGGTCCCAGAGAATCCCTACGTGAAAAATTCAAAGAAATAAACATAATGACAGTACCGTGTCAATATATTTATGAAAACTTGTTGTACACTCATAAAAATATCAATCGGTTCACTAAAAAAAGTGATATTCATAATGTAAATACTAGAAATAAGAATAAACTCGCTGTGCCCACAACTAGGCTACACAAGATAAATGTATCTTTTAAAGGGCAATGTATACGCTTCTACAACAAAACTCCAAGTGAGTTGCAAAAATTATCAATAAATAAATTTAAAAAAATTGTTAAACATATTCTTTGTAAAAAAGCATATTACAAAATATCAGATTACTTAGAAGATAAAAAAGCTTGGAACGAGTTTTGCTCCAACTCAAAATCTACCAACTTACAGATAAGCAAATCAAATGTACTAGACACATAAGTTATGAACATACTAGTGGTTTCTTCTCACTTCTTCCACTGGTGGACAAAAAATTGAAGTGAACTATAATATATGACGTGTCTAAGTGCTTATTTGTAAGCTTAAAGAAATAATTTTTTTTCATTTTCATTTTCATTTTCATTTTCACTGAGTTAACTGCAGACTGTTGCAAACAATCTACAGGTAGCTCAACTGATCAATACCAGACCGAAGCGTCTCCAAGACGCTGGCTGCATTGCCCCGCTGTATGGCAATGCTGATGCGCTGCGCCAGATACTCACCTGCTCTCGGGTCACGTGTCGCATAGACCAGACGCTCAGATATGTTTTTAAAACCCGGACAGCTTCGGTACCTAACAGACCTAGGTCTTAATTATAACTCAGCTCCAAGGCGAGGCATTGCGTAGGGCTTTGTCGATACTTTTTTGCATTTACGGTCGTTAATAATAACAAGTAATAAGTGGCAGTGGGCCGGCCATATCTCGTGAAGAACCGACGCAACGGCCGCTGAGGCAAACGTGTTCTTGAGTGGAAACCACGACTCGGTAAACGTAGTGTAGGACGCCCTCCGGCCAGGTGGGATGACGAACTGAGAAAGACTGCAGGTTGATCCTGGATCCGGCAAGCTGAAGACAGGGCGCTATGACGCTCATTGGAGGAGGCCTATGTCCAGCTGTGGACTGCTATAGGCTGATGATGATGATAATGAATAATAACAGAAACACAACATATTGCCACCTGAGTCCTAGAATGGGGCTGCCGTGGGATCGTCCACATAAGGTCACTTAATGTTAGAATAACTGACTTCGCTTGATGCACAGGCATGGTCTTTCGTAACATAATGCGGCTCGTAATATGTTGTTTCATCTTATGATCCCTACTGATATACTTAATATTATATATTACAAAGATCTTTAATTGAAAATGAAAAGTTTTTTCTTTAGGCTTACAAATAAGCACTTAGACAGGTCATATTTTATACTATTCATTATTATTAATTAACATTATTTTAAAGTTCACTTAAACTTTTTGTCCACCAGTGGAAGAAGTGAAAAAGAAACCACTAGTATGTTCATAACTTATGTATAAGATACCTTGAACGGGACAAATATTTGGAAATCGTACTAAAATTTTTCCCAAGGCGCCATGGGAAAAATGTCGATCGAACCCGCCACTTACTGCGTCGCAGGCGTACCTTCGCCCACTACGCCAAAAAGGTTGTCGAAGTCTAAGAGGTTTTATTTGTTAAAAAAAAGAAGCAATAATTCTATCTACGTATTTATAACCACAATTATTTTACATACCACCCCATCGCCTTAAAATTTATATCCCAACAAAATGTCTATAACAAAACCCAAATCACAATGGCACATAAACTGCACCATAAAAAAATCCTGTCTTCGTCCAATGACGCTTGTGTAAAACGCACCCCCTGTCAGACCTCGACGAAACGGAGGGTAGTTTGAAATTCGCCGACGGCCGGGGGAGGGGGTGAAAACAACCCTTAATGGGGGAATCGCGTGTTACAATTTTGGTAGTGACCCGGCGACGGCGTACCTCGAGAAAGTGAAAATATGTGGTTAGAGATGTTTTTACCACCTCAGGAAAATAATAACATGCTTTTTATTTTGCATTGTTTGTATTTATAGTTACAAATGTTGATCTAATAAGTTAATGTTGTTTTAAAATGCTCACAAAGCATCGTTAAAGCGTTTGTTGGATATAGTCTGTCGTATTAACGTTATTTGCAGTTACTTTTGCAAAGATTATTTTAATTTTTGAACTAAGTGTAGGTCTGTAGTATCTTTTTTTCTCAGGCATTTCGTTTTTGAGCTTTTTCTCGCTATACCTGGTCACGCGAATCTATAGACCAACAAAAACAAACACCTTATCCACATTTCTTCGGAAAAAAGGATATTACAACTTTTTCACATCTCGTTGGTTCTCATTAATAGTAAAATTACTAAATAAATAAATAATAAACAATCATTGGGGGAGGCCTATGTCCAGCAGTGGACTAATATAGGCTGATAATGATGATGATGATGAATATAAAAAACTCCTTGTATAGTGCTGTCAATAGAATTATGCAAAAAAATTATAAAACCTTATTGATTTCTTCTAGCCATTAACCTTAATAGCGAGTCGATGGCTCCTAGAAGCATTGTCATTGTAAATCAAAGGTTATTAAAAATAATTACAGAGAATTCATTAAAAAATAACAGACAATGGTAAACAGGTTTGTACCTACCTTTAGATTGTTAATGATGTTGCGTAATAGGAAAAATGTACGGATTAGCCTTAGGAAAATAGATTTAATTCGAGAGGGTGTTAGGACCAGGATTAGTGACGGACTTTCCTAAGTTATTAGTTTCTGCCCGTGGTTTCATCTGCATGTTTTCAGGTGTTATTCCTGGTCTTTAAAACACTTTAATGCTAGATAAATCATAAAAAAGTAGTTATGACGGTAAAAAAGTATGTTTGACGTTAAAAAGTATAACAATATTTCATCCTACGATTCTTTCCTATTCATATAATGTATATTAGAGTCTATCGAAATAGATACCTATTGCGATTCTGAAAGAACTTTTTACTACTATTTGATTAAATGAGCAAAATAAAATTTTGTGCCAAGGTAGGGGTATTATCATCATCATCATCATCATCAGCCTATATCAGTCCACTGCTGGACATAGGCCTCCCCCGATGAGCGCCATTGCGCCCTGTCTTCAGCTTGCCGCATCCAGCATCTACCTGCAGTCTTTCGCAAGTCGTCATCCCACCTGGTCGGAGGACGTCCTACACTACGTTTACCGAGTCGTGGTCTCCACTCAAGAACACGTTTGCCCCAGCGGCCGTCGGTTCTTCGCGAAATATGGCCGGCCCACTGCCACTTCAGCTTGCTAATTCTTTGAGCTATGTCGATAACCTTGGTTCTCTGTCGGATGTATTCGTTGCGAATCCTATCCTTCAGAGAAACTCCGAGCATAGCTCTTTCCATAGCGACGGGAGGACCGTATTGTCAAAGCCGGAGATATCCGCCGAGATAGAGGATTTCTATGGCCGATTATACGCTGCACATGCCCTTCGTTACCGACGAGATGACCGAGATTCCAGAGCCACCCTGACACGCCACTATACCGACGAACTGCCTGACATCAGTCAAGACGAGATCGTGTTAGCTCTAAGGCAGCTTAAAAATGGAAAAGCCCCCGGTGAGGACGGAATTACTTCAGAGCTTCTTAAAGCCGGAGGAGCTCCTGTTATACAGGAGCTGCAGAACCTCTATAACACCGTCCTTCACAGTGGGAGAACTCCAAAGGCGTGGAGCGGGAGTTTGGTGGTGCTCTTTTTTAAGAAGGGAGATAAAACCCTTCTTAAGAATTACAGACCCATTTCACTCTTGAGCCACGTCTATAAGCTGTTCTCACGAGTGGTCACGAACCGTCTCGCCAGGAGACTCGACGAGTTCCAGCCACCGGAACAGGCTGGGTTTCGCGGAGGATATAGCACCATAGACCACATACACACAGTGAGGCAGATTATACAGAAGTCCGAAGAGTATAATCAGCCCCTGTGTCTGGCTTTTGTGGACTATGAGAAGGCATTTGACTCCGTCGAAACCTGGGCTGTTCTGGATTCCTTACAGCGATGCCAAGTAGACTATCGTTATATCGAGGTGCTGAGATGTCTCTACGAGGCCGCCACCATGAGTATCCAAGTACAGGGCCAGCAATCTAATCCCATCCAATTGCGCAAAGGAGTGAGGCAGGGGGATGTCATATCCCCGAAACTGTTCACTTGCGCATTGGAGGATATGTTTGGGTTGCTGGACTGGAAAGGAAAGGGCATCAACATAAACGGCGAGTACATCTCACACCTGCGATTCGCTGATGACATAGTCTTAATGGCGGAGTCGCTTGAGGAACTGAACCGGATGCTGGACGGCCTAGCTTCAGCCTCCCGATGTATCGGTCTTGGCATGAATTTGGATAAAACCAAAGTCATGATCAATGGCCACATTGATCCAAGGCCGGTGGTCGTACATGGTCACCTTCTCGAAACTGTTTCCGAGTACACTTACCTTGGGCAGATTCTGCAGTTGGGTAAAAACAGTTTCGAGAAGGAGGCCAAAAGGAGGATCCAGCTGGGCTGGGCAGCATTTGGGAAACTACGTCGAGTCTTCTCGTCATCCATACCGCAATGCTTGAAAACGAAAGTTTTCAACCAGTGCGTCCTACCCGTTATGACCTACGGAGCTGAGACGTGGACACTCACGATAGGGCTGGTCCACCAGTTCAAAGGGGTATTATCATCTCTAGACAATCATTGTTTGCGCTCTACGAAATTTTATTATAACTAAAACTGTGAGCAATATTTTCGTAAATATTTTGGAAGCAGGCCTTGTTTGTGGTCTACAAACAGACGTAAATACTAAGCTCACTCGTACAAGGACATTCTTATACTAAATTTTAAACAAGGCTTTATTTGATGACGCTAGAAACTGGATGGTGACGAATATCGGTTGAACCAGCTATAGCAGCGGAGAGTCTTTCGTGGCCATGGCTGTTGCGGCAAGAACCTCAGCACTCAGTCTGCGAATGCCTTTAGTAACTATGTGTGAAGATGCCTTTATTGGTGATTTTTTTAAGAATCGACTATGGGAACCGATCATCTAATAATGTGTTTAATTTTAGTTTAAGTTAAAAAAATTATATGCAATAAATAGTTTTATTATTATTATCAGATGAAGAGTTTCAGCAGATTCCTTCAGATTATTTTTAACGCGTATTTAAATATGCAATTTAGATTACTAGTCAATTTGAGGTTCTTCTTCAATAAATATTGCTTACAATTATACGTGAAATTCAGTAAATTCAATTTATTCACCATTACATTATCACTACCTTGAATATTGATACATAGAATAATATGTCAATCAAATACTACAGTACAATGAATAATAATCAAACGGCTAGCGTTTTCGTAAGTTGTGTCGTTGGTTGATTATAACTATTCTACATAGAGTGTGCTTGTCGCGATTCTCGATGGTTTAACACTTTGAGTGCTGAAATCACACGGTATGTGTTTTCTACAAGTGACTAATATGCGTAAATCCACACTAGCGCAGCGGCTGAGAAAATACAGATTTTTGTGACTCAGCACAGCCGTAATATTTTTCGAACGAAACGCATGTGCGGCGCAACACAACCGCTGTGTAGAGCGGCAGCACGAATTTTTTAGGTTAAAAAAAGATCGCAGTCGTCGAAAGAAAATCGTAGTCAAAGTGTTAAGTAAAATTTTGACTGTCTCGGTCATAGGCTTAGGTTAAAAACAGCAGTCAAAATCTTGTTAAACTGTGTTTCCGATACTTTTTAAACGGTTCAATTTTTGAAGCTATTATGGTTTTAAACACAAAATTCATTTACAACGGGATATTTACCTAGTTTATTCCGTGATCACGGTGCATGAAACTGAGCCGAAATATTGGAAAACTCAAAAATACAATCATGGTAAATATGCTGTTATAAATGACTTTTGCGAACAAATGTATTATTTCAGTTTTCTTTTAAATGTTGGAAAGTTCTACTTGTCGAAACTGGAACCAGAAACCCATGAGGAATCCACGAAATTTGTTGGAAATAAAGATAATAAGTCCATCCACCTGTTTTGCGAATTACATTTATTTATTCTGTAATTCAAAACCGCAGCCATTTTACCCTTTACGCTACAGACAGTAACATAAATAAATTAATTACCACCGTAAATTTACCTAATGAATTATAACCAGCCTACTTTCAGCCATATTTTTATTTAATTTGACCAAAAGTGGTCGCTTTTATACTGATTAACATAAACTCATTAGAGATATAAATTACTTGGATGTTGTAATAAAAACATTATCTAAGGTTGCGCCCTCTGGGGGTAGCATTCCACTTTTGTGGTATATTTCTATTTGGGTTAATTTAATTTGTAAGGTTTATGGTAAGTAGTACCTAATTCATAGATGCCTACTAAATAAAGTCAGAATTACCTTCTTTCTAGGTGTGACAAATTTGAAAACTCTAGATATAGACATATTTATTTGCCACTATAGGTACACACAATGTCGAAATTAATATGGTCAGATGATGAAACCAGAGTGTGGCCATGGGAACTCCTAAACCTAAACGATACGACATATTTTCGACGAGTTTGGGTTCGTTTGGGTTTGGGGAGTTTGGATTTGTCTTCGCAAACAATTTGGTCCTAGGTGCTTTTATAATAGGCTCTAGTCTTTTTATTTTTTTTTCTTTTAATTCTGGACTATTCACACAGCATTATCTAGCCCCATAGTAAGCAGAGCTTGTGTTATGGGTACTAGATAACTGATATACATAATACAATACATTACATAGATAGATATTTTTTATTATACATAGAAAACAACCAGAACATCCGGAACAAATATCTGCAGATCGTACACACAATTGTTCCGAGGCGGGAATCGAACCCGCTACCTCCTGCGTCGCAGGTGGACCTTCGCCCACCGCGCCACATCCTACACTAATAATAACCTAATCGTATTTTTTTTGCAAACTTTATATTTGATAAAACCATTTGCACCATCAATACAACAAAATAATAAAAATAACAAAGGATCTTATTACTAACTAAATCTAGTGCTTACCACGGGGCTAGATGCTGTGTGAATTGTCCAGCATTATTTATTTATTTTTTTATTACTCAGCTGCGTTTTGTTAGAATACACAACCTTCAGATCAGAAGCCGTTACAGCAACCACTAAGCCAAAGACGTTCTCGCTCTATTTGTCAATTAATTACCCCAAACAGATATTTATGCAAATGATTCCCAATCTCTGTTCCGAAACCCATAAATCATGGTTGTTATGACGCACAGTCATTTTGTTAATTGGTGTTTGTTTATGGATGACTAGCTGTTGTATGTGGCTTCGTACGCGTTTTTCCGGGAATAAAGTAACTGTTTTCGAGCGCAAAATTGTAAAGAACCGAAATTCTTAATTTCCAAATTGCAGAATAAAACATAAGGTTTGAAATTTATTATTTTATCTACGACTAGCTGTTCCCCGCGGTTTCACCCGCGTTGAATTCGAATTTCACATTTCTAAAACATAATATAGCCTATGTCACCCGGGGATAGTTTAATTTCCCAACGGTGAAAGGATTTTTTTTAATCAGTCCAGTAGTTTCAGCCTATTCAACACAAACAAACAAAAACTCAAACCTTTCCTTTTTATAATATTAGTACAGATTCATAAGGTTTTGTACATAATTATGAATGAAGCAAGTAGGAACTTTGTCTCATTCGGTTTATCTTTCTAAATAAACAAGTTTATCAAAAAAAAAACTAACAAATTAAAAATTGTCCATCAAGAAACACCTTGTATAGTTTACCTACTGGGGATCTGCCCGTGGAAAGTCTTACCTAAGTAGATAACTTTTGGTACTAGATAAATCTATTTTAGTCTATTATTTAATAATCGAATTTATCTAAATTTGTATAATCTTTGATTCATCATCATCATCAACCTATGTTAGTCCACTGCTGGACATAAGCCATCACCCCAAAGAGCGCCTGAGCGCCCTGTCTTCAGCTTGACGTATCCAGCATCTACCTGCAGTCTTTCGTAGGTCGTCATCCCACCTGGTCGGAGGGCGTCCTACACTACGTTTACCGAGTCGTGGTCTCCACTCATTAGGAATATCCAGTATTATTTTATTTACTTTATCGGTTAGTTATTTTTAGCTCCAGATATCCAGGCTAGTTAGTAACTTATAAGGCAGCTTCTATAAACCATCACATTGGCAGCTCGAGATAATTTTTCTTTCATTTTTGACCGCACTTAACCTCTGTTAATTATGATCACGGCTGAAGAAATACCAACAATATCATGCACTTAACTACCACCTTATTGCGATTAAAATAGGGTTCAAAATAATTCAATAGCTCTATACAGGGTGTGAAAAAAATTCTCAGTTGAAATTCGATCCAAGGATGCAGAAATAAAGTTCATTTTTACGTTTTATTATACAGGGTTATATTTCTTTGATCGTAGTAGTAATCTCATATGGACTAGATCGTGTAAATTGACATTGTGATATAAATAGTCCGATATTTATTACCTGTCGTTATCAGTAATTATGATAAAACATTATTTTACCCTCGTTAAAAATAATCCAAACTTAAAAGGCAGCTTGACTAGGAAGTTCATCACGTTGATATTAGTTACATTATTATAATATATATATATGTATATGCTATATTCATCATCATCATCATCATCAGCCTATAGCGGTCCACTGCTGGACATAGGCCTCCCCCAATGAGCGCCATAGCGCCCTGTCTTCAGCTTGCCGCATCCAGCATCCACCTGCAGTCTTTCGCAGGTCGTCATCCCACCTGGTCGGAGGGCGTCCTACACTATGTTTACCGAGTCGTGGTCTCCACTCAAGAACACGTTTGCCCCAGCCGTCGGTTCTTCGCGAGATATGGCCGGCCCACTGCCACTTCAGCTTGCTAATTCTTTGAGCTATGTCGATAACCTCGGTTCTCTGTCGGATGTATTCGTTACGAATCCTATCCTTCAGAGACACTCCGAGCATAGCTCTTTCCATAGCTCGCTGAGCGACTTTGAACTGGTGGACCAGCCCTATCGTAAGTGTCCACGTCTTAGCTCCATAAGTCATAACGGGTAGGACGCACTGGTTGAAAACTTTCGTTTTCAAGTATTGCGGTATGGATGACGTGAAGACTTGACTATGCTATATTAGTTAGTTGATATAGTGTGATTTTGATGGAGTACGACTACATCAAAAATCACACTATATCATACAAAATAGATTAAAAACTGAGTCTTGTCGTGCATTTTATTGTTTATTTATATTTTATTTAATTGTTTTAAGTTTTAAAACTTTCATTCAAAAGCAGAAACCGTATGAAATCTAAAATAATGATTGTGCTATTACCGTAAGCTATAAATGGGAAAACTATTCTTTAAAAGTTGCATAAAACAGGTGAAACTGTTTTTTATAAAAACAATACCACCGTCCGAGAAAGCCGTAACGCGATCCGATATTGAATCATTAAAATAATTATCTGGTGATAAAACTGCGATAGTTAATCGCCGTGCTGAGTAAATAAAGTACTCGCAGCATAACATAAAGGTCAGTAAATTATTTGTTTTTTTTAATTTCCGAACGTAAATTACATAATTACCCTGTATATTATTGTTTATTTATTTTCGCGAAGGCAAAAAACTGGTGCCTAGTCAAAGGAGATGAATATTCAGAGAGGTGTATTAAAAAATAATGCGCGTGTCAATTCAGATATCACTAAAACTATTAGTCTTTTATAGTTATTCTGTGTCAAAACTAAACTAAACATATCATAGAGCATTATCTATCTTCATAATTCTGTTATATTTTATATATATATATTATATGTATATGTGTAAGTATTGAATTTATTTTTTGGAATTTAGGTTATATAGTATTTTATATTTGTTATTGTTATATAGTATTTATTAGTATAATTTATAAGTAAGTTAAAATTTAATCTTTTGTCTATTTCTTATTTCATTTATGCATGTACCCACTTCTCTCTTCACTTTGTCTCTCTCTCTCCCAATAAGGTTTGCTGGAAGAGAACTCTTTTTTAGGGTTAAGTTCGCCTTTGTTTAAATTTTCTAGAATAAGTTTTGTGTTATGTTTTTAAATTGTTTCCCTGCCTTTCATAAAGATCGAAATAAAATGGATTCCATAATTTTAGTAGTTATTGCATATAGAGGTATGTCAAAACTTTTAGATCAGCATAAGAAAAAGGATTAATAGGCGTCAAAAAAGTTTTCATGAAAATCGACAATTTCCTCGAAATCTGTAATTTCTTTTGATAATCTGTGAATGGGTATGATATTATTTTTCTAAACATGATTTTGATGATTATCAAAATCATGTTTGATGATTATCCTGAGACCATTTTCAAGTAGCTTTAACTGTTAAGGTACCTAAGGGCAGGTACGTCCGGAAATTCCACCCTGTATAATAAATAATGCTGGACAATTCACACAGCATTATTACCCATAACACAAGCTCTTCTTACCATGGGGCTAGCATGGTAAGCAGAGCTTGTGTTATGGGTACTAGATAACTGATATATACAATACATTACATAGATAGATATTTTTTATTATACATTGAAAACGACCAGAACACCCGGAACAAATATATGCAGATCGTACACACAATTGTTCCGAGGCGGGAATCGAACCCGCAACCTCCTGCGTCACAGGCGGATCTTCGCCCACCGCGCCACATCGGTCGTCAATAGGAATTATTATGTGTGCCGATGAAGTAAATAATCCTTTAGGCAGGCCGCTATGGCGGTCACTAAAGGAGCTCTATGTCCAGCAGTGATCTAAAATAGCCTGATGATGATAATGAAGTAGATAGATAGACAACACTTTATTACACCACACAAAACAGAAAATAATACAGAGATAAAAACTTAGAATAAAGGTATAAAGGGCGGCCTTATCGCTGAGAGCGATCTCTTCCAGGCATTTGGGATGGACTGGACATGAACGAACAATATAGACGGTGGCACTTTAATAAATAATTGGTAACAAATACACTAAACACTAGAAAAAGTACTAATACTAGAAGAAGTACTTAAGCCTCTAGCTGGGTGCATACCCAGTACCCACTCGTTTACGTCTAAGTGAAAACAAGATGCAATCTTTGTAAATAAGTAGGACATTCACGCTATGTTTACCGCTAAACACCGCGGAATATTGTTATTATTGCAATTTACTTCCTGTTGGCTAAGTTGTTAGAATTTGTACTTCGGGTTGCTTACGTTGCCTTGCGTATATAATAATCGTGTTGAAACGAATAGAGTTCCTTTGACACGATAAGTTTAGTGATTTTAGCCAAAAAATTATGTAATTTTAGTCACCTCAGTCAGTGGAAATGTGTAGTCTTACATGTTAGGATAATAATTTACTGTTTTCACACATTATTGTATCATGTGTGAAACTTGTGTATTGAGCTGTATAAAATCAATTCCTTCCATTTATTTTACCTCAGACTTCTTAATTTACAATTTACCTCAGATATATGTTTATCCCAGCAGTGGGCATTGCCCCAAGTCCTCGTGGGCAAAGCACCCGAGTCTCGCGTCGATCGATCACAATCGCCCCGTATTCAAATGAGAGGCGATTTATGAGCTCCGAGGCGACGAGTAAGACATTATAGAGCTACGAGCTGTGTAGAATTGATCTCTTTAATAGTTGATGATGCATAAAACTAGTGATCAACATTTGATTTCAAATAGTTATTAAAAGAGAAGTATACATCATTTCGTATACTAATTCGAATATCGCGAGGCATCCTCGATAAATGTCTTCAGATCTAGAGTCTATAACTATTTTCTTTCGCAAGAATAATTCGGTACGTAATTATAATTATATATTAATTATTTATGTAGGTATATATATTACTGTTTAAGTATAATATAAGTAGCTTATTATCATTATGAGTAGTATATTTTATCATCTCTATTATATAGCACTACCTAACAAACTGTTGTCCACACTACCTAAAGGTTAGCAGGTAGAGAATGCTATCTAGCATTATGCTCGCCTATGTACAACTTTTGTGCAATAAAGTATATTCTATCTATCTATCTATCTAAGTCTGACTCTGACCACAAAAAGAGAACTCTATTATGAAGTTAAAGAGCGAGATTAAGTCGAAATAACGTTCTTACCATGGAACACTCTACTTATATAATATACATACATCGTAGTATTCAAACCTAGGGTGTTTTCTTTCTCGCCAATAATAATTAACAACATGCTAAGTTTGAAGAGATGAATGAACACAATTGGGCAATGCCAGACCGTGGCGTTTTTAGAAAGATTATTAGCCATTAGTTGCTTCGTCGCTTAACTTTGTCATACGAATTTTCTGTCAAAAATATCTGCATGTACATAAATGGAGAATTTTTTATTTACATAAATGTAGATATTTTTGACAGATAAGAACAAGAATAAGAAAAGTTTTATTTGGCCAAAGAAAACAGGCTACACAATTAAGACGATGAGATCGATAGACATTACTAATGTCTAATTATCTTTTCGACGATCACATAGGTCCACCTAATAGTCAAAAGTCATTAATCACTTTCGTGGTAACACAAATTTCCGATTTAAATGTCCCATTCTAAGCGTTCATAGGTCTACGTGGTCCGGATCCCATATTTAACAGGTAGCCTCTCACCGGTGTCACTGATAACAGAAATCGAACAGCGCTGGCTTATTGGAATAACATTAATTTTACACTTTTAATGTAGGCGAGTAAGTTTTAAAAGAAAATTACACTATCACCGCATACATAATAGATAAAAGTTAACGCATTGTACACGTTTGCGGGTTTTTTTTGTGTATTTTCTATAAATAAGGGAAGATATTAATCAAATTATCATTCCGCTAAACATTTTCAAAAATAAAATTGTGCAAAGAAAAACATCAACCTGAGTTGAGTTTTTCCAGATTTGTTAAAAGCTACTTCTTATATCATGCAAATAACGAGCTATTTGACGCTTTAAAATAATTGCAAACACTAATGAATGAATATTTTATGCAACCAATGGACCGCCGATAAAATCCGCCTCGACACACTCCCCGCGCTAAAAGAGCAAAAACAAACAAACTAAATCAGAGCAGCTCACGACTTGCGGTGACAAAACGTTTTTACGCCTTACCTTTACAGTTGTTACTTCTACTCGTTTATTTACTCTATGTTTTTCTTTTGTTTATTTCATCCGTTTTCTTTTTATTTTACACTTTTATGTTTTTTGTCATTGTTTTGTTTCTCCTTATGGAGTTTTAATTAAGTTTTAATTTTATCGCACGGGAGCTGTTTTGTTGAGAGGATTTTAAGGTGTGTATTAAATCTTACGTATCGGAAGACGAATGGGACAGAGAGACAATTTTAATTGTTACCTTCATACGATTAAGAGGTTCGGTTTCCTAAAAACTAATTAACAATTAAAATAAGTTGGAATGTTCGGCTGACGCACCGTTAAATTGTGGTCAGACACTGATTCTGATTAGGTAATTCTACATTATACACAATTAACTGATATTTAGTTGACAATTTAGGGATAAATGTTTTAATTAAAAATACTACTTAGGCTGGTACTTAGACTTACTTATTTCACGAGCTTTATAAAAACTGTACTCAACTAGAAGATATGTTGTCTGGGCCAGGTATTTGATGGACAGTGGGAGCAGATAGTTTAGGCAGAGATGCGAAAATGGAGTATGTGGCCACCAAAGACAACTTCGTATCTCGCCTTCGTATCGGCCTAAACTATACAAAATACAACTATTACAGAGACATTAAAAAGAAGCTTATAATTGATATCAAAAACTGACCTCGACTCGGAAAGCGTAATGTAATACGCCCTTCGACCAGGTGGGATGACGGCCTGTGAAATACTGCAGGATGATTCTGGATCAAGCTGAAGATAAGGTGCTATGGCGCTCATTGGGGGAGGCCTATGTCCAGCAGTGGACTAACATAGGCTGATGATGATGACGCTTGTAGGTGGATTGGTTGTTGATCGCAGTAGAGGTATTAAAAACAGACAGAAGTAGGTAAGTGGGGGGGGGGGGAGGGGGTCGATTCTTACGCCGCGACCGCTACGTCAGTAACAAAGTAATTAATACTACATACCGTTCAATTCTCGCTAATAACAGGTCCATCATATCAATTACCGACAAAATCGTAACATTTCTAGCTACACTCGGTTTTAAAATCATAGATATTGTTTGTAAACAAAGAGGTAACGAAACGAAACAAATATTAATTTATTTATTTCATAAACAGATAATTATTTTATTCATAATTATGTCACATTATACGTCACCATTCATAACTCCATTGTATATTTCTAAAATAAAAATAATAATATTAAAAAATATATATTTAATTATAACAACACTGGTATTATGGGGAGCAAATCGCAAAAGTAGGAAATAACTGTTGGTTTTGATTGCTTTCATTCATTATTTCGTTTGTTCTTTTGTTGTTGTTTCAATTTTTGTTTTAGATGAAAACTTTGCTGTTACCTGGTTGTATTCTGGTACTGTTATCAGTTTTTATTGCGTACGAAACAGGCTAAAAAAAAAAGTTTAAGAATGAAACTTCTTAAACTTTTTTTTTAGCCTGTTTCATTCCACTGCTAGGCAAAGGCCTCCCCCAAATCTTTCCATTCAGTGTGGTCACGTGCGATCTCCCACCAATCTCCGAGGAAGGCGTTAATCTTTATTGACATAAAATATCTTGGATTCTAGAACAGAGCGTAGAAAAATGATCGCAATCTTCATTAAAATACTGTGCACCAAATAAACGTACCTACATAATGATGATAAGCAATAATGAGGTCTATTACAAACAAACCGAGACGATTGGAAAGTGAAAATAGCTTGATGCATTTTTTCTTGGTAATTTCTAACGCGCAGCTAATTGTTCTGTGATTCTAGCATCGCAATAAACTTTGGTATTTATCTCATAATCATCATCATCAAACTACATATGTTAGTCCACTGCTGGACATAGGCCTCCCTCAATGAGCGCCATAGCGCCCTGTCTTCAGCTTGCCGCATCTAGCCTGCAGACTTTCGCAGGTCGTCATCCCACCTGGTCGGAGGGCGTCTTACATTACGTTTACCGAGTCGTGGTCTGCCGGTAACAAAAGACATAAGCCAACCTAACCAAAGCTATTGACACAGCTCCATGAATTAGCAAGCTGAAGTAGCAGTGGGCTGGCCATATCTCGAGAAGAACCAACGGCCGCTGGGGTAAACGGGTTCTTGTGTGGACAGCACGACTCGGTAAACGTAGTGTAAGACGCCCTCCGACCAGGTGGGATGACGACCTGCGAAAGTCTGCAGGTAGATGCTGGATGCGTCAAGCTGAAGACAGGGCGCTATGGCGCTCATTGGGGGAGGCCTATGTCCAGCTGTGGACTAATATAGGCTGATGATGATGATGACAGAACCCTAAAACATTTGTAATAAAACCCTTCGCCTTTTACCAAACCTGCTAATTATCAAGACCCTTTCATATATGTATTTAATATACTTGTTAATACAGCTAATTAACGCAGTGAAGATTAATACCAGGTACCTACGTGACAGATGGCATAACTAATTGCGAGATAGAATATAAACAATGTTCATAAAAAAATAGTGTAAAAAAATTACTTGATCGTCGCCATTTTTATTAGCGAAAACAATTGATAGTCGATTGTATTTAAATTTTTGATGTCGCATCACTAGGGAGTAGTATTTAGTATCGGATAGGATTGTAATGTTGGTATATTACATTGTAATGTTGGTAGCAGGAGGGGTAATTAACACGACTGTAGTAGGTTGAATACTGAATATTTATTGAGTTAAAACATGTCTTTTTATACTAAAGATTTACCTCTAATTTGAATTTATTAATTCCTTATTTTTGTAACATGATATTGATATTCTATTTTCTTATCTAAAGATTCTCCGTAAGTAATCCGATATGTTTGACATTTAATAAAATATTTATTTAATATTATTTAATATTTTTCCTTATCTCTAAAGTAGGTCATTGAGTGACGTGGTACATTAGGTATGTACCTACACTACAGGATGTAGTCTTATTGATATTTAGGTATTTTTCAACAGATTTTTTTTTTACTTGGATTTTTATATGTTGAAGTTTTAAGGTTATTTCTTTCCTATAGAACTGATTTATGGTATAAAAAGTGGTACACTATGATTTATTGCGAGCCTGGAACTACGAACGTAGTTTTTGTGTGAAAGAGTAACAAAGATTCACACATGCAAACTTTCGCATTTATAATAAAAGTAGGAGGCTAAAATTTCGCGACAATCGCGAAAAAACTATAGCATTTCACATCAGTTTTTGTTCATACTTGCTTGCAGTTCATACTTCTATTCGATAGCTATAGATATTACTCGGAAATTAATTCGCGGTGAAACAATAGTGTAGGGACAATTAACTCACTTATCGATAGTCAATTTAAACACGGTTGGGAACTGACATCGATCGTTGGTAATAATGTCGATTCAATTGTCCAACACTATGAATGTCATTAGAAGAGTATATTATTAGTTAGTAGTTTATTGTAGTAGAAGCTGAATTACCAAATAATATCCATTATTCATGAATGTTCTATGCAATTAATTAATTGCCACTACATAGTATAAAAAAGTCGCTTCCCGCTGTCTGTCCCTATGTATGTTTAGGTCTTTAAAACTAAGCAACGCATTTCGATGCGATTTTTTTAAATTAGTAGAGTAATTCAGCAGAAAGTTTTATAAACCACTAGCTGCGCCCCGCGGTTTCACCTTCGTGGTGATAGATATTTTCGATAATATACAATATATATCTTTAAGAATTATTGTGAAGTTTCATCCAAATGCATTCAGTAGTTTTTGCGTTTAAGAGCAACAAACATCCTCACAAACGCTCTTATTTACTTTTGCGCCGACCCGATATCTTGATAGTGTTTGGGATCGCAGTTATCCATCCATACCGCTCGAGGTACAGTCAACCCCGCCAACATAATCTCTAAGTACAGTCAACAACATAAATAACCTCCAGCGCCGTATGAAGATGTCGACTCTGTAATGAAATGTCAAAATCCCTCGTTCATTGATTGCTGCGCCTGCGCATCGTAAATACTGCCCGCTCACGGGTATGTATTTTCTGCTTGATTGTACTGTTTGTTTATGTTTTGTGGTAATGTGGTTGTATGTTTTATTGCGAGACTAGTGGTTGAGCCTTCAGTTTCGTTCGCGTGGACGCTCTAAAGCGAAAAACCGTTATTTATAACCCAAGAATTTCAGATAATACAACTTTAAACTTTCACAACTTTGTTAACATATTCATATCATCATCATCATCAGCCTATAGTAGTCCACTGCTGGACATAGGCCTACCCAATGATACCATAGCGCCCAGTCTTCAGCTTGCCGCATCCAGCATCTACCTGCAGTCTTTCGCAAGTCGTCATTCCTCCTGGTCGTAGGGCATCCTACACTACGTTTACCGGGTCGCGGTCTCCACTCTAGAACACATTTACCCCAGCGGTTGTCGGTTCTTCGCGAGATATGGCCGGCCCACTGCCACTTCAGCTTGCTAATTCTTAGAGCTATGTCGATAACTTTAGGAACTAATTAGTAATTAGGATTTGAACACCGGGCTTGTTAATCTTTGATAAAAACTGGTTGTAAATAAGACCGGTCGAAAGCTGTTTGCGACAGGATATAGGTGTAACTTTTGAAATTGCAATTCACTAGCTCCTACCTGCGACTTTGCACGTGTTTTTTTCGGAATAAAAGTAGCCTGGTTGTTATTCAACCGATGTGGCGTTGTGGGCGAAAGTCCGCCTCGACGCAGGAGGTTGCGGCTGCGATTCCCGCCTAGGGACAAATGTTTGTACGATCAGAAAATGTTTGTCTCGGTAGTTTTCTATGTACAATAAAAAACAATTTCTATGGAATGTATTGTTTTAAGTATATCAGTCATCTAGTACCCATAACACAAGCTCTGCTTAGCTTGGGGCTAGATGATGCTGTGTGGATTGTCCAGCATTATTTATTTATTCATTTTATGGTAAGTGACGATGTGGCCGCCGATGTATCAAAGAAGACCTGTTCACTCTTTTCTATACTAATATTATGAAGAGGAAAGTTTTGATTTTTTGTTCGTTTGTAATATAATGAATAGGCTCCGAAACTACTGGACCGATTTGAAAAATTATTTCAACGTTGGGAAGCTACACTATCCCCGGTGAACATAGGCTATATTATATTTTCAAAAAAGTTAGGGATCCGTACTAAAACCGTGCGGAGCCTGAAAGGTACGCTAGCCTTGCATATATTGTGGGTTCTTAGACTAACTTAGAATTTTATTTTAGACTCACATATAATTGTGAGTTCGTTATTAATTTATGATATATCTTTAGAGGAGGCCTATGTCGAAAGACAAGCTGAAATACAGAAACGACCGTTTACCGATACTTAATTTATGTAAAAAGATAAGTAACTGTTATAAAGTACCTAAGCATATTTGTAAGAAAACTGTAAAAACATTGTAAAAATTAGTTCAGCAATAAAGGCTATTTTATTTTATTTTATTTATTTATTAATTTATGATAATACATATTTATGGCACAAGGAACAGTTAAGCATAATTTGACATAAACGAGGAATTAATTTTACATAATTTTGCCTATAACTATGGTATGACATTATCTATTTAAGTTAATGTCTTACCCTAGGTTAGGAACTCATGCATTACATAATAATGGACAAAAACAATTATATTAAAAAAAATATTATTCGCTGATAACCATTATATAAAAAAAAATATTACTCGCTGATATTTTTTTTTATTTAGCCTGTTTCGTCCCACTGCTGGGCAAAGGCCTCCCCCAAATCTTTCCACTCAGTGCGGTCACGTGCGATCTCCACCAATCTCCGAGGAAGGCGTTAAGGTCGTCTCGCCAGCGCTTTCTTGGCCGACCTCGCTGATATTATTATTAAAAAAATATATATTAGTATACCTATGTACTTATACACTAGCCAAACTCGATGTTCATTGTTTGTAAACAATCGACGACACAAATAACTAAACTCACTGGCTTAGCGTCTAGTTTCAGATATAATTGTAAGCAATATTTGTTCAAGGAAAATCTCAAATCGTTAAGTTATGTAAATTGAGTACAAAAGACGCGGTAACAGAGTGAACTTCAGTTAAAGTAATATGGGTGATTTGTTAACAAACATTTTACATCGAATTGGGCTAGTGTATGTATTGACCGCGATTCGGCAAACGTGTGTAGGACGCCATCCGGCCAGGTGGGATAACGAAAGACTGCAGGGTAGATGCTGGATGCGGCAAGCTGAAGACAGGGCGCTATGGCGGCCATTGGGGCAGGCCTACGTCCACAGTCGCGCACGCGTTGCTTATATGGAAAAGTTTTAGTGTTATTTCTATCCCATGGGAACTGATTTATGGGATATAAAAATAGTATATGTTTTATCCCGGCGTGCAACTACCTATATGCAAAATTTCAGCCCGATCCATCCTAATATCATCTAGTAGGAAGAGATGGTAAATTAGACGACCGATGTGGCGCGGTGGGCGAAGGTCCGCCTACGACGCAGGAGGTTGCGGGTTCGATTCCCGCCTCGGAACAAATGTGTGTACGATCTGCAGATATTTGTTCCGGGTGCTCTGGTTGTTTTCTATGTATAATAAAAAATATATATCTATGTAATGTATTGTATTATGTATATCAGTTATCTAGTACCCATAACACAAGCTCTGCTTACCATGAGGCTAGATAACGCTGTGTGAATTGTCCAGCATTATTTATTTATAAAAAATGAGAAGTAAACCGAGGATTGCAGATACTTAGAATGTGTTACTAGATTCCTTAAAAGAATGAGTCATTTTCCTAGTATAAAATTCACAGCTTGCACCATCACGGATCATTATCGATTAGAATCGTTTAAATCGATTCCGTCTAATCGAGCGCACGCGTATTCGAATATTAACGAATTAACGACCGAAAGTTGCAATAATCGTAACCGTATCGCAGTTAACAGTCGATATGGAATGATGATTTCTTTTCATCGTTTTTACTGGTCATTATTTTTTATTGCAAATATTTTAAATGGTTAGGTATGAAAAAATTGCAAGGCTAGCTATTGTACCTAAGTGCTAGACTCTACATAAAAATGTTCTTTAAGTTCTTTGAGTTCTTTTTTAAGTTGAACTCCTAATAAGGACGTAGTTCCAGAATGAGCTCAGGATGATCCGTAGCGGAGGGGAGTTAAGTTACGGGTTCGATTCTCGCCGTGAGACAATTTTTGTTTAAAAACCTCCATAGCGGCATTCAAGTGGGGGACATTAGGTTTCTTGTTCGCTTTTTTACCTTATCTCAAAAATGTTGAGGTGAACAAAAATCGAAGTGATCACTAAAGTTCCTACTTTTACCTGCAATTTGAAATTTGTGACGTGTCCAAGAGTCTAAAGGAAATAAAACACTTTGATGGTTGATTAACTCTATGATACTTGTAACTGTAGGCTAGAAATGGGCTCTAGGTTGATAAAAAAACCTCCCTGAACCTCGGAAAACCTTATTAACACCAATCGTGCCCATAAATACACAAACGGTTGACAAAAAGGAACAAAAAGTACCAGGAGTACATGAGATAGATGGTGGTTTTAATTGAGCTACACTGGTCTTTCTGATTTATGAGGTGGCCACGCCAAAAGTCATTTCCATTTCGCGCCTCTGGGTGACACACGGTCGTGAGGGATATGAAACTAGAAGAATAGAAAGAAACCAGACGTCCCAAGTATAAACTCGAAAGAATTGTATGGATGTTTGTTACTCTTTTACGCAAAAATTACTGAACGCATCGGGCTGTGGCTATTGGGACTAATTTTTGTACGATGTGCAGATATTTGTTTCGGGTGTTCTAATCGTTTTATATAAATAATACTCGTAGTAGTATAAAATTGCAAATCGTACAAACATTCTGTCCCGAGACGGGAATCGAACCCAACCTCCGTCGCAGGCGGACCTTCACCCAGCGCGCCACAGAGGTTTTCAGGTGGTTAATCTATATACCAATTTATCATGATTCTTCGTATTTATTTTGCCTTTAGGAAAAAACATTATAACCATGTTGCAGGTTGTAGATACTAACTAAAGAACTAGTTTTCTTCCAAGCATGAAGCATGCTGCGCTCCCCAACTAACCTCCCCGTGTGTCAGACAGCTAAGATCTTCACGCCCGATATCCCTTGTACTGCCAGCCTCTTTTAAAGTTTGTTTTATGTTTCATTTGAGCGTCCAAGTAAAATATTATTCAATTTAGATTGAATTTCATCACCTGCGGCCGAGGCGTGACCAGTACATCTTGCTGACAGGGTCTTATAGCTTCTGAGGGCTTAGCTTAGGCTTAGATGTACTGTGATAATTATTATATTAAGTCAATAGAAGCCATGACGAAATGGCGTACCCATAAAGAAAGACCTAGTGCGTTCAATTTAGATGAAGGAAAAATTCGAAAGGCTACGTGGCTTTTGCATACAGTGAAATGTGACACTGTGTAGCAAAATGTGGTAAATGTATTTATTTTAGTGTAGATAGAGTGTAGGTACATTACAAATAGCCTGACTGAGTGAAAAAATGGAATATATCATAGATTGTCCTACTTTTTATGAATAGTGATGCTTTCGACTCGAAAAATATCGGGACTAACGAGAGCTTCTATATTTATCCATGTCAGTCCCATCACCAGTTCCAGTGCTTCCGCCTAACGCCTGAGGCCGAGGTGACCATTCAGGCGGAAACACTGAGTCTCCAAGTTTAGTGGTTGGGCTCTTATGAGTCCTGTTATACCTATAGTATTTACCATTCATTAAAAAATTAACCTTCCGCAAAAATTTTAACATGGTAAGCAGAGCTTGTGTTATGGGTACTAGATAACTGATATACATAATCCAATACATTACATAAAAAGATATTTTTATTATACACAGAAAACGACCAGAACACCCGGAACAAATATCTGCAGATCGTGCACACAATTGTTCCGAGGCGGGAATCGAACCCGCATCCTCCTGCGTCGCAAGCGGACCTTCGCCCACCGCGCCAAATCGGTCACATTTATATTAGGAGTATTATGGTTTTAGTAGTAGTATGGTTTTATAAGATGGTATAATAAAGTATTTCTATTCCTGTTCGGTACTTCGAACACGGAGGATTTTAGCAGCATCAGCAGTTCGACCTAAGTAGGTTACTCGTACCGCGAGCGCGGACCGGGCGCCTGCAGAGGTCAGTGCATCACCAGCAGCCATTTAAACCGCACTCATTAACATCATATTAGTCGTAGTTTTATACAATATAGCTATTGTCCCTATACTCGACTATTATTACATCAGCATCCCGGGAAGAGCTAGCCGCGATTCCTTCAATTCCTATCGAAAGTTTGAGATTCTCTAAGAGATTTTCATATAACTTGTAGCTGTTCATTTCTAACATAGTAAAGAATGATCAAACATTACTCAGTTTAATAGAAACCCATTAAGATTAATTCCAACCTACGTAACATGGTTTAAATCGGCGTTTAAATGTATTATGTTAAAATAATAATGTGTAGTGGCGAGTAGCGACACGGCTAAGTGTTGATCCTCGTTTTGTGGTGCGGCGTGACTTGCTGGCTCAGAGTCTGGCGAGGTCGGCTTACATGGAACACGAGCTTATAATCTTAATGAGATATTTTTCTACTTTAATAGGCTATATTTAATATATTTTATTATATTACTATGGATCTCTATGTTGTCTAAAGTAATTCATGAATTGAATATAATGTAAATACCATTTGGCACAAATTAAATCTTTGTACTTATTGTACCGCAGTTTATAAAGAGGTATTTTTTTCAAAGGGTAGAAAACCTTTAGGAAAAAAACACCTCGTCAAACCAAACAAGGCGTGCGTAGCCGCGGGCGAAGCCCACGTTCTTTAAAGTTATTTCAACCCCAAAGGAACTGATTTATCGAAAAAAAATTTTTTTTTATTTTATTTGGTTATAATTATATTAATTTTTAATTTCAGGCTCAGAACTAGGTACTTGTGCCTATTCAAAGTATGCATTTCAGCCCGATCCGTTCAGTAGATCTGGCGTGACGAGGTAACATTCATCCAAACGTCCAAACTTCCGCATTTATAATATTAGTGTGATTTAAAAAAAGAAAAAACATAAAAATAAATTCAGAATTTTAACTACTATTTAAACATGGCCATTATTACATAGTTCTCCTTAGTGTCTTATTATATAAAGAATTTTTTTCTTTCTTAGGGATAACAAACAGTATCACTTAAAAATTTACTAAAAACTATTAAACTTAAATAAACGTAATTCTAGAAGTGAACCAGCCCCGTTATCCACTTATTAATTGTTTTTAATAATTTATAGGAAGACAGAGAAGTAGGTACATAGATAGCAAGACTGTCAATTATTATATAATAATAAAAACCTTCCTTGATCCATAATTTGATCCTCTTCATCGCAACTCCTGGTGGATATTTTTAACATAAACACTAACACCACTAACTCCATGTAACCTCCGCTTAACCACACGGTGTGAAATCAGCATTGTGATAAGCTAACGACCGCGCGCGGCCGCGCTCGTCCCGTATCAATTACAGCAGGACGCAATCTGCTCCGTTTTAACAAACACCCAGCACTTTTAATTAATTGCAGGTATTGCTACGGAGCATTGACACTTGACATGGATTTTTCAGCTTAAAGTTACGCGTCCACTACACAGACACTTAAAAATAAATAAAATAAACCTATCAATATATTAGTACCTATTTTAATATATTAGTACCTATATGACTTGTCTAAGTGCTTATTTGAAAGCCTAAAGAAATAAACTTTCATTTCGTTTCGTTTCATTTCATTTCATTTCATTTCATTTCATTTCATTTCATTTCATTTCATTTCATTTCATTTCATTTCATTTCATTTCATTTCATTTCATTTCATTTCATTTCATTTCATTTCATTTCATTTCATTTCATTTCATTTCATTTCATTTCATTTCATTTCATTTCATTTCATTTCATTTCATTTCATTTCATTTCGTTTCATTTCATTTCATTTCACTAGGAAGAATAGTCAAGAGTAGGTTAGTTGGTACCTATAGTACGCGTTCAGTAGATAGTTGTTGCGTGACGAGGTAATAAACATCCAAACTTTCGCCTTTGTTATATTAGTGTCATTTATATTATACATATAATAATAAATATAAATAATAATGCTGGACAATTCACACAGCGTTATCTAGTTATCCCCATGGTAAGCAGAGCTTGTGTTATGGGTACTAGATAACTGATATACTTACATAATACAATACATTAAATATGTAGATAGTAATTTTTTATTATACATAGAAAACCAGAACACTCGGAACAAATATCTGCAGATCGTACACACAATTGTTCCGAGGCGGGAATCGAACCCGAAACCTCCTGCATCGCAGGCGGACCATCGCCCACCGCGCCACTTCGGTCGTCATATGTGTTAGCAGATAGTGTATACAAACTAAAAACCCATCGATACTTCCTCTCTCACCTTAGTGCCAGAGCGTCATCAAACCACTCGTCACCAGACCTTATTATAATATTAATGTGAATTCTACATACATACTCTCTACTTTTTTTGTTGAGATACTTTCTGTTGACGTTTTATGGTAGTATTTAAACTATCGCGCACCCTTCTAATGAGTGTGCTCGAATTGTTTATACATTTAAATTTAAAAAGGTATTTTTAATTACTTAGCAGTTATATTTCCATTCCAATCTCTAATCATCAACCCCCGTGACATACGGGTATCATGATAGCCAATCAGCGATTAGCACTGACGTTCCGTTTTACGCAACTGACAGTGACAGTTGGATGATGTCAATGGAACGTTTGTAATTGGATTTGAAAATTGAATCGAATCCGATCGAGTATTGTTTTTATTGATAGATGGTTTAATTTTCGAATGAAAGTTGATTGGTTTGATTGCCTTTCGCTTGGGTATATCGTTTTTTTTTTATTTTAGATATTCCTAAACAAAAATAAAGAAGTTTGAGATTTCTTAAAAATGACGTAGGTACCTATGTGCTGTTATTTGATTTTGGTCCGTAATTCTAGTGATATAACAAAACAAAATGAGAAACGGAAGATATTTCAAAAACCCTGTTCCAATTTAAAAGAGATTGTTCAAATATTTATACAACACACAGGGGACCAATATAAGCGGCTAACTCAAATAATTCCAAATTCAAATTATTCGAAACATTTACAAAAACGTAATTTCAAATATAGAATAAAGGGGTCATATAACTCTTCGGGGTTCCCATGGTGAGCGTTGACAGCCAATGATTTAAACCTCCTTGCTCCTTAATTAATGCGATTGGGGAAAATATGTTCATCTCGTTCTAACCTATTACATCTCAGGGTTGGAGGTAGTGCTGTCTTTGTCTAGCGATCCGTAAAATTGCCTTGTTATTGAGACATTTTCCTTTGGAGTGATTTGTGGCCGTCGTCGCCGAGAAATTTTATCGATTTGTTTACTTTGCGTCGGTGACTTCAGGGTAAGTATCATTCGATTTATGTAGGCATGGTAATTTTGTATCGGGCACTTTACTTTGAACCCATAATGTACCAACTAGTTTTTTTGTGTGTAGATTGAAGCTAGAAGAAGATATTTCTTAGCTACCGATAGGTATCAGCTTTATGTAAATGGTCTATTAACAGTGTTTTTATGGGTTAGGTAGGTAAATAAATAAATTGACTAACTATAAAAAAAAGGTAGATATAGTAAATAAAATATAATCTCAAGCTCTGCTTAGCCTGGAGCTAGATCATGACAGTATTATTTAGCTCCTGGTGAATTGTACGAGTATTGTATGTTTTGTATTATATGTATATGATTTATGAATGAAAACTTAACAAGAACTGATAACAATTATACAGAAAACAACAAGGTTATCACTAAAAAGTAAAACAAAAACTTCAACAATTCACAATTTCACATGTGTAGCGATAATTGTTCAATTTTGAATTCGAAAACGAACGAGAGATCAATTCAATGATGAATCAAAGTTTTCAAAAACAAATACATAGTGTTTCGCGCTTCTGTGAGTTGCTTCGATGATATCGATCATCCAATACATTTGTATATACTATGTATATGTATGTATTGTATATGTATGTACTGATGTGGTATGTACCATCGATGCTGGACATAGGCCTCCCCTAACGACTGCCATAGCACCTTGTCTTCAGCTTGACGCATCCAGCATCTCCCTATAGTCTTTCGCAGGTGGTCATCCCACCTGGTCGGAGAGCGTCCTACACAACATTACCCGGGTCGTAGTGTCCACTCAAGAATACGTTTACCCCAGGCGGTAGTCGGTTCTTCGCTAGATATGGCCGGCCCACTGCCACTTCAGCTTGCTAACTCTTAGAGCTATGTCAATAACTAACTCAAACGGTAGGCAGCGGATTGCACCCCAATAAAGAGACCAAAGCAGCAAATCTTTTTAATTTGATCGGCAATATTTTTTAATTTTTTTTTTTTTAGACAACATAAATGACCCCATTTGTAACGAGTTTTATGACACACAATTTTAACCAACAACACAATATAAAATATTTAAAAAAAAAACACAAAGTAATAAATAAATAAGATGAGATAAACAGACAATAATCAGATATCAAGTAAATTTCTTCTGGTCGACCCAAAGATCGTAGGAACTATTTTCCAAATATTTTTGGAAACGCCTTGAAAGTGAATAATGAAAACCTTCAGTTATATGTTCAATTGAGTTATGTAGAGTGGTTTCAAGAGTACCCTTAACCCGTTCGCGGTCGTCCGTGTAAGCAGTTGTGACGTGCACGCCCGTTGTTTGCGTGTTAAGTGTACAAACCTTATTGATAAGGTATAATATCACCTACTTGACTAGCTACCTCTTTAGGTGGTAATTTGAACTTTATTTTATAATAGTAACAAGCTGTACCTACTTCACAGCGCAGCGGACAAAGGTCCACCTGCGACGCAGGAAGTTGCGGGTTCGTTTCCCGCCTCGGAACAATTTTGTGTACGATCTGCAGATATTTGTTCCGGGTGTTCTGGTCGTTATCTATGTGTAATAAAATCATATATATCTATGTTATGTATTGTATTATGTATATCAGTTATCTAGTACCTATAATACAAGCTCTGCTTACCATGGGGCTAGATAATGCTGCGCCCCATCGGTCGTCAAATAAGTTGTCTATTGCCATTCTAATTTCAAAACTACCCAGTTACTATTCCCTAATCTATCTCAAAGATAATAATATTTCTTCCCCGGCCTGAGTCCCGGTCAATGCCCAAAGGTCACGGTGCGATACCACCCCACATCACCTGGCCACGTGCCATACTGCAAAACGGTTGCCGACAGATGGCGCTTAATTGTTTTGTGTTTATTATGTGATCTGTTTTGTTTTTGGGTCATTATGGGTTTCACCTTTTTAGGGGATTTTTTTGTAGAGCATAATGAGTGAAATAGAATGTATGGAATGTCAGTTCGTTTCAAAATAATTACCTGATAGACTATTAGAGATTGCTAGTTTGTGCCCGCTGTTTCGCACGTTTCGTTTCTATAGAAACTTGTAAAGGTTATTTTTATTTACCACGACAATTCATCATCATCAGCCTATGATAGTCTACTGCTGGACATATGCCTCCCCCAATGAGCGTCATAGCGCCCTGTCTTCAGCTTGACGCATCCAACATCTACCTGCAGTCTTTCGCAGGTCGTCATCCCACCTGGTCGGAGGGCGTCTTACACTACGTTTACCGAGACAATTGGAACTAATTTATAGAGTAAAGAGAAACGTTTGTGTCTTCCTGGCAAGACATCGTTCTACACTTGCCGAGTCAAGGTCCTCACTACACATACACACCTAGAGTCCCCAGTCACCTAAGTTAAATCTAAACTTTCGATAAACACCTGACCTTTCCATACAAATAATTAAGTAATTTCTTCATCCTTGCCTTTATTAAAAAGGAATAATTATTGCCGCGGCCATGTTCGTGACGTTACTCCATAAAGTGACTCGTATAACGCGAGTTAAGGTGGTTAGGCTTCGTGGGCCATAATCAGGTGATAGCCTTAGTGGGTTTTACTAAACTGTTTAGGCGGTCGTGTAGCCTGGTATTTTAGATTTTATACGGTGACAGTCAAAGTAAACCTATTTTTTTAAAATGGATTAATCAAAGGCCTTTAAGTAGTATAGGAGTAATTTTGACGAACTTCAGATGTCTAGGGTTGAATGGATTTCGTCTCTCTTAAGTACTGAATAAAGAAATCAGTTCCTTATGTTGACTATTTTAAGTACGTCTATTAAAAATAAATAAATGTATATAAAAAACACCAATTTATAAAAATAACATTTATGTATTAAAAACCATTTTTATTTAAAAAAATAAGTCTAAGGTGCAATTCCAAGTTTCAAACCTGCTGTTGCAGTTTGCGACCTGCGGTCCATCCGCAGGCCGCAAACTGCAGCAGCAGGCTACAAGCGACTACTTGATTCTAAGCGCGGCATCACTGCGGCTGCGGCCGCGGCACGCAGCGACCGCAGACTGCAGCGCCAGTGGTGTCGCGAACCTTGGAAATAGAAGCAACCGCGACCTCAGGCTGCACTGCGGTTAACCGCAGCCGCTAGCCGCAATGTCCCTGTGGTTGCAGTCCGCAGCCCATCTTGGACTTAACACCTTTTCTCGCGATACCTGTCTTTATCAAATAATGTCATCTTTTCGATTTGCTTGTAACATTAACGGGTTGAGCATTTAAGGCCGTTAAAGTTAATGTCGTTGTTTATTTAATTGTATTTAGTAATTAATTGTTAACGCATCTGCTCCCATTTTATAAGTAAAAATGTCCCGTCTAGTCATTGCATCCCGATACAAGAAACTGTAAAAAATAACCGCAACTGCCTCGACGCACGAGACTGCGAGTTCTATTCCGGCCTTGGGACAATTGTGTGTACGATTTACTTTTAAAAATATATTATTTTAAATATTTGCCCGGGTGTTTTATACGTATTATACAATTTTTTTCATTTTTTTTTTAAATTTTATCAGTTATCTATAGTTGCCCATTACCCAATATTATCTTAGTTTGTGGCTAGATAATGCTGCGTGAGTTGTACAGCATTATTTATTTATTTATTTTTATCATCATACTAGCGGCCCGTCCCGGCTTCGCCCGGGTGGTCATTTGTTTCAGGCAACTTTTAATTTTTTTCTCTCCGTAAGAACCATCCATACTTCAAGGAATATTCTAAAAAAAGAATTAGCGAAATCGGTTCAGCTGCTCTCGAGATTTGCGCTTAGCAACACATTCAGCGATTCATTTTTATATTATAGAAGATACACCGACATTCACTTATTACGAGTACCTGATTCATAACAGTCATTTTCATCGCATAGAAGATATAAAGCAAGTTATTATGACACCAATCATTCTAACATAAAACAATGATTTACTTACCCTAATGAGTCAATTTATCCGTAATTGTATGTTAAAAACAAGTTATTCAAGGAAATTATAAATCACAGAATGTAAAGAAAAGTCGCGTGCGTCAATATATCAATATAATGTTTTGTCATGCGAGCGTTATGAATAGCAATTATTGTCATTATGACAGTTCATTTTATTATTCTTCAGTAATATCTGATTCATCAACATCATCATCATCAGCCTATATCAGTCCACAGCTGGACATAGGCCTCCCCCAATGAGCGCCATAGCGCCCTGTCTTCAGCTTGCCGCATCCAGCATCTACCTGCAGTCTTTCGCAGGTCGTCATCCCAACTGTTCAGAGGGCGTTCTACACTACGTTTACCGAGTCGCGGTCTCCATTCAAGAACACGTTTACTCCAGCGGTTCTTGGTACTTCGCGATATATGGCCAGCCCACTGCCACTTCAGCTTGCTAATTCTTAGAGCTACAAATAATTAATAAATTAATACCAACAGCTATATTTTATAAAGGCTGCGCCCTTACAGAGTACATATAGATAGATAGAAAACACTTTATTATACCACACTAAACAGAAAACAATACAGAATTAAAAACTTAGATTAAAGTTATAAAGGCCTTATCGCTGAGACCGATCTCTTCCAGGCAACCTTAGGATGGACTGGACATGAAGGAACAATATAGACGGTGGCACTTTGATAAATAGTACATAATGTTAATATTTTTTTTTTAACAAATACACTACATATCATAATACCTAAATTACAAACATTATAAAAAACTTACATAGACCTAAGATAAAGCTGTCAATATTTTATATACCTAGCTAATAACACCTAAGCTAATATTACGTGGCAATGTATATGTATGCAATAAATAAACAAATGAATGATAATTCATTCATTTGTTTATTTATTTCATTCATATGTTTGTTTATTTCATTCATTTGTTTATTTATTTCATTAATTTGTTTATTGATTTCATTCATATGTTTGTTTATTTCATTCATTTGTTTATTTATTTCATTCATTTGTTTATTTATTTCATTCATTTGTTTATTTATTTCATTAATTTGTTTATATATTTCATTAATTTGTTTATTTATTTCATTCATTTGTTTATTTATTTCATTCATTTGTTTATTTATTTCATAATAAATGAAGCTACGAAGATTTTGACCCATACAAAAGATATAAACGCGCACCGAGAGTTAAAACTGCTACTAGAAGATTCTATGATCGAACTGCGCTTTCGAAAGATTAAAATTACTTTGTGCAGATGCTTGATGGAGCAGATACTTACCACCTGAAGGCTTGCTATAGATGAGGCAAGGTGTGGTGACTCCGAACTTTTGTGCGTCGAATTGACCTCTCTGGATTCACTAACACTGAGCTTGATATTTTTGTATAAAATATAGTGTATGGTACGTTTTTTTCGCGGCGGAGATGTGCTACGAGCCTTAGAACGCGGAACTCTATCCGTTGGAGCTTGTCCTTTAGTAGTCCATATACCTACATAGCTCTAAGAATTAGCAAGCTGAAGTGGCAGTGGGCCGGCCATATCTCGCGAAGAACCGACAACCGCTGGGGTAAATGTGTTCTTGGGTGGAGACATTGATGACGACTCGGTAAACGTAGTCTAGGACGCCCTGTGACTAGATCGGATGACGACCTGCGAAAGACTGCAGGGAGATTCTGGATGCGGCAAGCTGAAGACAGGGGGCTATGGCGCTCGTTATGGCAGGCCTATGTCCAGCTGTGGACTATCATAATAGGCTGATGATGATTGTTAGAATGGAACGGAACTCACTTAGCTATTCCGCTGCTATTTCGCGGAGATGTGCTGTGAGCTTTAGAAGGCAGAACCCTCGCTTTTGGAGGCAACCCTTTAGCAGTCCGTATACCTACTGGGATGACGACCTGCGAAAGACTGCAGGTAGATGCAGGACGCGGCAAGCTGAAGACAGGGCGCTATGGCGCTCATTGGGGGAGGCCTATGTCCAGCAGTGGACTGCTATAGGCTGATGATGATGATGATGATGATACCTACTGAGTCCCTTATTAATGCAGCAACTACCTAATAACATTATTATTTATTTATTTATTGAGATATTAACATCATAACATGTTTTTTTTATGAAGCGCTAAGGCGATGTTATATCTACTTATATTGTGTATAATGTACATTTGTACAACCTATACACAAATTTACTTAATTTTTTTTTTTCAATAAAATTTTAGCCATGGAAACATGGCTAACATGCAAAATGCAAAATAAAACGAATGCTCATTTGTATATGATGTAAAACGTTGAGTAAAATTTGCATCAAAGTAAGTCAAGAAGCCAGGTGGGTCGTACGTGTTTTTACTAATAGTTGGCTATTAAAGTTTTAAGTTTTATTTGTAGCTGTTTTATGCGATCAAGTAAAAATTTACATCATATAAAAATATTTCTTTTTCCTTTTACAATTCAGTAAAGTTTTTAATAAATAAAACCACCTTCTTCATCGTCATCAGCCTATATTAATCCACTGCTGGACATTACGAAAAGTTTTATAGCTGTCGTAAATGCAAAACTCATAATAACGACGCAAGTATCAGCTACCTGTAATGTACCAGCATAAGGAAGAATTTAAAAATAATATAAATAAAATCTAAATAGAAAAAGTCTATTTACTCAATAATTTAATCTGATGAAGTTCGTTTTCAATTTAGAACGAAAAAAAGTAAAAACTATCTGCGTTCTACCCGTAATGACGATTCTAAAGGGTGATAAAACCACCGCACTCTCGATTAGTGACGTACCAAAGGACATTATCGATAAATCGATTCGATTGCCCGCACTATCTTGATCGCCGCTCGCAAAACAATAACTTTGCTTCGTTACAAAAAATACGCGCAAAGCGATGCATCGAGACGATATATTCGAATAATTATAATTTCTAGATCAGAATCGTGCTTATTTATAATAAATTGGTATTACAATGGTTGTGCTGATATATTTGCATTTTTTATCATAATCGTTATTGTATTGTCTGAGGCAAATATAATAATTATTGCATAATTAAATGAGAAGTTTAACCTTAATCGTTATTGCCACTGCTAACGCAACAACACCAACACACTAGCTTAGGCTACTTTTCTATTATGGTTTTCAATAGTCTAGAAGTTTCCATACGGTATGAAGACTTCTAATTTGACGAACCTTCGACCCGGTACACAAGGCAAATTTGATAAACATAAACTCTCCTATTAAAATTGTTCATAAAAGTCTTTATAACACTGGACTATAAGTCTTACCTTGAAATAAAAACATATCGATACTACCTGTTTTAGTAGCTTTATTTCTATTCATCGATACGCATTCTTACCTTGGAATAAAAAATATCGATACTATCTGTATTATTTATTTAAGAAACAAAATCCACAGCCTTTAAAACTAATATTAACATACTTAATGACTAAATTTAAGGCCAATAAAGGATTTACTTTGTATAAAATTAAAATGACTATCAAATTAACAAACGCTAAAACAATTTGAATGACATTATTAGTAGCTTTCATCGATAGTTTCCATCGACACAGCCCATCCCTAGCAGTCCATATGGCGTCTCCCACACGGCGGAGGTAATTGGCACCAAATGACCATAAACCAGCCATATTGTTCGTTTCTTTCAAAAATAATAATTTCGAAATGTATCCTTTATTATAACTTCATGCGTAGCTGGTACGAATTTTATATCTTTCTACGTTTGAGAAGGCTCCATACAAACACACACCTTTCACGTAGGTTTTAGCTGGAGTATAGGTTAACGGTGAACCAAAATCATTATTACTTTATTTCATAGTTTTACTTGTTTTTTTTTTTAATTTTGTGACTCCACTGCTGGACATAGGCCTCCCGTAATGAGCGCCATAGCACCCTGTCTTCAGCTTGCCGCATCCAGCATCTACCTACAGCCTTTCGCAGATCGTCAACCACCTGGTCGGAGAGCGTCCTCCCACTACGATTACCGAGTCGTGGTTTCGACTCAAGTAAACGTTTGCAACATTACGGTTTAAAGTACTTATGTATATAGATACTAGTTGCGCCCCGCGATTTCACCCGCGTGGTTATAGATATTTTGGATAATATACAATATATCTTTATATATTGTAGCCTATGTGTTATTCTGATGTATAAGCTATATTACTGTGAAGTTTCATCAAAATCCATTTAGAACTTTTGCGTGAAAGAGTAACAAACATCCATACTTACAAACTTTCACGATTATAATATTAGTAGGAAGGATTTGTTTATAAATACTACTAACCTTGTTTGAGTATATAATACAGAGTATGTTTGCTGAATTCTTTTCAAGAGTATCCCTCCGTTGGTAATACCGTTTGACCGTATAACCGTAGATATTGTTAACGGATTCACATACGGTCTTCACCATTGAACGAAGAAATTCATGAGCTTTTTTTTATAATAATGCTAGACAATTCACACAGCATTATCTAGCCCCATGGTAAGCAGAGCTTGTGTTATGGGTACTAGATAACTGATATACATAATACAATACATTACATAGATAGATATTTTTTATTATACATAGAAAACGACCAGAACACCCGGAACAAATATCTGCAGATCGTACACACAATTGTTCCGAGGCGGGAATCTAACCCGCAACCTTCGGCGTCGCAGGCGGACCTTCGCCCACCGCGCCACATCGGTCGTCTAGCTGAACTGAATATGACTATACTGTTGAAAATCTCATCCAATGTGGACTCAAAATAATCTTAAAACTTTTGAAACTGTCATGGTTATTTATACAAAAGTTAATATCCAATAGTCATTTCTAACAAATGACTATTGTGTATAAGAGAGTTTGGCTGGGAGGTGTTAATGCATCCGCCGTATAGTCCTGACCTTGCTCCTTCAGATTTCCACCTGTTTCGGTCTCTTCAGAATTATTTAGGCAGTGTCAGGTTAACATCACGAGAGGACTGCCAAAACCACTTGTCGCGGTATTTTGATCAGAAGCTCCAAAATTTCTATAGCCATGGGATCATGTCCCTACCTACAAGATGGCAAAAAGATATCGAACAAAATGCATACATACTTTCGTTAGATGTAAATAAACTATATTAAAAATGTTTGGAATTTTCTTAAAAAATGCGAAGAAACTTTTTACCCAACCTATTATATGAATAAAACCGCGGCGCATTTGTGCTTCTAACACTGCTTAGGCGTGCCCTTGTGAGTTGCAACGCTGCCACCCGTGCAATGCCAAAACAACCCGCCCCGGGTTGATACTTCAATATTTTTATGATAGGTATTGAATATATAATATTTACACGAACAAACGAACTGCCATAAAGGTCAGTTTCCCTCAGCAAATCCTCTCCCTATAACGAGAACATGTTATCACAGCCTCCCTATTAGATGAACCGATGCGATTTGTCGTCAGCGCCCCGCCCATAGCTGGTACAGTTTTGCATAGACAAGTACACAGTTTTCCTCTCTTAGGTAGGTACAGTCAACGATAAAAGATCTGGACAAGTCTACATGTTCAAAAGCCTATTTCATTACCATCATCAAAATCATGGTCTTTCATAGCACTAAAAGGTAAAGGGATTTATATTAACCCTGTATAGCGGCAACACTTGTCTTTATAATCGCGGTGCGCAATAAGACTTAGGTATAATATATATTTGATAGTAGTACGTACAAATGAAAATGTGATGTCATTTTTATCAGTACATAGTATAAAACGAAGTCGCTTCCTCTGTCTGTCCCTTGTAGGTACATAGGGACAGACAGAGAAAGCGACTTTGTTTAGATTATAGCTTAGATTATTTGATGCGGTTTTTTTAATATGGCTATCAAAATTCACAACAAATTGTCAAACGATGTAAAAGAACTAAAGGGTCCCTTGCTCAACAGAAAGTTATTTAATTTATTAATTGAACATTGTTTTTATTCGGTTGAAGATTACCTTAATTTTAAGTTTTGACCTAGAGAGTTCTATTTTAATTGACAATTTATTTGCGTTTATTTTATTTAATTACTGACATTTAATTTTATTTTATTGGTTTTTATATTCACGTGCCTGCATTCGGGCGAGCGGCCACCAATGTATTATGTATGTCTTAGGTGAATAAATATTACTGATTTAATAAATAGAGTGATTCAAAGGAAATGTTTAAAAACCATTTGACTAGCAGCTATTTAATTATAACATAATGTCCTAAAGCATCAGGTTTCTGACATCATCATCATCAGCCTATAGCAGTCTACTGCTGGACATAGGCCTCCCCTAATAAGCGCCATAGTGCCTGTCTTCAACTTGACATATTCACGTCATAAAAATAAATCTGTTGTTTGTTCCAGTGGTCATGCACAAGGAGAAGGAGGACCTCCACGGGCACAGGCGGGAGCACTCGCCGTACGACCACGCGATGCCGGACGGAGAGCTATTTCTACAGGTAACCTACATACTATCTTATAAATTATTCATAGACTAGAATTTTTATTTACATTTTTATTTAGCACAAACAAAAGACTGAATTTAAGAACAAAAATAGATTAATCCTACTAATATTATAAACGCGAAAGTTTGTAAGTATGGATGGATGTTTGTTACTCTTTCACGTAAAAACTACTGAATGGATTTTAATGAAACTTTACAATAATAGCTTATACATCAGAATAACACATAGGCTCGATAGATCGATGGATGGATGGTTGATTGTTACTTCTTTACGCCAAAACTACTGAACGGATCAGGCTGAAATTTGCACAGACGTAGCTCTAAGTTTGGAATCAAACGTAGGCTACTTTTTATTCTATGAAACAGTTCCCATGGGATAGAAATAACCTTTAAACAGTTGCAGTAGACACTAGAACTTCAAGAATTTCACATTTGTAATATTAGTATCATACGAATATTAGTATGATACGAATATTAATATATTAGTATCACAGATAACAAAAACTAAAGGAGACTAGACCTCTAGCCGCCGCCAACACTGTATGTCAACTACATACAAAAAAGTGCTATTTAAGACTGACTCAAACAAACAAAGTCATTATAAAAAAATCTTTATTCTCCCATTTGACCAAAAGGCTTTCTTCGTAGTGTGTGCCTAATATATTGTCATTTAGAGCGTCCATTTGTCGCTTTATAATTTTATGTTAATACGGTTTTGTCTAAAAGTGACACGTTATCATCATACGGTAGATAAAAACTAACGAAATAAAACTGTCACCTCAAACGTATTCATACCACATTATCATAGGAAATATCTTCATAAGGCCCCGTAATACATTCTCTGACAAGCGCAATAAAATTTTATTTATAAATAACGAATTGTCACTAATAAATCAATGGACGCAAGCGCAAAAAGTATGCGGCATTCAGCTGTAGCTAGGTACCTACATACATCACGTTTTACAGTAGGTAAGAGTTGAGCTATGGCGGTGTGTTTCCATTGTTATATTTAACTTCGCTTACAGTCCTTGCGAGCTCGCTGTTATAATTCTGTAATTCTTTATTGTACACATTTTTTTTGTGTACTTAAAAATAACTTAACTAAAAAAGATATGTTCATAGGCGAGCTTAAGCCTAACAAAGAGTTTTCTTACAGCAAACCTTAGGTTTATAAGAGAAGTGATGGAACAGATAGGGGAAGTGTACAAAGAAACAAATTTGACTAATATAATATTCCATTCCATTGAACCGTCGGAGCCTATGTAATTGCGCAGAGGAGTGAGACAGGGCGATGTCATATCCCCGAAACTGTTCACAAGCGCGTTGGAAGATACGTTTAACACGTTGAACTGGATGCATCAAGCTGAAGACAGGGTGGTATGGCGCTCATTAGTTGAAGCCCATGTCAAGCAGTGGACTAGTATAGGCTGATGATGATGAGTCACCCTGCCCGACGACTTATTCCTGATTTCTGATACTACACCGATAGTCCGATATATTATTTTGTCAAGAGATTTCTACTCCTTCCTAACTAATTGTATTACATTATATTTTATAGAAGCTAAAAGAAAATCTCCAGAAACGGTTATCCCACATACTATTTTGTCTTATTAAAAATCAGAGTCCAGGATCCATCTAAGGATACATCTATTTAAATTTACATTACATTACAATCTATGTAATCATGATGTATCTTTTCAGCCAGTCAGTACCACTGCTCCTGCTTTCTTTGTTCCATAGCCTTAGTCAAAATAAAATAAGTAACATAACTATAAAATTCCGTGAGACAACGGAAACACTCGCCCCGGTATTCCAACGGCAACTTCGCCAGTTATTCCAAACTTCGGGGAAATTGCTCAGTAACTACAAAAACTACCCTCTTTACTACCCTGACGGAATAATTTGGGGTGACAGCTCTGATAGGAAAAATGCCGGGATTTCGTCGACTTTTAGCATTAGTGGGTCTGTATTTATAGGTATAAAAATACTATACAACCTGCTATAGGTACGAGAATGTTCAATAGAATAGTTGGGGGAAATTTGGTGACACTAGGTAATTTTACCAAGAATGAGAATGAATGAGCATTACAATATTTTTATTTGTAACTTAATAATGTTTATTATTAAGTAAAAAATAGTCTTTATTTTGTTTAAATTAAGGATTTGACAAGATCAGAGAAGACATTTTTTTGCAATTGATTCACAGCATGAACGTCTGTCTAAGCTCTCGCGTGGAAAGATTGCTCTGTAATTTTTAACAGCAAACATTTGCCAGGTTGTCTCAAACAAAAATCCAGTCATTTTTGTTTGAGACAACCTGACAAATGTTATGTTATTATCGGAGGTAGATGTCATTCGTTCGTCCGTTATCCCGGTAAATTGCGAGCGAAGTTACGGGCAGAACCTATTAAATCTATACATTTAACTTATGTACCTACTCAAGATTGATGCTTGTTGATTATACGGCTCATAATCGCATCGACATAGGAACGTTACGAGATAGAACTATTTATTTGTTCTGTGTGAATTTTGTATTTCAGTTTGATTAAAGTTTATCTATTTGTTTTTTCCAGGCCCTCAACGGTTTCCTGATGATATTAACGTGCGAAGGAGAGGTTTTCTTCGCGACACACAGTATCGAAAGTTATCTAGGCTTCCATCAAGTAAGTGTTCTTATTTTACATGATTTCTATGGATTACTCACTGTCTTTGTACAGCGATTGATTAGCAAAATTCTGCCCCAGGTAACTTCACATAATGCATGAATTTTGTTCTTACTACTCAAAACGTAAATACTCCAAAAATACAGGGTTAATTAATCTTAAGTGTAATTTTTCCTTTAAAAAAGGGTTAACAAACTGATTAAACTGCTCAAGCTAAATTATAATAATATTAGACGCACTTTGTTAATGCTAAGCTGAAGGCCAAGATAAGAAATTTCTTAATGTTGGAATTGGTCTACAGTTGCGTCAATCTAACGCACTTCTACTAGTAGATGGTGGTCTCTGTTTTTTTTCTAATTTTAGTGCTTGAGGACGAGGAATCAAGTTCAGCATATTTTTTTGTGAACGTAAAGGGGCCTGCCTATGTATTTCAAACGATTTATTTGTAATCTTTGATATCATTGATTGAGGAAACCAGAGTTTGGTGGCCACCAAGAGATAGACAGTTAGACAGACAATACATTTATTGCACACTTAAAAATAAAACAAACAAGATGAAAAAAATAATACAAGATATGTGACAATTTGGCGGTCTTATCGCTCAAGAGCGATCTCTACCAGTCAACCGTGGATGGATAGGATCGTTGGATTGAAAAAGGGATCTGTGTGCGTTATTGTGTAGTTAATTACAACATGAAATTTAATATTATGTTACATACAAAACCTATGTACTATAAATACATTATAACTAATAATACATACCTTTTTGACGACCGATGTGGCGCGGTGGGCGAAGGTCTGCCTGCGACGCAGGGGGTTGCGGGTTCGATTCCCGCCTCGGAACAATTGTGTGTACGATCTGCAGATATTTGTTCCGGGTGTTCTGGTTGTTTTCTATATATAATAAAAAATATATATCTATGTAATGTATTGTATTATGTATATCAGTTATCTAGTACCCATAACACAAGCTCTGCTTACCATGGGACTAGATAATGCTGTGTGAATTGTCCAGCATTATTTATATTTTATATTTATTTATATTTTATATAAATACATATGTATATACAAGAACAACTTCGTAACTTCTCTGCCTTTACTATCTACAATAAAACTATTACCGAGGTAATCAAAAAACTTTTCATTTGTCTCAATCTGTCCAATCTTCAATGATACAATCTACCCAAAAGTATTTTTAAAAATGTTTTGAGAAAACCAAAACCGGACTTATTCGAAGTTATTGCCCTTAGTTTTCTACTGATTTTTTTTTAATTTTGCGGGATACATACTAATCCCCAATGTTATGAGACTATCACGGGATCAATAACTGCAAAAGTATCAACCAAACCGAGAGTATTCTTCCACTAGTGGACAAAAAATTGAAGTGAACAGTAAAATAATTTTATTTGATAATAATTTATATATAAAATATGACTTGTCTAAGTGTTTATTTTGTAAGCCTAAAGAAATAAATGATTTTTTACTTTTACTTTTAGTAAAATTAAATACTCAAAAAAACTAAATTACTGTTGTGTAGACAGTTCTGCACATAAACCCTAAATATGGGTTAACCGTAACAAAGTACGACGTAAAACTTTAATATTAATTACCATCGTTATGAAGGTACATTAGAAACTGTACCTTTACACCCACCACCTGGTTTTATCTAGGTAATTATTATTCTTATCAAGGCAAATAAAAGAAAGCCAGTTTTGCTATAACTACTTTTTAGGGGTGTTAATAGCAACACTTGGGTATAATTTTTATGGCAGCAAATAAAGAGTTTGGTAAAGACTTTATGCGACACATGGCCTTCTTGTAAATAGCGACAAAAAACAGAAGAATAGATAAATGGTAACTCCATTAATAAATAAATAATGCTGGACAATTCACACAGCATTATCTAGCCCCATGATAAGCAGAGCTTGTGTTATGGTAACTGATATTACATAATACAATACATTACATAGATAGATATTTTTTATTATACATAGAAAACGACCAGAACACCCGGAACAAATATCTGCAGATCTTACACACAATTGTTCCGAAGCGGGAATCGAACCCGCAACCTCCTGCGTCGCAGGCGGACCTTTGCCCACCACGCCACTAAAATATAATAAAACTAAAATAAATCTATGTAATATATAGTATTATGTAGTTATCTAGTACCATCTAGTACCCATAACACAAGCTCTGCTTACCATGTGGATAGATAATGCTGTGTGAATTGTCCAGCAAAAAAGAAAAATAATAACTCTTACTCTACTACTGGGCCCCTTGGCACTAGAACTTTATCCATCCAAGTGTCTGAAATATACAAAATTTAGATTTAAATAGTACGAAAATTAGCAGCAAATTTAATGTCAACCCTGCCACCCACACCATAGCTACAACGCTATGGAATCTTGTCACCCTAAAAAGCGCACATTAATAAATGTCCTTCATTACCGCTAATAAAGCCCCAATGATATATTATCAAAGTAGACCCTAATTTTTGCTTGAAATGCTTCCCCTACTATAAAACTTTCTGTTGCATATAAAGTTCCCCCGATTTTATTTACGTTCGTTTCGAGCGTATAATTCGTTTACCTGAGTAACTTTGACAGGGCATGAATAATAGATGGTAAACTTTCAGGCTTACTGAAACTATAACCCCCTTATTGTGTGAAATAATTGGGTTAGAAATATATATAACAAAATAATAACCTTACATAGATACAAATCTATCCATGAAGGGTTACGTAAGAATAATGAATAAGTAAGTTAATATTTACCGACGGCCGCTGGGGCAAACGTGTTGTTGAGTGGAGACCACGACTCGGTAAACGTAGTGTAGGACGCCCTCCGACCAGGTGGGATGACGACCTGCGAAAGACTTCAGGTAGATGCTGGATGCGTCAAGCTGAAGACAGGGCGCTATGGCGCTCTTTGGGGGAGGCCTATGTCCAGCAGTGGACTAATATAGGCTGATGATGATGATGATGAAGCTATAATTTAATCTTTTGTCTATTTCTAATTTCATTTATGCATGTACCCACTACTCTCTTCACTTTGTTTCTCTCTCCCAATAAGGTTTGCTGGAAGAGAACTCTTTTTTGAGTTCTGTTCGCCTTTGTATAAATTTTCTAGAATAAGTTTTGTTTTATGTTTTTCGTGCAAGAAGTATAATATAAATAAATAAACAAATAAGAAACCGATTAGAAATCGTACCTACTAGTCCATGCAATAATAAAATGCTAAATTCTGATATATTTCTTTTGTAAATAGAAAGACCGAACGTTTGACTAAAGTTAATACTGTTATTTTAGGAAGATGTTTTTTCAATCAAATAATTACTATGTCGTTCGTATGAAAAAACTATAAAACTACGTCGCTTTCAATATCTGTGGTTGTGTCTTTGCTTTTACTTACTAAGTATTACTTACTTACTACTACTAACGTAAGTTATAGGAGTTCATTCAGACTACATTTTAAGAGTTCCAATCTAGCCAATTATTCTGATGAGTCACACACATCCCTCTTACCTACAATCAAGTTATCATTGGGGGAGATTAAGTTAGATCGAGCAAAGCGCGCTCACCAGGTGGTAGGCTATCGATCGACAAGTTAATGGTTACTCTAGTAACTAACAGTGTTTCTGTGGCTTTACTTGAGGGGTCGGCACGTGCGTTTGTTGTATTAAATGTTTTGATATTTAAAGATTTTGCTTCAAATTTAAACAACACATATTTTAAAATGGTTTAATTGGATATATTTAAGTTTTAAATAACATTGCTTCTAACTCTCAAAGAAAACGAATGAGACATCAACTAAAATTTAAATTAGCTGGTCTAATTATGCATAATATTATACTGTTTTATGTTTAGCTTGTTTACAGCATACTAAACTTTACGGGTAACATTTCAAGTTAGAAGTAAAAACACGAAAACAAAAACAAAAGAATAAAAACAACATAAAACAGCTCGCCCATCAATCACCGATAAAGAAACCACACAACATTGCCAAAACAATGGCGTATCAACAAACAGTAGCGTAGCAACCCCTACCCTATAAGAACAAAACCAATTACCCAACAAATCATCTCTTGACGTCTACGCTAACACAATATGTTCGTTCACCTACCCTTCGAAACCCGTGCACCTTTTATTTAGGCCATATTTTCATTATGATTCATTTATATGGTGACGTAGAGTAGGGGTTCGAACAACGTGCCTTGACGAACCCCATTGATTATCAATTAGTCTTATACTTGCACCATGGGTTGTTGCCGCATTATGCACACGGTTTACACGGTCTTTCATTATTATACCACGGAAACTTGATACTTATTAGCAACAAGCAAAATTTAACTCTATTGACGAAAGGCGTAAGCATCAAAAGCTTTTGTGAGGTCTGAATTAACACGTCCGTCTTCGTTACAGATGATCGGTTAATGGTTGAGCTTGAATCAATTTTTAGGGTTGGCTTTGGTTTATTGATTTACTATGCGATTATGACTTGCTTTTTCGCCTGTAAACATTTTGTTTGTGGGCTTATTACTCGTATCTTGTTAGGCAGACTAATTTATTATCGGTTGTTGGAACAAGTATCCAGACTAAAGATACAAAATAAGTTAATTTCAATGAATACGTTTTTTTATAAAAAGTTTTATTTGTGAATCCATAAACTGTACTAAATCTATAATTTCAATTTTTTTAAACGCTTTTTGATAATCTTAAAAATATAAAACGGTTTTCATGCAATGCAGGCGTGAGTAGTTATTTAACAGTGTCCATCATATGCTGAAATAGGATATTTTTAGCAACTTTATATACGATTTATCTGTAAATTATATTTTTCTCATTGATCTTACAATTAATGTGTTTATTTCTAAACATAACTCAATCTTGATTTTCTTTATTTCCAGTCAGACATAGTCCACCAGTCGGTGTACGAGCTAGTCCATTCCGAAGACAGAGAAGAGCTTCAGAGGCAGCTGCTTTGGAACTCCTTCCTGCCCACAGAGGTCAACAACCTTAACATGCAGGATGTGCTGAGAGCAGATCGGGCGCATCTACTGGAGAGGAGCTTTACTGTTAGGTTTAGGTGCTTGTTGGATAATACGTCAGGTTTCTTGGTAAGTCCACCTTAAATATATGTAGTTACAGTATGGCTGTATTTAAGGGTATATGACACAATGACAGCGTATATTTTGACTGTTAAATTAACTACCACAAATATATTTACAGTATGGGTAGTAGGCTATATTTTAACCACAGTTCTTCATATAATTTATCTATAGAAAGGACTAAAAGTCTTTAACTCATTCACTACATAGCCACATCAGTGCGATGGGGAGTGCCCTAGCTATACTAGCTGTAACATGAATATGTGCGTGATAAGCAATGAAACTATTAAACAACACTAGAGGGTTAATAAAGGTTGCAATTCTGTTACTGTACAAAACGAAAGGTTGTGAAGATGTGTGATTGTGCCGGAAGAACGCCATAACTACTATTTATTTATTTATTCATTTATTTAGAGTTGACTTACAGTTATATAAATACCAAAACGTCAAACATTATATTTTATAAACTAAAATAGATAGTTAAGTCAATTTTTAACATTAAACAATCAAATTAAAGTCATGAACGCAATACACTACAATAACAATCAATTGATAAATTTACTATAATGTTGTTTAAGATCTGGAATAACAAAAACTAGTCATGAACTTTCCCCTTCGGTCGCGTACGAAACCGCAGGTTTGTAACCAGTCACCGTGGATTTTTTGATATTGTTAAGGACAAAAAAAACTTTATTTCTCTTCTTCCAGAGGCTAGACATCCGGGGTCGAATCAAAGTGCTCCACGGGCAGAACAAGAAGACCGAGGAGCCGCCACTAGCGTTGTTTGCGATATGCGCGCCCTTCGGACCTCCCAGTCTGCTCGAGATCCCGCAGAAGGAAGTCATGTTCAAGAGCAAGCACAAGCTTGATCTGTCTCTAGTCTCTATGGATCAACGGTAAGTAAAAATATTTCATAATTTATAATTTATATAAAGGGCGCTATGGCGCTCATTGGGGGAAGCCTATGTCCAGGAGTGGACATAGGCTGATGATGATGATGATGAATTAATATATTGCTTCAAAATGCTATGGCGACGCCATTTCTAATGATAAGTTGATTATTAGAAATTCTTACAATGGTCGAATCCACGAGACAAGAACTAAGGTCACAGAATGTATCAAGACCAGACAGATAAATACATACAGGATATGAAGAATACATTCGAAAACAAAGCCACAAGCAATCCTCTAGTCGAAACCAAATCGATAAAGAACAAAAATAAAATAACAATAACGGAAATACTCAAACGCTTAAAAACCATAGAATATTGTTAATTGATAGAGGGATTGCCGTGACGAAAGTGATCTCCAACGTATTACACGGTGCTTGGTTGAAAAAATGTTTGGTGTATGATGGGGATCAAGCACCGTGTTGTGGCTATTTGATAATACATCATCACCATCATCAACCTATATTAGTCCACTGCTAGACATAGGCCCCCCCAATGAGCGCCATAGCGCCCTCCTTGCCGCATCCAGCATCTACCCGCAGTCTTTCGCAGGTGGTCATCCCACCTGGCCGAAGGGCGTCCTACACTACTGCTGTAAATACATATCTGTACTTAGAACAACACAGAGTCAAATGATGTTCAAGAAAAATCCGCACACAACTAAACTCGGCTTTGACCTAATTCATTGGGCTTCTTGTGAATAAAGTCGAATTAAGTTCTTGAGTTTTCTATTTATGACGGTACCCCGAGGCAAACTAGCGCCGCCATCTATTTTATCTTAATTTTACTTCTAGAAAAGGAAATATCTATCGAAATATCGCTCATTAGGGGAGGCCTATGTCCAGCAGTAGACTGCTACAGGCTGATGATGATGACCTTGCTCACCAGTGGTTATCGCTAATTTACTTACCGAAATAGGTTAGTCAAAACTCAAGTGGTTACCCATCCGACTTCGCAGGAATACTCATATGTTATCCCTCTTGTACCTACAGTATCTTATTCTATTCTCCAAGCCCTTCTTATCTCAAGGAGCGCTTCGAATTCCTCTCAAACTCTCACTTACTCTCTTTACGTTCCTCTGAAACCCTCATCTTGAAAGTCCCTGCTCACTCTACCTCTTTCTATGACAAGTCATTCACTGTACAAGCTACCCGTCTATGGAATGCTCTCCCTCTGGACATCAGACGTGCAAAATCACTCCCTATATTTAACCTTTAACTGGTGACGTGGGGCCTCACAGGCCCGTGAGCACTAACAAAACGTTTTTTCACCCCTTTCCTCTCGCGTCCCGGGTTTATGTGTCTCAATAGCTTCGAGTTAGGTTGCACCCATACCGTGGATAGGGATAATAGTGTCGGCGGGGGCAAATTTGGTGAGTTATACGCAATTAAAGTTTTACTGAGGCCTCTCAGGCCCTACGTCACCACTTACGTTACTTTTTTTTTCAGAGTTATTAAGTTGTTATTTGTGATTTAGTATGGGGTATATCTCAAAACACAAAGGATGAATTATACAGAACCACCTAGAAAAACACGTAGAGTACTAGAGCAGAGAAATACAGAATAAAGTACTAGTATACAAATTATACCGGGAACCAGTTCAAATGTTGATCAACAAATCGAAGAATGGCTGGGGTGTGAAAAATGTAGTGGTTCTGCAGCTGATGATTTAAAGGACAAATTTAATTAATCGAAAATGCTATAAAAAACAATTGTATATAATATATAGTTGTATATAATTCCACCAAGGGAGGAGTGAACGCATGTGAAAAACATGTGAAGTTTACCCAGTGTCAGTTTTGTGATTTAAATTTTGATAAGAGATTTATGTTATTTTATAAGATGATTCAAGTCTATACTAAGATTTTAAAATGTTATTATTTATAAGTATGTCGTTTTTTGTTTTTTATGACCAAATAATGATATCATATCGTTTTTTCGAATAATACGAGAGCAAATTTTGATATGTCTTGTTTTTAAATAATAGTGATAGTTAGAATACACATAATTGTTTTATTTCATACCTAAATATCCATATTAACACAAATAGGTAGGCTACAGTCATTCATTTATGTACAGTTTGAATTATACGTATATTCATCCGAGGCCTGTCAGGCCTAACGTCACCACTACGTTACACAAATGCCACGTCACCAATTAAAGGTTAAAAAACTGCTGCATCATCATTATTTATCATATATACATATATTCCATAAAACAATACAATCAAATTAAAATAAAAACTTAAAATATAATGTCATTATAAAATTAAAATTATACAATACAATTGGTTCAAATTAATATTAGGTAACATAAAATAAAATAAAATAATTACTTACTAACAACTTAAATGGAGTTACTCCCCATTACTATCCTCATCCATTTGTTTTGGATGGGACAGTCCAGACGGGACATAATCATTTGCAGGATGCCGTTGCTACTGGCTCGCGCGCGCTGCGATAAGGATGCGACTTTTTTGCGAATAATCGCGTAAAAGTCGTCCGTGCGCGCCTCCGCGAACATACCAGATGCGCTGCAAAAGCGAGGCAGCCGCATCAGCATCCTGAAAATGTTGTTGTATTGTACGCGTAGAGCGCTGGCTGCGCGGCGCGTACAGTTCAGCCAGAGGCTGCTCGAGTAGAAAGACTGGCAGTATGCCTTAAATAACGTCACTTTCACTTCTCTCGAGCAGCGTGCGAACCTACGCGCGATCATGTTCCCCCGTACAGCCAGAGCTCTACGCTCCCTCTCAACATCTGCATCATCACTTAGGGAGTTGTTGACGACATGTCCTAAGTATTTAAACGTACTTACTACCTTCAGAGCCGCACCATCAAGTACTATGGGTGGAACATAGGCGGGCCCTTTATTTGCACTTCTAAATACAAGGACTTCACTTTTTTTGGCGTTGTATGTTAGTCCATGTTCGACCGCTTAGATCTCACAAATATTCAATAATTTTAGAATAGAACCCACCGATGGGCCCAGCAGCACCATATCGTCAGCGTAACTAATGTTGTTTACACAAACATTATCAACGATACAGCCTGTATGCGTGTTGCTGAGCTCAACTTTATACCTTTATTCTTAGTTTTTATCTCTGTATTATTTTCTGTTTTTGTGTGGTGTAATAAAGTGTTATCTATCTATCTATCTATCTAGGTTTTAAATACCTACCTTATTATTTGTTACAGGGGTAAAATGCTGCTCGGGTACACGGATGCTGAGCTCGGCAATATGGGTGGCTACGATCTTGTACATTACGACGACCTGGCGTACGTGGCCAGTGCTCATCAAGAATGTGAGTATGAAATGGACCAACCTTTTGTTAAAAGAATTACGTCATAATAACAATGTGTTCGTTATTATGACGTAATTATTTTACTCTTAAACACAAGGTCTTACGTCATAATAACAACGTGTTCGTTATTATGACGAAATATAATTCGCCCAGGTGAGATAACGACCTGCGAAAAACTGTAGAGAGATGCTGGATGCGTCAAGCTGAAGACAGCGTGCTATGGTGCTTATTAGGGAAGGCCTATGTCCAGAAATGGACTACTATAGGCTGATGATGATGATGAAACCAATTAGATACAAAATCAGTGACAAAAAAGGGGCATTGCTAAGCACACACACACTTAGAAATTTTAAGGATCCAGCCTTATCTAATCTACATATGTATTGTATGTAATGCTAATGTCTCAAGTAATTTCTACGATATCAAGCTTATTACAGTTATGAAACTCTAATGAACTATGGTAAAACACTTTTTGATGAAGGATGAATGAATCAAGGAATGGTACCAAAAAATCAGGTGTAATTTACCTACCGAAAAATATCGCATAGTTCCTTTCTATGCGGATTGAAGCACACCTTTCTTTTTTTGATTTGAACACCTTATTCGCTTACTTTTTTATCACATCTGGGTTCAGAAGGTAATCAAAAATTGATCAACCTGGGGTGTGGTTGGTAATCGAAAATGGATCTTGGCTTTCCACATAAGATTCTGCATGTAGGAAAATAAATAAAAATACTTGAAGCGGATTGGAAATTCAGAAAAAACTGCAACTTGATTGAGTCCTCGGATTGGAAATTCAGAAATTGATTGAGTTGTTTTCTTTTGTTACAGTATTAAAAACAGGGGCTTCCGGCATGATAGCATACCGCTTCCAGACCAAAGACGGCCCGTGGCAGTGGCTGCAGACCTCCTCGCGACTCATCTACAAGAACTCCAAGCCTGACTTTGTCATCAGCACGCATCGACCTCTTATGTAAGAACCTCAGTATTATAATTTAAAAAATATGGTGTTAAGCAATTAAAATAATACTGTGTGTGGCTCTCTTGATCTTATCGCATAACGGAATTGTTTGTTTTTTGAGCAGAATTGTTACTAAATATTCTTGTATTTTGCAATGGATTTCTGCAAAGTAACGCCTGATGATTTATTTAATAATAACAACCTGACTGATGCAGCGTTAATATCTCATGAAAAATACTTATTATCATGATGAATGACGAAAGAACAATAATTTCCATTTTTTTACCTAAAGAGACAGATATTCGTCGTCATTTGCTCAGTTTGTCAATTCCCTGCTTTGCGGTTACTGTTAAGTACCTAAACTTAGCCATTTGTCATCACTAATCACATTCTCCATAATATTTTCAGGGAAGAAGAAGGCAGAGATCTCCTCGGCAAACGGACAATGGACTTCAAAGTGAGCTACCTCGACACCGGCCTCAACAGCCTCTACTTCTCCGAGTCAGAACAGCTGTCAGGCTGCGAGACCACCGTCACCACCCCTCCCAGAGCTGCCAGACGATACAAGACACAGCTCAGAGACTTCCTATCCACGTGTAGGAATAAAAGACGAGCGCCAACAACCCCTGCACCACCTCCTGTCGACTATCTAGCGGCTGACGCGGTGGCTGCAGCATACACGAACTTGAACGGAGCATACACAGCCCCCTATGGAGAATACCCCCCCGCTCCAACATTACACTACCCCCCTCCCCCCTTAGACGATAGATTCCTCCCAACCGACAACCTCTTCCATCAATACAAGCCCCTCTCTTACCACTACACTCCCTACCCCCCAAATGGCTTCCTCGAACCCGCTCCACCAGGATATGACGTCACGCCGTACCACAGACCACCTTCAAGAGAATACGCGTATGTGGACAGCAGTGGTCGGTATATGAGTCCGATAACCGGTGAGAGGAGATCTCCGAGCGTGGTGCCCGGGCCTAGTCCAGCGGGGTCTAATGGATCTGGTTCTACGGAACAGGAGAGGATGCAAGCTGAAGCTCCCCGACAGACGGTGCTGATGTGGGGGGCGGGGGGGGCTGCTCAGGAGGTGCCGGTGGAATACTCACCACCTCAGGTTTGGCGATACCATCCATCACATTATCATACAGCTGAGGCGACGCAGTAGCTTTTTGTGCAATTTTAGCTTTTTTTTAAATTGTATTTAGTACCTAATTATTGGACGGCTTGACGGAGTATCTTTTTGAGAACGTATATATATATAACTCCGATAGTTTTATTTATATTATTTTTCAATAGAAAAATCGCCTAAAATGATACTGCCAATTGCAGGACAAAATTCTCTCCTTCAATTCCTATATGTATTAATCTATCGCCGGTTGAGACTATCATTTTGAGCTTGCGAAAGCATTCAGTTTGTCTTTCCATTTCCACTAGACCTTCCAGATTGCCTAGAAAGAAAAATTATAAAGAACGTTATCAAGAAGATACTTCGTCAAGCCGCGTAGGGCCAATCATGAAAGTGATTATTTACGAAATTATTTTAATTTTATGTTGTAGTGATTTCAATTTACTTTGTTACCATTTATATCTTCGATACCTCGCTCAGCGGTTCGTAAAGGCTATAAAGGTGTAAGTCGACTAAAGTAGCGCTTTAGTGGATGTTACCTTTATGGTCTAGGTCTTGTCAGACCTCACAGGGTCCTTCCATTATTGTCTGTAGATAAGAGTCTGTAAATTATTCAAAAAAAATTATCCAAATATTATTAATGATAGTCCATTTTTTTAGATAAATATTAGAAGATAGGTTTGTACTTTATCACGCAACGCAATTTTGAGTTTTGTAAATAAATTTTATTTTACAATGAGTGAGATGATTTTTCAAACGACAAAATATGTTCGGAAAATTTTAGAGAAGGATTGGAAATTATAAAAACCCAACATCTTAGAAAATCGTGTGAAACTCAACAAAAGCTTCAGCTTCTTGTAGAATTATCTAGAAAAATGCTAACCTTATGACTGTTCATGAAGCGTTAATTTATTCATATAAAAAACATACTTTTCTGAAAACTGGAATCTCTTATTGGCTTATATACAACTTTTTTTATAAAGAAGTATCTGTATACTTCATTGCAAAATTATGAAAAACCTAAATAATTATTAACAATTACCGTTATTTATTTAAAACATGCACCTAATAATAACTGCACTATGTGACTGTCTCTAAAAAAAGTTATCAATACATAATACTTCTAAAGGGTATTTTGGTAAATACTTTATCTTCCATTTGAATAATAAAGCTTTTTTTTTCAGAATGTACATAACAAAAAAAATTGACACAAACTTTTTATAGAGACATGTAAAGCACAGCGTTGCCAACGCCAAATCACAATTATAAATACACAAGTGCCTTTCAACATAATCTTAAAACTTCCATTTAAAACTCATACAAGACTCATTTATATATAATAAATGACCTTTTCCGTTGGTGCAGTGAACAACGTTGGCAAGGCATTCACCGAGTGGCTAAAGAAAATTATCTTCCGAAATTACTAGAAGTAAGAAATACAATATATGCCATACAGCGGGGCAATGCAGCCAGCGTCATGGGGACGTTTCCAACTGGTATTGATATAGATTAGTTGAGCTACCTCTAGCATTAGATTGTTTGCAACAGTCTGCAGTTAGCTCAACTGTTTCAATTGTTAATACTAGTTCTGATTTGTTTCTATTCTATGATTATACTATTTATTGTTAATAAAAGTTCTTACATTGTATGAGTAAACTTTTGCTGCAAAATGTGCAACTATGTGAATAAACAATTTAAAAAACACAGTTTATAACATTTGTTATTGATAATTGATAACATTATCAGTCATTTTACACTTACCATTTAAATAAATATAGATGGTGTGTTCAGTTTATAAAATATCACAATAATTATAAGTATTTCAAAATGAATTTGCTCTAACTTATTCAATAATTGTAAATAATTTAATTAAGGTTAGTCGCTTTATTGTATGATTTTTAATTATTTATATTGAAAATAAAAATTAAGGTAAATATAATTACTATTCCAACAATTTATTGTATTTATTTTAGCATATCATTATTGTAATTAAAAAGAAAATTAAATAAATTTTTCATGCCACTGACTATAATTTTCATTTCCATATTTTTATACCATTTTTTGTCTATGTGACCAAACATAAAAACAGTGGGTTTTAGTAGATTTAAGATCTTATTTTTTAAAGCAGCGCCATCTAGTCAAAGCCACCACAACTACATTATAAAAGTGACACGCTGGTAACTATAACAAGATAGTTACAATGTAGGCTGCTAGTAGCATGTCACCTTTACGTTAGTTTTTCCTGATAAAGAGAGATGGCGTTTGAGTACATCCTGCTTTATTTTATAAAAAAATCAAAACACCTACGAATTTACTTTGTAGGATGATCAATAATGAAAGAAGCTAGCAAGACAGAGCTGCTGAATAACCATGCAAGTATGTGATGTGACTTTATGTAGGTAAGTAACAATTACTACATATAGTACAATTCTTACCCGCCATTTTTTTTTATAAATATTATATAAAAATGTATTGTAACAAAGCATTATTTTTAAAAAATAATTTGTAAGACAATTTACGACATGAAAATGAATTCCTTGTTTCGTTATTTCTAAAGATACGATAGCGTGAAAATCATGAAGTAAAAGCATTTTCCAAGTTATTAGTAAAAAAAAACAAATGTATGTGTAAAAGTGTTATTAATAACCACACTAGGTTATTAAAACTAACACTTTTATTTACATGCATACAAATGTTCTAAATTTATATACAATGCAGTGTCACAATAATGTTATTGTTTATAGGTAAATAATCTGCTATAAACAAAGTGATGAGAGAGCGGCTGACACGCACTAGGAGACTCGTAAGTAGGTAGAGAAAGGTATAGAGATGATAATCCGATATTATAATTCATTATCAACCTATGTTAGTCCACTCCTGGACATAGGCCTTCCCTAATGAGTAACATAGCGGCCTGTCTTCAGCTTGACGAATCCGGCATCTCCCTGCAATCACTCGCAGTTTGTCATCCCACCTGGCCGTAAGGCGTCCTACAAAACGTTTCCCGAGTCGTGGTCTCCACTCTAGAACACGTTTACCACAGCGGTTGTCGGTTCTTCGCGAGTTATGGCCGGGCCTACTGCTACTTCAGCTTTTTAATTCTAAGCTTTGGTTAACTAAATCATATCTAAGCTAAAATATTCAACCAGTTAATCGCAATCATCCAATAGAGTATTTATAGTTACCATTCATCAAACACCCATAAAATTACAATTATATTTAAAATGTGAAAGTTTTAATAATTTGTTTGTTGGCTGTCCTTTCGCCCATACTATTTAAGTGTGTTCAGGTTCATGGCAATCGTAAAATCACAGTTCTATAGTAGTTGTATAATACAAAACTTTATTGGTAAATAATACATTTTATTACTATATTATTTATTATTATGTCTCTTTTACCATGATCTCGGGCCATAAAGTGACCAGGTCCTTTGGAAGGCTTCCGTGGGGCCGAAGCCAACAGCACAGAGGCCCTTTGAGAAGTTTTTTATTATTATTATTTTAATATATTTGTTTTTATTTCTTGTGTATATTATTTAATACCATTTTCATTTAAATTTAATTAATGTTAAATATTCAAATGACTTTACTTATTTAAATATTCTTATCCGTTACAAACATTTAAGAGAAACCAATAAAATATTATATATACCTTCATTGAAATAGGATTTTTTATACGTATTCCAGAAATTCCCAACAACTTAACAGGATTCAATAAACTTATTCCCCGAAACTACATTCCATAACCACAAAAAATACTTATAACGGGAACATGAAAGGTTCGCATCTACATAAATCCAATCGCAAAGGGGTCGCATATTCCAAGAGCGTCTACCTGTGTCTACCTGAGTCTACCTGAGGTGGGTATGGAGGTATTATCATCTCTATAGAGTCGGTCACAGTCGGGTAAAACAGAGTAATGCGACCAGCAGCACGCACGCACTAGACATCTAGCTTTCGAGACAGCAACACGTTCTTTAAATTAGTTTTTATACTAGTGAAAAAGTGGAAGATGCAGTTGACGAACGCTTTTCGCTATGCACTTTTTATGGTGAGTTATTTTTATCCTAACTAATTAATAGAACAAAAGTTTGTGAAATGCGTTCCAAAACAACTTATTAAACGAATCGGGCTGAACTTTTGCGCGTATGAAATCCCTATTTATTATATATTACTTTTTGTCTTATAAAAATAAATGCAAAGTATAAATAAAATAAATAAATAAAGAATCTACAAATTTAAATAACTTGATTGTTTTAAGATTATTTCTATCCCATGGAAACTGATTTGGGAGTAGTCTGTTTGATTCCAGGTTTATAACAAAATGTATGCAAAATTTCAGCCCGATCCGTTCAGTAGCTTTGACGTGAAATGAAATAACAAACATCCAAACTTTCGCATTTACATTATTAGTGTAACAGAATAGGTAGTCAGAAAAAACTATAGATATTTATAAACTACATTATATATGTATGTAGTTACCTTTTTTGGTAAATTATATGTATTATCTAAATTTTAATTCATTTGATAGCGCTCACGTAGTCAATGTTTGGCTAAAAACTATTAAATAATTTAGAATAATAGTAGATAGAGTTCGGGTCCAACTGGCCTTTTCTCCAACGCAAAATTTCGTGTTTCGTTTCGGCCAATTGGTGTACTCTTACACATCGGATGGCTAATGCTAATAATCAAACATAGATATAATAACAGTATCTAAATTATAAATAAATGTAGCAGGATCAAATAAAGGCTTTTTTATTTTTTATTTATACACATCGGATTAGAGTAGGTACCAATTTGGACAAAAAAACGAAAGAATCGATTTCTATTTTAGAAAATTAAAAAAAAGCCTTCGGCTTTTGTATGCGGAAGAATCAGGGAGAGGTATTTACCCAATAGTGGGAAGTTACGGGATAAATATATTATGACACATAAATATAAATTTATTTATTCATAAAGATGTCAGGTATAAATACCTAGTATAAGATTAATTAAATAATAAATAAATAATGCTGGACAATTCACACAGCATTATCTAGCCTCATGGTAAGCATAGCTTGTGTTATGGGTACTAGATAACTGATATACATAATACAATATATTACATAGATAGATATTTTTATTATACATAGAAAACGACCAGAAAGAAAAGCAGTTGTCTATTAGATTTTTTTTTTTAATTTTGCTCTTACTTGAATTTACATAATGTATAATTGCATATTGTAATTGTTATTTGTTTTTTGTTTTCATATATGTGACCTACTAATTATACAACACATTTTTACTTTCCTTATAAAAATAAGGTGATTATTATCAACAAAATCGTATAAAACTAGTAACCTTCGCAAGCGTACAGAATGTGTTATATACATACATGCAGGTAATTATATAATAAGGTACTAAATACGTAATAGAAAGCATATAAAGAGCCACTTAATTTAAATGAAGTCATATAAATTTTAATAAAAGTAAACCACATTTTTACGATGTGCTAAAGCCATATTTTACAGCTTTGTCATAACTTTTCTGACCTCGATTGTACAAAATATTTTCTCCATAACGAAAGTATGCAGAAAGTACATATTTTTGAAAAACCAGGTTTTAATAAAAGCATGACGTGTGTCGTTTTTATTCCAGTTTTAAATGACGAAAAACAAAAGAGGACGAGCTACTTTGTTCGGCTGTATGAATGTTTTTTATGTAGATATTTTCGGCGATTTCTCCGTCACCTAAGCTAACTGCGCTTATCAGTAAAACAAAGATGCACTAAAACAGCAATCCAGTCTCTTTCTACTCAAGAACAAAAGTTAATAAACAGGTATAATTCTCGGAAGATTCCTTCGTATTATATATATCTCATTACCATGATCTCGGGCCATAAAGTGACCCGGTCCTTTGGAAGGCTTGCGTGGGGCCGAAGCCAACAGCACAGAGGCCCTTTGAGAAAGTTAATCTAAAGGCGATGGCTACACATAGCGGGTATCATCCTCGGGTGCACAATATGATACACCCAAAGATGGTATCCGCCAGGTGTAGAGACTATTGCAAAGAAAAATGAAAGAAATAAAACCAAGCTATTGTGATGGATGGATGGACTGGGTAATCGGGCTATATATAATATTATTATTATAGTTCCGATGAGGTGAATAGGCATTGAAAATGCAATGAAAAATGGAACATTTTATTTCTTTAAGCTTACAAATAGGCACTTACACAGTTCATATTTTATACTATTCATTATTAGCAATTAAAATTATTTTATAGTTCACTTCAATTTGTTTGTCCACCATTGGTAGAAGTGAAAAAGAAAACACTAGTATGTTCATAACTTATGTGTCTAGTACATTTGATTTGCTTATCTGTAAGTTGGTAGATTTTCAGTTGGAGCAAAACTCGTTCCATGTTTTTTTTATCTTCTAGATAATCTGAAATAAAATATCAAATTATAAGCTTTTTTACAAAGAATATGTTTCACAATTTTTTTAAACTTATTTATTGATAATTTTTACTTGGAGTTTTGTTGTAGAAGCGTATACCCTTAAAAAGATACATGCCCTTTAAAAGATACATTTATCTTGTGTAGCCTAGTTGTGGGCACAGCTAGTTTTTTCTTATTTCTAGTATTTACATTACGTATATTTTTTTTTTACTGACACTACATTAGAGGCTTGATGAGGTGAACTTGATACTGTTCACCCCTTCAGCCAGTCTTTCCACGCAGTCATCATCAGCTTATATCAGTCCACGCTGGACATAGGCCTCTCCCAATGAGCGCCATTGCGCCCTGTCTTCAGCTTTCCGCATCCAGCATCTACCTGCAGTCTTTCGCAAGTCGTCATCCCACCTGGTCGGAGGGCGTCCTACACTACGTTTACCGAGTCGTGGTCTCCACTCAAGAACACGTTTGCCCCAGCGGCCGTCGGTTCTTCGCGAAATATGTGAATATTTCCACGCAGTGTTTTATCTTTATTTTTAATACAGCACAAAAACTAAATTTTCCTATCATATAGCTCAAGAAAGCATTCGTACCTACATTCAATGCATTCCCATAGTCTTACCATTATGATCTACCTCTATGTATCTTCCGGGCCATGAAAGTTTTCTAATTATACCCAGTTTACGTTTGTTTACGGAAAATTGTACTAGCGTGGGGAAATGAGAGTAACAACGATTTGTGAGTTTTTGTTGTAAGTGATTGATTATAGAAATTGAAAATTGTTAGATCTCAGCCAATTATAAACTGACTAGCGGACCTTCCCGGCTTTGCACGGTTTTAGTAAGGATCTCTAACTTTTTTGAAAATATAATATAGCCTATGTTCACCGGGGATAGTGTAGCTGGTGAAAGAATTTTTCAAATCGGTCCAGTAGTTTCGGAGCCTATTCATTACAAACAAACAAACAAAAAATCAAACCTTTCCTCTTTATAATATTCGTATAGATATAGACTAGGTAAAGTTATAAGCTATGCTCTGGCTGCGAATTCACCCATGCTAGTTCCGGAAATAGCAATCTTCTTTTTTTGTACCTGTCGTGTAGGTCGGGTAGGATGGTACCTTAACACTTTGACTGCTGAAATCACACGGTATGTGTTTTCTACAAGTGACTAATATGCGTAAATCCACACTAGCGCAGCGGCTGAGAAAATACAGATCTTGTGACTCAGCACAGCCGTAATATTTTTCGAACGAAACGCATGTGCGGCGCAACACAACCGCTATGTAGAGCGGCAGCACGAATTTTTTAGGTTAAAATAAATATCGCAGTCGTCGAAAAAAAATCGCAGTCAAAGTGTTAAAAATTCAAGCCTTCAGTAGTTTTTGTTGACTATATTTATTTTAAAATAGGTAACATTATAAAATCAAAAAAACCGTTATCCTTTTTTCCACTAATATTCTCAAATCAAATTAGTTTATTCGCCCATAGGTATGTATGATCCCAGAACCCACAGCTGGACGAAGCATTCCAATTCATCTCTCATTTATAGGTACTTTAGAAAAACATGATATTTTAACCTGACTGATAAGTACCTAATATCCACGAGCACAAACGAATGAATGAATGAACACTTTATTGCACTTAAAACTATAAAATAACACCTTATATCTAAACATTACACATTAAAAGTACAATCGGCGGCCTTATCGCTGACAGCGATTCCTCCCAGGCAACCTAGGGATGGAGAAAAAGATATAAGTTAACTAAGAGTTGGTAGATCACAAACAAACAGATAGAGATATATCAATAACAAAAAATAAAAAAGATACAAACTATATAGGTACATTGCATCCGTCTATACTTGTCCTAGCACTTCATGTCCATCCAAAGGTTGCCTGGCAGAGATCGCTCTTAGCGATAAGGCCGCCCATTGTACAGCATATTTTGTATTTGTTTTTCTTTTCCTGTCTTGTGTATTTTATGTATTTGGTGTGCAATAAAGAGTTATTGTATTGTATTGTATTGTATTGCATGCTACTTGAAAACAAACCGCAGTCAATGCTAGAAATTCTTAAAACCAGTATCATATCAGTTTTCCATATCAACTTACCATGCCCTACATTAGTTGACCTACCTCCTTCCATCCGACATGACCTACCCTAGTGCTATAGCTCTCTGTATGACATGCCTTACATATTCAACTTCAACTTCTTGCTAGATGGCTCTGCATCTTTATTAACGCAATTCTGCCATGCCTCACAATTTTATCGGCATGTTTTAGTAGTGAGACAGGTTTCCGTTCTATCATAGACTTTATGAGAGTAGTATTTAACCTTCGCCAATGATCGATGTGTTTGCAGGCCAAATCGTAAATGATTTGGCCTGCAAACACATTGGTCGGAGGGCGTCCTACACTACGTTTACCGAGTCGTCTCAACTCAAGAACACGTTTGCCCCAGCGGTTGTAGGTTCTTCGCGAGATATGGCCGGTCCACTGTCATTTCAGCTTCCTAATTCTTAGAGCTATGACGATAGTGTACCGTGTATTGTGTGTGTGCGTGTGTATTGTGTATATCTACGTCGAAACCCTAAACACAAGGTTACAAAAACATATCTAAACAAACATAAACATAACTTACGAGAAAAAACGCAAAACTTTTACTTTCCTTCCGGCCTAATTGACATTCTCCTTTTCCTGTATAATAATAATTATTCCGCCCTCCGAGAGTTACCAGATAGAAAGCGGCACCTACAATTATGCGTTTACTCTGGGTAAAGAAACCGCATAGCAAATGTTGGTGTCCGGGGAATTAAATAAATTAGTAGGATATACATATAAAGACTGGTTCCATGAGTAGATTAGTGAGCGGGAACTATTAAAACAGAGTGGAGCTGAGTTACAAATACAAATTAACCAATAATTTGGCGATAAAAAATATTGGTCGCTGTACTTATCTGTGGAAATAAAGCTAGGATAGTCCGTAGATGGCTCGCAGCCCAGAGGCTTGATGTTAAGGCAAAAGCACCGAGGCACACTAGCATCATCATCATCAGCCTATAGCAGTCCACTACTGGACATAGGCCTCCCCTAATGAGTTCCATAGCGCTCTGTCTTCAGCTTGCCGCATCCAGCATCTGCCTGCAGTCCTTCGCAGGTCGTCATCCCACCTGGCCGGATGACATAGGCAGATTATTACATTGAACAAAGTAAAAATCTTAAATTTCATTGGACAGTTTGTTGTGAAGCCTATTTTTAATGTCTCTGTAATAGTTTTATTTTGTATAGTTTAGGCAGAGATACGAAGTTGCCCTTGGTCGCCGGTCTCTGCCTAAACTTAGGCGTAGACCGGCGGCGTACGGACAGACAACGGAGGCTTAGTAATAGGGTCTTGTACGGAACTCGGATAGCTTGTACTATCGATAGTGGCATATATTTCGATAGTATTGTTAGCCACCAGCTTCAAACTGGTAAAGTTTAGTTTTATTCTGTTTAGCTATATAAATCCACTCGTAGTTTTAAAAAGTAAGAGTGTAAACATGTCATAAGCCTGTTAACTTCCAACAAGTTGATACCCAAGTAATGTCACTATCACACTTTATCACATTACTTTCGCTTTTCAACCGTAATGATGTCTTTTGTCATGGACCATGGCGAACATGATAGGTCATTTATGTGGATTAGCTATTATACTTGTATGTGGGTAGGTGTCGATTCAATGAGGCCTGGTGTTGGATAAACAGTTAACAAACGGGTAACTTACCAACATATCATGTCGTTCACGAGTACTAAACCAGGTAAACTCATTGGAAGATTGCCGTTCCCAACCAAATCTGTAAATTCGGCAAGTAAGGCCCGAATGGCCTTACTTGCCGAGTTCAAGCCGTCGCATGACATGAAGAGTGTATGGTCAAAAATATGTTTTCGTGTCTGCTTAATAACTTTACTGGAAATTAATAACCTGCCTATATTGTAGTAAGCCTAGGGCCTAACATAATCTATTCTGTTATTGCAAATTCTGGTTATAGTCCTGCCTTAGGGACGTAGCCATCCAGTAAGTGAGCACGGCAGCAAAAAATTCAAATAGTAGGTTAGGTTATATTTGATTATTCTGCTGCTTTGCGGCAGTTGAGCCGACCAAATCTGCGACGACCTTTAGTCAAACAAAGGGAAGGATCATTGTCTTATAGTGAACTGTAACGGAGAGATAGACAAAGAAAGGAATAATTGACTTTCGTTATCTATTTTCACTTTTACTAAGTGAAACTAGCAGTTAACAAGCAAGTGTTTGTATAACGGCTTGGCTTCGGTAATTATCTGGGTTAATCAAAGCTATGGAATAGCTGGCTTTCCAGTGCGTGTGAGTTGAGGGACCACCTCACTCCGTGTAAGTAAAACCGTTATACCGGTCTCAGAGTTGATCTTTGAAGATCTTAGAAGCAGCTTGGCCACGTGGAAAAAATATTCCTCTTAGCCAATCTTTGCCCACAATAGATACAGATTTTTTTTTACATCATCTCCATCATTCGACGACCGATGTAGCGTGGTGAGCGAAGGTCCGCCTGCGACGCAGGAGGTTGCGGGTTCGATTCCCGTCTCGGAACAATTGTGTGTACGATCTGCAGATATTTGTTCCGGGTGTTCTGGTCGTTTTCTATGTATAATACAAAATATCTATCTACATGCAATGTATTGTATTATGTATATCAGTTATCTCGTACCCATAACGCAAGCTTTGCTTACCATGGGGCTAGATAATGCTGTGTGGATTGTCCAGCATTATTTATTTATTTATTTTATTTATCAGCATCATATAATAATGTCTATCGAGTTTTAAATTACAACGGAGATCTAATAATAGGAATTCACTGATAGAGTAGATAGAGAGATATACATATTTACACGACATAAGCACTTGACAACACACGACACACTGTGTCGTGTCTTCACCAGTCTTTAGACAAAAATTTATTATATACTTAGTGTACCTTTTATAACATCATATTGGACTTGACCCACGATCGTAATGTAATTTAGGAATATTGGAATCTACAGCTTTTTTCAAAAAGAACAGACGGAAGTAACAACAGCGGCGTCTCGTCTTGAAAGCGGCATCACTCATCAGCTTTGGTATGCGGTTAAACGGGGTCATCGAACCCCATGAACTGAGGTTAAGCTATCTTCTGTAATCCACTACTGTTCATTTTTACAATTACGACATTCCTAGGATAGGACAGATGGAGACACCCTTGCTGACAAGCCTCTTCTCATCTCCGCTTTGGACATCTCCTGATATCTCCGCTTTGATGGATTCTGGGCCTTCTGCATAAAGCGACATTGAAGCGGCTAAAAAAAAACGCTCAACTGTGCTCAGCCCTACTGAGTATGAGTACTACTTAACCCTGGAACCCTACACTGGTTTTACACACCTAGTTTTACTACATGGGGTGCTGGGGCACCCCAAAGTATAATGTCGTGTACTTTTTTTTTAAATAAGAACAGTTTTTAAAACTAAGTTTTTACTTAGTATTTATTAAGAACTGAAATCACAAATCAACTTTAAAATGAAGCTATTCTTATGTATTTGAGCACTTTTGGCACACTTTAACTTATAGCTCCAAGAAAATTGGAAAATTGCACTAGTTGTACTTGGTATTGGACTTGCGATCTTTATTATTTGGATAGAAAACACAACGTCTCTGGGCGTGATGTCCTATAGTAGACCTTTGATCCTGCCTAAGTTTTTTTAGGATTCCAGAAACCATTTCTCTTATATCCCTCCTCAAAAACATGGCTTTTCCAGGCGATATTCCAAATTTTCTTTGATAAACTTTATTATTTATTTTATTAGAAATTTATTATTTCATCGTCAGATTCTTTAGGTGTTAGCAAACGATACACCATAGTTTCCTTTTCCTCTTCATACTTCATCCAGATTCTCTATCATATGTTGTTGAACTCATCATCTCCTAATGCCCTGCCAGCAGCCATCCAACAAACAAATTACTCAAAATATTAGTATAATAGAAACGACCTTCGAGCTCTAGATTTTGTTAAATGTATTTTGACGGTATTTCATGATTCATAATCAAATAAAAAAACAAAATAATGTAATATACATTAGGAAACCATCGTGTTAAACTAAAAAAAATACTTATGATTTTTCTACACTGGGGTGATGGAGCACCCCGCAACACACTTGCACAATTCCACATTGTCAGGCCAGTGCCACGTTACTAACCAATCAGGAGCAGGTGACTCTAGAGTAAAATACAAGGAAGCATAGACCTATCAATTGAACATTAACAAAGTTATTCAAAAAACATATACTGCTGGGGTGCTCCAGCACCCCTAGTAGTGTTCTAGGGTTAAATATAGAAACGACCTCAAATCGCAGTAGGATTCGATTCTGTGTGACTCGTATCTTGAGTTAAACTAGGTACTTAACCTTAGAGTCAACATGTGCAGAATAAATGAATAACGAATTAGAAAACAATATGCCCAAAAATTCAAGAAAATTGTACAAACAAAACAAAACAACATGACCCCAGAAATACCAATTATCATAAAGGAAAGTTTTACGCGCTTTGGTTCAGCAATGAGCTCGAGATCGGTTATAATTGTATGGTAATCGACTTGGTAATCGATAGAAATCATGTAAACTGTTGGCCAAGCCTATGTGCACATAATTATTACTATCGCCCAAAATGAGATAGGAAGGTACCAAGCATCACTTTTTACTAGGATTGAATTGGGTCCTTCGATAAAAACAGAACACAAATCATGTTATATATAATTATCTTAAATAATTACGCCACCACCGTCAGCTTTAATACGTACCGATCCTATCCATCCAAAGGTTCCCTGGAAGCCACTAAATTTAGTTGATTGTGCCACTAGATTTAGTTAGTGTTAAGATCCTTTTTTTTGTTTTGATGGTGACCTATTTGTGTTCTCGCCGTTAATTTATGTTTATTAGTTCTTAATTTGTATTATTTTATATTTTGAAACGCAAATAAACATTTTCTTTTCTATTCTATTCTAAAAAAAAACAACCGATATAATTTTGGTCTCTCTTCGCTAGGTGGTAGCTAACTAGTCTTAAGCTGGTGTTCACCAAAATGAAATCGGACTATGAGCAGCTGTCGACTATTATAGTGTGTGAATTTCGTTGTGTCAATTTGCTGATGCTGGATGCGGCAAGCTGAAGACAGGGCGCTATGGCACTCATTGGGGGAGGCCTATGTCCAGCAGTGGACGGCTATAGGCTGATGATGATGATGATGAATAATAACAATTAAGTTTGACGTGTAATTTATTAAAACGGCCGATAAAGTGTTATTGTCCGATTATCTTCTTATAGAACACAAGCCTAAAAGCTTCTGTAGTATACATATAGGTAAATAACGGAAATAGCTTTATATTCTGTAAAATTCATAAATATAGAAAACTTATCATCAAACCAAACTTTCGAATATTCTAAATCTTGATTAGTCAGAACGCTTATGATAATTTACAATCATCATAACTCACATCATAATAAAAAAAAATCACGCCACCTTAATCCGAGATATAAATTCATCTCGCACTTTCAAAACACGAAGCAAAACAAAACTAACAACAGTAAATAACGATAGTATAATAATAAATATTTTAGAAACAGTCATGAACAACCAACAACAGTGAAATCATTCGGCACGCAACTATAAAAAAGGTGTCATACACAATGGAGTGTAGAACTATCCGCCAGAGTCAGATCACAACTTAGACATTATTTATTAATAAAACGAAATCCACCATTATCATCTATTTATCATTTTAAAGATTACTAGCTGTGCCCTCAATTCGTCTTCAGAATCAGAAATGTCTAAGTGTACAGTTTACGACACACACGTATTTTACTTGTTTTACGCTGACGGTGCCGACTACGGTACAGTTGAATCACGACGCACACTCATCAGCAGCTCAGCATTTAACGAGGAAGAGAGGCGAACACCATCTTGCTCTTCGATTTAAATTCGGGTGTATCTTGATCTTAATCGCCTCTCGAACCATCCTTTTGTAGTAGTGGCATTCAAAGGAAAAATAAAAGATTAGCGATAAATATTCGATAAAGAATCTCTAATAATGTTAACAATTCGCGATGGTTCAAAAGTTGTAGAGATTTTAAAGACATTTTTTTTTCTTTCCAGATAGCCATGACTGCAACATGCGCAACTGTCGAACAAAGATACGAGCTTGGCGATAGACAAGGAGACAGAAAATTAAACAGAAGGGAAGCCACTGTAATATTAGAAGGCCCTATGGACAGAGGATATCACCAAAGACCCAACGTTCTGTACAAAAAAGTAGCCAAACCAAAATACGGACCACCGAAAGCTAAATATGGACATCCAAAAGGAAAATATGGCCCTGGCAAAATACCACCGAGCTTTGCGAACAAAAAACACGTCAACAAGACGCGATACACCAAATACAGACCGCAAAAAGGCAGATACGCAAACTTCCAAAAGAGTTCTAGGCGACCGATACAAAAACCAGTGTACGGATATCCGCAGAAGCACAGATTCACTACAAGCACTAACTCGTACTCAGAATCAGCTACCATTGAGCCAGCTAATTTTAAGGGTTTCCAAGCACCAAATGTAGAATTTACCGAGTACACAGGCAACAGGGACTTCCACAAACCTGGTTCTAAAGAGTTCCACGATCCGATGTTAAGTAGCTATCGACACCCAAGTTATGAAGAACAACCTCCGTCGGGTGAAGGGTATGGAGAGCCCCCCACGGATTCTTATGGAGCGCCGATAAAGGAAAATTTACACGATTTAGCTATCCCGAATTCTAACGTACAACAGTTCCCGAGTATCTCAAGTAACAACGATCTGGCCCCGTACAGCTCTACAAACTTCGCTCAGAAACATCGACCAGACCTCGGACCGATAGACCAGTTCAAACCAGCCATATTCGATAGTTCTGCGCCGGGCAACGAACATGCTGATATATCCATAAGCTCTTACGCGGACATTTTCAACTACAAGCCAAGAAAAGAGACTAAAAAGAAGACGCACCAAAATGTCAAGTTCAAGAATCAATGGAATGGTAACCCCAAGAAACATGCGGAGAGTGAAGTTATTGTAGGCGGTCAGTACGCAGAGCCACCAGCTCGTTATGTTCCGAAGAACAACCCGAGCGCTGCCATGTTCATTGACGACGGCGTATTTGCTCCTCTGGGACAGCTTGCAGACCCCCATGGATCAGCAACAACCTCGCCGTATGTTAACTATAAACACAGTAATATGGCATTCAGTCCACAAAATCTAAACGACGCATTTAGTATTATCAATTAGTCTAATCAATTAAACTGATTACTATTCCTTTTATTCGCTTTAATTAGTTGTCTCTTAGAAAATTGTAACGTTATACAACTTTAGATATTGGCTTTTTTTATAACAAATCTTTTTTTTAATGATACGAGTATGTATGATAATTAAGAGTAAATTCATAGATTTTAATACGTGCCACTTGTAGTGGGACAAAATGATGATAAAATCAAATCAAATTGTATTTTTTGTAAAATAAAATAACAGTAAGTAGAGTGTCGTATTTTATAAAGCTTATCTGAAATGAAACAAGCATTACATGATTAAATCAAGACAAATACAGGTTAAGTCATTTACAGACCCAGACTGTATTCAAAGCAGCTTATATTTATTATATCAAAATCTTAAACGAATCTTAACGAAAATATTCACAAAACTATGGTAAATTATGTTAATCTAAAAGTCATCATATTTATTGTTATCCACACTTACTTTAGAACTATTGGGTTTCTTACATAACAATATAACAAATTGTAAATCAGCAATTTACAGACAAATCAAATACTTGAACAAAGACAAAGAAGAATTAAAGTAAAAATTAGATATCAACAAATTTTTACATCAATGCTACAAGAGTCCTGGATGACAAGTTGATAAGTGATTAGGCCAAGCCTGTACCTAAAATCCTATCCAAAAATGGCAAGTTCAATAAAGTTTAATAATTAAAGCTAAGCATTATCTAAATACAACTCTATGCGTATCGTATACAAAATTCAGGGAATACATAGGAATATATCAAAGTATGAGAAGTCTGTTGTACTGCACTATGCCTTCAAAGTAAATCCTACCTCCGCCTACCGCGTTTTGTTTCCTTCAACGCGTTTTGCCGTGTGATGTGTTTCTTTTTCCTCGCGTTTCCACAGGCGGCCCTAGCAGCTTCACAAGCGCTGTGTGCCGCTGTCTTCGTGGCTGAACATTCAGCACAGGCACATTGCAGCTTGTGCTGTAAGTGGGCTAATCTAGATCGCGCTTCTGAAAGGTTGTGGCATTTCTCTTGTAAACCGAATTTCGTCTTGTCTAGGACGCATATGGCTGACTTCTCAAGCTGGGCTGCTAGTTGTGCTGCTTGCTGCATAAGCTTGCGCTGAAATGAGTTTGTTTTGATTATTGGAAACTGAATTATTAAAATAAACTTACTTGTATGATCTTCGTCAAAACATCGAGAATGAATAACCCTGGTGCCTTACTGAATTAATAAAGCAAAATTGTAAAGGTACTCTTGGATTTCTGTAGCTACCATCAATGCTCTTAGAACAGTGCATTTTCGAGAAGAAAAATAAATAAAACCATGAAACCTACTGTTAGAGGAGTATAATTTTCGAATTACAGGAAAAATAAATTGGAATCGATAAAATGGAGCAGAGTGGAACGGAGCTTTTAGGAGTCGAAAGAGGTATTTCACAGTTTTTAAGATTTCCAACGAAAGCAGACCTCCTATCGAAAAACATTTTTGATAATAAAAAGATCTACAACTTCTGTATTCAACAATTTTACCAATTATACCTATTGCTGAAATGTTACCTGTGCAGACGCCTGTTGAGCCGCCTGGACAGCAGAGTTAACAGTGCTCTGTTGCTGGTGAACTGCTGCTGTGTTCTCCGCGACCACCGCCTCAGCCTCCTTCACTTCTTGCTGTAGTTGCTCCACTACTGCTTGCTTGCCAGCGAGGGCGGCTTCAGCTGCTTTGGCAGCTTGAAGCGCTTTCTCTGCTAGTTGTGTTTTTACCTGAGAAAAAATTAACAGTTACAACAGTAGTACAGTTTCATAATTTATTTATTACTATTATATATTTTAAGCCATTATTATCCCACTGCTGGGCAAAGGCCTCTCTTTTCTCCTTCCACTCCTCGCGATCCAACGCTGGAACAGGCCATGATGGAAGATGTGCCTCGAGATCGTCGTGCCATCTCATCCTTGGCCTTCCACGTCGCCTCTAAGCGTTGGGTGGGCTCCACTCTGTGGTGGTCTTTGCCCACAAGTCGCTGGACATACGGCAGATGTGTCCGGCCCAGTTCCACTTCAGACTTCCGGCTGTCTGACCAACGTCAACGATGCGTGTTTTGGAGCGTAGTATGCTATTCCGCACGCGATCTGACAGCTTGATTCCTAAAATACTGTGCTCCATAGTTTTATAATAATTATAAATAATCACTACATAATACAAAGTCAATAATAAATAATCACGAAAAAGTATACAAACAAAGTCGCCACCTGTCTGTCTGTCCCCTATGTATGCTTAGACCTTTAAAACTTTAAAATACGTTTTGTTATAGATAGAGTATAGAGTAAACCTTGCTCTGCTGAATGGTTTATAAACCATTTGACACATAGATTTCCACGCAAGCAAAGCCGCGGGGCGCAGCTGTTAAACAGCTTTCTTTGTGTAACACTTACAAAAAGAAAACTATTATACAGTTTTTTTAAGGACTTTATTCGCTTAGCAAACATGCAAGTTCCGTTTTACAAACACAAATGTGTTACTTTATCTAATAACATTATAATATACCATTACGTACAAGGCCTTAGTGGCCTCGCACACTAGGGTGGAAATTAAACTTTGAACTAAACCTAATCCTACAATATTCGAATTCAAATCAGCGATCAATTAATTGGTATCTCACCGATTGAACCCGAACACATTTCCAGCAAGAGATGGTGAATGTCACAATTAAAGGAGTCGACCTTGTGGAATATCTTTTCTTTAACACCTTTGAAACTCTTCACAGAAAAACTCCTTATCTAATAGCAAATTATTTGATGTGAATAATGGAGTAGGGGTGACAACACTATCAGGCGCTAAACTGCATAAAAGTTTAAATTTTACCCGCCGCATAAGCCACATATCAGCTGAGTTTGTGTTTTGATCTATGTATAATAATTTATTGTTCCGCAAAATAACTGCCAGTGCGCAGTTTGAGCCCGCCTATGTATGTGCTGCGATTCTGTTAACTTAGCATTGAGGATATCCAAGTTGTTCGAAGTAGGGTTACGCCTAAATAACTTTTAAGGCTAGGCGCCGTTGAGGAATACCTGAAAGAATTTCCGTGCACCAATACTGCCCAATGCTGGATAAAGGCGACCCTTCCCTCGTTGCAAACGTTACTATTATAAACAATAACACACCATATGAGCAGCTTGAGCACCCGCCGCGTTCTGCGCTGCTTGCGCCGCTTTAGCTTCGGCGGCTGCTTTCTGAGCTATGCTTGTAGCACACTTCCCCTTACATTCCTTGCCAGCTTCTCTTATATTATCATTTTTATGCGCCAGGGATTCCACCAGCGAGCCTAATCGTTGCATTTTCTCTCGTTCCTGTGGAAACCCCCACAACGGCGTCACTAGGAGCAGCAACACCAAAAGTCTCATTTAACAACTTTTTTTTGTACATTCACATTAATGACGGGAAAAACTTTCACTAACACTAGGACGCTCTACATTTATGATATTTTAATTTTTTGTTCATTTGCAGATGAAAAAATATTTTTATAAGCAGGTTTTGGAAACAATTTACGATCGTTTGACATTTGATCTGACATTGTCACTTCTTTTAATTTTGTTTGTCAGAATAATTTTTGGTTCTTTATTGTGAAGAGACTTTATTTGACTGTCTATTCCAGTCTGAAATTTAAGTCTGAATTGCATATAAACGAAATTAATAGTTCTCCCCGCAGGCTGATTACTACTGATTAGTACGGGACTAGATAGCAAAGAGAATATAAAGTTACTACATGGATATTAGTCAGTTGTAGTGCTAAGTGAAGTGTTCTCGTGGCTCGGATTGGATCCGCACGGCTTGGTCGGATGGTCGGACGGTCGGGCGGATGGCCGGATCGATGATCGAAAGGACGGTTACAGGTTCGGCACACGCTTTGAATGCACATTTTGTTGTGAGTGTGAGTGTCTATTTATCTATGTAACCATAGATTTAGTAATTCCAGATGGAGTCCTACAGAATCACAAGTCAACAACAGCAATGGCGGACTTGTCATAAGTGAGAGATGCCAACTGATGAAAAAAAATGCCGATAATTTTCATAAAAGTTTCTACAAATCACAGATCACAAATCAAATAGGTAGCTATTCTTTAAAAAAAAAGTAGCGTAATGCTTTAATCACATAAATGTTATAGTTTTTATATGAGCTACCTACTACGTAACATACCAACCTATGATTATAATAATTTTCCTTCCGAACGACTGGCTGGTTTTTGAGTTGGAAAGGGGGTTCTCAGAGGGCAGGGGGGAGCAACATTTAGTTTGCATTTAAAATCACTGGTCTCCTCTATACACCCCCACTATTATTTTTATGCAATATGGCTCCGCGTAGGGGCCAGGGGGGGGGGGTTCTGGGGGAGTAAATGTCAAAAAGTTGGAATTTTTCTTAGGTCACCTGAACCCCCTCTATACGATTCCGTAAAAAAAACATACGTCCATCAGGGAAAACAATTATGTCAATCAGTAAGTCAAGTCAGTCTGTGTTAATTTAGCTTTATATAATACAATATTTAAGAAATATCTATTTAAATTCTTATTTATGTTGGGTAGGCTACCTACCTCATTCCAATTTTAAGCATTATATGTATATAATATACAAAGATTCAAACATTTTTAATAAACTCCCACATTATTCGGAAATTTTGAAGTTTACGCGCTGGTAACACCGGCAAGATTTGTGTTTTTGGTGTGATTTTTCTGTTGATACTTATTTGTGTTCAATCGAAGAAATAAGTGGATGTAATTTGAAATTTACGTGTGAAATGTGATTCTGCGTTTATTATTTACTAAATTAGTGTGATTTCGGCAACATCTGACCACATAAGAAGACATTTTTCATTTTTCGATCTAAGTCACTCTGTTGGTGTCTAAAGAGGTAATGGCGGACGAGTAGTCTATAAATTGACAATGTCAAAATCTGTACTACAGTGAGTACTTTGTTTTTCGGGTGACTGAGACTCCATCCGAGTATTTTTTCATTCATGTATGTAACATCTATTTACCTCTGAGAGCAATACGTATTGGCGTAACCCCGTCTCTCTATTTGCTTCTCCGTGCAAACGTTTTTACCTCACCTCTCCGTAAATAATCGGAGTGGGGTGTTCGCGGCTATTTTTGTATTGCGGTTCTTAATACTAATTCTTCTATGGATTAGACATACATATGATTCTTTTTACAGCTTAAAAGTATGCGATCTCTTCAAGTTCGAAAAAGAATGACAACTTAGAAAAGAAAAACAAGTTGTCACTGAAAAAATGTCATGGCTATAAATTTTGTGTGAAAATCCGAAAATAGGAATTTTCGGCCAAATTATGCGTGTCGTTTCAATAATTGATAACTCGTCGAGTTACCTATAACTAGGGTAATAAGCGCTTCAAAACAGATTTTTATTGGTTTATATAATTTTAAGGTAGGCTTGCACCTGCCTACGTTTTGAAGGTAATATTTAGTTGAGTTTTTGATACCATACACCAGTTGTAAAGCATGCGTTATTAGAATCATTTTAGAAGTAGGAACATAAAAAACTATTGAAGTTAAAACTTAGATACTGTTTTTGTAATTTTTGTCGATTCAGCACCACTTTACAAACAAACAAACTTCCAATCATAAAAATAAGTGGCCTAATCAAGACTTAGGATCCATACCTACATAACAGATATACCTGAGATATTATATCAATATGTACATACATATATAAACAATTTGTAATAATTTAGTAATCATTGCAATGTTGAACCCTTGACGCAAACAGTAGTGTTTCTATAAGAACCAGTTCTTACGCAGCGCAGTTATATTTTTGAGACTATGTACATATTATCTACCAAATATTTATTTTTATTATTCATTGGTTTAGCTATTCCAAAGCTTATGCTGTTGCGTAGGTAGGTACCACAGTTAAGTTAAATCGTCCAAGATCACAAATCTTTGTTTAAATTGAAGCTTGTTTTCTTAATTGCTTGTTCCAGAATCTAAGGGACAGAAACAGTCGATTTGTCACTCGACGTGGCTAGATCACAAGATGATTTGCCTCTCTCTGTGTGCGCTCATTGCTTCTGCTACTCTACTAGCTTGCGTTCCCGTTTGCTACAAACAGTTTGAGATCAACAAACTTATCAGGTGCCTCAAGAAATAATTACGATGATTGTATGTATGTCTTACATGACAGCAATAGTAGCGGCCAGTCTCATAGCCTGCTGTCCGCTGATCATCGAAATGTGGATCCCAAAATGTGCATGTTCATCAGACAAGCCGCCCAACAAAAACTCTGTACCTTGTAGGAATCCATGTTGTAAACGAAAAAGTTCTGGTTGGTTTAGTCAGTAAATAAATTAGTTTCTTATCGAACTCAATATGCTTTTATTGTTCTTACTGTGCTCGCGGGTACTCTAGCTTAGAATTCACAAACTCAAACTCAATATCATTTATTTCTTTAGGCTTACAAAATAACCACTTAGACAAGTCATATTTTATACATTAAATTATTATCAAATACAATTATTTTACTGTACTTTTTTTGTCCACTAGTGTAAGAAGTAAAAAAGAAACCTCTAGTATGTTCATCTCTTATATATGTCTAATACATGGTTATTTAACTATTTAAGTCTAAGTATAATATGATTCGATACATGTCAATATTTAAGTAAAGCTATGCACAATAACAAATTACTTACATACTATTGTCGGTGCGAAACTGAGCGACATCTGGCCAAGCATTAACATCATTGAGATAATCATTTATGGAGTAGAAAGCCTTCTTGATAAGATTTTTAAATTCACATTTTCATGATGGGCGTTAGCTTTACGTCTGGTATGCGTTGGTATGGTAGGTACCGGTTTATCCGTAAAAATACAAAATGTGCTTGAATAGAAGCGCGCGTTTAAGTGAGTAGTTAGGTGCGGAGTATATCAGGTCTTTGTAAGTGAACTCGAACCATTTCTCTACGCCGCTAAAAGCAACGTTACCTACGGCGGCGTCTGCGTCGACAATGGATATATTTCCTGTGAAACTACTGGCAACAATATATTTTGTCACTGGAAATGTACTTTTGCCCATAGCACTACCAGTAGTGTCACAGGAAAGTAAAATTTCCCTTCACACTATTGGTAGTGCCAAGCGGTAGTGCCTAAGAAAAGAAAGGGATTTGTTTGTGTTGTGCCGCATACCGCCCTGCGGCAAAATCAAATGACCGCACCGACAGCGGTGTCGTGACGCTGCGTTGTTCCACATACCTCAGCGTTGTGCTGTGTCGTGACGCTGCGTTGTTCCACATACCTCAGCGTTGTGCGGTGCCAATAAGAGACTGGTAATATTAGAACGTCTGGAATTGAATAGTATGGATTTTTTTTGACTTTATGGAATAGTACCTCCATATTTCATTTCGACATAAAAACAAACAAAACTAATCATAGAACAGCAAGAATTAGCAAGCTGAAGTGGCAGTGGGCCGGCCATATCTCTCGAAGAACCGACGGCCACTGGGGCAAACATGTTCTTGAGTGGAGACCACGACTCGGTAAACGTAGTGTAGGACGCCCTCCGGCCAGGTGGGATGACCTGCGAAAGACTGCAGGTAGATGCTGGATGGGTCAAGGTGAAGACAGGGCGCTATGGTGCTCATTGGGGGATGCCTATGTCCAGCAGTGGACTAATATAGGATGATGATGATGAATCATAGAACATGGAGGTTTATAAACTCGATTACACAAATGGTGGGCGTTTGATCTAGTTCTGCCCCCATGACCCTAAGATGAAATAGGTTTTGGGTCAGTATGTGCTGAGCGATTGACGCTCAGCGCTCGCTACTCGTTCATCGTTGCCGGTGAGACAACTGCCTTAGTCGCATTTTAGAATGTAAAAGTGAAAAGTAGCGTCTATAGGAAAGCCTAGTTATTTTATTATCTTTGTAGGAAAGAAGGTTCATTCGTCCAAGAAGCAGAAAGTCATGTCGAAAGCGTAGACTGAGCATAGAGTAAAAAGGCAATCTTTAGTAAACTCCTACTAGAGCTGTGCCTACTAGAGATGCAAACATACATAATTATGAACAAATCCCAAGCGAAAACTTCAACTTCAACTTCTTCCTAGATGGCTCTGCGTCTGGATTGACGCAATTCTGCCAGTGTCCGTCTCATGATAGTATCGCAAAACTAGCAATAATATTGAATGGAGGACTTATTGTATCTAATTGACGTTTCTTTTTTTCTAGTGGCTAGCGTGGATATCCATGAATAGCTTGGATACAGATCTTTTGAACTTGTGTTGTATAGTAAGCGCTTCTTTTATATAATGAAACGTATACTAATGTATCGTAAAACCTACAGAATAATCTTAACAAAAAGGCAAAAATCTATTTTTTGCTTTAAGTTTCATGGGAGGAATATTTTTCACCACTAATCTTGTAACAAATGTGTCTTTTAGAATTTTATCTATGATATCACACAATTATAAACTGGCAACTATTAAGTAACAGTTTAATATTGAATATTTTCTTTCACATAATTCTTGTGACTCTCGTAGGTAAAAAAGACCAATGAAGACATTTTATTTTTCTTTTCATATAATCTACTACATATATAATTTCAATGTGGTCGACTTTCATGTGTTTTTATGTGCTTAGTATTTTCTCAGTGATTATTCCAAAAAGCCTTACGACAAACTCGATGGGGTAAGTATTTTTTGTTCTTTATAAAAAAAAACAATTGTGGATAGATCTCAATTCTGCTTGGGATGTCAAATAATTTCGACACGCCTCGCAATTAATTTTTAAAATATTCTTCTAAAGACCCACCCCGTAGTGTACCCTGCACCCTCATACCCTTCGTCAAGTTAAAACTCTAATGGCCCAAGAGAATACAATAACTACGTAATATTGGCCGCGCGACCGAAACGGAACCAAAGAGAATATCTCCCTGTATAAATTTTACAGTTGTTTGGATATCACTTTTACAGAACGTTGTTAGGAAAGAAGAAAGTGTAGGCAGCGGGCTTTGAGAAAATCTGTCAAAATCGGTCAAAATCTATAAAGTCCACCACAGATTACTAACACCTTAATTCTGTCTTGAAGATTGTAGGTCATGGTAAACTCAAATAAAAGAAGAAAGCAACCTCTTTTCTTTACTGACAAATATTCAACGTCATTAAAAAAATATTTTTTCTAAATTCGAAATTTACACTGTCAATGCAAATGAAAACTAAGAAAAATTACATGTGATATAAATTTATTTTTTATATTTAGCTATAATGAATGTGAAATTACTCTGGAATGTGGCTAGGATAATTTTACTCTCAGGATTATCCTTTGGGGTTTAGTTTGATACCCAATTTGGCTGAGAATTGGTGGGCCTAACCTCTAGGAGAGTTGCGTAAGTAGCCTTCTCTCTATCTTATCCATGCTAAGGTACAAATTATAATATCTACCGTTTTAAGCTTTTAACAAATTAGACTATTCTAACCCTAAAATTTAAAAGTATAACGCAGATTATTTTAGCTTTAGGTAAGTACTTATATTTGTGCCTTGTGTGGATTTCAGCAATTATCTACTCGTATTCTATAGCCTAGTAGCATAGGAAGCTCTGATTTGGAACATGTTTAGTAAAAATGGATAGGAATGCTGTCTCAGGTTTCTCTCACTAAGTATTGGGTCGACGGTACCTACATACATGGTCCGAAATGTATTTATCGATACGAATTCAAATTGTGGCGTCAATACGCCAATATTCCAATCTATTTATAAAATGTGATTTATAGCCTCATGACTCGTAATCGTGGACATTCTGGCGTTCTCTTAAATGATCTTGTCTGACTTATATTTAATGATTTATGATTTATCGCACGGGCCGCCCGCTACATTTGACGCTAGATTTTATTCACTTGGTGTTTCAATGGAAATAATTGCTACTTCAGAGAATTACTTAAATCACAGGTAAATGTTTTCTTTTATTGTGATATGAATCCAGTTTTTCCCAATGAACTGCGTCTTTTGTTTCAGGTCTCATGGTGTCATCTGTTCTTCCACCAAAATGGAAATAAAATAATGAAAAGCTACAAGCGCGCAGATATTAACCATTCAGTTCGACAACTTATGAATAAATGTGGACTTGAATGAAATATTTTATGATAACTTTGTAAGCAAATCATTTTTATCAAATTATTTATAAACTATTTTGATTGCTTTGAAAAAAAATGGTTTGTGGTGGCACTTGGTTGACTGTATTTTTAGTGTTATTCGTTGCACCGGTTATTGTCGAGCGAATATCCTGCTGCGCAAGAAAACAACGTAGAGATGAAGCATTGAGGAAGATGTGAATCAAAGAATTGTTAAGACGAACGGTACAATCTTGTGCCGAGCCGAATGTTATTCTTAAATGACAGTCATATTTGACTTTGTTCGACCTTGAGATATAGGTAATTCAGTTCTACTCCTACTTTCGTACTATAATAAATCAGAACCCATATCGTAGCGTTCAGCGGTCGCAAATGTCTATTTCTTTACTACTTTTATTTTGATTTGACTTTCAAAATTAAAAACGAGTTGAGCCATTTGATTTGGCACGAACTCCTTATAAGCTTTTTCTGTGGAACAGGTAGCTTCACTTATCTTTGATTTGTTCCAGGTATAGGAGGCATAGTTTGTTATTGAAAACTAAACTTACAGCTTTACTGAAGTGAACCCATTTTTAGTCATTTGTCTCGGTTAAAGTTTGTCTTATATTATTAAAATGGTTTGTATGACATTTGTTACCGCATGTACCGCTGCTGCAGTAATATCATGTGGGCCATTCATTTTGGACAAAATTTTTACATGTTTACAGAGAAGAAGATGTTGATATTTTTGTGATATATTTTTATAAATAAATCAAATGAAAGGTAAAATTAGTTTTTTTTTACTATTACAGATTTTAAGTAGCTATTTTTTTACACTGGCATAGAACAAGCTTTGGTGTTCCTATCTTATTTGGTACGAGGTGATCCCGTATGAAAAATTATGAAGAGTCATGTAGGTAAATATTATATGTATGTCAACAAACATGTTCCAAATATGAGTTAAGATTTTATTTATCAGAGTATATTAATGATTATATTAAAGATTACATAGATTGTATTTGCCTACAAAACTAACTGGTTTATGTGGCGTATTGTGGCGACTTAAATTGGGTCATATGTACAGTGCGCGTCAGATTTAAGTAACCCCCTTGTCTACAAAATATTTTCAATAACTTCTATTCCCTTGTAAATTGTGACCAATTTTAACCTGCAAAACCTAACCACGCCGCCGCCGCTCAGGATCGATCCTCCCCACTGACTCTCGGAAGTCTCGAATTCTCGACAGTAAACCAACTGAGCCATTTAGCTATTCATTGCTGCGAATCGAATTTTATGTATGGTCCTAATTATTCCCTTGTTTTAATGCCAAGTCTTACCAATATTTTATTTATTTTATGGATGCGGGTAGGATTTGATTTGACATCGTTTGTAGCGAACAAAGTATTATTGTCACTCGTATTATTTCGTGTGGTTTGCTTTGTGCGTATCTCCGAGAGTTTTGAGTGTTTTCAACGATGCATCATATGAGTAACTTTATAAGAACCAATATTGCTGTTCTTAATTATTTATAATTTTAAACTATTATTTAGTTAGTTAAACTCACATAAGTAATCATAATTTAGTATTTATTGTCTTTTTTTGTAGGCGTCTATAAAAAAAATTGTGTTTAATAACTTGCCATTAAGCCCATAAGGAACAATATCACTGCGGACCCACGATACCCCTGGCGATACCCCTGGTGGTATCGTGGGTCTTTTAAAATCAAACGATACCCCTGTTCGAAATGATCGTAGTGTGGAATGCGGAAATGCATTTATCTCTTGTATGTAAATAACTAATGTATTTATAACTATAACGCATAATTATTCTCCGAACAGGCATACTGCGCAATACAAACTCTTTAGTGAGATCGTAATAAATTTATCACAGTGCTCTATTAAAAAAAAAAAACATTAATAATTATTTATTTACGGCTATGCCACACAGACGGCAAGTACTTTAAATATTGTATAAAGGAAATTTAACTGGAAGAAGACTAAGACTATAATTTGTTTTTTTTTGTAAATATAAAATTTAAGAGATGATAAAGCTCTTATTAATTAGTGTCGCAACACTATTTGTTGGGGGTATCGTTTGATTTTAAAAGACCCACGATACTACCAGGGGTATCGCCAGGGGTATCGTGGGTCCGTAGTGGAACAATATTAATCAAATTCTTGCATAATAAAACGAGAATAGATAACATTTGATCAAAAAAGAAAACACTGCTTACGAGATTTGAACCCTGACAGGGTTCAAATCTCGTAAGCAGTGTTTTCTTGTCACTCATATCTTGCATTTATTTGCCTGCTACTGCCGCAGAGCCAAGTGGTTACTTATAGGTTTGTTCGAAATTTTAAGGGGTACTTGTATAAGACGCCCACTGTACATGATGCCGCATTTCATAGAAGTAATTCTTATGTATGCTCAAAGAGCTTCGGAAATAAAACAGGTTTAACGATCAGATCTTCAGTTCTTTTAGTTATTAACACTCTTGATTGGTTGATTAGAACAAAGTGTACAACGTTGTTATTACCGCTTGTTGCAGACGCTAGGTAGCCAAAGCGTAGTTACATGCTATCTTGCATTGCTCTGCTAAGCATCTTCACCGTCGCGAGTTTGATTTGCCTGCCTTTATATGTGAAGACCTTTGCAGAAAAAAACTGCACCTGCCAGCTGCCATTCTGCTCTGGTTACGGGATTCCTTCTAAAAAAGTTTGACAAGAAACCAAATGCTAGATCTATCTAGGTACGTTTTAATCTATTTCGCATAATTTACATTCTGGCGTGTTGGTAAGTTTTTCTTTATTTTGACCTACTGTAAATCTCAAACAGTTTTGTTCTATATTGTTCTCGATTTCCCACAAGTAAATAATTATTTGATTCTTCAATTGTTTCGTTGATAAATTGTATGAACTTGTATATACGTTGTTATTAAAGATGATTTGTATGAGTTTAACCTGTGCTCTAACTGCGGCGGGTTTGATTATGGTCGGTCCTATAATATTTGAGAAATGCCTCCGTTGTATGAAAAAAATTAGATAAATATGTAGGTTTTTAATATTACTTACCTTATCAAGATGCTTATTGTACCCTATTGTTGTTCATTTTTAGCAAACAAATAAATTATCGATGTAACATAGACTTGTTTTCCTTGCTAAATTATTTTAAGGCGGTACCCCGAGGTACACTAGCGCTGGCTGCCACCTAATTTATCATATTATTACTTATTGGGCAGTTGATGTGTTGATGTGTGTGATACCTATTATAAGTGTCCTTGTTATAGTTTTATTTATATAGTTTAGGCAGAGATACGAAGTTGCCCTATTTTCACATTTCTGCCTAAACTTTACAAACTGCCCAATTATTATTATTTTAAATTCCTTTGTTCATTTTTATAATAGCAAGCTATATAAGGGCTCATGATAGAAGAATCCGTAATGTCTAGGGTCGCCGTATGTTATATAAAATATACTTTCCACACATGGCATAAGTTATTATGGTATAAACGGGTTATGCCTACTCAAAACTTTCCTGTAAGGATTTCGTGTATTTTGCGGATACAAGTCACTGACCTAATAAGCAACTCATTATGTTTCCTTACAAAGAAGTGCGCGCAATTTGAGTTCACTAAAAAGCTCGCTGCAGGATTTCCAATACCAACTACTGCTCTTACATATAACCCCATGGTATAACTCCATAGCACAAATCTGATGCATCATCCCCATGGTCATCCCTTAAATGACGCCGGGGTAATGAGGCAAAGTCTCGAGGCCCCACTATGTGCCCCCATTAGGGCCGGAAAGAAGTTCGATGTGTGTCCATATTAGGTATTGGTACCTGTAAAACTGTCATTTGATCAGATGTTTTTCTTAGTCTATATTCTACGAATAATTATTTAATTATAGGGCAAAGATAAATTTGTTCAGCTTGACAAAAACTATCAATATGAGCCGTCACGCTACAGTGTCCATCTAGATAGAAACCTTGATGTGATTTCGTTTACTTATGATATATTTGTGCACCGCCATCTGCTATACACTTTTTTGATTCTTATTTGCCCACGTACCAAATATTATATTGTTTGTTTTAGTCCAATTTACGTTATTTACCGTTAAACCATTTTTCATTTCATCCAAGGGTCATACATCACTTATCACATCACATCAAACTAAATGGGACTCGAATTGTAACTAGATGTTTGCCATTAATAAATTAGATCGTGCTATAAAAGTGTTCCTGGTTTAATGCTACTGCCAAATTCATTTTATTACTCAGGAATTTTAAGTTGTATTTCATGAACCGTAAAAGGTAAACAGATAACAAAAAGTAAAATAAATATTGAAACCACAATGTGGAGCGATTTTTTTTTAAATTTGAATTCGTAAACGAACGAGGGATCAATTACACGATCGATAAAACTGTCAAATATAAAAATTATTTCGTGCTTCTGTGCTTTGCTTCGATGATACCAATGACGTATAATATTTTCCACCAATATTTCTTGTTTTTGTTTCTACTTATTGAAAGAGGTTAAAATAGGTTACTTTGAACAAAAAACAAGTAATTGATTCTACATATCTGTATATTCTGTATATCTATGTATCTGGTCCCTTTTACCATCATACTTAGCCTGGAATCACTGCTCTTTATTATAAAAAACATAGCCGTTTTGAGTCGGGTTGGGATTCTCAAAACGGCTAGGCTTACGAATCTTGAGTATTGGTATTAAATTAGGTTCTTAATCATCATAGATAATGTTCCTCGAAGATGCCCCACAAAACTACTCAATAGGTAATGGTGTCAATTCAAGAGTCGCCAAAACTATCCGAATTTGGTAGGACCAAATATAACGCCAGCCTTTTTATTTCGATCGTTACGCGTGGCGACATTTTTAGTGCTGTAAAATTAGTTTAGGTGATTGACACAAATGTTTTAAGTGTCTAATAAGTATGTTTTAGAATCTAATGTCTAATTTATAATTATTTGTGATATCCAGATATAAACAAAACGAAAATATTAAAATGAGTATATTGGTTTTCTTATATTTAAATACTTGACACCTTTAGGAAGGTCTTTATAAATCTAATTGATAGTGCGAAAGTTGATTATATAATGTTTTCTTGAAAATTAACCATGATCTAGTAGGTGTGTATCTACATCAACTTATGGGTGGAAGAGGTACGCAAGTCGGTTTCTATAAATTTATGAAACCGTAGTTTAAGTCATTCAAGGGATATCTATTCCCTTTTATTTTCAGTAAATTTTAACGCATTTTGAGTAATAACTTAATATTTTCCGCAATCAAAACAATATGTTGTTTTTATTTAAAAATGTTCCAAATCTGAGTTATTTTAAATTGCAATATAAATTGGTAAAGAAAGATCTTCTATCGTTTTTGTTACAGACGCTAATGAAGACAAAGAAGCTGTGGCATTTTCCTGAATGTTTGGTGATCCACGTGCGTATCGGGGAATATCTTTCTAGAATGAAAAGGGCACTAGCCTTTCATATTTCGACATATTACGCCTCATAAAACGTGTCATATGATAAATAATAACCTTAAATAACTATATACATCTAAAATTTTGCTTATCTTATAATTTTAATAATTTCTAAATTCAAAAATGGAAATTAATATTTACTATTATTAAATTTATAGTTGTATATAAACCTTTTCTCCTTTTTCGTGGGTACAAATTTTATATTGGAAAGCATTTTTAATAATTTTGCACAATGATTTGCATGGGCTATTCGTGTGCTTTAATAGCAGCACTAGCTGTAGCATGCTGCCCTATATTTTGCGAAAAATGTCTGAATTGTTTATTTAAATCGAAGAAACGATAAGCAATTATTTCTATGTAATTGTGCTTGTATTATTGCATTATCAAAATACCTTTATTTGTAACAGTTTAATAAATTATAATTGCATACTAGATTTGTCTTTTTGTCTTCTACATATATTATAAAAATGCTATGTGCAAACCTAGTTTTATAATGTTGAGTCTTTGTTCTTCCTTTTGACGCTTATATCTTATACTATAGAAATAGATTAACCTCTTGACAAAAGGGTTACCCTCATCAAAAGTAACTTCACTAACGTATGAATATATCAAAATATAGATTTAATATATGTCTGTATTTACATATTATGTATTATCAAATAATATATGTCTAGGTCGTAAATTTTTAGAATATCTTTTTCGGAAATGTGATATATATTCACATTTTGATGCATACTTTTTGTTTAGTTTGTGTTTGGGGTTCTGTGCCTACTCTTTACTTGTATTGCATGACGTTCGGGGCTCAAATTGTTAACGAAATTAGTTAAATAAGTTTTTCGTGTGTAGGTAGGTGTAGTGTTGATATTTAGTAATTGAGAATATTTTGAAAACATGATTTCACTTTCCTAAAGACGCACATCTTATGCAAGAAATCAAATTTATGAGGAATCTACATTTAGAAAGCCGTTTAAGGAGTCATAAGTAGTACTAATATTACACTTAACGAAGCTGTTACTAAAGGAGCATAAAAATAATCATATTATAAACGTGAGTCTCTACTAGTTTCTGCCTGCGGCTTCGCACGCGTGTTTCTACGGAGGTTATTTATATCCCATGGGAACTGTTTTGTGGGATAAAAAGTAGACTATGTTTTTTCCAGTCCTAGAACTATCCGTATGCAAAATTTCAGTAGTTTTGGCATGAACAAATAACAAACATCCATCTATACATCCATCCATCTGAAATTCTAAATATACAAACTTTCATTTATATATAAGTGTGATGTGATGTGATCCTTTGTTTGACCGCAATCATAAAGTTATAATTGAATCGATGATAGTGATGATTTGACTTGGACTAATTTTATCAAAATATTATCTTTTACTAATTTAACATCGTAGACACGAGAACAATTAAAAAACTAAAACCTTGTAGTTACTATCCAAAATAATATGAAACCAACGTTGACCCAACTCCGTAGCGTTTTGAGTATAAATCAAGCAATACACCGCAAGGTTTCTGAGATCTCGACCAAATTATGTTTGAACAGTGCACATAATTTTTTATCGTACTTTTTTAATTCCTGGATGCGACCACTCTAAGGCAGATATAAATAAATGAATATAAATTAAGTCTATCCAACGTATAGTACAAGAGCATAACAATTATTACCATAAAAATATTCCAAGTCTGAGTTTCCTGAGACTGATAGTTTTGTCTACCCCTTTGACCTGGCAAACAAACCATTCTTACAACGTTTTTTGTTACAGACGCTTAGGAAGACAAAACGGATCTGTTAGAATGGTGTATGAATGGTTTGCTTTACCATTTCCCTGCTGAGCATTTTCACCGCGGCAAGCTTGTTAATCTGCGTGCCTATATGTGCGAAGAATATTGTCGGGAGGAAATGCACTTGCCCCGTAGCGCCCGTATGCCCAGATTGCGGTATGCGCTTTTGAACCACATCAATTAAATGAAATACATTTGTTTCTGTCCATTCATCAAACTCATTTGAAGTATCAGCTTATCAATTTATTTTATCGCCAAATTTATTGTAACACTTTTTAGAAGAATATTATCTTAAAAAGTTCTTTCGGTTGTAGATAGGTTTTGAATAATTTACACTTGTTTCATTCTATGATTATCAAGTTAATGGCCTAAATTGAAAATAGTAATATACATTTTATTTAAATATATTAATTTTGTTCCTTGATTGTACTTTTTTAACATGATTTGCATGAGTTGTGCCTGTGCTATAATGGCAGCCTTTGCGATAGTATCTGCACCAATTTGTTGCGAGAAATTTCTCAGGTGTTTGTTGAAGGCAAAAAGAAAAAGACCCAAAAAATTTTAGAATATTCTGATGTCAGTAACTTATCAGTAAAATGTAATATTTATGTATATGTATCCTCTATTTCTGTAAATCATATTTATGGAGCTTGTTAGATAATAAATTATTCCTGTTCTTAATAATTTGACGTTTTTACATTACCAACATCTAGCTGGAAAAATGCACATTAAAAGTTTGTTTGCACTACTAAAGTATAGTTTTTAAAAAGACTAAAATATAGTAAAGATTGAAATAGGTATTGTCCATATTTACTACAATTTTGAAAATAATTTTTACTTGTTCTCTGAACCATGGACTTTCTGAGTACTCACTCTCCTGAGACCCTGTAGAACTTGCTCAGATCCCCTTTGTTGTTAGCTTGGTCACCTCAAATTGATAAAAACTGTATCCCCAAGAACATTACTTATTTTACTGTGTATATGGCTACTTGCTATGTTTGTAAAGTTTATATAAGGGAATAAAATAAATAGATAATTTATAGAAATTAGAAAGTTTTTTTTATTACTACTCTAAGCATACACCGTAATATCACTTGACTGAACAACTAGACTAAGCCATTGAGCAAATACTATCGTACATTGAAGAAATAAATAAATGAGGAATTATGACACTAAATTATTGGCTAAAACATGAAATTTTGACTACGTTTTCTCTATTAGACTTGAGCGTCTCTCTGGCGTTACTACTGATACTGCTTCTCGTTTTCTTATACTTTCAGATCTTGATACTCTTTGCGCTTGGGTATTTGACTGATGTGTTGTTTCTTTGTTGTTCTGCTTTCCTAGTATAGCTTCGTCTAGTTTTTCTATTACTGCTAAAGGGGTTGCGTATTGTCCTACTAATCTAGCCATTGGCGTAGGTCTTATTATTTGAACTTTCTCGTTATTAATAACGGTCATTTCTTTATCTACTTTTTCGGCGCTTGATCTGTAAAACCTTTTCACTTCAGGTAGTTTAATATTTTCTAAGCTGGCTGGATCTATTTTATACGAGGTTTCTAATTGGTCTATAAGTTTCTCTTGTTTAATTTGTTGAATTTCTTCTATGGGTTGTATTTCCTGTTTTATTATTTCTACTAGAGGTGATGAGACAACAGGACGATTTGTTTGTTCTAAAATTTTTGGGGGAGTTGTTCTAGGTTTACTAGTAGTTGTAGTTATTTTAATAGTACTTTTAGGAGTAGGTTTTGTAGTGGTAGAATTGCTATATTTCAACGTCATACGTCTTCTATGAGTTCTGTCTTTTACTTCGAAAGAGGATTCATTGGAGGTTCTGTTCGTGTTAGCTTTGTTTGAGAAATATTTGTTTTCTGAAGAAGTTTCTTGAGAATGCTGCGTCTTAGCTACTGTGTTTTTCTGAATGTTATTTCTAGTTCTCGTATTATTTATATTTCTGTTCTCTCTGTAGATAGGGGTTTGTTCAGTTGTAAATTCCATCTTGTGGTTGCTTCTTTCGTCAACGATGATAGGTTGTGGGGTGATGATTTGAATGTTAGTGTTCGATTCTTGTTTGGAGCTGTCTTGGTTTTCCAGAAGTGTTATTGCTTCTTTAACTCCGTGGACATCTTCTGGGTTCGTAGGTCGTCCTGAAAACAAGGAAAATAAATCATTTGACAAAATAATAATATAAACTTTGATATAATAATGGTAAAACGAACAAATCTTGTGGAACTACACAATTACCACTACATAAGTAGGATGAACAACAAAGGCACAAAGTAATTGTATCAAGATTTTTCTAACAGCATGTGCTTTCAAGTCAAGTTACTGGAAAGCTTAATCACTAGGACCCGAAAGCTTCTACGTATAGGCTTAGAGTCTGCGACCGCCAGACCTTCATCATTTTATAAAAGCTAAGAGTTTATTAGCGTATGTCCCCAACACAAGTAGCAACGATCACCGATTATGAAGTTTGTCATAGTGGCACCAGTTATTCGTTATAGTATAAAGGGTTATATAGGTTTAGGATTTTTATATATTGTCCGGATACTATTACAAATTAAAGCATTTCCTGATATTTTGAATGAGCATGCAATGGCGGTTGCAGGCTTTTGGACTAAGGTCCATCATTAAAACCATTAATTACACTTTTAGATATTTAAAAGCACTTTTTAAACGCAACAGTAGTATTGGATTGTGTTTGGATCCAGAAACGATCAGCAAGATTGTGGTCGATGTACTATTTAAAATAGTAAAGATTATTCAACTTACCGTCTTCCATCTCCTTCTTATAAGAACTGAAGAAAGTCAAGGCCTTCATGAGCTGATAGCTCTTAGAGACTGGTATGTTAGTGTCGTACAACTTGCGGGTATTCTTGCAATCGACGTAGAACCACCAGTTACACTTGAGGATGGTCTGGTCGAAGAGAGTGGATTCGGGGCAGAGGAAAGACTTCATCACAAGGCCGTCGTCGGTCAGTGCGCAGACGTGGAATACCTGAAATTAAGGTTTAAACTTTATTAAACTTCTGTTTGTACGTGTTTTTCAGAGTTAAAAGGCCATTAATAATGTTATAACTAGCTGCACCCCGCGGATTGGCCCTCGTAAACGTTCCTTTTGCATCACTATATCTATTTAGACTTGTCTAATTGCTTATTTTGTAAGCCTAAAGAAATAAATTATTTTTTACTTTACTTTACTTTAAAAAACCGCATCAAAATCCGTTGCGTAGTTTTAAAGATCTAAGTATATATAGCGACGACAGCGGGAAGCGACTTTGTTTTCTATACTGATATTATAAAGAGGAAAGGTTTGATTTTTGTTTGTTTGTTTGTAATGAATAATATAACTTAAAGATTTATAGAACTTAAATGAACAAAACTAAAATTAAAACGTAAATGTGTAACTACGGTGGAAATAAATTATTTTTTAAATTTAATATGTATTCTCAAAAAGACAATTTATATAAAGTCACTTAACATGAGAACAGGGTTCTTAAGTATATATTATTATAGGTTGTGGTCGTTCAATAGCTGGCTCATTAGATGTGTTCACTTAATCAGAAGTGAATTAAAAAATAAACAAACAAACACCCACCATACATCCCAAGCTCTCATCCCCATACAGTCCAGGGAAGTACTTCTGGTCTCCGCAATGGAAGCTGGTGTCCGGCAGTTCCACCTTGGACTGGAACTGGTCGTCGAAGTTCTTCTCATAACCCACTGGGTAGTACTCTCGCGGCGCGTTCATCACTTTGCCGGTTGTTGGTGCTCTGAAACGTATTAAAATACTCCGATTAAAAAACCTATACACTTTTTGTATACGGAAGGTTTACAAAACCCAAGGAATATTGGCGGAAAATATTTAACGACATTGGTATCATCCAAGCAGAGCATAGAAGCTCGAAACAGTTTTTGATTTTGAAAAGTTTCATTCATCATTTATTTGATCTCTCTTTCATTTTTTAATACAAATTTAAATCTATTTCGCTCCACATGCGAGATTAGTGTTGTTGACATTTATGCTGCAGTTTTTAGTGATAACCTTGCTGTCACCTTGTCGTTTTCTGTTATTGTTATCGATTTTAGTTAAGTTTTCATTCATAATTAATTGTCTTTGTTGACATAAAATATCTAGGATTCTAAATCTAGAGAGTATAGTCAAATATTTAATTTAAGATACTTTACTTTACTGGCCTTTGCCCAGCAGTGGAACAATAATGGCTTAAAATAAAATAATAATAATACTGTGACATTTATTATAATTTTTGTATGTTTAATTGGTAAATCCGAAATAAATGAGTTAATAATAATCATAAATAAATCAAATCATAAATCAAATCGTTTATTTGTAGTTAAACATAAATAAAACATACAAACAGAAAAAATCGTTACCTACCACTTAAAGAAAAATAATAAATAATAATAAAACTAATTTATTAACCATATTAACAGTTACATACAGTAATGTTATTTACTGTCAAAAAAATTCAAAATATTTTATTTCTTTAGCCTTACAAATAAGCACTTAGACTGACTACTGCACAACCCACCCCTTTTTCTTATATAATGATATTCTCCCCATAAGGAGAGGGACGTTTTCTTCCTCTACTTGAGAGAAAACGCTCTCAGTGACAAGGTTTTTGTAAATTTTTTTGAGGTACTTTAATTTGTGATTTTACAATAAAATGCTCATTGATTAATTGATATCTAATGAATTAATTATCAAATCTATTCTCAAAAGTCAATTTGATAACAAAAAAAACTATTTAACAAGAGGTTTGATAAAATGACGACTTATCGTACAAAAACCTTCTGCTAGTTAGATACCTAACAGATAGATAGATAGAGGCAGATAGACTCACAGTCCAATGTTGATGAAACAGTTACCCGAATACTCAAACGCATCTCAGATTTAATTAAGCATGTCTCAAGTCGTAATTTTTTGACAGTTTTCAATGAAAAACTGTTAGAAAATCGTCACTTGAGACGGGTTTAAATCTGAGTTGCGTTTCAGTATTCGTGGGTAAAGAAGTCAAGTCTAGTAGTAATTAATTACCTTTTCGGTTTCTGCGTTGGCAGCACAATCTCTGGTTCTGTTTGTGGCTCAAACACCACAGGCTTCGCCGTCGTCGTCGTCGTTGTAGAGCTCGTTGACACCGGCAGACTCGCGTATTTACTCAACAGCTGCTGTTGTCGTAAAGCGATCGCAGCTTCTACCGCCTCCATCGAAATATTTCCAGCTTTAGCGATCTCCGCTATCTTGGAATTAATGTCATCTTTGCTGAATTTAAGCGCGGTGTCGTCACTGTAGCCGGTTATGGTATTGTAATCGTCTGCTTTCTTGGTATTGTACGCGTAGGTCGCTAGATCGTGGACTTGGTGGGGTACGGGATCTAGAAAGGATGGTCGGGTGTTTATTTGCTTGAATACAGGCGCGGGTATGACTTGCAGACCTATGGGAGTGAAGTGTGGGTTGATGGTCGGTGGTGGTGATAGAGGTGTGGGCATAGGCATGAATTGGTTGATGGGAGTGTAAAGCGGTTCTACTATGATAGGATTAGGGGTGATTCTAGGCTGACCGTATTGCATCGCGGTCATCTGTGACACCATTTTTGATATTTGATTGTGTGATTGAGGGTGTATCTCACTTTGGTAGGCGAGGCCGGGTCCTTTTGACTGGGGGACTTGGAGCGGTGCGTATTTGGCTGTTATTGGGACGACTTTGAGGGTGTCTTCTTTGGGTGGTAAGGGTCTGAAGGCTGGTATTCCCATGCGCATCGGTTTGGCTAGGGTTGCTGTCGGGGCAGCGCGTGGTTGGTTGGCCATTGATGATCTGGAGATGGTGGAGGGTGCTTCGACAGTGGGTCCGACGATGATTGGCTGCATGGTGCTGGAGACTCGTCGGTGCAGCGTCGACAGTTTGTCCATGGCAGCTTGGTTAGGGCGGTTGACGGGTACGGAAACTGGGTTCATCATTATACGGTTCTGTTTGCCGCGTTTCTGAAATTATATAAAACAAAATCAGTTTACTCAGTAGAACAGAATAGAATGACTTTATTGCACCATCATTCAATACAAAAAAAATCATAATAAAGGAACTTAATATTAACCATAACTAGTGGCATAATTGGCGGCCTTATCGCTAACAGCGATTTCTTCCAGGTAACCTTTGGATGGATAGGATCAGTACGTATTAAAGCTGACGGTGGCGTAATTATTAGGTAGGTTTCAGAGTAACTGGCTTTATGTGAACTTTATGTGCCAGGTGGATGATACATGGGCTTATAAATAGGAAACTCAACTGAAGAGATCTGCTCCCCGTCACTCAATCTGGTGAAGCCAGGCAAATGGTAAGGGTAGAGAAGCCTATGCCCAGCTATGGGTATACAATTCTGCTGATTGTGATAGGATGTTTCATACATACTAGGCCCCGCAAATTGTTGCTAGGTCCGCAAGCAATTTGTAGGACGTTACTATGTGAGTTTTGGGTTTTATTTAAGTAGTCTCTATTTTCATTTTCCCTTTAACACTTTGACTGCGATATTTTTTCGACGGCTGCGATCTTTTTTTTAACCTAAAAAATTCGTGCTGCCGCTCTACACAGCGGTTGTGTTGCACCGCACATGCGTTTCGTTCGAAAAATATTACGTCTGTGATGAGTCACACAGATCTGTATTTTCTCAGCCGCTGCGCTAGTGTGGATTTACGCATATTAGTCACTTGTAGAAAACACATACCGTGTGATTTCAGCACTCAAAGTGTTAACTGATTCATAAGGTAGGTAAGGTTATGTTATGCATTAAGGCGTATGCTTATCGCTGAACGTAATCCAACGTAAATGAATTTATGTTTCTTCAAAAGGCTTCAACATTATAAAATATACCATCACGTTTGGTTATACACCAGTTTATTGCACTCAAAAACATTTTAAAGGTTTATTACCATGACTCATATAAGGTTAAGATGTGGTAGACATTGGGGTAAAGCCGCTGTTTGAATGATAATTTAGCTATTCATATCCTAAATTGGACATAAAATTGCACAATTTGGATATTTACGTCGATTGGGTGTGAATTTGAAGTTATTAAACGTTGATTACGTTTAATAACTTCAAATTCACACCTAGATCAATTGGATAGATGGCGCTACTACTCTTAGCCACCAATGGATACAATCTATTTAAAGATTCGTTTAAACCTTCGATCTTAGAATAACCGTTGGATGGATTTTTTTTCTTTGAACCTTTACTATCAAAGATAAGAATAAAAATACATTATAACTAGTATATACATACAACATTGAAGTTAATTAAAATAAAACTGATTATTAAAATTTAATGCGTATGTTTTTTTATTTTAATGTTATATACCGAATTCTTCAAGACGACTATAGGCGGTGGATGATAAATAGTTTGATAGGTGGCACCATCTTCGCCACCACTGATGGCCAAAGAGAAAAACCCAAAGGCCACCACGGCTGGCTATCTATATAGGCCACCTTGCGCACCACGGTCTCCACGGAAGACCAGCGCTATGGTATGATCTGGTCTACCATAGCACATGCTGAGTGGAGACCGAGTTTTGTCAGTCTTTGTTGTCTGTTAATCTAAGTTTAGTTTATAAGAGTCTCTATTCTGTTCTGACAAAATAAAAATCATTTTACTTTACTTTTACTTTACTTTACAACGCGGCGGCGTGGTACAAAATGTAAGTACGATCTGCAAATATTTGTACTGGGTGTTCTGGGTACTTTCTATAAATAGTAAAATATATCGATCTATGTAATGTATTGCGAAAGACTGCAGGTAGATGCTGGATGCGGCAAGCTGAAGACAGGGCGCTATGGCTCTCATTGGGGGAGGCCTATGTCCAGCAGTGGACTGATATAGGCTGATGATGATGATGTATTTGAATAAGTATATCCGTCATCTAGAACCAATAACATAAGCTCTGCTTAGCTTAGAACTAGATGATGCTGTGTGAATTTTCCAGCATATTTATTATTAATAATGCACATTTCGGTTCTGTGGTAGCAGTGCGTGCGCTTTTAATCTGCAACAAACTTAAGTCATAGCTACATTCATCCAACTAAAATATTTTCACAATTTATTAAAACCATAAAACCCGATTCCTTGCGGTTTGTTCCAACCACAGAGTTTTTATGTTCTTAATGAGTTACGAACAGTTTCGTAACAGTCCTTGAATATTTAAAGACATCAAAGGTCGTAATTTATTTCAATTTGTAAGTGTAACTTCCTACGATTAAAATTACATTAGATTTTATAAAACCGTGGAAAAAAATTGACCTTGTTTGCACGGTTTTGTTTTAACAATACTGAGCGTTTTTTGTAAGTTGGCACCTTTTTAAAATGGTTGTACAGGGTGATCTAGACCTTTTCTAGAGGATCTAACCAAACGAGAGGAGTCAATCTAAACCTTATGTCGCCGTTACATTTGCTCAATACCGTTTGTTTCTATAGGACCAATATTTGCCATAAGCTAGCTTATAATGCTTATAGCTTAAAATGTGAAGCTGAATTAAATAAATTGAATTGAATTGAATTGAATAATGATTCTTCGTGCAAATGCGCATGCGCACGAACAGATCAACTATTTTTCCCTCTCAATGATACAACTTCTTGGTTGGTTCGATAGGTTTTTTTATAATAATAATTATTATTATTTTGCTTATTTCCATGAACTTGGTCACTAAGATATCTTTTGCCGTGGTCAAGTCTATACAAAACTATTTATTTATATTTACTTTATTTATATATAATATATTATATATATATATATATTATTTACACAGCAATTCCGTCCTGCATTGGGCAGGACGGAATTGCTGCATTATTTAGGAGACCAAATAGGACTTCCGTATTCCAAGACGCTTCGCACTATAGAGTTAAAAAGGTAAATTAAGCTGCGATAGTTTTTAAGCCTTTAGTATACCTTAAGACAAAACCCACTAATTGGTTGGCTCTATCTATGATATTCTGATAATGTTCCCGAAAAGTAGGCTTATCATCGAAAAATATACCAAGATCCTTTGCGACGAGGGAGCGGTGTTTATGACTGCCAATAGTGTAATCGAAAGTTATTTTGTTTCGTTTATTGGTGAAAGAGATGGAAAAACATTTGCCGGCATTCAGGTTCATTCTTCAGCTTTCAAATAAGACCACTTTAAATAAAATACACCGTTTACTCAAAAAGAAACGATGAAAAAACCAGATAACGTAGTTTTCATTAAAAAAAATATTAAATCGGCTTTATTTTTGAGATAGATAACATATAATTTTTTATTTTTTGTTTTTTATCGATAAATATTATGTCGAGTATCCGCACATCTCGTTTGATCAAGGTTCGACAATACACATTGTATATGTATAACAAAAATATGTAATGTAATCTATGTAATGTATTGTATTAAGTTTATTAGTCATCTAATACCCACAACACAAGTCCCGCTTAGCTTGGGGCTAGATGATGCTGTGTGGATTGTCCAGCATTATTTATATTTATAAAGATACATGCACGCAAGTGTACCTCTTGCTTAGCTCTAGTTGCATCGGTGAGCTGATTAGGCGGTGCTCCATTCTTGAAGCTGACGGACCGTCGGCGGCTCGGGTCCAGGTTGGTCAATGACTGCTCGAAGCCCAGCTCGTCTCCAAGACTGAATCCTGAAATTCGATACAAGTGGAATTAGTCCCGATCATCAGCCTATGTTAGTCCACTGCTGGACATAACCCCAATTAGCGCCATAGCACCATGCCCTGCCTATAGCATCAGCCTATAGCAGTCCACTACTGGACGCATAAGCCTCCCCCAATGAGCGCCATAGCGCCCTGTCTTCAGCTTGCCGCATCCAGTCTCGCACCTGCAGTCTTTCGCAGGTCGTCATCCCACCTAGTCGGAGGGCGTCCTACAGTACCTTTACCAAGTCGTGGTCTCCACTCAAGAACACATTTTTATGCGTCCCGTACAGGTTCTATGTCAAAGTGTACCTCAATTTTAGGTAAAAATCGTCGAACTAGAAAGGCGTGTTAACCAAAAGTACGAAAAATCAACAGCTTATGAAGTATTTGTATTATCATTATGTGTAATCCATGGTCTGATGAATGATTCGGGAAATTCCATTTTGATAAAAAGTAGTCAGTTTTTTGTTGCTTCTGAAAAGTGGCTAAATGTTGATTTGTCGCTATGGAATGACGCCCTCGATTCATTGATTCATGATTTACGCGAGTTTGAATCATTTCGTTATGGAGGCAAAATTGAAAATGATACCCGTCGACTTTGAAAATAATCGTCCTGCCCAAACAAGCCAAGCTAAGGTAAAAAGCATAATTCTTAAATTGACGAGCGAAGTGGCGTGGCAGGTGAAGGTCCACCACCTGCGACGCAGAAGGCAAGTTCGATTCCCGCCTTGGAACAAATGTCTGTGCGATTTGCAAATATTTGTTCCGGGTATTCTGTGTATTGTTTAAATATCGGTCTAGTATCCATAACACAAGCTCTGCATCGCTTAGGACCTGATGATATATAGATTCATCATCATCATCAGCCTATGATAGTCCACTGCTGGACATAGGCCTACCCCAATGAGCGCCATAGCGCCCTGTCTTTAGCTTGACGCATCCAGCATCTACCTGCAGTCTTTCGCAGATCGTCATCCCACCTGGTCGGAGGGCGTCCTACACTACGTTTACCGAGTCGTATGTAGATAGCCCAGCATTATTTAGTTATTAATTCTAATTTGGCGATTTTGCTTTCCACGTCAAATACAGCTAAGCAAAAGTGAAAGCATGAAGGGCAGAATGTGCCTGAATGTGTTTTACAATAGACTAGACATACATTGATTTCTTAAGCATATTATGATTTTAATCTGATTAAAGTTCGATTAAAGATCGCGATAAACCTGACGACTGATGTGGCACGGTGGGCGAAGGTCCGCCTGCGACGCAGCAGGTTGCGGGTTCGATTCCCGCCCCGGAACAATTGTGTGTACGATCTGCAGAAATTTGTTCCGGGTGTTCTGGTCGTTTTCTATATATAATCAAAAATATCTATATATTTAATGTATTGTATTATGTATATCAGTTATCTAGTACCCATAACACAAGCTCTGCTTACCATGGGGTTAGATAATGCTGTGTGAATTGTCCAGCATTATTTATTTATTTATTTACCTCTATACCCCTTCACTCAAGCATCTACTTTAAACTTTCTCAATAATGTAGGGTTACAAAGAAAATATAAAAACAGTGTGTCTTCCTACACGAATCTAAATTGCTCTGTAACTTTCACTTGTCTGTGTGTACTTTGTTATTGGGTTGATTGATGAGTCGATAACAATTGTTACTTAGGACATTAGTGTTATTGAGGATACGGTTTGAGAATATACTAAGTCGTCGTCTTAAGTATAATATTCTCAAAAGAATTTACATAAGACGACTGAGACGAAAACTCAAATTAACTTAGTTATTCATATCATACTTACCCCCATGATAAACTTCTTTGTTTGTTTATTCTATGCCTGTATTTTGTACCTGTGTCTAAATAAATGTTTTTTCTATTCTATTCTACTTATCTTTCACACTAATATTATAAATGCGAAAGTTTGGATACGATACCATTAAAATCATTTAAAACGGGATATTTACCATGATTTGATTTTTGAGTTTTCCAATATTTCGGCACAGTTTCATGCGCCATGATCACGGAATAACTGAAGGCACTGCGACTGCGAGTAAGTTTTTATCGGCAGATATACTGATCTACCCTCATTTTTTGTCTTTTGCTACGAACTTTACCATTACCACCGGTTTCATTATTATCGCAGCTCGACCACGACGATACTTAACAGAATTCGGCTGCAGATCTATGATGTAGAACTGTTGGTGAACTCATTTACATCCTTCTATCAATTATAGTGTATAATAGTGTAAGTGTATAATAGTGTAAGTAATAGTGCCTGTACGGTCCGTACACCACGTATAGTAACTAAGCTGGGTTATAATATAAGGAAAACCAAGAGATAAATTTGAATAACTACAGTTATTGATGAAATTATAATGAGACGCGTCCCTTATGCGTTTAAAGTAAGATTCTATTTAGGTTAGATTCTGAGGACGTAAATGCGAGGTCGGCATTAATTAGGGCCTTCTTTTCAATTATATCACGATGCTTCCACATAATCAACTGACTAAAATACAGCTGTTGTGCTTGCTTACCAATGAACTTGCCCTTTAAGTAGCTCGAAATTGCAATGAAATCGAACAACCGGTCTACATTACGTAATATAGCAAACACTTACCCAAATCCGATCCATAATGGGCTTTTATAGCATATTTTTATTATTACATAGCCAGGTGCTTCAAAGAGTTTTGTATAATCTTTACAACATTTGAAGCACCTGGCTAGGCCTATAAATAAATACCATCTAATTAGACCAGGTATATTTAAGCGAAACTTTCGCTTTTAAAATATAACCTTAACAATGGTTAAGGTTTATTTGGCCGAAGGAAATTCTAAAAATACTGAATGATTCGAGCGGAAATTTTGAACTTCTATGAATCTGCGGCTGGAATGTCATAATAGGCTACTTTTTATTCCAAAAAAACGTGTGCAAGGCCGCGGGCATGATCTAGTAATTAATCAAATGACCTCACCTATGCTAGCATGTGCTTTCAACCCTCCAAGATTCCGTACCCTGAACAGGCCCGACTTTTTGAACGCGCAGTTGATTTTAAACCCGAAGTCTGACTCCAACACGCATAGCGGTGACACGATTTCTGAAAAGAAAGAAAAAGTTGTTAAAATCAGGTTCGAATTATTAACATACATAATACATATATATAGGTATGGGCGTTAAGGAAACAAGAAATCAGGATGTAAGATTTTGGTTTTTTAATAACCAAGATGTTAATTGGTTTAAACAAACTTTCGCGATATATTTTGTTAAAAAATATAGTTTTTTTCCTGAATAATTAATTATAAAGAGTTATTTATTTGTATATTATATATAGTATATTATAGTAACATGAAACTACGTTTTCTTAGCAAGAGGAAATTATCTATATATGTATATAAATAACACATGATTTTTTGGGGAAAATGCAACGATAGAAAGCTGAAATTTGGTGGATTTTTGGAAATTTTACACAACACCTTTTCACCGGTGGTTGAAGCTTTTTTGGTGATTTTCGTAACTCTTTAATCAGTGGCCCGATTTGCTTGAAACTTACAAAGAGCGGCATAATTTTTTGACAGTGACTAGGTTTTAACCATTTATTATGGTTATGATACAAAATCTTCATGTATATTGATAAATAATGACTCGCATCGAAGGTAGTTTTAGCCCAAAATTGTTATATTTTATTTGATATCAATATCTCTAAGAATATCTGTTTTAGATTTTAGATTTTTTTATCAAACACTCCCATTTAAATAAAGCTTTTGTTCTTGGAAATTAGGCGTAATGAGATTAATCAATGCCAAGTTATCGTTAAAATAAATTCGAGGCTCACCTCAAGGCAATAAGGTACCATTCACTTTCGCAGGTTCAATGCTCGTACTTCCTGATTTATGCTAATTTAGGGCTGTTAAGTTTATCGATTGAATTTGAAGATTTTGAGATGATTTCATCTTTAAGATCTACGTCCTCGTATCTACCTTTATTAAAATCGATTTTATTTTTGAACCGTGTCGAAGGATACTATATCTATGATATGAATACCTGATCGATGTTGATCTTTTATTATTATTCGTTTATTTCAGATTATCATTAAATCCATATAAAATTAAAACACACACAACTTAAAAAATAAACAAAAAATTAAACATTCATAGATTATAAGTTACACAATAATACATCATAAAAGGAATTAAACAAAATGTCATATTAAATTTAAAATTGAACCAAAAATTATACAATAAAGTTAAATTATAAAAAAATTAAAATTAACATTTAAAATTTGGATCAGATGGAGCCCATCAGTACCCGCATCCACCTGTTTTGAATTGGTCAGTCTGTCCGTGCCATAATCGTCTTTAGCCTTGTCAGTCATTCTAACAAAATGGGATCTCCATAGAAGAAATCTACTCATCATGATTATCATTGGCATTTACATCAATGAAGGATGGTTTTTGTGGAGTCGTTGTTTGGCATCTAAGTAGTCTCTTGTTTTTCGACGACCGATGTGGCGCGGTGGGCGAAGGTCCGCTTGCGACGCAGGAGGTTGCGGGTTCGATTCCTGCCTCGGAACAATTGTGTGTACGATCTGCAGATATTTTTTCCGGGTGTTCTGGTCGATTTCTATATATAATAAAAAATATATACCTACATATGTTATGTATTGTATTATGTATATCGGTTATCTAGTTCCCATAAAACAAGCTCTGCTTACCATGGGGCTAGGTAATGCTGTGTGAATTGTCCAGCATTATTTATTTATTTTCGTTCAGTTTTATTATGTCAGTTTATCATTTAATGTGTTTTAATTTATGTTTTTGCTGTACATACTCGTACCTTCAGTCTTTTATGACTGTGACACACTCTTGTGTGTGCTAAACAATATCATATTCTAAGTAGATGAATTGTAAGGCTTCGAAGAGAATAGTGAACAAGAAATAAGTATCATTTAGGAAATCCACCAAATAAAAACAAATTCCTCCGTGATACATCTTCGACCACATCATTTGCCATTAGGTGAGATTGTGGTCAATCGAAGGTCAATTACGACTTAGTCACGATAAAAAATATTGACATACTAAAAAAAAAGTTTACTATTTAAAAAAATATACAAACGTTTACTCTACCTTGTTTGGAGCCCAGTGTTATTTTAATTGTCCATAAATAGTAAAAAGTCAACAATCTGTAACAGCCGTGGTCATTGCATTAACTCAAGAGCTTTCGTTTTCCCTTTGTCTACAAAACAAAAGACCAGAAAGTCTCAAACCGCCAATGCGTCATGAATAGATAATTACTAAGCGGATTCTACAAGTATACCTATTACCTAACGCGTATTTTCCGCTAAAACCTAATGATTTCCAAGGACTGATTATAACTGACCTAGATTTCACTTGTATCCCGGAGGTGATCGTCGTGTTACGTCTGATATTAGCTATTTTTCGATTTCCTAATAGCGAGCTAGCAATGAAATAACCTAAAAAAACCGGCCAAATATGGGAGGCAATGAAATCAATCAAAAAGACAGGTTAAATTTGGAACGCCTTTGTCCAGGAGTAGGTAAGTACCCTTGCTATTTCCTTGCAACTATGCTTATTGGACGCGAGAAAGAAGTTCCTTTTTGCTACGAAATGCTTTCTGAGAGTTACCTCAATTTTTATTAATACTGATAAAATACTGTAATGCTGTGTACCGCGGCTTCACCCGCGCGCATGGAAATGTATGTCTAAAACTTCCTCTTGAATCACTTAATCTATTAATGAAAACTGCATTAAAATCCGATGAGTAGATTAAAAGATCTAATCGAACAGCAGAAGCGAAGTCATTCTTTACTATGTAAAGAAGGCGAATAGAAATAAACAAGTACCTATAAATAAAATACTGGGTAAGGCTCGCCCATGACTACATAAGTTGGCGTGATAAAAAGGAAATCTATAACCCATCGGTGGGAAGTCAGCTTAATTCATCAAACTCTCAATCACAACAATTCAATAAAATCTACAAAACGGTCGCTAAAAGCCGGACTTGGCCTAGATTTCGCGAAATCCTGCGCTTGGTGTCCACTGGGGCAAACGTGATTGCGCGTGGATAAGTTACGTGGACATAGGCCTCCCCTGATGCTAATTGTTGACTCTAATCATTAGGGCATGCGGTTCGGGGATCGCAGATCGGTGGTGAATACGTTCAACAGGGGCGTTACTGTCGGTGGATATCTCTTAGTTGCTTCTGACGACACCTGCTTGAAGAGTTGTGGCGGTGCAAATTCTAAGCCGGCACCACTCGGCACGATCTTTGACGAACACGATACAACGCACAGTAATCAGCATCGTCACGAAAAAATTTGAAATTTAAACCTTTTAACGTTAACTACGAATTCTGTTTCTTATTTTATAGCAAAGTAATGTGGTCATGGCTTAAAAAATATAAATAAAAAATCATTGAGTGCCTGAAATAAAGTAGAGAATAGCCTCTTTTGCATTTTGCCTACTGCGAAAAAGTAGGCAAGTGGATGCAAGTTATATGGTCAAATGATAATCTATGAGGCAAGGCAATGCCGATCCGTCCAGAGTTGCTACGTGTGTGACAACGCTAAATTAGCAACCAGTTACCTCTAGGTTATTTTAAACGTTCAAACGTGCCGTTTTAGTCATCGAGGCTGATATTGGTGGGTCAGTTAGAGCTATGACATTGACTTGTAAGCTACATACTACTACTAATTGGACCTTGTCTACAACTACTGATCTACTTCAATGATTTTCTATAACTTTTAATATTTGTCTAAAATATTTGATATACCGTTTAGACATTTTGCACCGTAAGAGCTCAAAATAATTGCTCATAACTATTCTCTTTAGGAATTCAAAGGTTTTAATGGTAAACAAATTAATTGATATATTAATTCCAGGCTGGGTAATATATAAATACAAACTTAAACATAATTAAATTTACGGGTGTAATTTTATTTATTTTTTATTAACCTAGTACCTACATACCTAAGACATACAAAAGGCAAAAGCTTATTATTATTATTATGTCCAGCGGTGGACTAACATAGGCTGATAATATCTACTCTATGTCTTACCACGGAGTGGTACAGTCAGCCACAGAATAGGTACAGTATTTACGTCACCCTTTCCAAAAATGGACTCGAAGCACTTACGCACCTAATAAAAACATGAGTCCACCTACACCCGAGCAAATTTAGCAAAATACGGCAGTATTTCATAACTTTCCCTGCTTAGCAGGCGGCGCAGCCCGAGTGACGTCACAGTGTGAATCAGATGACCGGTTCGAGGCGGATGTTTGGGAGAAAGGTGTTTGCTACTGGTGAGGTGAGCTAGCCTTTTAGGATGTTGACAGGGTGTTGGTTTGTTGAGTTGTTGACTTCTATATTATCTTATTATGACTCCTGAGATATAGATCATTTACGGTGGATTTGATAGTTGGTCACAAACATGGGTCTGGGGTTACAAATCCATTGTATCATTATTTCGTAAAGACCGCAAGGTTTACTTAATTTTAAACTGTACATAGTTTCTAATGTAGGTGTGCAATTAAAGAATGTAAAATTTATGTAAAGAAGTGGGATTCGTTCGGACTCAGGAAGATAGAATCAATTAAAAAATGTTTTTTTAATTCGGAATAAAGTGGCGAACATGATTCATATCTTTGCTATATAGTTGGTTATGACAACCGATGTGCCTGCGACGCAGGGTTCAATTTCCGCCACCCCAAGGCTGGGATTGAACCCTGCGTCGCAGATTTTTCCGTTCAACGAGAAGGCAATCTACAAATATTTGTTTCGGGTGTTCTGGGTATTTTCTATTGTATAGTAAAAAATATATATCTATGTGGTATATTGTATTGAATATACTTAAAAGTTATCTAGTACCCATAACACAATTGTCACTGCCAATCTTTAATTGCATTGCATTACGCACAGGTCAAAAATGAGCGAAATAATAACCTTAGTCATATTTTTCATTTCATTTTTAAAGCTTTTTTTCAGATACATAATTATGTATGTCCATGGTTTATTTAAATACTATTGCTTAAACTACATCTATATTTTCTGTTTGCCCTCTTTTGGCAAAGGCATCCTCCAACCCCTTCCACTTTACTCTATCTCTCACCAACCTTATCCACGTGTTCCCTGCTACGTCTCTTAGCTCGTTCTCCCATCTTTTGAATTGTCTCCCTCTGTTTCGCTTCTTGTATCTTGGAAACCAATCCATCAGCGTTTTGCTCTATTTGTCTCTCCCTCTTGCTATATGTCCAGTCCAACTACATTTCAGTTTCCTTATTTTAACTGTAACATCCACTTTAGTTCGTTTTCTGATGGATTGGTTTCCCTTACCTCAGTCTTATACTAACTAAGAAACTGAAGTAATAACTCAAAATCAGCCAGAATGTTATTTTCTCTTGTGTGGAGACACACAAGAAAGAACATTATCGCAATATTATTGATAGAAAAGTGAAAAGAATCATTATCTATGATCAGCGAAGCGTAGACGGAACAAAGATGCGTGGATCACTCGTTATGTGAGGAATCATAGAAAGTGAAGACTTGGCTAATATTGGCCAGCCATGTGGCGTGTTCTTGAGTGGAGACCACGACTCGGTAAACGTAGTGTAAGACGCCCTCCGACCAGGTGGGATGACGATCTGCGAAAGACTGCAGGTACCTAGATTCTGGATGCGTCAAGCTGAAGACAGGGCACTATGGCGCTCATTGGGGGAGGGTTATGTCCAGCAGTGACTCCACTCAAGAACGCGGTTGCCCCAGCGGCCGTCGATTCTTCGCGAGATATGGAAATAATAAACTCCATTAATTTTAATTAGTTCTTTGATGTTTCGAAGTTTTCTGTTTGGAAATGTTTTGCATTTAAATTTGATTTAATGAGAGAAATCGGTGATGGATTTTGCTTGATACAAAATAAAGTTAGGAATTTATGTCGAAAAGAAACTTTATGAATATCGAAAGGAGTAAATTAAACTGTCAGAGAAAGATTCTCCATAAATGTGTTTTTAGTTGGCTCAAAGCATATCAAAATGAACAGGCATTGAGCGAAAAAGAAACTATGTCTCAAGTTCCAAGTTTTCGTACACAAGAACGAGTGTGACAAAATAATGATAACGTTATAGCAAAGTAATGTAAAATATAGCATCATTACACGACTGTTATGTGGTAGTTAAGTGTCAGTTCTATTTCCGATGTCATTTTATTTGTTCACTAGTTTCTGCCCGGGGCTTGACACGTGATTTTCCGGAACAATAAGAATAAAAGTTGTTCAAGGTTCAGAATTTTATGCACAACAAATTTCAGCCTGATTCGACTTTTGCGATAACTCATGACAAAAGACATAATTATCATCAAAAAGTTATTAATATTAAATATTTATTTCTTAACTCAAAATAATATTATAAAAAAAGCTTTATAATAACGTTAAGAAAACCAGAAGCGAGACAGCCGAGGAACAATCACATAGGTTTGACTTTACCTCTATTATGATTAGCTATTTTCTAAGTGCTAGGGTGATTGCTTACTTTAGTTATAAAAGTATTTTTTTGTGAATGTTTCATTGTAAATTAGGTCCTTTAGATATAATATTAATATTATTATATATGAGACTTATAAGGATGCTAGATTTAGATTTACAGAAGATGTTTCTGCTGGTAAAGCTAGGCCAGGATAAGAACCCTTCACGTTCAAATTGATAAGAGACCCCTTTTGGGAACATGTTTAACATGTCTGTGACGCGTTGGTCAACCTTGTCATGTTACAAAATATTGCTTAAAACGCGTCAAAAATTAAGATCAAGGAAATCGGAAACGAAATAACATTAGCATTTTATCTTCTATACTAATATTATAAGTAGGAAAAGTTTGATTTTTTGTTTGTTTGTAATGTGGCTCCGAAACTACTAGACCGCTTTGAAAAATTCTTTCACCGTTGGGAAGCTACACTAACCCCGGTGAACATAGATTATATTTTTTTTAAAGTTAGGGATCCGGGTACTAAAACCGTGCGAAGCCGGAAAGGTCCACTAGCTATTTAGATTTATACGGCGAAGACGCAACAGAGTCAAACTTTCTCGAGGAAATTCTTCCATGCAATGAAACTTATATCGTAATACCCTCATTTGTGTAATAGCTCTCGTTTTCCACAATTTGCCAGACGCGATGCAAGCCACAGGTGTGCGTGGCGATTTAACTAGCCGTGCCAATGTTGAGATAAATGCAGAAACAAACCACAGCGAATTACAAGTTCATAGCTACAAATTGTTTGTTCTAGCTTCAGATGGATTCGCCGCTTATTAATAAATAAATGAAAATAAAATTATTTTTCGAAGATAACGAAGTGTTCCATAAATTGTTGGTAGATAAAATATCTATCCATCCATGGTTGTCTGGTAGAGATCGCTCTTGAGCGATAAGACGGCGATCTCTATGAATATTATAAATAATATAATAAATAAATAATATAATAAATCTCTAATTGTAATTAATTTTTAAGTTTTTTCTGTACATAGTTTTCTATTTCAAGTGCAATAAAGAATTTTCTATTTTCTTTCTCCTAAATTAAATGTTATTATTCTAAGTCTGCCTTTTCACCAAAAACATCCCGCATATTCTAAGTGGACGATCGGCTTTTCTGTCCTTTGTCTGTATATATAGGTATTAACATAATTTCGAAGCCATCGTCATTTAAAGTCGCTTCTCTAACGACGATTATCATTTACGTCTATATAAGAAGTGGTTATGGATAATTACAGTATCTATAAACTAATGCAAATAAAACGCCAGCAAACCCACTGGCGCATGCAAACAGGCAAACCAACAGGTTTTAATGTCTCGCTTTTACCAAGTAATACCAGTAGGTTATCAGATGTCGCGTGGTTACACTCTCTATGTAGATAGTTGGTGGCAATGAACTTTGATTGCGCAATAGATAAGAGAAGAAATTAAAAAAAACCTTTTATTTATTTATTTATTTTATAATTATTAATAATAATGCTGGACAATTTACACAGCATTATCTAGCCCCCATGGTAAGCAGAGCTTGTGTTATGGGTACTAGATAACTGATATACCTACATAATACAATATATTACATAGATAGATATTTTTTATTATAAGTACATAGAAAACGACCAGAACACCCGGAACAAATATCTGCAGATCGTACAAACAATTGTTCCGAGGCGGGAATCGAACCCGCAACCTCCTGCGTCGCAGGCGGACCTTCGCCCACCACGCCACATCGGTCATCAAGACACGCAACTATACGCAATATACGCAACTACATCGGTTTACATAATGAAAAGCGCAGAACTACCACAGAAAAAAATCAAGTGGACATAAAAAAGTACCTAATCAAATAACAATCAAAGTATACCACGCCCGTGGATTCCGTCTGAATTCAGGTGAGATTGTATTTTTTTTTTCATAATTTTGGGAAAACTTACAGCTAGGTCTTAAAAATAGTTACTTTCTTAGTACATGCCGGTAAATACCAGCGCATGTGTGCTGAAGGTCAATTAAAAAGTTTCCGCAGTTGTGGTCGAACAAACCTCTATCTTCTTATAATATAAAAATGAATCGCTGAATGTGTTGCTAAGCGCAAATCTCGAGAGCAGCTGAACCGATTTCACTTATTATTTTTTTAGAATATTCCTTGAAGTACGAGGATGGTTCTTAAGGAGAGAAAAAAGACAAAAATTTAAAAAGTTGCCTGAAACAAATGACCACCCGGGCGAAGCCGGGACGGGTCGCTAGTTCTGTATAAAAAATGCCCCTCAAACGGTATGTCGTCATTCTGCGTATTCCTTCTTATTAACTAGCTAGGCTGTTAGTCGTCTCTCTTCTTAGCCCTGTTCATTTTAAATAATTTTCTAAGCCGCACCCTTTCTTGATTATGTCGCAGATTATCAACTACAAAAACAAGTTTTATAGACGAACAGTTTCTAAATAAAACCAAATAACATAAACATTTCCTTAAAACAAACGCACATTCACATGTAACTTTCTTGCAACACTGTCCCAAACAAAGAACGTAATAAACAGACAACTACTCATATAACAGAGTTACTTCAAGGCATAGGCTCTAAACGTATGAACTGGCCGCTACTTTCCATTTCTGTGCGAAAGCGAGTCCGTTGAGTCACTTGCTAGGTGACCTATGACCGATGCAGGCTGACTAGTCAGTGAGAATGCAATCATCCGGTGATAAGATTAAAATAAATTGATTATAATATTGTTTTAGTTTATAGTACACAAAACATATGACAAGCAATAATATAATAATACAAAAAAAACATGATATAGTTTGAAACGCATGTGCACATAAAAAATAATAGAGTGACATGTTATATACATATATACAGTATGTAGTTTTAAATGTAAAGAAGTAACACATAATAAAATTTTAAACAATCTTATAAATTTAATTCAACTTTTGAAGAACTATGATCGAGACAAAAAATATCAAATATACCAAAATAACACATGTACATAGATTATGGTGGACTATCCAAAAAGTACTACTAAGTATATGTACAAAGAAAATACCCAGAACACCCGGAATTTGCAGATCGTACAAACATTGGTCCCGGGTTTAAAATCGAACCCGTAATCATCGTCGTAAATCACAAACAGACTTTCGTCGTCTGTGAAAGAGCTCGTCGTCATTTGATAGAAGAGAGTGGAAGACAATTTTAATACAATTTTAGAGAAAACGCGAGTAGCAGCGGCTTTTTAAAATGAGTAAGATGTGACCTAATTATGTCGGAAACCAAGGTCATCAGATCTTTATTGATGTGCCAGATAGGTTATGGTCGTTTACTTTGACACGTCGGATTAAATCAATTGACCATTGTTGTGAAAATTATGACTCCATACAAGCAATAGCTTCCACCATACCCTTTCAAAGGTCAAAGAAGCTAATTGCCAAATTTTCTGCTTGTCAATAAACATTAAGAAAAGAAACATCTATTATGTTTGTATGGCTTTTATGGAGTTGTATGGCTATTTGTATGGGCTACGATTACAAATGCCTTCATGTGTGGCTACTCAAAGATTAATCACTTCTTTGTGAGTTTGTGAACAAGAAACAAATTGCGTGCGTACAGATTAATGCATGTTGCGAGAATCTACAAGAATTCAGAGATTTGGCGATTAGTGATGAGACTTTGCGAAATGGACAGCAATGAGTTTTTTATGATTCTGTTCGTCATTATTGCAAAAAACAAGCGATAATCCTTTATTAAAACGTACCGGTAGGTATGTTTGTTAGTATGTACTCAATACTGAATATATTTACTGTAGTCATCACATTGGCTTAATAGGTAGGTGATTTAGTATAAGGATCACAATGTGAACCCTGTTGGGCGTAAATAACAAGTGGAAGCTAGACCGAGGTTGTTTTTGGTGATGGGTATATATAGCAAATAGCTGAAAGACGGGTGAAATATTATCGCTGAAGGTGACAAAGGTCCGAGATAAGCTCCAAAAAAAGGTCTGTTCAAACACTATGAGTAGAAACAAGTTATTTCCTGCTAGTACACATTACGCCTACAAATGACACCAAGCTATTGCAGAGCTATGTTTCTAACATAAAAAAACGCCATAAGAGTAGGAAGAATTACAATTTATTCAAAGACATGACTCGGGCTGGGCCAGTGGGTCGGATCATCGGATGCGAGCAGAATTCTCGACAAAAGCCACCATGGCTCGGTTCCAATAATTGGGAAAAAATAATTGGGATTCTAAAGAACACTTTAAAAGCCCAAGCGTAATAAGAAAGACAAATAAAGAATTTCCACAACTTAAGACCCCCGAGGCACACTAGCGTCGCCACCTAATTTATTTTATTACTAGCGGACCTTCCTGGCTTCGCACGGTTTTAGTACGGATCCCTAACTTTTCTGAAAATATAGCTTCCCAACTGGTGAAATAATTTTTCAAATCGGTCCAGTAGTTTCGGAGCCTATTCATTACAAACAATCAAAAAATCTAACTTTTCCACTTTATAATTATTAGTAGTATTATAATTATTGTATAATAGATTACGTCGAACAAAGGATATTTTAACACTTTGACTGCGATTTTTTTTCGACGACTGCGATCTTTTTTTTAACCTAAAAATTCGTGCTGCCGCTCTACATAGCGGTTGTGTTGCGCCGCACATGCGTTTCGTTCGAAAAATATTACGGCTGTGCTGAGTCACACAGATCTGTATTTTCTCAGCCGCTGCGCTAGTGTGGATTTACGCATATTAGTCACTTGTAGAAAACACATACCATGTGATTTCAGCAGTCAGAGTGTTAAATATTTCATTGGGTATTTTGTGCTACCTATTATAATCTTTTTTTAATGCCTCCATAATAGTTTTATTTTGTATAGTTTAGACAGAGATGCGATATTGCCTTTTGTATCTCTATTTTCCAGCCATATCCTTAAGTCAATAATCCATCGCCATTTTTCCCAGAACAAGGTTCTACCATTTCTTTGTCCTCATTTCCTAGAATCAAGAACATAAGCTCATTCCTTGCACTTGGCCCAGATAGTTACGCAACTCGTCATTACGGTACATTAACGGTCATTACGGAGTGTTGCCCTCTTCTAATGGTTTTTTTTTGTAGGAAAACGTGGTTTATGGTTTTTATCGCTTTGGAATGGACGAGCATAAGTAGTAATTATTCAGAGGTCATGTGCATTTAATATTGCTTGCAGCTGGCAGAGGGTTTAGGAAACGATTTCTGTCTCAACTTAGTACAAATGGTAACATGAATTTGTCTTTTCCGTAAATTGTTTTAGAATCAGAATTTTAGGAATTAAGAACTGGTGTCTTTACAAATATGTTCATCTTAATTGGCAGAACACCCAGTTCAGGCAGTGTCAGTGAAAAATAAATAACCCTGTATATTTTTTTATTCTAATACATATATGAAGAAAACGCCCAGAGTAACCGTAACAAACATCTGCAGATCGTACAAACATTTGTCTCATATTTGCCCCGAGGCGGAGATCGAACCCGCAACCTCCAGCGTCGCAGGCGGACCTTCACCCTCTGCACCGCAGAGGTCGTTGAATTTGTAACTATAACGGTTTAATAAATGAATGTTAAAAGTGTGCAAGGTGGTATCACCCAAAAGGTTGATTTTAATTATATTTCTGAGTTACGTATACAATATCCCGACGACAATGTAGTGGTCGCAGGGAATCGATGGATGGAGGCGGCTCTCTCGCTATTCGTGGCATCTCGAGTCGTTTGTGGGACGTCTATGTTCAGCAGTGGACGTGTACAGGCCGATGATGATGTACATCCCCTGAACTTTGATTGCACCTCGATAATGTATCATAAATGGATAAAATCTAAAGATCACAGATCAAGGATAGATCAAATGTTTTGGGCCAACAGACCTTTGGCTTATGGCGATGGATGGGGTCAACAATTTAACATCTGAGTAACTATTATTACCCAATGACTATTGTTAGGGTTTTAGATTATTACAGCATTGTAAACGTTAAACATTGTAGATGTCGAAATATTCGAACGAACACGCGCTGAAAAAATTTAAATTGTTAAGACAATGAGCATCTCTCATTGTTTTCGAAGTATTTTGTAACGATTGTGAAGTTTTGTTTATTTTTTATGCAAGTCATTTGTTGCATACAACAGGGTTCTTTTTCATTTTGCAGTAAATTATAAATTTTACTGTAGAAACGAATCGCAGTAACGGGAAATTGGCGTAAATTATAAACTGTTGAAGCGCGTTGATGTCTTTTGCACTGAAAATTGTCTAAAAATATCTTTAGTGTCAAAACTATGTACATAGTTGGTTTAAATGACTTATCGGCATAGCTTTATCGATCAAGTTTTTATTTCATTTTGAGATATATGTGTAATTTATTTCATTTTGAGATATTGTTATAAGGTAAAGCTAACGCTTTACCTTCACATTTAGTTTGTTTTTTCGCATCTTGTCAAATGAAGCATATCGCGAGGAATCCTCGATAAATGTCTTCAGATCTAGAGTCTATAATTATTTTCTTTCGCAAGAATAATTCGGTACGTAATTATAATCATATATTAATTATTTATATAGGTATATATATTACGTATAATATAAGTAGCTTAGTATCATTATGAGTAGTATATTTGATTATCTCTATTATATAGCACTACCTACCAAACTGTTGTCCACACTACCCAAAGGTTAGCAGGTAGAGAATGCTATCTAGCATTATGCTCGCCTATGTACAACTTTTTGTGCAATAAAGTATATTCTATCTATGTATCTATCTAATCATGATATTTACAGAAGGGCCAAGTATTTTTTTTAAGTATGCAAAATCAATGAAAACTTTAAGAGCTATTGATTAAATGCGGGTTATATTCTGTGGTCCATTGTCTTTGCCATGGTTCTTTACCATGTTTGATTGAAAGATTGCGATTGGATACACCGACTGAACAAAAGAATCATCTTCTACCTAAGTAGATGGTGATGGGTAGATATCTTCTCCTATGGCCATAATCATAAGTATTTTATTTCCGTCTTTTTTGTTCATATTCAAAAGATTTCGGATTTTCACAAACGTATCAGCAGACTGCAGGCGGATGCTTGATACGTCAAGCTGAAAACAGGGAGCTACGGCGTTTATTAGCCTGATTTCCAGCAGGACTAACATAGGCTGATGATGATAATCTAAAACAGCCTTCCATTTTGCCACATTACTTATGAAAATCACACAAGCAAAGCAATAGAACCATCAATTTTATAGCAAACCCACTGTTACCGACTTACTTTCAAAACTTTGCATACAATGTAGCAAGTACCGTTGAAGTTAACCAAGCTGTTTACTTTTGAAATTTTATTGGTCATAAATATCTTTATTACTGTGTAATACTTACAGGCTTTGCCGCAAGTTTTGTTTGTTATGACTGTGTAAAAGCAATGAATGGTCTCTACCATTCTCACTCGCTGGTTGGTCGCTCAGCGAGCTATGGAAAGAGCTATGCTCGGAGTTTCTCTGATGGATAGGATTAAAAATGGTTTCTTAGTTATTAAGCCATAAATTTGGATTGGATAATTGTATTTAATCATCATCGTCATCATCATCTATATCAGTCTACAGCTGGACATAGGCCTCTCCTAATGAGCGCCATAGCGTCCTGTCTTCAGCTTGCCGCATCCAGCATCTACCTGCAGTCTTTCGCAGGTCGTCATCCCACCTGGTCGGAGGGCGTCCTACACTACGTTTACCGAGTCGTGGTCTCCACTCAAGAACACGTTTGCCCCAGCGGCCGTCGGTTCTTCGCGAGATATGGCCGGCCCACTGCCACTTCAGTTTGTTAATTCTTAGAGCTATGTCGATAACTTTGGTTCTCTGTCGGATGTATTTGTTACGAATCCTATCCGAGCATAGCTCTTTCCATAGCTCGCTGAGCGACTTTGAACTGGTGGACCAGCCCTATCGTGAGTGTCCACGTCTCAGCTCCGTAGGTCATAACTAACATAATTGTATTTAATCATTCTTAATCAAAGGAGACTCATCAGTTTGATATTCAGCATCAATTAAAATATACCTGTAATTATCTCCAAGTAATACAACATGCAAGCAAACTTACTGATGCATGCATTACGATGAAGTCCTTAGATCTTAACAAAGGTCTGCGGTCATTTATCCAATACCACTACAACCCAGCACAACGTGTACCTATTGAAATATGCGAAAGGTTTGATTTTTTGCTTGTTTGTAATGAATAGGCTCCGGAACTACTGGACCGATTTGAAAAATTCTTTCACCGTTGGAAAGCTACACTATCCCCGGTGAACATAGGCTATATTATATTTTCAAAAAAGTTAGGAATCCGTACTAAAACCGTGCGAAGCCGGGAAGGACCGCTAGTCCTAAGATAAAAAAATTACGATCTCTGGCGCTGTGGACGCAGGTGGTTTGGATTACCATCTCGGGAATGTTTGTACGATCTGCGATATTTGCTCCAAGTGTTCTAGTTGTTTTCTATGTAAATTTATTATAATAAACAAATCTATGTAATGTATTGTATTATGTATATCACTTATCTATTATACCATAATACAAGCTCTGTTTAGCTTCGGAGCTAGATAATGCTATGTGAATTGTCCAGCATTATTTATTTACTTACAGAATAATGTTCCAAATAGTGTAACACCCACTACACCTCAAAGGTCATCGCTAGCTTATTGTTTTAGCCCGTTGGTTAATAAATATACCAAAACATAATTATTTATAGACTCGTAACAAGCAAGATTTCGTAACCTGGCAAGGCTGTGGTGTAGCCTTGCACGTCCGTTTGATTTTTAGTTTTCACTTCCTACAAATAACTAGTACGCCATTGTAGGTCCGCAGGATATCATGAACAACATTGTAACAGACTTACCCTCTGCTGACTGATCATCATCACCGGCAGACCCAAAGATAAATAAATAAATAATGCAGGACAATTTACACAGTCTTATCTAGCCCCATGGTAAGCAGAGCTTGTGTTATGGGTACTAGATAACTGATATACATCATACAATACATTAAATAGATCGATATTTTTTATTATACATAGAAAACGACCAGAACACCCGGAACAAATATCTGCAGATCGTACACACAATTGTTCCGAGGCGGGAATCGAACCCGCAACCTCCTGCGTCGCAGGCGGACCTTCGCCCACATCGGTCGTCTGTGAAAGATGGGTTAGACTGAGATGAGATGACTGATATACATACTACTAGTTTATATCACTTACATAATATAAAACAAAGTCGCTTCCCGCTGTCTATCTGTCCCCTTGTATGCAATATATCTTTAAAACTACGCAACGGATTTTGCGGTTTTTTTAAATAGATTGAAAACTAAGTTTTATAAACTATTTGACACATAGATTTCTACGCGGACGAAGCCACGGGGCGCAGCTATCGTATATATATAAGTATAATATGAACTATTTTATGTATACGATCCGATTAAAATCCGGTGGAAGCACAGCTTTTAAAAAACAACATCGTGTGCAACAAAAGAAACAAAACAAATCAAAATAAAACAATCTAAAGTGGCGAGAACCACATCAGCCTAATGACCAGATCATTCGTGTCAGACTGACCCAGATAAGGCAAAAACACTTGTCGGCTGTAAGTAAGGTAGTGGGACGGACCCGAGACCTGGTCTGACCCTATACTCGGTTCTAGAATTCTACATATTTTTTGTAAACAAAGGTATATTTTTTTAAGATACTGGTAACATTGGAGCTTGTCACCGAATAAAACTTTTGAAACTATCATGGTTATCAACACTAAAGTCATTTAAAATGGGATATTTACCATGATTTGATTTTTGATCATGGCGCATGAAACTGTGCCGAAATATTGGATAACTCAAAAATCAAATTTAATCATGGTAAATATCCCGTTTTAAATGACTAGTGCTTATCATCGAAGTTCGAAAAAAAATTTTAATCGAATTACAAGTACTATTTTAAAAGGTAATTATCGCGTTTATGTATAAACCTGCTGAAACGTCGGGAAAAATAGGTAAACAAACGCGGTAAATACCCGTTTAAATAGCACTATTGTAATTATGTGTTCTGAACGAGGAAGATTAAAAATATTTAATACTAGCTGCGCCCCGCGGCTTCGCCCGCGTGGAAGTTTCTGCGCAATTTCACCATATATTCTCACCGTTTAAACCTTCCCTGGACTACGACAAACATTTCAAAACCAAAATCAGCTAAATCGGCCCGGCTGTTCTCGAGTTTTAGCGAGACTAACGAACAGCAATTGATTTTTATATATAAGATTTTCATCATTTCATTAATCTATCGTTTTAAATTTACTAACGTAAACTTTTTTCGCTGCGCATATGCAATTACGCTTGGTTAACGTTTCTGTTTTTGAAAAGTGATGTTGCTGTATCCTTGTTTTCTTTTATTGTCAATCTTTTATTCACCAATGTCTTTGTTGTCATAAAATATATTGGATTCTAGAACCGAGAATAGTAAGGCGGATCTATAGAATCATTTGGAGATCACGACAAACAATGCGTTGTGTGGATCAATGGCTGAATCCACTGTTACATTGTGTTCCTATGGTTGTACATGAAAGGAATGTTCGCTCCGAGAGTGGATCTCGACTCGAGACAATTGACGTGGCGCAGTAACCCCAAATGTGTTTCTTGGCCTTAGACACCAGAGATCGCTAGTTGTCTCGGGGCCAAATTATGCCAACTAATCGTTTTACTATGACAATAGTACTGTCGCAGAATCATAGATAGATAGAAAATACTTTATTATACCACACAAAACAGAAAACAATACAGGAATAAACAATAGAATAAAGGAAGTATAAAGGGTGGCCTTATCGCTGATAGCGATCTATTCCGGACAACCTTAGGATGGATAAATGTATAGATAAAAAAGAAAACAAATTCTTACCTTACAATTTACAAACATTATAATAGACTTACATAGACATAAGATAGAGCTATCAATGTTTTCATGAGGATAAATAATGCCGATGCAGCAGTTTTTTGAATCTATAGATGAAAGAGAATCTGAAGTGTACCACGTGCATGTTAGGTTGACTTGAGAGACGAGAAGTTGGAGTCCCCCTTACACCCCACGGATATATTACTACGCTTTGATCTTAGTCAAAAAGCCGAGTGATAGAATTGTTTTAACCTTGACGCTTTTGACACGCGTCCCTATAGTTATATCTATCTAAAGTTACTTTCATCTTTTAACTATATAAGTGTGTTACCCATAAAGCTTGCGATGCTATCATGAGACGGACACTGGCAGAATTGTGTCAATCCAGACGCAGAGCCATCTAGGAAGAAGTTGAAGGTAAAACGCCAAAATGTGTCATTTTGATTGATCATTCATTGATCGATGAACTCGGAGGGAGGGTTTCAAGTTTCGAGACAGTTTACCTAGCATTGTATCCATTGTTATGAGTATTATTTTTATATATGGAAATGCAATGGAAAAGCTATTTATATATATATAGCTTTTTCATTGCTAGGTTAATGTTACTTATTTTTCATTTGAGCTATAAGACTTAAGCTGTAGGCATTCCTTAAAATAAATAAATAAATGACTAAGACTTAGACCAAACTTTTATGCCATGCGTCATCAACTCATCAGCTACCTGATGATAAGAGTGAAACTATAGAGAGAATTAGGCAATATTTATCAAGGCTATGATGCGCTTGCGTTAAATAAGATAAAAATGTTACAATCCTTCAAAAAGAGTCAAAAAAAATATTTTAATAAAATGTCAACGAAGGATTGTCGATGGAAAAGCCCTAGGAAAAGGGAACAAATATGGTCCCGGTTTTGCATCTTGTAAACATTATCTCATAGGAAGCGAAGAGGATATCTCAACAAATTCTCCATGGGGTCACCACACAGGGGTGGGAACTTACTTAAATATATTTGTCTCCTAACTAGTCCAAACAAAGTTCTGAAGTCAAACGTTCTGATTTTAATTGTCCCACCCTACCCTTTTAAATTCATTGCTTGGACTTAGACTACGTACCTACATGAAATGTATGTCTCGAGTAACTTTTCCATCTTCATTGCCTGGACTAATTAGATTACTCTTATGAAATCTATGCCTCGAGTAATTTTTTTTACAGTCAGTAGAACACCACAATCTCACCTGATGAAAAGTGACGATGGCCGACGATGTATCACAAATGTACAGAAGATACTCTCGTCACACTCACGTCTTGGTAATACCCTACACCGCTCTTGAGCGATAAGGTCGCCAATTATATCTAGTTTCTTAAGTTTTTATTTTACATTGTTCTAGTATCTAAATGTGCAATACAGAATTATCTATTTATCTATCTATACCCAGGTTGTAATTTACCGGAAATACAGCAGCAGGGAGCGTATTCCAAACATAGTTACTATGGCCACTGTCTACCTATGTACTTAAACATTAGTAAAAAAGTAATAACCACCGTGAATAGATTTCGTAACCATAATAATTCTCTATTAACAACACTTTCCCTAGCCTAAGATTTTGAATAGAAACTGTCAACATTGGAATTTGATCTGACAAATACATTTTACTAAAGGCGAAAGTTGTTTGACCGAAGATAAAACTAAAACTACTGATTAAGTCGCGGTGAAAATTAGCACATATAAAGTTTGGTCTTGGAATGACATAATAAAATCATTGCGTTAATACTTTATATTCAAAATTATACAAAAAATACGTGCGAAGTCGCGAGTCGAAGCTAGTATATCATACTATATCAATAAACTTTGAGAATGCGCATGCGCAGCCGCCAAACTAGATAATGTGAAAGCCTTGACCGGTGTGGTCAATGTTTTTCTAGTCGTGTGCTTCATGCAAATTAATATATTTAAATCAAAGTAAACGACTTCTTACTTGTACATTCGGAGCATTTTTTGACGTGGAATGCAGATATTTAGAGTTAGAAAATACACTTAGATCAATAAGAAAAATATGGTGGTCGTATCGCTTATGAGTGATCTCTACCAGACAGCCTTGAAAGGATTGGACTACAGGGGATCTGTAAGATGATTTAATGTATATTGTTTAGCACTATTTAATATTATTTTAATATTGACACATGATTTGAACAAATATTCCTGAATAATTTCACATAGCATGCCATTCCTCTGGTATTTGTGACAAATGACTAGTCTTTGTTCCCCGAACACAATCTACAAAATTTCACGAAGCTCCTTTCAGAAATTTTGGTCTTAAATAACCGACGACGGACAGAGCTAGTTTCACATTTATATTATTATTAGTATGGATGCATTTAGATGAGTTATATATAAAACTTAACCAATACTTATTTTAAAAATGGCATTCCTAGGTTTAGTATAAAACAAAGCTTCCCGCTGTCTGTCTGTCTCTATGTTAGACCCTATGTGATGCTTAGATCTTTAGAAGTACGTAACGAATTTTTATGCGTTTTTTTTTATAGAAGAGTGATTCAAGAGGAATGTTTATAAACCATTTGACACATAGATTTCCACGCGAACCCGCGGGGCGCAGCTAGTGATATAATATAGGTAGCAGCAAATATCTATTGCTGCGCTGCGAACAATTGACAATTCGCTAATCCCTGAAGGAAGGTTACCGTGTTATCTAAGATATAGCAGTTATGTAACTTCAGTATCCTCGTTCTTTTTCTCATAGCGTTTAATTTAACCTCAGTGACTTTAAAGTTATTATTTATCATTATCATTGGGTCTACGATTGCTATCATAGTCTATTGTCTCAAGCAGAGTTACCTAGGTTTTTATTAATTTAGAATTAATTAAATTTTTTTTTTTTGCTAACTATGGTTATTTTTTTAACTTCAATTTACGTCAAAGTTTTTTGGTCATGAAGCTGGATTAAATTAGACCCTGAAACAAAAGGGTTGGGTATTTTAATTATTAGTATTTAAATAAGTTTCTAGACTAACTTAACTTTCATGAAAACTGTGTCAGTTTTAAGATATCACAAAAAATCAAATCAAACAAAATCACGTAATTTGTAAGTGTTTAGTGAGTTGCACGTTAGGTAGGTAGACTGCAGGTACATAGATGCTGGATGCGTCAAGCTGAAGACAGGGCGCTATGGCGCTCATTGGGGGAGGCCTATGTCCAGCAGTGGACTAATATAGGCTGATGATGATGATGATGATGCTGAGGTAAGGTATTGACTCAGTTGGCAAATAAGGTTTTTGATCTCTCCTTCTTCTGTATTAAATGGTGTTCCATGTTCAAACAGAAGATGGATTATGATAGGACATCTTATACATGACATCTTCAAAAGAAACATCTAATAAGAAAAAGTACAAGGGATTAAAACTTTTGAAACTATCCTGGTTATTAACACTAAAGTCATTTAAAACGGGATATTTACTATGATTTTATTTTTGAGTTTTCCAATATTTCGGCACAGTTTCATGCGCCATGATCACGGAATAACTGAAGGCACTGCGAGTTAGTTTTTATGGGCTACATACCGATCTACCCTCATTTTTTGTCTTTTGTTACGAACGTTACCACTACACATACTCGCAGTGTCTTCAGTTATTCCGTGATCATGGCGCATGAAACTGTGCCGAAATATTGGATAACTCAAAAATCAAATCATGGTAAATATCCCGTTTTAAATGACTTTAGTACAAGGGATTAAACTATGAGTTAGATAAAAAAAAAACAATGTCATGTCGTATAAATAATCAAAGATACAGGGTCACATTCTAAATTACTCATAGATCTTTAAACATTGCCATTGCCCTAATAAATGTGCTGTTATCATTTAACTCGCTGCAAGGCAGTTTCGTCTTTATAAGTACATCAATATTTTCAAACTTATGTCTACAATACAATACAATACAATACAAATACGCTTTATTGCACATCAAACAGAAAAAACAGTAAAGAACAAACAAACAAAGATACAGATGCACAATGGGTGGCCTTATCGCTAAGAGCGATTTCTTCCAGGCAGCCTTAGGATGGACACGTAGCTATAGTATAGGTATAGACGATGGCGTATTATAGACTAAAGTCTACTACTTTATGTGAATGGTTTCAAAGCTGGATTTTCCCAGTTATTCAGTTAGCTCAGTTCACTCAGCCGAGTCGACATAAGTATTTATGTAAGAAAACAGTTAGCCAGCCTTGAAACAAACATACCGACACGCATGCACTCTCGCTGCTCTCTAGTAAATATTGGCTATTGTTGAAAGGGGAAACCGAGCTTCACACAAAAACTGCTGAATAGGAGTATAAGTGTGTGAGTCTATAGTCTTAAGCCCTCTACACACCAGAGCCAAAGGCTAAAAGTAAAAAAAAGTCAAAAGGCAATATTATTTAATTCCATAGGTTTAAAAAATAAGCACTTAGACAAGTCAAATTTTATACTATAAATTATTATCAAATAAGAAATAAGGTGATTTGATTTTTTGTTCACTTAAATTTTTTGTCCACTAGTGTAAGAAGTGAAAAAGAAACCACTATTACATTTATATAATTATCTCTTATGTGTCTAATACATAGTTGTTTGCCTATTTAAATCTAAATATAACCGGTGCGGCGCGGCGGCTTTACCCGGCGGCGCCGGCGGGGCAAACAAGGTACGGCTATCAAAAAACAAGCCCGTTGCGTCGGCCATAAGTTTTGGTCTCTTGTTCGCAAGTTTCGCAACGCACAATGCTGCGATGTGCGGCACAATGTGACGTCACGATGCAACATTGACTTTCTGTGCGGCGAAGCGGTTATTTGATTTTGTCGTAGCGGTATGCGGTGCAAACAAATCAATTTTTGGACACCGTGACCAATTCATGTAGACACCGTGACACCTTGACGCACACCGCTTTGCGCCTCACCGCTGACGCAGACTTCCACGGAATAAAAAACCATGCGCGCTAGACGTTCTTTATACGATAAAGTGACCGGAACTGCATACCGCATCGTTATCCGTTGTGTTCAAAGGCCTGAACCACCGCGTAAAGCCGGCGGGGCGGGGCGGACCAGCAGCTTGGGTGTGTGTAGGGCCTTAGTTTAAACCTATTGAATGTGTGTGTGAGTCTATAGTCTTAGGTTAACTGGTGAAATGCAAGAACAATCATTGTTTTATTGATGTCACGGAACGAACGGTTCAGGCTGATTTAAGGCCACGTCCGACCAAAGCGGATATGTGCAAAAAGAAAACGAAATCCAAATAGATAGGTAGATGGTTAGAATATATGGTAATAGGTGACTAATAAATAGCAATTCAACCAATTCAAAAGCCTGAAGATTTGTTGTATAACTTTATATACAAAAAAAAACTAACACTAGTATTTATCAAGGAGTTTCAAAGTACTAGATATTTTACCAATAAGTATTTTATCTATCGGGCACTTCACTTCATACCTACTATTCAGTCAAGTGCGATCCTTTTCAGAGTAGTGTAACCACGAGTAAAATAAATTACTCGTAGTCACACTGGTGTAGCAAAACGGTGTGACTACGAGTCTGTCATCAATATTAAAAATGCGAAAGTTTGGATGTGGAAGCAGAGAGCGCAGTGGAAGCGTGCTGGGCCCCTAACCTGATGGGTTATGAACGAAATCAAAGAGTTTATTAGATAAAATCGGATAAAGTTTATTGTAATTGGTTCTTCACGTACGGCCATTACAGAGCAAGAGAGAGAGAGATATAGACAGAGACGACAGTAGTCTAAGCACTGACATGTGATATTTCTCAACCTGACTTTGACAATGACATAAGGTTATGTTTACCATTCCAATAGTTTACACGGATGGATCATGTTGCATCTTCCAAACCCAAAACTATTGAACGGATCGGGCTAAAATTTTTCATACAATCAGATAAAATAACAAAACGGTTCTGTAACATCATCATCATCATCATCAGCCTATAGCAGTCCACTGCTGGAAATAGGCCTTCCCCAATGAGCGCCACAGCGGCCTGTCTTCAGACAGACTACGTTTACCGAGTCGTGGTCTCCATTCAAGAACACGTTTGCCCCAGCGGCCGTCGGTTCTTCGCGAGATATGGCCGGCCCACTGCCACTTCAGCTTGCTAATTCTTTGAGCTATGTCGATAACCTTGGTATAAGTAGTATATGATGAGATATATAAGAGGTAATATTATTTATTATATGGCAACATTTAATCTTCAACATAGCCTCAGGATGCATTTCTGACAGCTTGTTTAAAAACATATTTTATGCGCGTTTCAAAGTAGTTACAAAATATAAATATATTATTATGCAAATAATCTTTTGCCAACTTATACACCGTCCACGCATTTTTTTATTTAATGACGACCTGCAGGCAGAAGACAGAGCGCTATGGCGCTCATTGGGGGAGGCCTATGTGCAGCAGTGGACTGCTATAGGCTGATGATGATTATGAATGAATTTTTAAATAGTGATGTGAATGTGTCGACTCGAAATATATCGGGAATAACGAGAGCTTAGAAATATCGATATATTTATCGATATTTCTAAGCTCATTCTAAATTTACACGTATATATATATATTTATCGAGGTGTCAAAATACATGTAAATGAATAATTGCGTTATTTTATGAAGTCAAAGAAAATAAATCCGCGGGCGGTGATAAATGAACACACCAAATAATAATTTAATATTAAGGAGGATCCTCTTCTAATGAATACTTACTACTGTAATATTTTAGTAAACTAAGAATTACTAAGGCATTCAGAGTTTTCAATTATCATTTGCACTTCATCATAAAGAAGAGGTCAAAAATAATGAGAAATTGCAGAATCGAATTCGTATTATAAGTTCTTGCAATACTGACTTGCATCTTGCATTAGTGAAGTGAGCGGTATTACTTTAGATACTTAATAGTATAAAACCTAGGCACTATTAGATATATTCACACATGTGATCTTTCACCTTTAGCTGCATTAATAATTATGTTATCTAGCTTTGATCTATCTTACAAAACTGCGTTTCATCTTCAGACTCTTAAGAGATATACAGGTATTAAATGGAACATGATACAACATGTTTCATTAATAGTTCTATATAAGATAGGGCAGCAAGTCTACTCGTCATCCATACCGCAATGCTTAAAAACGAAAGTTTTCAACCAGTGCGTCCTACCCGTAATGATCTACGGAGCTGAGACGTGGACACTCATGATAAGGCTAGTCCACCAGTTCAAAGTCGCTCAGCGAGCTATGGAAAGAGCTATGCTTGGAGTTTCTCTGAAGGATAGGATTCGTAATGAATACATAATGAATACCGACAGAGAACCAAAGTTATCGACATAGCTCTAAGAATTAGCAAGCTGAAGTGGCAGTGGGCCGGCCATATCTCGCGAAGAACCCACGGCCGCTGGGGCAAACGTGTTCTTGAGTGGAGACCACGACTCGGTAAACGTAGTGTAGGACGTCCTCCGACCAGGTGGGATGACGACCTGCGAAAGACTGCAGGTAGATGCTGGATGCGGCAAGCTGAAGACAGTGCGCTATGGCGCTCATTGGGGGAGGCCTATGTCCAGCAGTGGACTGCTATAGGCTGATGATGATAATATAGGTATGTATTACCCTACACTGCATATGGTGTTATAATATGGAGTTAGAACTTTAGGTTCAATAATTTAATATAACTTTGCTATTTAATTTATGTGTACAAGCAAGCGTGCAATAATGCAATAAATCAAAAAGCCAAAGATCAAAATGCACCGTTGTCCCAAGGCTAAAGTGTTAAGACCATAACTATTGATGAGTGTGTGTGAATGTCGCAGGATGAAAGGTGAATTATGTCGTAAGATGACTCGCGAATTCTCTTTTGTGATTTGAGAATCCATTATTTGGATAACTAGCAAATTATCTTTTGTGATTTGAGAAACTATTATTAGTGGTTATTGTTTAGTTTGCACAACCAAGGCTGCATTTTTGCTAAATAAGTAAAGTAGTTCCTATTCCTTTTTCTTTTACTCGTACATCAGGTAAGATTGTTGATAAAACAAATTTTTTATCGAATTACTTAACATGCAATTTTCTGTCAAAACCCTATAAAGTAATATTTAAACCTTTTTTCACTATCTTTAAGGATACTGTACATTAAAGAATCTTAGTTTTATCTATTGTTTCTATTTATGTATGCTTCATCTTTATCTTTAATTATTTGTTAAATTTTTGTTGTTTATATAGTGCTAAGTACTGCACTCAGTACTCTGGCGGCGCTGCATTGGCACCCGTTTCAATGAAAAATTTAATGTAGAGCCGGTTGCCTATTTGTGTTCTCGCCATTTATTTATTTTTATTAGTTCCTAATTTGTATTATTTTATATTTTGAAACACGAATAAATATTTTATATTCTTTAATACATTAAAAACAATAATGTCTACTATATACAAAAAATAGCGGGTAATGACTTGTACCGTGGTAGTTGCGACTTAAGAAAATACCCCTCGAACTCACTGTGTAGCTCAAAATCATTGACGAAACAAAATCTGTATTTAGATATTTCAAAAAATCTGTCAATTGCAGGCAGGTATTTCTTAAACTATCGCGTGTCTGCAAGGCCATTATAATAAAGAATCGTACACAATCATGGTTAATTACTAAAGGTATGGTATAGACAGTTTGACACATTCTGGCCAATAAAATACATCTTTACTTATTATACCGTTAGTTGACCTCAATTATCACGGCTCTTCCTAAATCATGGTAATAATAAAACAATTTTTTTAATGTATGTAAATATTCTACTTTCGATAGCATTTGACCTTAACGTATAAAATTCCCAACATTTAGTCTTTATTTGTACTTTTCTTCTATATTCTCCTCCGCCTTGGGACAAATGTTGATACGTTGCAAGTTTTGGTCTAGGTGTATGTATAATAAAATATATATCTACCTATGTAATTTAATGTAACGTAATCGTCATCATCAAGTAGCTTTGCATACCTGGATGCCAAAGACACAATACCGAAGAGGCTGGTAAAGGTTAAAGAAAGCCTGTACCCAGCAGTGGTCAACATAATAGTCCCTAAAGTAAAACCAAATAGAAGTACGGACTAGAAACAAGCCAGAGAAACTTGGTTTTCATTTACTTAGCTCTCAAACTACTCGTATCTTTGACTTTGCATACCACGCTTATGCTTTAACATGTTCATAGAAATCATGGAAAGCTGAATATTTGCTAGCAATGCTTATTTAGAATGTCATAGAAATCTCGAAGCTGAGTGGCCTTAATTCATTGGACAGCACCAAAACTGCCCTACTTTCATCATCAAAAGGTTTAGTTCATATAATGTAGGTACTTAATTTAATAGTCGTTAAAAAGCTAATGATTGCATAAAGATAAAAAAAGCCGACAGTATGCGAAAGTCATCGATATGTGATTAATTGCATAGATATTTTCTAAAGTCGGCAAAGTGCGAAAGTTGGCACTAAGCTCCGAAATCAGTTTTTGTACCAATGTGGTATCAATAGAATTGACAAAATATTCTCTCTATAGGTAGAATCTTCCGACTGGCCTCGATTTTTTCTGATGGTAAGTGAGGATGTGGCTAACGATGTATCACAAAGGTTTAATTATTACTAGCTGCGCCCCACGGCTTCGCCCGCGTGGAAATCTATGTCTCAAATAGTTTAGAAACATTTCTCTTAAATCACTATTTAAAAAAAAACACATCAAAATCTGTTGCATAGTTTTAAACATCTAACAATACAGACAGATAGCGGGAATACAATTATTATATGGTTAAATATTTGTACTAATGTTCTGGGTAGATATAGACTGCAGGCTGGATGCGGCTAGCTGAAGACAGGGCGCTATGGCGCTCATTGGGGGAGGCCTATGTCCAGCTGTGGACTGCTATAGGCTGATGATGATGATGAGTTTTCTGGGTATTTTCTATGTAGTAAAAAATATACCTCATCTGGTACCCATAACAAAAGCTCTGTTTAGCGTAGCGCTAGATAATGCTGTGTGGATTGTCTAGCATTATTTATTTATTTAATATATTATCTCGATTTTTATTAATGCACGGCCCGGCCGAGGCTTGGCTGAGGTCGTTAGACTTAGGCCTGCCTTAGAAATGACTCGTTTGTTGGTACAGTCGAGTTGTTATAATACAACTGGTAATAATGCAAAATCCAGTTTAGCAAGTTCCAACTTGCTTGAATTACTCGCGCTTTCCACAATTGTGTTGATAATAATTTATGTAAGATTTGTGTTATTTCGTATGTTATCATTAGCATAAGTATGTTTAATATGCGTTTGTTTCACTTAGTTACGACTTAGTGAGTAACTTTCGTAGAAAACACACCGTCAAAATGGGTGGGGGAAACATTTTTTCGACAGTTGCAATGCGTACCTATGTTATGTAAAAAACATATCAGCAAATGTACCTAATACAGCACTTTGACTGCCGACGCATACAGATCACACAACGCATCGCTGAACCATGGAAAAACACACCGGAAGGCTTATATTAATAAACCACATTAATATTTCACGACCTCTGTGGAGCGGCGGGTCGGACAACATTTGTTCCAAGGCGGGAATCGAGCCCGCAACCTCCTGCGTCGTAGGCAGACTCTCGCCCGCCGCGCCAAATCGGTCGTCGAAGTGATTGTGAGTGGTCAATCTTCCTTACATTAAATGAACCACCAAAGTCACTGCCAACCATATAATGCATTAACACATGTAGTTTTGACCGAACGAGTGTGAATGGTCAGTCCTCCTTTCATTAAATGGACCACCGAAGACAATGCCAACCATATAAATACCTCAATAACAATGCCGCAAAGAAAGGCCGATACCTTTCACTCGTATGCAGTTCGGTGAAAGTACTTGCAGTGTGAAATCTAGTTTGAACCGAAAAAACTTAAATATGCACAATAATTTAACATGTCATTAATCTCTCTAACGACTGTCTATACGATGAGACACGCCTCGATTTGGCTTTCTTTTGAAAACACTGAATATTAACACAAATAGTGTCTTTTATAGGCCATTCATAATCCATCACATAATGGTACATTTTGACACTTGCTCCCATTAATTTACATTTAAATTTAATTCCATTTGTGATCTTCCGTTGCTTTTGTACATTGTCATTATTTTTCTGTTCTAAATCTGTTGACAATGCACATAATTATACGGCTGCGTTATTATGACATTTCTTGACATGTATTTTAATTTAAAAAAAAATACTTTAATTATTTTTATATAGGAGTCACTGTTTTGTCTGCTTTTTTTATCTCTACTTCTCCATAAAACCCCTATGGTGTTTCCTTCCTACTCAAAAAACTTGTGTTACCTATATAAATAATAATAATCTCCTGACCTCGAAGAAAACCCAGGAAAACCCTACCATTACCATCCAGCATTAGTTACAATACATGTATCACGCTTGACCCTCAAATTCACAAGCTCTGTTCATGGTCACCGAATTCACACGATTATAGTCTCTTCACTTTGCTACTCCGAGTAGGGTGATGAAATTTAGGACAAATTTCCATAGTTTACTGCTTTATGCGTGAGATGAATTTATGATGGTGTGGGTGGTAGGAGAGTTGGATGTCAGCGATGTCTTAGGTTAAAATGATGAACTCGCCTAGAGCTGTTCAACTTGACGACCTTTGCAGCGCAGTGGGCGAAGGTCCGGCTGAGAAGCGAGAGGTATCGCGTTTGATTTCGACTGTAGAAGATAGACTTGATTTGACTTGCCATTGCTTTGAATTGCACAGAGTGCAAGGGAAAATAGATGCATTTATCACGTGGTAAGTCGTAGATGAAGACCGCGATTTGGCAATCGTAGTGTAGGATACCGTCCGGTCCATTTTATAAGCATAATAAAAAACAATCTATTTTACGTATTGTATTATGGTTATCAGTCATCTAATACACATAACACAAACTCTGCTTTTCTTGAGACTTGAGATGATGCTGTGTGGATTGTCCAGCATTATTAATATTATTATTTATAAGTGAAGAGAAGAAACGTTGCCCAAGTAGGTCAACTAGCAAGTAATCATATTAGACTACTGGGGTAAGTACCTACCCACTTACCTTCGCTTACAAGAGCCTACTTAACCTTCAAGAATCTTCTCAAGTGTTTAAGACCATCTTCATTGCTTTCGACAGCCCAACAAGTCTAATTAATGTTGATGCAGGTCCGAGGCAAAGCACAAAAATGTGCATTCAAATATAACATTTAACGCGTTATGTTTAGATGCAATTCATATTGACGATATAGAATAGAATATAGAATAGAATAGAACACTTTTATTAGCACACACAAAAAAGACAGATATACATTTAAAAAAAAACACACACATTAAGCTAAAAAGATATAACACTAAACTAAAAGATAAACAATAGAAAATAGGTAAAAATAACATAGCCTGTCCTCAGTGCGCGCTAATTAGGTCCAGCCTCAGCTTAATGTCGCTACCGCCCGAAGACTGTAACGACGCTGGTGTTCAGGCTGAACCTATGGATGACGTCACATTACAGGTCTGTGGTTAACAACAGACAGATATCAGATTATTTGAATGATATTATAGATAATGATGATTTCAGATCGTGAGGATCAAACTATTATAGAACCACCTCAAGATCCACTTTTATGCAACAAGGAAAGAATCATCAAAATATTATTAGTAGTTGGCGAAGATATGACCTTATTTGTTGTAGCGTGATTTTATAAAGAATTATGTATGACTGTTGTTTTTTCAGCTTGACGGAACAAATACCAGATGTACTAAAAAAGACCAGGAATGGCAATTTTTTTATAGGACTAATTCGGGATCAAGATCTATTTACCAGTTTGGCTGTAGTATTTTATTTTTAAATACTACAGCCAAACATGCTAATGAAAGGACTTTCGTTACCGACTTCAGAGGGATGCTCTCCCTCTGAAGTCGGTAACGAAAGTCCTTTGAATTCACATTTAACAGCTGGGTCGTAGCGGAATCTGGTTAATGAGTTCAGTGCTTTAGCCTTCAAGAACCTTTCTCAAGTTTAAGACCATCTTCATTGCTTTCGACAGCCTTAAGTGTAATTATTCGGAAGGCGACACTGACCTAGTGGCTCACGCACTTCTGCACTGGCTATTGATAAAACGCCCGATAGGCTGACATTTTGCGCACAATTTAACAAAACGCTCCAATAACTTTACAATACACGCGTTTCTACGTAATTATACGTGATCTAGGAAGTACTTTCGTATAGTTAAGTGGACGTTTTATCTACATGTACCTAATAGCTAGCTTCTGCCCGTGACTTCGTATTCACACGCACTATTCCTGTGTACCTATGTACATACCTCCGAGTCGGAGGAGGTATGTACGACTCGGTAAACGTAGTGTAGGACGCCCTCCGACCAGGTGGGATGCCGACCTGCGAAAGACTACACGTGACGCCCTGTCTTCATCTTGCCGCATCCAGATGCGGCAAGATGAAGACAGGGCGCTATGGCGCTCGTTGGGGAGGCCTATGTCCAGCAGTGGACTGCTATAGGCTGATAGATAGAAAGCTTTTATAAGCTGATGATGATGATGATGACATACCTCACCTCAACAGCCTATACTGGTCCACTGCATATCCCTTGGTCGCCTCTTGTGACTCACAAGAGGCGGTTCGAGTTAGTCATGGAAAAGCTTAGGGGGGACCTTTGCCCAGCAGTGGGACAGCGTTAGTTACAAAAATAATGACAGCGATGCAACACGGGCGAGAATACAACAATTAAATTCAGGAACGCTTAAGACATGGGCACAAAATCGAACAGAACAGAACTCTTCATTATTCTTCAGTAAACGCATATTTATTACTTTGTTGTTCTGTATTATTAACTAAGCTATCTATTCGAAGAAAGTGAGCAACGTCATCGTAATTTTTATGAGACAATAATACCATGTAAAAAGATATGGGAAAAGAAATCTTTGAGAACAAACCGGTTTCACTATTCCGCTATGAATATTAGGAGTTGTTGGTAAATGTCAATAAGGAATAATGAAAATGAAAAGTTTTTTATTTCTTTAGGCTTACAAATAAGCACTAGACAAAAAATTTAAGTGAACATAAAAATTAAAATAATGTTAATTGAAAAATAATGAATAGTATAAAATGTGACTTGTCTAAGTCCTTATTTTGTAAGCCTAAAGAAATAAATGCCATTGACTTTGACTTTAAGCTACTATGTACATATATATGTTGAGTTTTGCGGCCGTACCTAAGATGAAAATAACTAGAGTAGGCCTCTAGAATCGATAGATTTTTGACGTCAACGTGGTTAATTGTATGGAAAAACATAAGACAATCGCGCCAGCTTTCAAAATGTTACCCAAAGCGAGTAAATACTCAACTGCAAGGTTACCTAAGTAAAACAAGTGAAAGGTGTCAAATCGATGAAGATGCGTCCTTGTGTTTTTAACGTCTACCCGCTAAATAGCATCTTGATATTACTCTAGTGTGATTTTTTTACTTTCATAATATGCCACAGTTTAAACTCTACAGTAGAATTGCAGTACCTACAGTGACTCGAACCGATGTCATTTGAGTTTGTAAATCCTTTCTGCAGAAATTATTTGTATTACCTAGTTCATCATCATAATCAGCCTATAGCAGTCCACTACTGGACGCATAAGCCTCCCCCAATGAGCGCCATAGCGCCTTGTCTTCAGCTTGCCGCATCCAGTCTCGCACCTGCAGTCTTTCGCAGGTCGTCATCCCACCTGGTCGGAGGGCGTCCTAAACGTACGTTTACCGAGCCGAGTTTTTATATTACCTAGTTATAATTTTGTATTAACACATTCTGTAGTAATAATATACATTTATAAATAAACAAATTTTCCATATCCTTTTTTTATGTTTTTCATTCAGCAGTAAAACAAATAGTTATCACTGTACACATTTTAACGGAATTTAAACAAGGTTACGATTGTGAAGGCGATCTAATGTTCGATAATTCGGGGTTTCCTGTTCGTATAGTAATAAAGAGTACATCCAAACTTACCAAGATATGAAGCATGTTTCAAGAATAAAGCTTTCTGGAGCGCTAGTTATTTCTAATTGTTATTAGTTCCGCGAAAGTCCGTCAGGCTTTGGAACAGACGTTCAGCATTAAAGTAATTCTCTTGGAACATACCTGTAACAAAAAATAACATTATTCAATTTACAATTCATCATCATCATCAGCCTATGATAGTCCACTGCTGGACATAGGCCTCCCCCAATGAGCGCCATAGCGCCCTGCCTTCAGCTTGACGAATCCAGCATTTACCTGCAGTCTTTCGCAGGTCGACATCCCACCTGGTCGGAGGGCGTCCTACACTACGTTTACCGAGTTGTGGTCTCCATTCAAGAACACAAAAAAATAAATGTTAAAATAACATAATTCAATTTACAATTAATTATGTTATAGGACACCGGCGACACGGGACTTTACTAGAGCGGAATCCACTGCTGATGTACAAGTTTGAAGACCATAATATATATATATATATATATATATATATATATATATATTTTTTTTTAATAATAAACTATCAAACCGCAATTTTGATACGTTTCAACGCTGTTACGTTGTTATATTTATACGGTGTTTGCCTTTGTATTTCAATAAATTTATTTTCTTTCTTTCCTTCTAATAATACCATCATCACAGTTTTTTTAACGCTTCAAATACGTGGTAAATGTAGTATGTCGATACTGCATTCTTCACACTGTGACACGCCAATATGAAAGAATATACACTGACATTCCCTGTTTGCCGAACTTGTTGATAAATAGCTCGAATCGTACTTTTTGTAACAATTGTGTAAAACGTCTCTTTAAACAGGATGTTTTAGAAATATTAGTGGTCATTATTACGGAATGAAAAATATTATTCTTCACAATTTCATCACGAACGTAGTCATACCAAAAAGTATCGGGTTTTTTTATCGGAGTATTGTATTCATAGCACAAGCTCTGCTGAGCTTGAAGCTAGATAATGCTGTGTGGATTGTCCAGCATTATTTATTTATTCATTATTTTAAGAGAGTGCACCTGTGTTTGCGCACACACTTGTGCACTATAATAATTATATACTATGCACGCACGTGGCTAGCGGCAAAAAGACGCTGAAACTAGCCGCTGTGGCCGAAAATTAAGCTAGGCTATTCGACTACTTTGTCTCTTAGGTCGAATTCGAAAAATCAGTTTCATAAAATTCCAACATAATAAAATTAGTAGGCGAGGTTATTCATAGTTGCAATAATTTGGATTGAAGTATTCGGGCAACCATCTTTACATATTATCTACTTACAAAATGAAGTCGCTTCCGCTGTCTGTTCGCTTAGATTCTTTAAACTACTCTACGGACTTTAATGCAGTTTTCAGCAATTGATTATAGTAATTCAAGAGAAAGGTACCTATATTGACACATAGATCATCACGTGCGCGAAGCCGTGGGGCGCAGCTAGTTTTCTATAAAATATAGTGTAAGAATAAAATGTTAATTAGAACTACTTTTAGTAAGCAAACAGATTTGTTGGCCCGCGGCAATGTTAATTGCGTACAAAGTAGAGCGACGCGTCGGTCCACCTAACCAGGTATCCTTCAGCAGGTCTTTGCACGACCTGGTGAAGGTAACCGCTGGATGCAGGGACCCCAAGACCGGACCGGTTGTAATATAGTTTTGTATAACCAATCAAGATGCCACTAATAGAAACATTATATTTAAAAAAAACACAACAACGTTACAGACGCTAATTTAGAAAACTAATAAAACAACAAATCGAAATAGACAAATCATGCATGAATTATACAAATATATGTATATTATATAAAGCAACCTAAGAGAGAAACTTGTTTTTTAAAGTTATTCTTAGAGAGCAAAAATAAATCACATTCAGAAAATTGTTCATTGTGCAACCTACTTACTCTAGGAATAAAAGAATTGCCTGCATAATTAGTTTTATGACTATTTAACATAAATAGATTATTTGTTTTAAGAACATTCATACGCGGACATTTTATACCAAATTGACTAAGTAAATTTTCGATTAATGTCAATAACATAAATAAAGATTTTCTTATTCTTAAATTATTTATTAATTATTTTATTTATTTGTTACCATATCTTTAAGGGAGGCCTATATCCAGCAATGGAAAACCATCTGCTGAGATGATGATGATGCATTTCTATCACTTCCCAATAAGGTGCCAAAAAACTCCTCGAAGCATCTTCACCATGCAACAAAAGTTTCTTCATAATTTAGTAATATTCAGTTGGCCAAGACTATCAATAGTTTAGTGTCTAATATGTCACCTGGAGGTCAGTTTCATCAGCTCCTTGTTATTAGCTTTTAATGTAAATGGAAGGTCTTCGATGCGTTATGATGAAAAGTTTAGAATTTGGTCGAGTCAATAAAGATCCTACTAATAATTATAAACGCGTAAGTTTGTAAGTATGGATGGATGTTTGTTACTCTTTCAACTACTGAATGGATTTCATATATATAATATATAATATATATAGATATCAGAATAACACATACACAGATACACAGACCGGAACACCCGGAACAAATATCTGCAGATTGTACAAACATTTGTCCCGAGGCGGGAATCGAACTCGCAACCTCCTGTGTCGCAGGCGGAAATTCGCCCACCGTGCCACAGAGGTCGTTAGATAAAAGATGTATTTGTCTTAGAAAATGAATTGGAGAGATGGGTGTTAATCTTTTATGATGACGCTTGTGACATAAAATATACCATCATACCATTGACCTGACATAAAATATACCATCATACCATTGACCTGACAAAAAATATACCATCATACCATTGACCTGACATAAAATATACCATCATACCATTGACCTGACAAAAAATATACCATCATACCATTGACCTGACATAAAATATACCATCATACCATTGACCTGACATTAAATATACCATCATACCATTGACCTGACATAAAATATACCATCATACCATTGACCTGACATAAAATATACCATCATACCATTGACCTGACATAAAATATACCATCATACCATTGACCTGACATAAGATATACCATCATACCATTGACCTGACATAAAATATACCATCATACCATTGACCTGACATTAAATATACCATCATACCATTGACCTGACATAAAATATACCATCATACCATTGACCTGACATAAAATATACCATCATACCATTGACCTGACATAAGATATACTATCATACCATTGACCTGACATAAAATATACCATCATACCATTGACCTGACATAAAATATACCATCATACCATTGACCTGACATAAAATATACCATCATACCATTGACCCATCAAATTATCCCACATACCCATCAATTATTCATTTTCATTTAGGTAAAGTGATGATGATGAGTGATGAATTATTTTATTGAAGCGCGTGTATCTTTTATGACATGTTTTATACTTTGGTAAAGTGGAAATGAAAATAAAGAATTTATTTTAGTTATAGTTCTGCGAATCACGTCAAACCTTTTACCAGAGAATAATCAAATAATACTAACGCTTTTACCTTCAGCCAGTAAGTATGTTACCGTCAAACTAATTTAAAATCTTATGTGAAAGTGTGTGAAATGAAGATGGGGCCGTGTCAGGCCCGATGGCCGTGACTACTTTATATTATCTCTTTTTTATTTAAAGATATTTAGATATTTAAGTATCTAACTATATTTATGTAGTTTTAAGTATTGAAATAAACAAATACGTACTAAAGGTACAGGTTAGAGACTTCGCCATTTAATGAATACTAATATGTAGATATAAATATTGAAAATAGTAGATACCTACCTACATTTCAGATAGATCTCTCTGAAAACTTCGGAGATATGACAGTAATGGAAAAAAATTCGAGATTTTTAAGAATATTGCAAAAAGTAGGAATTTCAAAAACTGTTTTGAGATGTACAATGCAATTAAAATAAGTTATTAAATTAAAATTAAATATTAAAATAAAATTAAATAACTTATTATTAAAATTATTAAAAAATAACTTGATACCCCACTCGGTGAGGTAGTCCTCATTTGAAAAATATTACACCGCTTGATGACCATTTTTCAAAATTTGATTAGACTAATGCATTCTGTAAAATATATGTAGATCCTTCACTACAAACGCTACATTATATTTCAAATGGATCGCACTGAAACCTTCGGAGATAAATGGAGTGGACGGTCAATATTTCTTTTTTCTAAATGTTTCAAAACAGTATGTAACCTAAAAGAACAAAAGCTGTTTGGAAATGTACAAACTGATACCTTTCATTTGATAGGTGCCCACTCGACCTTGTAGTCTCTTTTAAAAATTCGACATCACAATTTGTGCTGAAAATTTTCATTTTTATTCATGATCATAATTTACATCATTCATTATAGTAATTCTGGGTTTCTTGGCTTTAACTCTCTCCAAACGCGTAGAGCCCATGATCAGCGGACGACAATCTGAAAAGAGTTTCGTATTATTTTCGACGCGCCTAATTTGGTGAATGAGTCACTTCGACTCTATGTACCCGAAAACTACCTGCGGGGCAGGAAACATAAGCTCTTCGCTCGCCTTCCTGCCGCACGGTCGCGCGCGCCAACTCTCCCATACCTTGAACCCTCGAAGCCCTAAACAGACTCCCGGTGGCCTTTTCTGATACCGACATATTTGCAGACGAATATAGAACTCTGATGCTGACATGTCATGTCTAAATTGTCTTTTTGTGAATGCTACTTTTGACAATGTTTAAATTTTGATTAAATTTTATGTTGCGTAACTTTTTAATAACTTGGATCTATAATAGAATATTTCTTATGACAAATTGATTATTGATTCTTTGACTGTATAACTATTTATAACGTGTACTTACCTAATCTAACTACGTTTAATATTAACCTTCTGTAATTAGTGTAATTGGTCTAGGGCCGTTCTAATTATACCAATAAATAAATTACAATTACAATTTACATCTTCATTTACTTATACGATTTAAGCACACGGTATATCTACATATAACATATACCATGTTCGCTGCGAATTATATTACGTCATCCTTATCCTTAGGACTGGTCCTCTAGAGATAAACTATAGAGACAAAGATTCGAACCAAAGTCACGCACAGTTCGCTCCACCCAAGTAATAACTAAAGCTAGAATTAGATTTCTAAACTGCAATAGCATTGGCCTAAGAACCCGTGTTGGTTAAATTGCTTTCGTAATTGCAGGCCTTTTATTATTCTTTGGTTTATTAAGCTCAGACCGACGCACTGTATATTACTCCAGCAACACTCGATGAGAAATGTTTTAACAAACAAACAACAGCGAAGAAACTAAAATTCAGAAGATTTGCGTGGAGGTTCAGACTAATTTTAAGCAATTATTTAATTTAAAAAAAAGAATTTATTTATAGCCGCACACGATAACAAACAGTTACAAAAAAAGGAAAACACAAAAATACAAAACAACTTAAGTAGTAGAGATTTAAGCTTTACATAATGTAGCGTGGTAGAGTCCCTAATGAAGCTAAAGACCTAAAATCGACAAGGAATGTAAGTTGCGTATAAAGTACACGGCAACAAAGAACATTTTAGGTTTAGTAGGGGCTCAGTCTTTCTTAATTTTTTTAACCAAATTCATGTTATTTGGAAAAATATTTTAAAACTAGCTGCGCCCGGCGGTTTTACCCGCGTGGTGATAGATATTTTGGATAATATACAATATATCTTTATAAATTGTAGCCTATGTGTTATTCTGATGTATAAGCTATATTAATTTTATGTTTGCTGTGTTTTACTGTTTTAATGTGTTGTTTTGTTAAACCTGTTTTTTGGCCAAATAAAATTATTTTCTTTCTTCTTTCTTTCTTTCTATTATCCATTCAGTAGTTTTTCGTGAAAGAGTAACAAACATTCATCCATCCATCCATACTTACAAACTTTCGCGTTTATAATATTAGTAGGATATGTAATTAAGTACCATTCAATGATAAACTCAAAAAACCATTAACTTTAACCCGGGACTGTTGTTGATTTATTTGATGAAGAGCTATTCATAATAGCTAATTTCATAATAATGTTTAGGTATAAATAAATAAATAATGCTGGATAATTCACACAGCATTATCTAGCCAAATGGTAAGCAGAGCTTGTGTTATGGTTACTAGATAACTGATATACATAATACAATACATTTCATAGATAGCTTTTTTTTATTATATATAGAAAACGACCAGAACACCCGGAACAAATATCTACAGATCGTACACACAATTGTTCCGAGGCGGGAATCGAACCCGCAACCTCCTACGTCGCAAGCGGTCCTTCACCTACCGCGCCACATCGGTCGTCAAAAAGGTATGAAATAGCGGCATATCCATCCATACGTCTAACTCTCCTAATTATTTAGAAGAACTTAATATCAAAGACCCATCCAAGTCAACTTGATCTAATAAGTGGTTCAAGTAGCTTCTATTTTCTTCGACAGTTTCACAACCTGTAGAGTAGAGAAATGGTAAACAAAACCCGATAATTATGCACTTCACACACTTCACGTGAAAGTAATAGTGTGTTTGGGCAAAGAATGGATCAGAAACAAGTAATTTTGACTTTTACCTAACCGGTTAGCATTTCTTGGAAAGTTTCAAAAGTAATGTGTCTGGTGCTTTATAAAAGAAAGGATAATTTAAATCAGTGCCTAAATACCAACTTTCTTATTTTTATCGTCCATAATCAACGTGATCGGTTTGAGTCTAGATATTTTATAAAGTCTTGAAATACGAAGCTTGCAATTAAAATTCTACGACAACCGATGTGGCGCGGTGGGCGAAGGTCCGCCTGCGACGCAGAGGTTCCGGGTTCGATTCCCGCCTAGGAACAATTGTGTGTACGATCTGCAGATATTTGTTCCGTTGTTCTGGTCGTTTTCTATGTATAATAAGAAATATCCATCTATGTAATGTATTGTATTATGTATATCAGTTATCTAGTACCCATAACACAAGCTCTGCTTACCATGGGGCTAGATAATGCGGTGTGAATTGTCCAGCATTATTTATTTATTTATTCTAAGGTTTTTTTAATTAAAGTGCGTAAGTCCTCGCACTCGACGGTTCCAACGTCCCTACTGACTCTAGGCTCTAGAGTCTGTAGGAATGTTTGTTACCTTTGACTGGGTGAACCGATTTTGATGATTCTTTTTTTTTATTTACAAGCTTGGTGCTTCCCGTGTGGTCCCATTTCAATTTGGTCTAGTTATGAAAATGGCATCAACAAAAGCCAACCTAAAAATTTCGATTTCGGTGCGACTTGATCCCGCGGGAAGGTCACGTGTTCAAGTCCCGCCATTTTTAACCTAAGTGTCTCTGTCTATGGGACAGTTAAGTTAGCAACTCTGTAAAATCCATTAGAGTACAGTGGAAAATCATGATGAAACGCCTTTGTTTCACATTAGATTCATTACGTTTCGTCAAGCAGCCATGGCCGCAACAAGGCGTAACGACTTGTAATTTTTGTAAACCCAACATAATTTGAACAGTTATGTTTATCCACTTTATGAAATTAACTGAGGGTACAAGCCAAAAATAAACTGGCCGAAACCAGCAGGTGTCGTAAGGTGACGATCGAATCAGAAACTTCGATTTCGTGCTTACGGGCCCTGTTGCACGTAAGCACGATCGTTACCTGTAGGAGGCGGTCCTGCCGCCCGGTGGATTTCCCATAGTCATAATATAGGAGATGCACCAGGCCTGCACGGAAAAGGAAAATCGAAGTTTCTGATTAGGTTACGTGCAAAACAAACTCTTATTCCAGATAGTTCGGCACGAAACGAAATCAGAAACTACGATTTTCCTTTTCATAGTAGGCTCTCAGATCCACCGAACAGCGATCCCAAATTCAGCATGCACTGTTTGGGGATTATGACACTACCCCCTAATGATAAGAGTGAATAATATGCTTATCAGAGGAGGCCTACGTCCAATAGTAGACCATTAAAGTTAGATCACAGTGGTTAGTGTGAAAAGAGAAAAAAAATAGTGTAAACGACCAAACACCGTTGTGGTAAACTTCAAGCAAGTAAGAAACGATAGTAGATAGATATAAAAACTGGTTCGTTGGAAATCCAGTTTTTGCATCTAATTTCACCGCGTCCAATGTTCCACAGCCTTACATAATTTAACCTTCTAATGCATATAGCCGCCAGATATTTTTATACATATATGGTTTATTAATTTATTGTACATATTAAATGTCCTATTACAAAGATGTTGTGGTGAGATACCTACATTCTGAGCCCTAAGGGCAGTGTAGTTCTTAGTTAATACTTTGACTGCCATCGAATATGCGTCGCCGTACGGTCAAAGTCAATATTAAAGCATTTATTTCTTTAGGCTTACAAAATAAGCACTCAGACAAGCCATACTGTATACCATAAATATATACGGATGCTCTCAGAGCAGCGTGTGACCTCGGTAATTAGTTTTTGGATAATTTCACGACCATTTGCTATATAACTGCAAAAAAAAACATCCAAATCGGTCCATAAACGACGAAGAAATCGACGGAGGCACATAAAAAAACACACAGCCGAACACAGAAACTCCTTCTTTTTCTAATTCAATTAAATATACACAACACACAAGTCTTCACATTGGTAGCACTGTAAGTAGGTTAGTTTATCTTACAGTTTATCTATAAATTAAAGGTGCATTTATAATTGTAACAGATTGTATTAGATCAGTTTACATTTGGACAAGGTTACGTTCTCAAATAGGCTCTACATTATAGCAACGTAAAACCAGTTATCAATCCATTTATTTAAAGGTTTGAATGCCACCTACTTTAAACAAAATTACAGAAGAATCCTTGAAAATTGGGAAAGACTAACTTTACAAAAGAGAATCAGCCTTGCTTGTGTAGTAATTGGAGTGAGAATTGCATTTTTTAATCTTTTTGGTTGTAGCAAATTACGTTAAGCTTAATTTGAAATGTACTATCATCACTACATAGTATAAAACAAAGTCGCTTCCCGCTGTATGTCTGTCCATATGTATGCTTAGATCTTTAAAACTACGCAACGGATTTTGATGAGGTTTTATTAATAGATAGACTGATTCAAGAGAAAGGTACTATTGGTGATAGATTTGTTCTGCAGGAGGCGCTGCTGCGGGGCCCCCAGTGGATATCCCTTAGTCGCCTGTTACGGCACCCGCGGGAAGAGTTTGGGTGGTGAATTTCTAAGCCGATGGTACTAGGAGGGCACTAGGATGGCACTAGAAGGCACTAGGATGGCACTAGGAGGCACTAGGATGGCACTAGGAGGCACTAGGATCTTTAGTCCACAGATAAATGAATGCTGAGAGTTTGAAAGTGTTAAATAGGTTCGATGACATCGCTGTGGTCGCTAAACACAATACGCTTGCGTGGTAGACCATTGTCACTGGCAGGACAGTCAATCGGTCAATTTCACGCTGCATTGCCCACCATAGACTTGCTTACTTGAGGTCATTTCTGTTTACGGATAAAAGGCAAACTTTTGAATGTTTTTTTACTAGCAAGGAGGCTATGAGCTCTTGCTTTTTATCAGAAATAAGTATATATACCTATGTAGATTATTTTACAATTTGTATCGAGGAGGAAGCAAAGGTTAACATATTGTGTGCCAGTGACCCACACATTGTTATAACGCAACACAGCAGCAATTAATGCAATGCAGTAACACGCGCACTTTTGGGCGGCATCGCGGAATCTTGGCAGCGAACGCGTTAAAAACCAGGGTAACGAATTATAAGTGATTCAAGGGGAAGGTTTATAAACTATTTGACACAAAGATTTGCACGCGGGCAAAGCCCCGGGGCGCAGCTAGTTAATAAATGAATAAATAAAATTAAATATTTACTCTCGGCCTCAAACCGTACGATAAACTTTGGGGTCGGTGCATTTTTTAATTCAGTAAACTCAGCATCAATCCGAATCATTTGTTTTTGCCGAAGGTGGAACACAATCGCTGATTACGTAGGTGGCTATTTCATTACCAAGATTTAGAGCTTTAACATTGGGAGAAGAAACGAGACAGCTTCATAATAAGTGTACCTAACCCTCGCCTTTAGATGAACTCTCATAAAGAGCCTCTGTGCTGTTGGCTTCTGCAGGCATGCCTTCCAAAATACTAGGCTACTTTAGGTATGGCCCGCGATCATGGAAATAAGAAAAACTTAGTAATAATTCTCGACATCACATCGACAGCATCATCTAGTCCCTAAGTCATAAGCATCAGCTTGTGTTATGGGTAGCTGCTGAATGACTGATATACTGATTGAAGTTTTAAGACCTTTGAGAACCTTGAAAAACCAAAATCTGTCTCCAAAATTAATTGGGCCTTAAATTCTGCACTTCCGTTTCCCAAGACAGACCACTGTCGGCCGGCTTATGGCCGTGAGTTGATCGTAATGCGTTGGATTTTGCGACCATTGCGAAATTTACAAAGCTGTTGGTGAGGTCACATTCGCATGACTATTAGGTTTTTGGGTTTCCCTGGTCATGGCTTTAGTATTTTTTCTAGGTGGGTTAGGTCTGAAATTGGAATTAACTATTAATTTTCTTTAGACTTAGAAAATAAGTTTTAAGAAGAGTCATTTTTTATCTATATTTTGTGATCAAATATGGAATGTTAAGTATTTTGATTTTACCTTCATTTAAATGTTGACTTTTTAAAACAACGTTGAAGTAAATAAAAAGAGAAAAGGTCTTTTCAGCTACATAAGTGGTTGGGTGATTCCCAACAGTCCCAACCTTTGCTCCCAACTTTGAACTGATCAATTTTTTCCTGATAAGATTGAGAGGTAGGTATACCACCTAACTAAGTTTTATTTAAAATGAGGACCTAGGTATCTCTGGAACTGCTTACTACTAATCGAACCTGATAATACCATACCTACCCACCAACTCTATAATTCTTCAATGCTCTATGGTCATTCTACTTTTTTTGCAGGAAGGAACTGCCCTACCATGATAGCAAAACCGGGAGCACACTATAGACTTTATTTATATTTTTTTTAATAAGATGGAAAACAAACAGCTTGTAAAACTTAAATAAGTAAAAACAACGGTGCTCTAACTGAAGCTTAACAGTTTTCAATTATAGTATAAAATAGTGTTAGTCACCATAGCGAATAATTTACTTAATAGGATCGGTTCAAAGACCCATTTGTTATGGTTCAAAAATATCTACTGTTGAGAAATAGAAGATCTAGTGGTACGAGTCGAACATCATAGGAGTAACCAAGTCCTCGAGACTCCGATGGCTCGGGCATGTAGAGGCATGTGATGTCGAATGGGGGAGGATTGTACAGCCAGCGGAGCGTACATGGGTCGCCCAAATAACCTAAGACCTATTGGTCGTCCCGAGGTATACTGCTGGAGCGACGAGGTTCTGCAGCAAGAACTGCGTGCCGTCGACTGGAATGAAACTGCTTGGGACCGGGACAGCTGGCGATCTCTAGTTCAATTGAAATTCTTTATTTTCAGACAACAAAGGTCCTCAAAAAACACGTACACAAAATTACAAAAAAGAAAATACAATTACAGCGAAGAAAAGAAACCAAAAGAGCTAAATCTAGAGAATAAGTAATTTCACCCAGTGGTGTCGTATTGGACAGTAGATATATTTTATTAGATATGACTTTCAGGACTCTAGTGTCGGAGGCCATCCACTTCGGGCCACTGCGCCACGCCATTAAGTAAGGTAAGTTATTCAAGTTCCTTAACCATAAATCACTTCCTACATAATCAAAACTGGTCGTTAGGGGACATTGGTAACCGTTGTTGGTTTGGTGATTAATTTATTGATAGCCCGAGTCCACTTTCACCTCGCGAAAGTAGACGGCTAGCGTGCATTTTTATTAAATGAATGGGCAGGTCAATATGCCGAAACGATAACGTCAAAGGGAAATCAGTTCTTTCTCGAAGGATCTGGAGGATGAATTGGCGGCCATAGCGCTCAAAGCGATTTCTTCCAGGGCATTAATACCTCTAAATTAATCGCTCTACCAGGGCTCTACCATAACAATCTCAGAATGATACATTTTGGCATTTTACCTTTGATGAAAGAAACTAAAGATGGACGCGTGTCAAAAGTGTCAAGGTTAAATAGAAACCAGAATGGTTTCAATCAATATCTCCTTGCAAATAGCACTGCACGCAACAACTAGAATTTCTATTATCTATGGACGATTCTACGACTGTACCACTGGAATAGAAAAGCGATTGGTTAGCAGAATTCAGCCCCCGGTAAGATGATCGCCTCGTCAGAGACTGCAACCGGTTTTGGTAGGATAGGTTCGTTCATAAGACCTAGAAATGGTAACCTAAGCTACCTAGGTACCTACCTACCTAAATCAACAAGCTAAATAGGTAGCAGTCTTAGCAAGGTGGTTAGCCTCCGAATTGATCAGTTAATTTGATTTATGGATAGAGGTTCGATGTAAAATATTTAGATTAAGTTATTACCTCATACCTTAGTAGGTATATAGGTACAACCACGTTCCTAGGTACCAGCTTAAAGAGTTGCCTTGTTCCAGTGGCTTAGATATCTTTCTGTAGAGTCTTCGTCGAGACCAGGGTGACGGATTTTCCATAAGTACGATCCTATAGTACCTAGGTTATCTAGGAACCTACGTGGTACCTACTTATTATTGTAGGTAGGTAACTAAATACGATCGAATCACCAAGGTTTCAACTCTGATTTTTTAATATAGGTTTCCTTCATTTAAATTTTTATCACCCACAAAATTTTATTTTTTGTTAGGTAGGTACCCTACCCTTAAAAACCAAAACATACCAATAAAAACAGCCAGCAATAAAATGCATCCGAAGTTACGTGCTTGAACCATTTTTTGCAAATCCTTACACTTTCACTATATCGTAAATAGTCACTTTTTCACGTTCACAATCAACAAATTCAACAAAATCACTTTCGAACACCCATTTTAAATTTCGAATAGCATTTCATTCAAATTGGCGCCAATGTTTGTTTTTTTTTTCACGCGCGGCATGCATTCGCGTTCGAAAGTCGAACGACAACTGCGCGAATCGGGCAGCAAGACAGGTGAGCTGGGTTGGTGTAAAGTACTTACGAGTATCTAACGAACCGTGCAAAGCTCGTGCAAAATGATATAAAATTAATAACGAGGTAGTTAACTTAGCTTTTCTTCATCTCTGTCTCTGTTCGGCTGAATATTCGGGAATAGTTAGAGAATGTCGTATGACTTTGTAGGTTTTATTTATTTTTCCACCAACATTGGGAACGCATGATTGGGTTAGGGTCTTAGAATAACTAGGTACTGTCTAATACTATAAGGTTAGGGTATAATATAATATTAATCTTAAAACTATAAAACATGAGAATGATCCCGTTTGTTGCAGGTTTGTTACGCTGGAGTTTGCAGAACGTTAATATAAAATTTTTGTATAAGGTACGTAAACAAAAAAAAAATCTATATTAGATTAAACATTAAATATAAACTATTGCAAGATCCAAATGTACATACAGTACACATACAGTACACACAGTACATATAGTATATGTTGTAAAAAAAAATATAAAAAACAAACACATCGAAGATAGTAAAAAATAAACATCATAAGTCATCACTGCTACCTATATTTTATTTTCATAATATCTTTCAGAATCAAGGGTTGTAGTTTAGCGACATCTATAAGAAAGTGTTAAAACTAGTTATTTATTTATTACGTTACTAAAGTGCGTGGAGATAGCGGTGCAATTACCATAAACTAGATGGCGCAAGTATGCGATGTTTGCGATGACGACTGTTAATTATGTCAATGTCAAATGTTTGACTATGACATACAATTGTGGTATGATATTTTCATATGACACATTCATTTATAAAAGTCAACGTCTATGTCAAATTGCTAGTTTTTTTTAAAGAAATTTACTTTTGAGAACGAACCTACAAAGTACAAATAAACCTAGAAATATTCCTGAAAAATATGAATCTTCCTGACTTGAATACAGTTGTTTTGCAAATTAAAATAATTTTAGCCATCTAAACACTATCGATATGCTATAAATTCTCACGAAACCTACAAACGAACACGAACAAATTTATTTCAACCGATCTGTCAGATTCTACGTAAGTTGCGCTGGTGTTGGCAGTGAACGGAACGAAGTGTCGTTGTATAGATCGCTCGCGCTCTCGCTAGCAGGCTGAAAATAGTGAATCAAACTATGAGTTTTCAAAATATGTTCGAATAAAAAGTGTAAAAGTGAGTGACTGTCATCTGGCAAAATGGTTGATGACGTGAAAGATATTATCGAAACCGCTGAAAGTAAAGGTATATGTGCAATTATATTGGAAATGTGTTGTTCTAGTGCTAACAAAATGTGATTGAAAAAATGTCTAACCCTAAATCGTGTCGTGGCCCCCACGTAGAGCAGTCGTGCAGTCCTTTTGAGAAGTCTGCTGAGCTACCGCTCTGAGGGTCCTGTGTTATGTTTTTTAACTATTTTGGGATGTCTTTTCGCGTCGTGGTATTTTCTATTTTTAGATAAACGGCTGCCAGACGGCAGAATGTGCCTGAGAATGCGTTGAAAAATGTTAGGATGTGTTGCACAGAAATGTCATTTGAATGGATTACCCTTCAATTTTCGCTGAATTGCGTGTATTTTCCAAGTATTCGGTGGTATCATCATGTACTTATGAGTAATTATTTGTAGATTTCCTGAGAATGACGTAGTTTTGATGATTTGTTGACCATATGTACAATGTTAGTACATACTAACACCTGATTACTTGACTCAGAGTGATTGGCAACTTTTCTGACGTTATTGTGTGCACAATACATGTTTTCTACATTATGTGCACTCAGTTTTCTAGTTGGCTATCTTATCTTAGCTCTATCTATGTATTTTGTATCAAAAGAGGAATTTTATTAAAAACCTTACAGCTACCTACATAGTGTTAATAGTCCTAAATGATATTACATGCACTCTCACCTCTCCCTGTATTGGTCCACTACTGGCCTGATAAGTGCCTTATTGGCTTTTATGTCCTGTGCGAATCCCATGCTTAATACTAAACAATTAACCACCAAACTGCGATCCCCAACTTGCATGCCCAGTGTGGGGATTATGGGAATTAGGGCATGGGGACCATTAGATGACATGCATGCACTACAAAATTGCTATTATGCTGCACTCTAAACAGAATTATTTACTATGCATGAAATATGACCTTTAATTTGCTTCAATCTATTGGGTATCCATATTTTATTCCTACCATTCGTTTAAATTAACTGAAATAACTTTTGCAAGTTTTTTAAAGCGAGGGACATGTACATTAATCTTACACATTTCATGAGCCATGATTTCTATCGTACACTGTTGATGTGACTCCAGTTTATAACTTTTCATATTCATAGCAATTTTCGCTTGCATATTCGTTCTTAGGTCATTTTCTAAATAAATTTAATAATTTTATTCTTAAACAATATACATACTTATATATCCATAATATTACAACTTTTCGTATAAAATGGCTTAAGCTGACCCTAAAGCATTGTTTGACAAAAGTTTTTATGATGTTCAAATGATTTCATCATTCTAAAAAATGTTCGTAGGAGTGACCAAATGTGTCAATGTCACTAACACTCAGTTTTATGGTGACCACATTATTCACCTACTTTGTGTCTATTGTCACCTGTATCTTTCATTCTTATTATACCTAATAGTCCAGTCAATAAATGACTGTGGGTGGAAACCAGAAAGTTTGACTTTAGAACTTTGTTTGGACTAGTTAGAGACAAACATACTCAAAGTCCACACCCCTTTGAGGTGAGCCCTAGGGGGGAAGGCATACTTACTTATTTCTAGACCTGTTTCCGTAGCTAGGCCTTGGGTGGGCCATTTTTCATATTGGGAACATCTGCATAAGGGTGGCGAGTTGCTAGTCTGAGCACCCAATGTCCTCCAGGAAAGCAAGCCTCCCTAGGCATGCACCGGGAAGGCAGATATTAAACAGCAGAAAGCAGAGCCATATATTATAAAAATCTTGTCTGGGTATATTGTCGGAACATTGACCCTAGCATACTCCCGCTTAGACCACATATTCTCTTATGTTAGAAATAGCGACTTACCCCTGCTTTCGCACTAGTGCAATGTAGATACCAATATGGGGTAATGTAGAGTGATTAACACTTTGAGTGCTGAAATCACATGGTATGTGTTTTCTACAAGTGACTAATATGCGTAAATCCACACTAGCGCAGCGGCTGAGAAAATACAGATCTTTGTGACTCAGCACAGCCGTAATATTTTTCGAACGAAACGCATGTGCGGCGCAACACAACCGCTGTGTAGAGCGGCAGCACGAATTTCTTAGGTTAAAAAAAAGATCGCAGTCGTCGAAAAAAAATCGCAGTCAAAGTGTTAATAAATCATATAAACTCCCTCTTGAATCTTTCTATTTATTGCTGAAAACTGCATCAAAATGTGTTGAGTAGTTTAAAAGATCTAAGCGAACAGACAGTGGAAGCGACTTCATTCTATGTAAAGATGTAGTCAGATGCTTTCCCATGTTCAGCCAAACTTATGGTTCTTACTTTATACGTTCCATAAACTCAAATCCGTAACATTAATGTTGAATGTTACCAAAAGGTTAGATAATTTCCCATCATTAGTATAAGGTACTTTGACACTATTTTACTATTTCCACAAGCCATTAAAATTGTGAAACTACCTTGTTTAATGTACTTGTTGCCTAAATTATCTTGCTGGTTGGTCAGTCTTGTAAATCTTACAATTGAACTTAATTTTTAAAACCTACGGCTTTGCTCAAGTGCCATGAAAGCAGGTGTGTAAACTATTTTGAATCATTTAGGTAAGTAAATTATCTTGCTGGTTGGTCAGTCTTGTAAATCTTACAATTGAACTTAATTTTTAAAACCTACGGCTTTGCTCAAGTGCCATGAAAGCAGGTGTGTAAACTATTTTGAATCATTTAGGTAAGTAAATTATCTTGCTGGTTGGTCAGTCTTGTAAATCTTACAATTGAACTTAATTTTTAAAACCTACGGCTTTGCTCAAGTGCCATGAAAGCAGGTGTGTAAACTATTTTGAATCATTTAGGTAAGTAAATTATCTTGCTGGTTGGTCAGTCTTGTAAATCTTACAATTGAACTTAATTTTTAAAACCTACGGCTTTGCTCAAGTGCCATGAAAGCAGGTGTGTAAACTATTTTGAATCATTTAGGTAAGTAAATTATCTTGCTGGTTGGTCAGTCTTGTAAATCTTACAATTGAACTTAATTTTTAAAACCTACGGCTTTGCTCAAGTGCCATGAAAGCAGGTGTGTAAACTATTTTGAATCATTTAGGTAAGTAAATTATCTTGCTGGTTGGTCAGTCTTGTAAATCTTACAATTGAACTTAATTTTTAAAACCTACGGCTTTGCTCAAGTGCCATGAAAGCAGGTGTGTAAACTATTTTGAATCATTTAGGTAAGTAAATTATCTTGCTGGTTGGTCAGTCTTGTAAATCTTACAATTGAACTTAATTTTTAAAACCTACGGCTTTGCTCAAGTGCCATGAAAGCAGGTGTGTAAACTATTTTGAATCATTTAGGTAAGTAAATTATCTTGCTGGTTGGTCAGTCTTGTAAATCTTACAATTGAACTTAATTTTTAAAACCTACGGCTTTGCTCAAGTGCCATGAAAGCAGGTGTGTAAACTATTTTGAATCATTTAAGCAAGATATAACCTTAATATCACTATTGCAATAAAGAGTGGGCGCTACATAATATAAATTTCGGCAATGTCTTGGAGAATCTAGGTAACTTTTAATATCGCCCACCTGATGCATTTCAACATTCAGTACTCTGAGGTGTTAGGAAATATGGGAGTCGTTTTTTAACATTCCCAATGATTTGATGGATTTGTTTGCTAGGATTTTTTTTATTCGTTCCATAATACATAACCCTTAGAATGTCAGTGTCGTTACGGATTGATCCACGGGACTATGTCATATTATGTAGTCAGTCCGTAACGCCAACAAGTTGCTATGCCGAAATACCAGCGTTGGTTGCTAGCATGCTAGTCATCCAACTCATGCTGAGGCAAAGCCATTTTGTTACTGGACTTACACACATACCAACACGTACGTTTCCTCTTAGTTTAAGTTTATTATGTTCTGTGTAAGTCTAATAACAAATATTCGTTTCATATCGCGTCGAAGCTTTCAATGAGCTGTTTTATCGATAAAGCCCCGATAAGTATTGTAGATATCTACATCGATAAATGCATTCGAGACTCTGGCCCTAAGGGTGTTGTATCGAATATGCCCCGATTTATGTAATCGTCACTTTCCCAGTTTTCAAGCGCTAGTTCATTCATAATCCCATTAATCTTGGCTAAGCCTGAGGAGTTTTCCATAACCTTGCGAGACCTTGACCTGTATGCTCCACTCATAGGTTTCCACTCCGCCCAGAATAGAACAGGCGAGCCAATTGCAGATCGTTGACTTCAGTTTCGCAACTGTTGTACTGAAATTCCGATATCGATTTACCGGGAGGAATTTTAATGATGGAAATCCAACGCGAAAATTTTTCATTTAACAGTTAACGAAGACTAGTTTATGCAGATATTCTCTAGAAGCCTGTCATAGCTCCCAAGTTGGAAATTCTTCGAAATGTCCGTTTTGGAATTATCAGGTAGTATGGATAATAATTGACAGGAATAGTAATTGACCGAAGATAGATGTAAGGATATAGTATGTTAAGACACATGTCATGATGGCACCAAGTAACTAGCATATGATATTATGGCGTGATGTTTCCGATGGTCTAAGAGGATCAATATCGTTGTTTACTTTATTCGCTTCAGAAATCCAAACTGAATTTCCGATTTCCGGCTATAAACTGTCATTGAACGTTCTTCAGACCTCAGTTTTCACGGTGATAAAATCGTGATGCTCTATTTTACGATCTAGTCTTGCGTGACATATCTATCATAGTCCAATAATCCCCGATAAGTAACATTCAATTGGCAATGTTTGCTTGCACTACATACCTATCTGCCTTACGTAAGCAAAATCATCGACATCTCGAGTCTCGCCTATCTACAGTCTCTGTAGAGTCGTGTTCCTGCAATCGACAGCTCGAAGATATCGCTTTCGACATTGTTTACCATACACAAGTACCTGGGTACCTACACTCATTGTGCGAATCATGGGAGATTTTTCTCGGATGAGAATCCGTGTTTACATGACATTTCTTCTCAGGTTTTACCGGAGTTTATCCAGATCATATTTCGCAAATCACTTGTTTGACATTTATCACGAAAATCGCATCCTACGGGTAAGTAATTCGTCCGTAAAATGATTTTGCCACTAACAATATCGCTCAGACTCCTTGGGGTCTTGAAGAGTGTCGTGGAACTTCGTATCCAGGGTCGTACGGATCTGGTCTGACCATCTGTGGGCTGCTTCCTCAAGGAAATATGCCGTCAACAACCTCTAAAATAATCAACGATTGAATGCTTCGAAGAAAAGTCCCGTTCCAGTATAATAAGCATTGTCAATTTGTGATAACACCCTGCTGTCCACCAAATCGGAAGCGTGCCAATTTCTCTGCCAAATTAATGATTATTGGCAAGCTAAATGGTATCGTAACTTTAATTTTGCTTAGCTATGACATTGTATGGTGCTTCTTACTTGGTTTAAAATTGGGAATGCTCCGTAGCAAAATGTGATCAACCCTAAAACGCGATTATTAATTAAACTCTACTTTTATGTTTGAAAACAATGTTTTTCTTGAAAATATATTGTCACTTGTACGACAAAATTGCCTAGGAGGTACTTAATTGCTTTTCCTCGTTTTATGAGGTAGTTTTCTCGCCTTTCACCGTTTTATCATCATTCAATCTTTAATAGAGTCGACTCAGCTCAGCTCTCCGATAATTTTACTTTTCTCACTATCGATTGATAACATTGTTGTGTTATTTCCCATATCGCTCTTTATATTAATCTTAAGTGAATCGGGATCAAAGTAAATTACTTCTGGTTAGGAAATTTCTCGTAAAAGCAAATTATTTAATAATTATGAATTCTTCCTGTTATGTGCCTTTTTGATCCCCAGTTATGTCCTTGGAATTTAAAATAACCAATTGAGTTTAGAGTGTTCCGACAGGTGACTTCAATCACAAACTTAATAACAATCGCACTTTTTACTTGCGGTAAAACCCTAAAATACATTTTTCCAGAGGTCATTGCTAATCCAATGAGCTATCGCTCATATTTTTAGGAGCTTTATCTGTATTTTTCACCTTTTTTCAACTTGATGATTGGACTAAATCAAGTAAATGTATAGTTTTAATAATAATTGCTGTGAGGCAAGAGTATATTCCTGACTCATTGCTATAAACACACACTAATTGTAGATGTCTAAGTTAGACGTCGTCGACCTTGTAATCGAGTATTTTGCTTGAACTGGAATGTAAAATATATCGACAGTGGCAATTCGTTACTCTGTTTCTAATTTTATATAATATTAAATGATGATGCATGTATTTGTCGAATAAGCAATGCTTAACCTCGATTTATTTTGTCTTACAACTTATCTCAAGTAGAAAAATCTTTATGCATCATAGTTACCACTTTCCGTTTTGCTTTGTTTAACTTGGCCTCGAAAACCCTTTGCTCATACCGATCGCTGATATCCACCGATGTAAATGCCTAGTTCTACTAGGTTTTATCTCTGATGTCAGATGTTTTGCATACCAGTATTGAGTCAGAGTGTATACTATAGAAACACCTACACAGATATACGTATTAATTAGCTGAGTGTCCGAGCTATGTCCATACTGTGGTTAGTAAATTTGCTTGTTTGAAATAGATGCAAACTTTTATACTCCTGTAAAATGGGTGGTGCCGGTGGATCATTCAGTTCTAGATATTCCGGACCTATGACCACACTAAGGTCGGATCGGACTGAACTGGACCTGATCCCGCGATACGAGAAAGCATGTTATACCTATTATCAAATCAAAATATGACTACATGAAAATGCTCATAAGTTTTGCTACCGACTGGAGTTAAATCCGCACCCCAGCTACTAACTGGCATCAGTGACGTAACAGATTGATCCACGGGAGCATGTCATTTCGGGTCGAAGCTTTCGATAAGCTGTTATCGGTGAAGCACCGATAAGTATTGCAGGTACATCGATTTGTTTCCATACCTCGCTGAAGTGATCTGGCTGAGTAGAATCGTAACGACCCGGAACAAATACTTGCAGATCATGCAATGCAAACACTTTGCCCGTAACGGGCATTTTCACCTCTTGAATCTCACTGGAGCAGACATCTTCGAATGTAGTCTACATTTACCAAGCTCTCATACAAGCTTGATATTTTATGACTCAAGTTTTTTGTTCAATAATGTTCTATCGTAGACTTCATCATACACACTGACCGCACCATCTGTTGCATACAGCTGTTATTTAGTTTGCTCTTGCTTATTTTACTTACACGATGCATCTCATGTGTACCTTATCCCATCAAGCTACACATGTCACATGTTCCCTTTGAAAGTAAGGTAACCCTTTATATTAATTTATTGGGTACCTCTGATGTTCAACTTTCAGATTCATTACTAAAAAGTTTATTATGTAGTATCTTGGTGGTCCCATTTATAATAATAAACGTCTGTCGTCAGCTCTTTTGCACATCGATATTTTTCCTAGCTCTCGGCTCTGTAGAAAATTTTCAAAAGACGAAAAGTAACGTGTCTAGGATACCCCTCGGAGCAATAATTCTATCTAGAGCGTCTGACTCCCCTAAGGTTATAGCCACGTGCCTACGACCTTGCACAATCGATCCAAATTGTCTGGACTATAGGGTAAACAACCTAACAGCACATGCAAAGGTGATTCAATAATGAAACTGGATATAAGCACCTCGATTAGTTATCGTATCAGGTTCTTGCCATTACAAACCCAAGATTAGAATATTTTTTGTAACCTCGTCGGCGTTGGTGTCAGCAAAAAATGCTTATTGTATTATATTGTAACGATGAAAAGTAGATCGAAACCGCTGGAGACCTTGTGGAGGCTTTTCTCAGAATGATTTTCTCAATTTTGTCTGTAATTTGTTCCGACATTTTAGTCTAATAACTTGGCCGCTCTTTTGAAGTAACCTGCTCAATTTTCAACTTTGTTTTCTCATCAAGAAACACATACACATTATATTCGTTTATTTTTTTAAAGCTCATCAGCATCATGAATACATAAACAAATTCAACTTTTGTCTCTCTCCCAATAAGGTTTACTGGAAGAGAACTCCTCTTAGGGTTGAGCTCGCCTTTGTCATTAATTTACTAGTTAAATGTTTAATTATTGTATATTTCTCTTGCAAGAAAGAATAAAATATAAAACGCAAACATATTAACCTTGACTTTCTCCGCAGTAAACAGCTGGGTTGTCAATATTGTAGAGATGACATTAAATGTTTAGTATAGACGACCTACTTTTAAGAAGCTAATTACGCTGTAAGCTCATTTAAATAACAAAGAGGTGGTACATTAGCTGTACATAGTTTCACCTTCGTAGTTTCACCCCGTTTCATCAATCTAATATATTAGGTATGTGGAGAGGTTCTAGAACCAGAGCGGCTTTATTGAATATTTAGTTTTGACCCTCGGTGCTAAAGCGACCTATTTCGGTCTTGATAGTCGTAAAATATACCCATCAGTAAGATTCTGATGCGCTTTATACGTGTCCTTAATTTTTGAACGGAGTTGTGGAATGTTCTATCTAATCTAGAGTAACGAGTAATAAACTCTGCATTCTCATTTCGATATCAAGTCCATCAGCGCAAGCGTAAACGTGCACTATTTTAGCGAATGATCTCAGCGTGCTTGAAATCTTTGCTAGCATTGGGTTTTTCTTTACAAGACGTAATCTACATAGATGAAGGTGACTTTAGTGCCTACCTTATCGCCTAATTTTTTGAGTTGAGCTCTGCTCAGCTTGGGGCTAATACTATGTGAATTATATTATTTTTTTACATCGTCAAGCATCTGTCTAGCAAGCGTCAAGTTCTAGATGCTTGGATATGGTCAGTGACACACAACACCTTTCAACCAGCTTAGTCTGCTATCGCCAGAAAAATGGACAGGATAAAAGTTGGTTCTATATTATTTTCGGGCTAAAATCTAATTTAGATCGGGTGTAAAACTTGTAATCCGTTCCAAACAAATAGAGCAAGTCTGTCATCATATTTTTTAGATCTTTGGTGTATGCTGGTGGAAAATTAATGAAAAAAATGGCTGTTTTCGCTCTCGGGTCGAAATGCCAACACAAGCCTCCTCTGCGTCATGAATTCTAGCATTAATATCTTTAACACACGTTTCTATTGCATAAAAAATACATTTTTAACAACGTAATCTAGTCAAGCAAGTGGAGCAGCATTCCTTTGCGATGACGTTTCAATATTTACCAACTATTGATCTTTATGTTCATTGAAACGTATGGGCATGGCATACCCATTCAGTGATTATTGATCAGAGTATGTTGCGTGACGTTCCTTGTGCTGGTTCGTACGTGCTGAGCATTAATTGGGTCAAAGGTGGGAGCGCCTTACAGTTTTGTTTAAAGGACATGTGAAGGTGGACTTTCAACTGTATCAGGATTATACTTCAATCTATTGTATTTCTAGGCTCATTCTTTGTTCTTTCAAAGGCTTAGTCCATATATGGAAGGCTGCATTTTCATTGCAAAGCAAGAGCCCTATTTTGACAGGTCAGAAATCTCCTAAAAATCCATTTGAAAACTATCAATAATTCGATCTTGCTACTTCTATCCACCGAAAACGTACCCTCACGGTACGGTACGGTACAGAGCTTGCTACCGGTACCGTGAAAGTAATTTTTCAAACTACCCACGTGATTTGCCAGGCAACTGTCGTTCTTTGCATCTTGTTCATCTGGACATCTCAAATTTAACCGAAAACCACAACTTTCGTAATTCGTAGATGTGTATACTTTCACTTACATGATTGACGCCAATAAAAACTGTTTCTTTCATTCTGTTTATGAGCGTTCGCCAGTAAATCTGATCTTAGAAATGGAGCGGAGATAATTGACTCTCAGAATGCTTATTATGCGATAGCATGTTGAACAACGAAAGGGTCTGCCCTGGTCTATGATCTATAGAAGGCACCACCACCATTAGGCCACTCCACTCCGTTCGTCGTAAGTAAACATCTAGTTCAGTCTATTGTTTTGTGTACGCCTGGGTGACCTTGAAAGTGACCTAGTCTGGTTACACAGATCGGTTCAGTGAGTGTTGATATGGCACGAAAACTTTATATCTTATCTTATTCTTGAGCTATAAATTAAATGCTTTGAAAACTTTCCTTGTTTGACGAATCCATTGTATTATAATAGTTTTATTAAGCAAGTTCACTATAACACAAAAGTTGATATACATTTATTTTGAAAAATACACTCGATAATTTTTCTACGCTTTTTTTTAAGCATTATGTCCTGACGTCAATGGAAATCATGCATGATTGCCATTGATTGAGAATTGAGATAATAGTTGTAAAAATTTGACTTTACTGTAAGTATGAGTAAAACGTGAATAAAGTTTATATTCTATAGTCTTGGTCAAACGCCGATGTTCATTGTTCATCTCGTCTGTACTTTGGACCTGGGGTCAAGTTCAAGCCGGTAATTGTCGTTTGATCTCGGTATACTCCGATTTATTTGGCGGAGTTTCTCGTTTGCAGTCGCTTAGCCTTTATTTATTCTTCACTCTCCCGTCTGTTTCTAATTGCTTTCTCGGTCGTTCAACCAAATATCTAATGCCTTTTTAGAAATGAGTCTCTTTCTACTAGGTAGAATTAATACCTATTTGCTATAGAATCGATTTACACGACTTCTACCTGAATACTGAGGTTAACATTGTATTCTTTATATCTACCTACTCGTGATTATTTCTTTATTATTGTTTTCCAAAACTTTCCTACGAATAATTTGTTTCTTGTCGGTGTTATTGATTAATGCGTGGGTTCGGATCATCGGGTCGCCAGAGCGAGAACAAGAGTTAATTAATACCTAAGGTAGAATCTCTAAACGTGTCATTCTGTGACGATACCAGTGACATGAATTGATTAATTCAACAGACTAGGGTCACAGACGACCACTATGGCGCTGTGGGCGAAGGTTTTCCTGCGACGCAGGGGGTTGCGGGTTCGATTCCCGACAAATGTTTGTACGATCTGCAGATATTTGTTCAGGGTATTCTGTTGTTTTCTGTGTATAATAAAAAATATATACCTATGTTAGGTATTGTATTATGTATGTCTATCAGGTATCTGCAACCCATAACACAAGCTCTGCTTAACTTGAGGCTAGATGATGCTGTGTGGATTATCCACCATTATTGTATCATTTATTTGTTAACCTAGATTCTCTCATCTAAGAAAGAATCTCAAAATGTGTCATTCTGTGACGATACTATTGACATGAAGCGATTTATTCAGCAGGCTAAGGGCGTAGAACACGCTTAACCAGTTACACACTCGCTTCTTTCTTGCCCTGGTGGGGGCACAGAGAGGGGCCTCGATGCTAGGCCTCAGTACCCGGGGACGTCATAAACCCAAGGGATTCCTTGGGTTTGTGACGAAGGACATTCGCTTAATCAGCTACTTTGTCCAACAGCGTCGCAAGAAGTACTAGACAGAGCCAGACTAGCAAGAGAACGGCGCGAGGTTGAACAGAGGAAGCGACTTGACGAGTTGCGAGCACACGCCGCCGCTGCGCAGGCGCAGAGGGAGAAACGAGACGAGGACAGGCGGCGGCGGCAGGCCGAGCAGCGGGCGAAGGACGACGACAGAAGAGTTCAGGTGAGACACTAGTCTTTTAAAGCTTTTCAAACTATCATGGTTATTAACACAAAAGTCACAGTCAGATATTTGTTCCGGGTGTTCTGGTCGTTATCTATAATATGTATAATAAAAATATCTATCTATTTAATATATAAGTATTTTAGTCATCTAGTACTCATAACACAAGCTCTGCTTAGCTTGGGGCTAGATGATGCTGTGTGGATTGTCTAACATTATTATAATGTATTATTTTTAGTGTGGTAACGTTCGTAGCAAAAGACAAAAAATAAGGGTTGCTATTATATGTCTGCCAATAAAACGTACTCGCAGTGCCTTCAGTTATTCCGTGAGCACGGCCAAGAATCTGTGCCGAAATATTAGAAAACTCATAATCAAATCATGATAAATATACCGTTGTGAGTGACTTTTGCACTAGTCTAATATCTTTGGCCGTATAGTGCCGGCTTACAATTTGTATCAGCCCCCAATTTGTATCTTCGTGTCGTAAGAGGCGAAGAAGGGAACCAGCAGGAGGCGGACATCAGCGCCTCCTGACGAACAATTATACCTTAACTGCGATGCCCGATGTGGGGATTATGGCCCAACATATTTTAATCAAAAAATCATTCAAATATGGTCCAACATATTAGAATGAAAAAATCATCTTCCTTTATAGTCTAGTCAACGAAGGTCGATTCATCTGCATAAAGGAATTATCTAATAGAATAAAACTCGAAGTTGATTGAGCGCTAGCCTAGGATGTGTCTTGTTTGCACTGGAATCCCAAGGAAACTAGCTGGCAGTCTGGGTAATAAATAGCCATTGCCATTTTCATAATGTTCTGTTGATGCCTACAACTTTATAAAGTTTGGATGCCGTGAGTTGTATGTAGGCGTGACATTGTGCTATTGTAGATCATAGGACCACCTGTTCAGAATGAGATTAAGTGACCTTGCTTCAACGTCTTAAATTAGCTTAATCCTAGTACACGACGCGACGGATCAACGCCTTGTCATGTAGTTGAAGCAAGATCTCATCGGGTTACGTCTGTTATTCTTAGTAGCATATTCGCAACCCGTCAAGTTTGTTTCTCATTAAAAGCTTTATATAAACCAAGTTTCTGAGCTATCAGGCTAAATAACGGAGAATCTCGGTGTAGCTAGCTATAAAACTTTGCCAGTCGAATAAAATTGCCCCCAGAAATCCGCAAGCTATATTTTATCGCCACATTTAGCATCTGCATGAATATTAGCAAATCTATAAACCAGCGGCTTAATCATCCGTAATATAATAAAAATCATGTAGGAGTGCTGATCAATATCCTATGATATCATTCTATTAAAATTCATATCAGAATCACTCCATCCGCTAAGTTTCGTGATGTTGGCTCGCGTCAAAACATTCTACTATATTTCCACAAGACATTACTTTTGCAAATCACTCGGGAAGTAATTGTTCTCGAGCGTCGACCGCGCGTGCTTAGCCATTGTGAAGAGCTGAAGCGACAGCGGTTGATAATGCTTAACTGTCTGGAATCACCAAATGCAGTTCCAGTTTTCGTTGGAAGGTAGCCAAGTTAGACTGGCTAAGAAAGCCAAGGATATTGACAAGGTCTCCTAGATACGGTTTAATGAACTAAGTTTAAACTACTCGGTGGTTCTGTGAATTGTTTTCAATTATCTTCGTGAATTCTTTTATTATTTCAAAACGTGACCGCTTGCGATGCCGTTTTACGTCGTAATCCATTTAATTATCAACGCCACTGTTGAAGCGTCACTTAGGAAACACAAGAAGTGGAATAGGGTGCTGCCCTTCGCATAGCCTCAATTATTTTCTAATTGAATCGACAAGTTATGAATTGACTGTGGTCAGCTCGCTTCCGCTTGTTCACAAGACAAGGGGCTTTCGTATCGTTTGGCACGATGTCCGTCGCATCAGCCGACCAGTCCAACTTCACTTTCTCCGGAGTAAAATAATAGTTGCCGTAATACGGCGGTGAAAATTAGAAATTACGCGAAAACAAAACTCGACGGCTAAATGGAAAACGATTATTGAGATAAATACACAAATAAGTCCAAGGTCCAGACTGTGTATTTTGAATATGTAATAGTCTGCAAATGCTATGATATTTGCGTTGGTAGTAACTTTCGTTTGTGCAGCGAATATTGTGATTTTGTTATCTCCGATAGTATCTGCTTTATTGATTCATTCGTTTCGTTCCGTATTGCATCTGCAATGATTTGTGAAGGTGTGATTGTGACAATTTGGCAGAGGAGACTGTGTCGCAGTTCGATTCTTCCTTTTTCGTTTTGCTATAATAGAAACTTGAAAGTCTTGATGCGGTTCAGAAAACAACGCGGTAGTTTTGTATTGATCGCGGTTGCATTGAGTGGGCACTTTCTTTCTTGCTAGTGGTACGTGCTCTAAAACTGCGTGGTAATTTCCATGTGCCTTAAACCGTTTCAAATTTAATGCACCATTTCTGCGCGCTGTGCCGCTCTGCGGACAAAGTGATAGGCATTAATTATCAATCGTCATTTTGCCACTGGACGTCGAGTAATTCTATTTCTAATAACTAACCAAGACTATCCAGACACCAATAATAGCCCTCCTCCACTCTTACAGTATAACTAACCCTGATATTCAAACCAATTAAATGATTCTTAATTGGCTCGATTACCAAGCTTTCTACCGTACTCCGCTGCAAATGTCTTTGAATGCCGTTGGGTTCATAGCCAATTAGGACCCCTTACGCGCATCAATTAACACCTACAACGTTGCGTTGCAATTGCTTAGCACCTCCAGTTCTTGAACACAAATTCACGATATCTTCCGTGCTGGAGCCGGATATGTTTACTTCTGTAGACTACACTTGCGCAGGAATATTGCAGCTTTTAAATGTTGGTATTTCGATCTCACTCATCACTGGCCTGGTTACATCTGCCAATCTTTCGCAGAAATACGTATAGAGTGGCATCCGTTTCGTTAGGAGACGAGCACTTTTGTGCATAGCTGATCCTTGAAATGTTTTCCGTTCACTAGCGTGAACAAAATAAGTTTAGAAATATTTTTAGATATTAGTAGCATAGCTGCCATTAATATCTAAAAATATTTCTCAGTATCTTACCGCTCCTTTAAACTTTCAGTAATTATGTTGACAATATTATTGTTATTGTAACAAAACACTTTGCAAAATCGCAACGCACAATCTTGTAAGCGATTCGCATCGCATCACACTACCGTTATGCGTCGGCCCTTTGCAACTGGATTAATACTTGCCAAGTAAGGCATAGTTTGGCATTCCTCATTTAATGAAGTAACTTTCGAAGCTATACGTTTAACACTTCAATTAGAAAACTAATCTTTGTAATACCATTTTTAGTACCTGGTTCCTGCTTTCATTCATTACTATCTTTGTTTCAAGTAAGGAAGCACCTAAGCATTACCATCTTTATGTGCTAATCTTATATTATTATCATTTAGTTGGTTCCAATTAAAAGACAACATTAAAGTTTTGTACTGGTGCATTCAATATTGAAACTATTTACTTTGTATAATATTTATTTTTTCTCTTAAGAGGTCACTGTTATCCAGTGTAGGTACTATATAAGCCCTTATACCTCTCGCTTGCCTATAGTTCAACACGCCAGTTCATGGTACCAAAACAGATAAAGTATACATAAGTCCATGCCAAAACCGTAGCAATATTCAATTGATTTTTACCACTACCTGATTTACGGAGAAAGAATCGACGACAGCCATTTGTAAAATCCGAAGCGCGTCGAATTAAACACCTAACAAAATATGTTCAATTCTTATGTAAATGACCCAGCCAACACGCGGCCTTGCTTAGATGATGTCATGCAGTTACATTCCGATTTATAATGATTTAACCTGTCGAGTTTGTTTTCCAAAGATAGGTATTCCAGTGTCAAAACATTTGCGATTGCTTTCGATACGTTCTTAGCTTACCTACCTAATTCTTAATAGTTTATCCACTATTAGTGATAGAGGTGGTCCGATTGTTAGGTACTTTATATTGTCTTGAGGTCTTGATCTGACCATCGAAATAAATACATTTTATAACTGTAGCCCTAAACTTAGCAATTTTAATCTGACCTTGACACGCAGATAAGTCATTTCCAACCTACTCTCTGTAGACATAAGATACACTCGCTAAATAGTGTAGGCGTTCATATTCATAATCCGCTCCATATACCTCTAGGACATAAGTCCTAGAGGACACGTTTCAGCTTAGAAATATCCGTAGAAGATAACTTCTACGGATATTTCTAAGCTGAAACGTGATGTGGATCTGGCGAGCAACGTTTTTTTTCCACCGTATAGCTCAGCTCATATCTCAAAATCTCTCGACAATGGTCATGCTGGATTCTAAAATCATTACAATGGCCAGGTTACGGGGTCACGTTACATAACACCATTCTATTGTCGATTATGAGGTCATACAGACAGTACATAAATAAATAGACATACCTATCTAGGTACGAGCGACAATGATGTGCGTACACGCGTACGTCAAAGTGATGATTTGGTTCAAAGTTTTCTTACTTATTACCTCATTTACACGTAGCTATAAACTAGCCATACCACTAGCTTTTTTATTCATAATATTATGTTATTTCTAAAGCTGAACGGAAGTCTCTTGATTTCCCTGCCTTACAGAGCAGACTTGGTTCCTTTTTGTTGTTTCAACAAAGGCAATCTGTAAACATATGTACATAACATTTTCTATCTGTGATTTCTGCTTTTTCAGCTCAGACTCAGACATTAAATACCTACACAAAATGTATATGAAGTTATATTTGAACTCACCTAAATAAGTTCCGAAAAGTTCAGATTTTTCATGATGATTAATCTAAATCGAAATTTCTGCACATTTAAAATTTTCAGTAAACCATAGAAGACATAAATTATATTTGTGGCAGAAACACAAGTTCTTATGCTTACGTGCTCATAAGACCTTTGACATTTCTCCCGGCAAGGCTACGGAATATTATTAGCCTTATCTTTAAGGCTAACTATAGCTTGATTCATAACCTTTGGCCGCGATTTGTTCTGTTCATTCATTCATCACATCAGTATTCATCGATATTTATTATTATCAAATTTTTATGTAAAATCCCATGTCATTTTACATGTCCCCTATATTCCTATCATATTATCTGCCAAATCGATTGCATCAATCAGAATTCTTATTTTCATCACTTCATTCTTAACTTCGTTGTGTTTGGTTCATGTTTAGTATCATCACTATTACCTTTGACATCTTCGAGAGATTATCTAGGTGGCAATGGCATCAGTCTGGTTGTGATAGTTCGGAGTCTATAGGCACCTCATTCTAAATTCATATTGTAACATAGCAAATGCTCAAAAACTCAACGAGATCACAGGCAAATTGGTTCTGTGATATCAATATGACAGACGGATCAACTTGCTCCCCGAAGCGTGGACAGATTAGATTACTATGACAAATAACTAGGCTAGGAACGATACGAGAGCGTAAACTAGATAATAGTTTAACAATATGTAGTTACAAATTGACAACGGACCGGCAATCTTTGGTTTGTATAGTTATTCCACTCTCTTACTTACTGTTAGTAGTTTGACCGACATTGACCGACAATCAAATAGTCATGTCTCTAACGATAAAATTTTTTTGACGATCGATTTTTTTATAAAGTTGATATCGATTTTGTTATTGTTGTTCAACATTGTGTATTATTATTAATTGTATTATTTTGTTGTTTTATTTGGTACTTGATTCTCCCCGCGGCATTACATACTTTTATTCGTGATAGAAAGTAAGACAGATCGTGTTACTGTGGTAAACTATACATTTTAATACCATGTTCATTTTCAATACTTTTTCATGGAAAAAATTCTCTATAGTACCTAATCTTCGTTACATACTATGACGGCTCGATAAAAATCTAAACGTTAGAAGTATTTCGTAGACAGTTGTGTCTATGAAATACTTCATTCTGCCATTCATTCTCCATTCACTCACCTGTCAACAATTAAGGAACTTCATAGGGGCATCGTGCATATACTAAACAAAAACTAAATACGTAGACAGTAAAGTTGGTGTTAAAAAAAAAACGATACCGCAAGCATAATGTTGATAAGCATACATAGTAATCGTAGTTGCACTTGACGTTTTTAACATAAAGCAAGTTCTTAGTAAATGTATGCGGAAAGCTTGTGAAGTGTACATGTCCCATGGACAATCCAGTATCATCTGAACATCTCCATTATTTGAATGTCTCAATCCGCATTGTGTAGTTTATTTTATATTTTGGTATGCACCATTGTTATTTGTCTCTTCATATCAATGTCATTGTCTGATGCTGTTTGTATAAATGCGTTTTTCTTCTCTGTAATAAAGCATTTGTTTTTCTCAGTTGTATCTTTAAAAACGTCTGATGGAGCAAATGTGTCATGTCGTATAAAAATAATATTATAAATTTTTTTAACGAAGTTTTATGGACACTCCTTAATACGGACAAACATGCGCCAACCAATCTAAACCTAAAAGAATCAAGAAATCCAGAAATACGTTCGGATCGCCGAGTAGTGCATCAAAAATGTTAAAATTATCCCACTGCGAGTCAAGGAGGCGCGACAAAAATAGTTTCATTTCCTTTAGGACTTAGTCGATGAAAGTATTCAACGTGAGCGTGATAGAAATTATTAAATTTTTATGAACTATCGCTAAACATCAAGTTAACGAAATTGTGTGAGAACTGCTACTGTTTACTTATTTGTTTCGAAGTAAAAAGTGAACTTGGCTGACTGTTGACAGTTTGGTGAAATGAAAAACAAAATAAATGAAATGAATAGTTTTGTGACGGACAATGGAGATAATGCTGAAGAAACGAAAATTAATAAGGTATTTCCATTTTATATCACTGTAGAAAATTTAGTTATTTTAAAAACACCAAACCTTATTTGATTTAAAGTCAAAAAGTGAATACATTATTATGAAACGAGACAACTAAAGTGATATATCATTTTGTAAACACTTCTGCAATTTTTAACACTTATATTTAGAGTGTGCGACTGCGTTCATTTGCACATGATAAGGCCAATATACCACGATACAGAAAGAAAGTATATCAAGGTTATTTATTTGAATATCTTGTGCTTTCGTTGTAAATTACCTACGGTATAGTTTATAGTAAATTAACAAAACGAGTGTACAAAATTTTGGACTTAGAAATATATTTATCCATGTATCACGTAGCTACGTGATGCATGGATACTTTCTTATCTCGAATCATAGATTTAGGTGAGAATCTTATCTTGAACTATCAACAATGATAGGGAATCATTATTTATTTGATCTATGTGTGCTCCTTGAAACATTTCATGTTTTCATCTAGCCAGGTAAGATTTCATCCGCCATCTTCCTGTTTGTGCTGTAGAGTCGACCTCCAGTCATTCACCCGTCCAGGTGGGCGGTTCGCTGCAATCCCAATAATTCCTTCAATTTTGTCTTCCTGTTCGGTTTCCTCAACATTGTATGCCTTTAATGTTATGGAAATACGTTTATGTGATTTGTCTGTCTCTGTCTTGCCCTCTGGTACTGTTGCTGTGCATTGTGATGAAGCCATTATTTTATGGTTATCCACCAGATGTGCAAGCAAGCTCCGCCCGGTCAAGTCAAACTGAGATATCGCCTTTCACGCTTCCTTATCATAAAGTATCTGGCGTCTGTCCCTTGGGATTCCTTATCTGTGTGCCTCCGGTTTTGATTCATTGATTCGGTCAAAGCTCGTGAAATAGAAGTAAAGCTTTGTGAATGGGCTTGTCTAGTATCACCAGCATATTTCTAGCACTAGAAATTTTACCACTTGCGATAGATCCCAGAAAAAAAGGCTGATTGTTCAATTGTCAGAAAACTTATCAGAAGAATGTTATTTTGCGATTGGTGGTTAGCTATTGTATAGCCATAGAACATATTTTGTGAAATGAATAATATATTTTATTAATGAGATATAAAGTTTTTGGAAGACATTGTGGTTGGTGTATGACACTAGATGTAATATGACTTCAAAACAGTTTATCTTTGCCCCACTACCCAATCCATCATTCGATACCGCTTCGCGTTTATTGACCCGATGTAATTCAGGCCTTGGGCGACCACCTGTCGTTAGATCAATAAATGATCGAATAATAATTGCAATTATGCCCGCACCACATGTCGTACTTAACATACAAGTTACTACTATTTTATGGAACAGGTTTTTTGGCTTACTCTCAATACTCCTTTTTACTAACTTAACTAACTTAATAGATCGAACTAATCTTAATAATTAATCGGATCCCACTTCTGGAAAAACCTCCCTTTCCCAAATAAATTGCATCAGAAGGGAAGGGGAGCTTTTTCCATAAGCAAGAATGCTTATAAGGCTTTGATCTACGGGTCTGGAAAATAATTATGATAGTTAATAATTAACTTAAGCCAGCCTTGTGGTCCTGCGTCTTGTGAGGTATCATTCAGTGCCTTCTTACTCCTTATTTCATTCACTCCCGTTTCAATTCTTTCACCACACATTCATTCAAGTTCCTATTTCCATTCCACAGGTAGAAGAACGCAAACGCGCGATATGGGAGGCGTCCATATCCCGACGCGAAGCGCTGCTGCAGCGCGAGCGCGACCGATCCGAACGTCTCGAACGTCAGCGAGCGACGCGTTCGTCGCCTCGCTCGGCGTTTGCGTTCGGCTCGTCCACGCCGAGGCTGCTTGAGCCGCTCGATAATGGTGGATTCTTCTGGGCAGCGCGCAGGTAAAGAATTAAAAAAATCCATCGTCAATCAAGTTAGAAAGACAAGTTACAGTTATTGGAAAAGGCACTCTTTCTAATTTCTAACCTTTGATATATCGCGTGGCAGGACGTCGATAAATCAATCACGAAGGACGACCTTTACTTTGAAATGTCAATGATAATACCTCATTGGGTATAGTAAAATTACCGAGTAACTTCGATATATTTTATTTGAGTGTACATAGTTTACCGAACGAACGAACATAGCGGCCTATTTGCAGAATGTACCGTTCGGTTCGGACGTCAAGACCCACCTTTAGTTCGATAGTAAACTTCCAATCACTTTCGGGATGGGTTTTTGTTCACCGTGTTGTTTTTTCCAGCACTTTATACACGTACCTACTCAATTGGATGTGTAGAATCTACTTTACTAAGTAGTCATTTTGTATTTCTACGAAAACATGACCCGCCGCTACTGACTTCGCGCGGTTGGTTCCTAGCAAAAATAATTACACCATTAACTTAAATTGTTTTATTCGTTGGACGATTCAAAATAGGGGCCATGTTTCGGTAGAGCTGTTTAATCTTTATTTCAGAGTTTATAAAATTTTGCTTTTGCTTTCAAATAGTTACTGTTAATATTATAATTTTTTGGTGAAGGTGATCCTGCATCATCCTGAATATTTTTTATTTGATTTTTGTTTTTATTGTGTTAATCTTTTTTGTTTTTTTTCCACCCCCAGTACCAACCCCATAGATCAAGTCAACTTTTTTGAATCACTGTAAGAAACCTTCCAAATTTTTGTTGTTTATGTTGTTCTAATTTTGTTATGTCCTGTTTTACTTTCTGTTGGTTTGAAATAATCCATTTCTATGGCATGTGTATTATTAATAAGTAGTTTTGCATGGTTTGGTAGTTTAGTGATAATACCTATCTTAACATGTTTTAGATCAACATTTGATAGGTATTTTATTGTGTATTAAATTTAAAAGTTAGCCTAGTTCCTCTATGCTAGTGATTTAATCGAGTTGCGAGTTATTTCGAAAAAGTAGTCTATAGAAGAGTTATTATTCCGTTTTTTTTACAAGGAGATGAGGTAAACCCGTGTGCACACAGAGGGAAGGGACCTAGAAGTAGGGTTAAGCTCACTTTCGCCACAAAATTTGTGTTCTCTCGTAAACGTGCTTACTAATATATGAGCACATTTGTGTATATTCTACGAAGAGGTAGCGAGTTAGTAAAGCTGTTCCTAATAGTTACTCTTCTATAGAGTCCGAACAGCAAACATTTTACAGGTTGAAAATTTTTACTTCTGAATAACTCGCTAGTCGGCTAAATTACTTTCGTAGTCGCATTAGTTTTAGGCTACCGCTTGGAATCCACGTAGTTTTGGTTATGTTACATTGCAAAAATAGCGTAAACGGCTTCAAGCTTTGATTATGTAGTAGAGAGCGATTCTAGGTAATCAGAAATCAATATCCTTTATTTCTTTAGGCTTACAAAATAGGCTCTTAGAAATTTTTTAAGCCTCCTCATTCATAACGTAATCAAGCAATACAAAATTATTTTTCCCCTTGTTGCTATATAATTTGACATGTCTTAGTTCTCTCGAAATATTTTTTGTAAAATATGTTCTTTTGTTTCGCGACGGTTCTCCATATAAAAGGTCTGTACTATTTTTCTGTAAGAGGTTTCAAAGGATACACGTGTAAATTTATACCCCGGTGAGCAATCTAGGATTCTTTAGAGTGCCTACATTTGGGTCACACGATATGCATTTTACGTACTCCGTTAAACTGAGAAAGGAATGGATATTTTCTCTCTTTTCAGCGTAGGGATGTGGAATAAAGTGTTAGGAATCATTTGTAGGTGAGCTAAGCGAGACGGGATATTATTACTTACTATTTTAATACAGAATGCAGCAAATGTAGAAACATATTAATAATATTCCGTTCCAATCCTTAGTCTATACTATACTGGTGCAAAACAGCTTGCTACTGTTGCAAACAATGGTTTGCAACACTATAAGCTAAGGATTCAACTACAACCCTGGGTCTCTTCAAGATGAGTGAATGCTGGACAATTCACACAGCATTATCTAGCCGCGAGGTAAGCAGAGCTTGTGTTATGGGTACTAGATAACTGATATTACATAATACAATACATTACATATATAGTTTTTTTTTTATTATACGTAGAAAACGACCAGAACATCCGGAATAAATATCAATAAGTAGTCTTTTAGACCTTTGTGATACATCTTCGGCGAGAATCCAGAAAATAGTATCCTACGATCAAGCAGGATACATGGAACGTAATTGAATGGAATTTTAAAACGTTAAAAGTTCCTTTAGATTTCATTGCAATGTGCCCTGTGACCCTTGGACAGTTATAAGTTGAATTGCATACCGCATAGACCTCTGCTGGACGTAGGCCTCCACGGCGCCATAGCGCATTTAAAAGTATACTCAATGTAAAATGTCAAGCGACCAAGCTGCGACTTGGATAACATCCAACAGCGACTATTCACGCAGTTTGCGGTTAGGCTTTGTCCCGAAGTATACTGCGGGGATTCCGGTATAATACCATAATCTAGGTAGCATTTAGTGTAGGACAGATATTTGTTAGCCAGAATGTACCAAGCAGTATCAACTTCTTAGGTACCTATAGATATAAGCCGTGTTGGTACAGATTGGGATGGAAAATGACGACTTCTGTGGCGCGGCTAGCGAAGGTCCGCCACCAACACAGGTTGCGGGTTCGATTCCCGCCTTGGGACAAATGTTAGTACAATCTGCAAATATGTGTCCTGAGTATTATCGTATAATAAACATATCTATTCTATTTTGTATATCGGTCATCTTTAGTATACATAAAATAAGCTCTGCTTAGCTCGGGGCTAGATACTGTGTGGATTGTCCAGCATTATTTATTTATCAACCATCCAATTTACATTAGATAGGTACCCAATTTAAATCATTCGACGCAAAAACAATAACTCGATAAACCAACAATTGACTTCTCCCTTTGTTGATAAATTATCCGCGATGATAACATTGTGCAATTACCACTGATTAGATAACGTATCAATACACAGAGCAGCCAAAATATAATTCAGGTAGGTTATCTCAAGGTATTATAAAAACGTAGGCTCACTGATAAACAACAAACTCAAGGAGTATTCAATTTTCTAGGTTTCTCTCTTGTTATCTATATCTATATCTTACTAGAAATTAAGTAAGTAAGTAAGTAAATCATTTATTTGACACATACAACACACACATACAATTAATCAGCTTAATAACAAAAGTACAAAATTAAAACAAAACATGATTATCAAAAGTAATTACTAAGAAATGCGTGTGTGTAGCAGTGCCAAAAAGGTAATAGCTCAGTGATAATATTGCTCTATGAGCAAACACTGATTTTCTGCTATCACCTTCAAGGTGACGAGGCAAGGCGAGCCCAGCGACACTCGTCTGTCAGTAAATGTACCTACCTGCCTACTGTCTACAACGATAACCAAGAATTAAATATAACAAGACATCTATTACACTACATATGTACCTACAAATAACGATAACCTAATTAACCTACGAACTACAAAAGCAACCTAAGATGGGTGGAAATCTCCTTTGAGGACACCAATCTCATAAGAGTTTGGGCAACATTGGAAAGCCCTCCAACTGTGTAGAAAAACAATAAAAATATATTATTATGCGCTCAAATCTACCCACCTACTAATTAGAAGATGCGCTATGCTTTGGTTTGTCACGCTAGCTATAAAACTGTGTACGATCTGCTGTATGGATTGTCGAGCAATATCTATTTGTTTTATCGTTCTCTGAGAGTGCGAGTTCGATTCACAATTTTCATAGAAATAGTTTGTCTTTCTGATGAATAATAAATTCTAAATCTAATTTTGCTCTCACTGCATCGTCATTTTGTTAATAGGTATTATATTCTAGATAGCATTCTTGGACCTGGTTATTTTGGGCATCAACTCTGACATTCCAACGGCTGTTCTAGAATATTTAGGTCGAGCTTGTACTCTGTTCAATATTTTAATAACTGGGACCTACCGCGTTTGCGGTTATGCAACTGTTTTGTATATATCCGTAACTTTGCTTGTTGCTTGGAAGTACAAATATTGTTTGTTTACAGGAAAATTTAAAACAAACCAAATATAGACAGCAAATTATAGCCGTTAAGTTTATTATAATAATGTTTTTTGTGTATCCCATTTTATCCTACAGAGTACAGGGTAAGGCCGTGGTTGGTGACCCTTACCACTTCACTATCACTACATAGTATAACACAAAGTCGCTTCCCGCTGTCTGCCTGTCCCTATGTATGCTTAGATCTTTAAAACTACACAACGGATTTTGATGCGGTTTTTTTAATAGGTAGAGTGATTCAATATAAAGGTTTATGAACCATTTGACACACAGATTTCCACGCAGGCGAAACCGCGGGGCGCAGCTAGTGGTTTTATAAACCTCTTACGGACACCAGTCTCTTTCAAAACAGGATAATTAGATATAAAAGCTTAAGCCAATGACTATTCCAGAAAAACAATTATAAACTAGATGCAAATTAAGTTTAAGCTAAAATTGGAATCAAATATCTTTTGCAGGAGAAAATAAATAAATTATTCCAGTTAAACCAATCTCAAACTTGCATTATCGAGCCACTGCTCGATAATGCAAGTTTGAGATTGGTTAACGGTGGTAATTGGTGACAAAACAATTATCAGCGCACAAAGCCCACTGGCTTTGTGCGCTGATAATTGTTTTGTGTCATGAAAATGTTAATTAATCAATAAAACTTTTGAAACTATCATGGTTATTAATACTAAAATCATTTAAAAAAAATTGGTAGCAAAAGACAAAAAATGAGGGTAGATCGGTATGTCTGCCATAAAAACTCGCAGTGCCTTCAGTTACTCCGTGATCATGGCGTATGCAACTGTGCCGAAATATTGGATAACTCAAAAACCAAATCATGGTAAATATCCCGTTTTAAATGACTTTAGTGTTAATTAATCAGAAACGTCTAAAAAAGAAACTTAATCTATTTAAGCTTATCTCTCACCATCAAATTAATTCGGCTAATTTTACTCACTACAAGATCACAATCAAAATAGATTAAACTTCATAGGTCTTATCAAGTCCTGTTAGAGTTTGGAATTGCATGTCTGACGCCTAGAACGTAATAGGGTGTTCTGGCATGAGTCAGGGTGATTATACAGTATGTTGTCTGGTAATGGGCTTTGTACGACCTTTACAAAGGACTTAGTTTTGGTAGTTGTGATTTGATTTAGAAGTGTTGGTACTATTAATCGTCCGGGTGAGATGGAAAGGCTGGTTGGTTGGCGATTTAGTAATGAGAGAGAAAACATTGTTTCATGTATAAAGGTTTTTATAGCGTAACTAGCGGACCTTCCCGGCTTCGCACGGTTTTAGTACGGATCCCTAACTTTTTTGAAAACATAATATAGCCTATGTTCACCGGGGATAGTGTAGCTTCCCAACGGTGAAAGAAGTTTTCATATCGGTCCAGTAGTTTCGGAGCCTATTCATTACAAACAAACAAACAAAAAATCAAACCTTTCCTCTATATAATATTAGTACAGATATAAAGTTGAAGGCGACCGATTAATTCTCGATTCGAGACACAGTATTAAATTGCCTGCTTTTGCCTGAATTTATAGTATGTATTATCCAAATGGATATGTAGTTATTTTGTTTGTATTTTTATTATGTATCAGCAATTTAAAGCGAACACACGCCAGTGTATATTATTATGTTAACAGTATAATCAAAAGAAAGCAAACCAATTATCTTCAAAAGCTGACAATCAACAATGCCTTCGACAAAATTAACCTACATTGCATAATTATTCGGAACTGTCGAAATCGGCTAAGGTTATTGTTTGCGAGACAATAAAAGACAATGGGAAGGGAGGTGACGTCACCAGGAAGTTACGGACGTGGTTGCCGGGTCAGGATTTACATGGGTTTTTGTCAACCGCTTTACAACTGACTGATGTCTTGATAAATTATTATCATCACTGCATAGTATAAAACAAAGTCGCTTCCCGCTGTCTGTCTATTTGACGACCGATGTGGCGCGGTGGGCGAAGGTCCGCCTGCGACGCATGAGGTTGCGGGTTCGATTCCCGCCTCGGAACAAATGTGTGTACGATCTGCAGATATTTGTTTCGGGTGTTCTGGTCGTTTTCTATGTATAATAAAAAATATATATTTATGTAATGTATTGTATTATGTATATCAGTTATCTAGTACCCATAACACAAGCTCTGCTTACCATGGCGCTAGATAATGCTGTGTGAATTGTCCAGCATTATTTATTATTTATTTATTTATATCGGTCCCTAAGTATGCTTAGATCTATAAAACTACTTTTAATATTCCTTGAAGTATGGGGATGGTTCTTACGGAGAGAAAAAAGAAATAAAATTGCCTGAAAAAAATTACCACCCGGGCGAAACCGGGACGGGCCGCTAGTGCTATAATAAATATGAACATAACATGAGACACATCAGATTCTACACTTTGAGTTTTCTTTTGTTGTTCATTTAGTTTTATAGCGCTCACGCCTTACTTACTCTTTTATTGTCAGTTTAAAAAAAAACGTTTTTTTATGATGTTGGTCTTTTGTGTGTGCTACATAAAATTATATTCTATTCTTTAGATTGATAGACGAGATAGACTTATTGTCGCTTCTGTTTTTTCTGTTAGACTAGAAATAGGTAGTAAACCTATATAATTGTGAGAACCTAACAATATTTTATCTGTATCGCTTCATATTTTTGTTATTAGCACCTTAGCAAGTTTCAAATAAAGACTTTTTTACTTTTTTTTTGAATATTGATAGGTTTACTGCGTTTTAATACCCTCTGGACAAAAGCTAGAAGTTTACATAAAATTTATATTCACACGAACAATGGAACAATCCCAAAGGCTATTTAGATGGATTCCGTCAAAAGATACCTAGTTGTAAAGTTGTTCGTAGCTTGTTAGGCTTGGCTAGGTTAGACATGGTCTGACCTTAAAGTTTGTTACCATTAAAATCGGTAAGGCTAAAAATCTTTGAAAGTAGGTAGGTCTAGGGTACCTAGTTACTAAGGTAGTTACTTACTAAGTTGAAAACTGTTTTACCAATAAAATGACTATCTTACTGACTAATTTTTCGATACCTAATCTACACTCGAGCCATTCACAATGTACAATGTTTGTAAACAATTACTGCACAAAAATCTACTATTCATACTCGCATTTTTTTTAATTTGGCCATTGTATAAGTATATTGCCGCACTGATAAGCAGTTGAACACTTTACATAAACTGTATTTATTATAAATTATCACTAGGTACTAGTTCTGTTCAAGTTCTAAGTGGCGCCGAAGCCATTTGTATGAGTGCAAGCCATTGTGTTGTAGATAATAGAGGGAAATATTGTTTGTTTTGAAATTTATTATGTTATGAATGCTATTTACTTCTCGAAGTTAGGTGTTAAGAAAATATTTATTGGTTCTATCATTTTCTTACTTCAATAGACTGCTGTTAGAAAGCATTGTGGAGAAAGGCCGTTATGGCCTCCGCAAAGTATTTGCCTTGAATAGAAACGTGTTGAGTTTAAAATGCATGCTTCTGACGCGAGAACACACGACATTAGTGTGGTTCTAGCCTTATCTTTACTTAGGATTCCTAACGCTTAGCACCGCGGATGCGAAACTAATTCTCCCATTGAAGCTAAGCAGAGCTTTGCAATCAACCAATCGAATCTCTTTACCATGAAGTGATTGATCCATGACGTTATTTTCTCGCTATGCTATTGGTCGATTTACCTCTGCTACCCTTTAAAGGAAACTAACCTCTAACACCCTACATTACCTATGCAATTTTCTTAATTATCGTTTGTACTTCCAGAGCTGCATCAACTACGAATGTGATGTTCGCGTCTGCGCCGCTCACGAGGCGCGCCTCCGCACTGCAGCTTGATATATCAGATAGTGATAATAAAGGTGAGGATCTTATTTGTATGGGGGTAAGGTTTGTTTTATGTCGCTCTCTGTTTTAATGAGAAACGAAGGTCTTATCCAACATCCTTCATAATTCATTATCATCAGCCTATATTGCACTCAAAGGCCTCCTAATAAGAGCAATAGTTCCCTGTCTTCAGCTTGCGGTATATCCAGCATGAAGTCTTTCGCAGATCGTCTTCCCACCATTGCTCGTCGTTGGGCAGGTGTAAGCTACGACGACTTTATGTCGATGGAATAAGGTTCAAATCAGAAATAGAAACTCATTACAATAGTTCATGCCTCCGAATACACCATAGATTACGTTATAGTTGTTAGCGACCGGCTCGTGTATACCTGTTTACATAAAATGTTGCTCAACAGTTTATATTGGTCCACCGTTGGACGCAGGCCTCCTCTGATAAGCACCTTATCGGCTTTGATCTCATGGTGGTAATGCCCATAATCCCCAGGCTGGGCATGCGGGTGGGATATCGCAGTTCGGTGGTAAACTGTTCTGCAGGAGGCGCTGCTGCCCGCCCCGAGGTGGATATCCCTTAGTCCCTCTTACGACACCCGCGGGAAGAGTTGGGGTGGTGCTAATTCTAAGTCGTGTGGTGTCACATGGTTACTAGCTCCATTCCATACCATTAGTAACTCTATGTTGCTAATTCGTGCCAAAGTTAATTAATTCAACGCACAAATCAGTCCTTGAAACGAATATGGTGTAGTTTTGGAGGTCAGCTGTGTATGAGCTGGGGCCTTGATTTGATGGTTCACTGTTAATTTGATTTTAATTTCAAAACAGCTGTATGTCAGTGTTGTTAGAGTTGAAATTGCTGTGAACTTGATTTATGAGGAATTTTAATGTTGAAAAGTTTAATTATTTATAACTTATTTCTGTCCGCGGTTTCGCACACTTATTCCGGGATAAAAAGGAGATAGAATATACTTTATTGCACAAAAGTTGTAGGTACATAGGCGAACATAATGCTAGATAACATTCTCTGCTAACCTGTGGGTAGTGTGGACAACAATTTTAGTATTAGTAGGTAATGCTAGATTACAGAACTAATAAAATAATAATAACATGTAATGTGTAATCATGCCTAGAAGAAATTAATGAATGGTATAGACAACGTTTTATGCAAGTACCACGTGAACAAAGTTGCAGGTGGAACTATTGTAGTTATCTTTAGTTGTAAATGGAAAGTGGAACCTCCACACATTCAACTGTTCTATACTCTATGTCCTTGGTAAGGAGTCGGCCAGTCTGCCTCGCACATCACAAGTACTTAGTCAATTAGTCGTTGAATAACTTTTTGTTTGTTTTTTTGCTGCCCAAGGAGTGATGTTTAGGAGCCTGTGTGAGTATTAGTTTTTTTTAAATTGGACTTGTTTTAAAAAGTGACACAAAAAAAAGGAGCAGTGAATAGTGATTGGACCGGATATGTGTGCTATTTGTAACCGCTTCAACCGACTTCGAAAAATGGAGGAGGTTCTATATTCGGCTGTATGTTTTTTTTATGTATGTCCGTCGATAACTCCGTTACATACGGACCGATTTTGATGATTCTTTTGCTGTTGTATAGAGGATGATCCAGAGGTCCCTCTTAAAACTCGAGGGATCAGTATTTGTCCCGGAAAACTTAAAAAACAGTTTAAAATCAACGGATTCGAAGTCGGTTTTTCGTTTTTTCAATTAATCAAATTATATTATAGCACCTCTTTGTAGGTTTAGCATGAAGTTACATGCATCGTCTTCTATGTATAGGAATAAATCCTTTGATCTACAAACAATTATGAAAATGTCGCTTAATGTAGAATTTCTTTCAAAAAAGGTAATACCTAAGTCGATGTTACCTGTAAATTTGAACCCACAACCTTTTCGCCCGCTGCATTGTAGAGGTTGGCGATATAGAATTATAGACAGTACTACAAATGAATCTAACTTTTCTACTAAACCTAGTTAATTACGAGTTTACTAAACCTACCTATCAGCTTAGTTCTTCGTTCAAATAGTATGTCCATCTGATGAAGTTACGCCAGAGATAACTCTGACGTAACTTGATCAGATGGATGTTACGTCAGAGATAACTATGACGTAACTTGTTCAGATGGACCTATGTCCTTGCGTGGGATTAGGTTGGATAGTGCTAATTCAGCTGTCATAATCCCGCTTGAGCTGGTAGATAAAAATTAAACTGTGTTTCTGTGGAGTAAGGTTGCTTATTTTCTGGGTTTGTACATGATTTAAAAGTTGAAGTTTGTTTTGATACTTTTCAAATATACGATTTGCGTTATTTTATGCTAAAACAATGAGTTCAGAGGAAAGGAAAGGGGCTAGCCAATAACATACCCAATATACCAAAAGACGAGAAAAGACCAAATATTTGAAACCAAATGATATATGATGCAAATGATATTAAAAATAGAAAAAAAAGTTAACTTAATACTTATACTATTAATTAAAACTACTGAATTATATTTTTATATTAAAACGTTATATTATATAATAGTAACGTTATTATTATAGTTTATTAAAACGGCATATGATTTGATTTTTGAGTTTTCCAATATTTTGGCATAGTTTCGGCGCAGTTATTCCGTGATCATGGCGCATGAAACTGCCGAATTATTGGATAACTCAAAAATCGAATCCCGTTTTAAACGTCTTAGCGTTAATAACCATGAGTGTTTCAAAAGTTTTTAAATAAATATGAATATGATTCCAGACGAGACCGACCGACACCCAGTGCCGGCCGTATGGTCGTCCGTGGCGCGGCGGCGCACCGACCTCGTCCCGACAATGCCCGCGCCACGCGCACCAGGTAGGGCCTACTCCATGACGAGGCTCGACCGCCTGCCTGCGTCGCCTGCGACACACCTTAGCCGGACACGTGAGTACAGACCTTTTATACTACAGGAGGCTTGCTGAGGAGTGGGGGGCTGAGCAAAAGCTTCTGGGGGGCTGAACAACAGCTTTTGAGGGGGTTGTGCTTTTGGGCTCTAGGTTTTCTTGTTTCTTCTATTTAAATAAATTACAGATTATGTACTTCTTTGAAATGGCCCCCTGATTTTCATTTAAGGGGGGAAGCTTTCTGTCTTGAGTTTTCTCTACAAATCCCAAAATTGGTACTAGCTTCTCTATAAATACCAAAATTAGCTAGAGGTTTTCCTTGTTCTACAGCCATTTAATTCGTTCGTATCCACTTTTAAAGACTCTTCGCAACTTGTGTCTGCCATTCTCACTACACTAAACTTCGCTCGGTTTGGTAACGTCGCCGGGGTCTCATTAAATCTTTGAGGCATTCTACTTTCTTCTCTACAAATGATAGAATTTTGGGGCCTAAGCTAGGCTAAGCTTTACAACCTGCGGTTTTCTTGTATCTATAATTGCTTTTGAGGTTAGGTCTATTCTTAATTATCATTTTATAATTGCTGTCTGATATGACAAATATAATTGTCCCACAAAACGTTTATTGTTTATTTGAGAACGTATAAAGCCGTTGATTTAGAGTTCAACTCATTACTTTCCCAACAATAACTTGATTCTGTGTTCAAGCATTTTACTCCTCATTTAATTGAATTCTACTCTTTGCAACTTCTATTCCTTATTTTCACGTGTCTTAAAATTATGCGCTCTAGTCTAGTCAGTTCTAGTTCGAAAACTTTTGCACATAAATTATGTTTAAATTGTTGAAATTAAAATAAAGCTTACATTACATTTTCTACACTCAAACTACTATAAAAATGTGTTTATGGTCTCAAGGAATTATGTTTGCCAGAAGGCATTCTTGACAAGGCTTTAGCGGTATGGGTTTTCTTTTTGTGAATACCAGGCTTTCTACCTTCCTTACTAACAATGTATTCAAATATCTCACCGCTTTCTACTTCGACAGCCACTATTCCAACTTCACTGTCAACAATTTACTGCGGCAAGGTAATTTGGCCTACAACTGGTTATCATACTCTTGATAAACTCGCAATCAACTGGGTATCATATCCACTGCAATAAGGTAACACACCATCAATAGGATATCATAAATCTTCATCAAGGTAAAACTATCAACTGGATATCATTATCTGCAATAACATAAACAAAAGGGCATCATTGTAAACTCGCTACTCGCCATCAACTGGGTATCACAATCATATCAGCTGCAATAAGGCAAACATCCATAGGGTATCCTAACTCTTCATCAAGCAAATTCAACCATCAACTGGATATCATTATCTACTGCAATAAGCTAAACTTATCACAAAGGCATCATCCTGCATCATCGCCATCAACTGGATATAACAATAATTTCAGCTGCAATAAGGCAAACATCCATAGGGTATCCTAACTCTTCATCAAGCAAATTCAACCATCAACTGGATATCATTATCTACTGCAATAAGCTAAACTTATCACAAAGGCATCATCCTGCATCATCGCCATCAACTGGATCACAATCATATCAGCTGCAATAAGGTAAACGCTATGGTCAATGGAAAATAATCTCTGGTGACGGCTGATCTATCTGCGGGATACTAAACGTCTCTCTTTTCACAAGGTATTTATGGTACAACTCGGGAGCTTCGCACGCTGAAAGGTAAATGCACAGATACTAATGTTTTGTCCGATTTCACCAACATTATGCACCCCCTCCCTGTTTATTTGTAAATAATTATGATATTGTGAAAGATAATAAACCTTACTGCATTGTAATAAGGCTTGATTATAACCACAGAAATGCGAAGCTGGAAATGGAGAAAGTCTACGGGTATGTCAAGCTAGGTTTTGATAAATAAATGATTTTTACTCAAAAATAGTATGTAATCAGGGGATTTTTTTGACAACCTACTTTGAGCAACGTCGCAGGCGCCAGCATATCATTACTGTCGTGTTTTGTGTAACAAAACTCTAACGAGCACCTGAAACAGAACTAGATATTTTACATTTCTTGCAGTTTTTATTCAGGTGCCAATACTTACGTTAATTTATGAACGAAGCTGATTTTCTTTTAATTATTTGCATTGTTTAAGTAAACCACTATTAGTGATAACCTTGATGTTACCTTTCTGTTATTATTATCAGTTTTTGTTAAGTTTTCATTCATAAATATCTGTGTTGAAGTAAAAGATATTGGAGTATAGATGGGAACAATAAATTAAGGCTTTGTTTCAAAACGATATCCACTGCAAGAACTTTCCGCAATTTTACGGTAAAACCCCTCATGAAGTAAGCAAAAGCTATATGTCCTACCTCTTTTTGTCTTTCAACTTGTAGGTGATAAATAAATATTATCGCTTAATTATAAGACCAGGCTTACAGACGAGAAGCAGTACAAGCACTTCATTATACTTGTGAAAAAAAAACGCTCGTTAGTAAGTAAAGCTGTCGCATCTTTTTAAAGCTGTTAGGAATCTCTGTCTAAATGTTAGTGAATATTAAACCTTAGTGCTTCGTAACAAGACCTGCTTACTACAGAGATAAGAAACAAACCACACCCATTAGTAGAAATCAAAACCGCTTGCCACACAACCGACATCGCATCTATTTAAAGCGGTTACAATTCCGTCATAATCTCTCATGCTTAAAGCTACCGCATCTTTTTGATGCGATTAAAATCTGTCATAATCATTGTCTAAATGTTGGTGAATAATAAACCTTATCGCTTCGTAACAAGGCCTGCTTACTACAGAGACGAGAAGCGGTGAGACGACCCCAGGATCGCGACCCGGTAGCGCGCTTTCGAATGCCACTGGAGTGGTTAGAAGACCAAGTTCAGCGCCCAGAAAGCCTAGGCCTGCGTCGATTGCTGGTACGGGGGTTAATACCCCTAGAGGTGAGAATTTGTGCTGTTTTTGTTTGAATTTGGAATTAATTTGGAGTTTGAAGTGGCCCGTACAGCTTGACATTAGAGTCCTTAGTGAAATGGTGTGTAAGGTCGTAGCGAAGCAAGCGGCGCCAAAACAAAAAAGAAGTTGAAGGTTCGTTTTAATATTTAAATTGTTATCTGCTCCGTCAATGTTGCCTAGCGCTTTATTTGTTACATTTATGTTGTAAATAACCATTTAGGTTACAAAAGCTGACAGTATTTGTTTTGAATATAAAATATATTTGCTTAACCACACTAATCTAAACAAGATTATCTGACGTGACGTCACGACGCATCGATGCGGATGCTATTCGCTGATGCGGATCGAAAGCCATCCGCTTTAGCGCGAGTCCGGCTGCACTCCGGATAAGTTCAAACTTGTGTGTTTAATACATGGAATCTGCCTTGACGATGCGCCGTTATCGAAAACGTTTTTAATAGACATCCTCTTTTTAATTTCTATGTATCGTTCCAGACATAATGTCGCAAAGCCTAGTAAGCACGCCGTCCGTGTCGCGCGACAGTACAGCGCTGCTGGACGCGCCGCGCCGCACGCCTTCCACCGCGCCGCGTCGCCAGCGACCAGCCTCACTCTATGCCAACGCTAAACCAGGTAAATCTAACTGTGAGACATACTCCCGACTACTCGAACGCAGTCTTCGATGTTAATCTGTCAAAAATTCCGTTTCGGGGCAGTGATCCAACTGCTCTGTCCAATTAGTCGGACTAGGGGCCTTTACTTGGGGCCGTGGTCCATCTATCTTTGCAGTTGGACCACGGCACCATAGTAGAGTTCCCAGGTCCAATTAAAACAATTTCAAATAATACAACTGCAATTGTAACCACAGCACCTTTTTAATATTCGCACGGGTGGACATTTATTCTTTTAACTTAAAAATATAGCCTATGTTACTCAGGGATAATGTATCATTCTAATGGTGATAGAGTTTTTTAAATCGGTCCAGTAGTTTTTTGAGTTTATTCGTTACAAACATACAAATCTTTCCTCTGTCTCTCTACTTATTTTGTAAGTTCAAATAAATAAACGTTATTAATTCCTCATCTGTATGATAGGCAGGAGACTTGGCAGGTTTTAACTGACGATAAACCAATTGATATTTTCTATCCTAGGCATATGTATATTAGTGCTTATAAATAATTATAGGCACTAATATAATGGACATATGCCTAGGATAATGTAATACTATGATAATGAAAACCAAGTGAGGGTAGTTACAAATAAACTTGCCCCCGCTTCGCAGAGACGATAAACGCAATAAATACCCGTTTTATTAGTGCTTATAATTACGATAAACCATCCTTCTCCACATTAGTTTAATAAACAAGTTATTAAAGCTTTTTCTTACGTTTAATTTTTGTTATTACAGCGACGCCGACCGCGCCTGGCGAGGGCAAGCCGCCCATGCACAGGAAACCAAAGCCATCCAAAGAACATGAAAAGGTGAGAAAACTATCAAACTGTCAAGTTAAAGGATTTTTATTTTGCCAGAACAGAGACGAATAGTGTACATACTCGTAGAAATTGACCTTAAATTAACAGAGAAACTGACGAAATCGGTCTCCACTCAGCATGTGCTATGGTAGAGCAGATGATACCATAGCGCTGGTCTTCCGTGGAGACCGTGGTGCGTAAGGTGGTCTACACGCATACAAACAAGAAACAAAAAAGTAACTATGGTCCTAGCTTTATCAGTATGCATGCGCTCATTATGGCTGCACTGAAATGGGCGAAAGCTGATGCAGTCAGGACCAAAATAATAACCCATAGAAGTAATTAGTATTAGGAACCGCTATACAAAAATTCCCTGAACAATTATCTCCGATTTTTTAACAGGGAGGTGAGGTAATCATCTTCTTTTATCATTTATTTGGTTGATGATGGTTTTGCCGAACATGGCATGTCACCCCCGTAATTCTAATTTACTTCTTAGAGCTATGTCAATAAATTTGGTTATTATTATTATTATTTCGTTATTATTATTATTTATTTTGTTTCAGACTCCCCGCGGCAAGTCGTTGTCGGCCTCTCCTGGCCGCGCGCTGTCCCCGTCGCCGCGCGCGTCGAAAGAACCCAGTGTGGACAAGGATGTACCTATAAAGGTAGGCATACAAACTCAAATACTAACTGTGAGTGCCAAGACTTACCCCCATATCTTTAGTCGTACCACGATTCAACCTTTGAAATGAAGGTCCGCGTCTCCTCCTGCGACGCAGGAGGTTGCGGGTTCGATTCCCTCCTCGGAACAATTGTGTACTGGTTGTTTTCTATGTATAATAAAAAATATCTATATATGTAATATATTGTATAATATAATGTTTATCAGTTATCTAGTACCCATAACACAAGCTCTGCTTACCATGGGGCTAGATAATGCTGTGTGAATTGTCCAGCATTATTTATTTATAATAAATTTGTTTTAATTCCAGCCAGTGGCAATAGAGGTGCAACAAGTGAGCGCAGTAGAAGTAACGCACAAGTTGGAGGCGTTGCAGATACAGAACGGACATGACCACGCATCCATGGATATTGTGAGTAGAAATTATAATATTAATAGAGGAGGGATGCCTTTGGCCACCTGTGAGACAGTGCAGGGAAAATAATAATGAAACTTTTCTAAAAACAAGCTTTTATTTGAAGAAGCTATTTCCTTGATTGATTATCCTCGGCTCATCTTATCATCTTATTTCCAGCAATTAACCGAAACCCTAGAAACAACTGAAACGAAACCCGAATCGGAAGTGAAAGAAGCCGATATGCCGACTGAAACAGACGAGCAGAAACCAGCTGAAAAACTAGAGAAGCCACTTGAAACACAGAAACCTATTGAAATACAGAAACCGGTTGAGAAGGAGAAATCGGTGGAAAAGAAGGAACCATCGCAGGAAAGGAGCGATGAGTCAGATATGACAGGTATTATATGAGATTACTATACAGTTATTATTAAAAAAAATCTTTCGTCCAATGACTTTATTATTTAGCTACCTCATTTTAATGTTTTGTCCTTAGTTTATCTATTGTGTCTTTGATTGTGTGTGTGTGTGTGACGTCACCATAGGTTCAGACTGAAAACCAGCGTCGTTACAGCCCTCGGGCGGTAGCGACATTAAGATGAGTCTGGTACTGTTTAGCTTGTTTTTATGTGTGCGCGCTAAATAAATGTTTATTCTAAAAAATCACCATAGCTGTACTACGCATAAAGGACCAACTGGAGTCCAAATGCGGAAAAAGGAGTACCCCCACCTGAACACCAAAGCTGGTGGTTTCTCAAGGGCATTTATTTTTCTTTTTTATCAAATGAAATAGCTACCAGTGGCTTCTCGTTTTTCCGGAATAGAAAGTAGCCTATATTCAGATTTAGAACTGCATCTAAGCAAAATTTCAGCGCGATTCGTTCAGTGTTATTAGCTTAGCATGGAGAGGAATCTATCTCTAATCACTACATAGTATAAAACAAAGTCGCTTCCCGCTGTCTATCTGTCCCTATGTATGCTTAGATATTGATGTGTTTTTTTTAAATAGATAGTGATTCAACAGGAAGGTTTCCGGTTGAATCACTATGGTATATATATACACAAGGTTTCGCGGCCGAAGCCGCGGTGCGCAGCTAGTATGATATAATATATCCATTCCATAATAGACCTTCGTGATAATATCACGAGGCAGACAGATATTTACTGTAGATAGAATTTCCTTTCTAAGTTCGAGTTTAATCGACATAGCTCTAAAAATTAGCTGCGCTGGAGCTGAAGTGGCAGTGAGCCGGCCATATCTCGCGAAGAACCGACGCGACGGTCGCTGGGGCAAACTTGTCTTGAGTGGAGACCACGACTCAGTAAACGTAGTGTAGGACGCCCTCCGACCAGGTGGGATGACGACCTGTGATAGACTGTAGGTAGATGCTTGATGTCAAGCTGAAGACAGTTCTGTGTGTCGCTGTGGCGCTCATTTGGGGAGGCCTATGTCCACCAGTGGACTAACCTAGGCTGATGATGATGATGAATTTCCTTGATATGAATATAATTTGTTGCAGCCTCAATGATCGGCCGTAAGATCACAACCGAGGAGCAAGCTAAAGCCGCGCTCGCCGAGAGACGGCGGCGGGCGAGGGAGGAGTTGGAGAGACAAGCGGAGTTGGAGAGGCAGAGGTAAAAAGGACTGGTTTTATACTCACGCCGCTAGACAATCTTACAACTTAATTTGTTATATTTTAAATAAAACTTTAATTTAAAAAAAAATAGGGTCGAAATGAAAATGTAGGGGGGTGCGATTTCTATGCTCTCGAGTGTAGAGTGGCAAACCTATTAGGTATATATAATTATTATTAAAAAGAATATATATATTGAGAGAGATACAAAAGTGAAGAGAGAAGTGGGTGCATGTGCATAAATAAAATTAGTAACAGACAAAAGATTAAATTTTAACTTACTTATTCATTATACTAATATATACGTTCGATATTTCAATACCATGATATTAAAAGATATCTCTCTTTTCCAGGCTGCAACGCGAAGCCGAAGAGGATATAGAGAGGCAACGTATTGAAGAGGAGAGGCAAAAGAAGGAAGAGGAAGAGGCGAGGGAGTTGGCGCGGCTGCAGCGGTCTATGGAGGAGGAGAAACTTAGGAAAGCTATTGAGGTGGGGATATTTGTGACAGTTTGTTTAACACGTCGACTGTTAACTTTTTTACCTAAAGGTGCCTGGTGGGCTATATTTTAAGCAATTTCTTGCTGCAATTGTATAGCCGCCAAGTTGCTGATTATATCGCTCAAAACAGCTCAATACGCTGCAATACTTTCTACTACTCAATATTTTATGTCTAGTCGGCTAGAATGGCACATGATTTATCCCGCTTTGAATTTAGTGCAATATCGGCATATATCGTCTCTAGGTAAAAAAACGCGATAAATACCCGTTTTATTAATACTTATAAATATGTGTTCAGATCGCGTAAGTTTAAAAGTATTTATATCGTCTCTGCTCTGACGTATAGGTGTATCTCTTTTCCCTCGCTGTTCTCAAATTCTGTTGTTCAGCTTCGGTATCTGCCATTTTGACATTATTGAGCCGCAATATAGTTTGGCGTGTACATGCAAAATTCCTCAGCAATTCGGTTGCAAAATCATACTGGACTACACTAATAAGGCAATAAATTGCACTAAGAAATTGCAGCAAGGGTATAGTTGCATTGCAAATATACTGCGCTATATTAATCAACAAAATTGCCGGCAAGATGCAACTTTTCTAGCCCGTTTACAGGCACCATTAGCTAATATTATGTGCGAAAGTCTGCAGGTAGATGCTGGATCATGGTCAAGCTGAAGACAGGGCGCTATGGCGCTCATTGGGGGAGGCCTATGTCCAGCAGTGGACTAATATAGGCAGATGATGATGATGTGACAATGTATGTGTATGCAATAAATAAATGAATATGAATATAATAATACACCTGCCTTTACAGTTACAACAACAACTCGAGCGCGACGAAGCCGAGCGTAAAACCCGCGAAGAGGCAGAGAAGCTCGCCAAACTGAAAGAGGAGGAGGAGAAGAGGAGAGCGGCCGAGGAGGCGGAGAAACTGCGGAGGGAGGAGGCGGAGCGGGAGGAGAAGGAACGGATCGCGCGGAAGCAGAGAGTTGAGGCTATCATGGCGAGGACGCGGCTTAGGAAGGTCAGTATTTAAGTAATCAATGCATATACATAGCTATTACATGGAGGTGAGCCATGGCGGTCGCAGCGTAAGAATCGTCCGTGGATGTAGTAATAATCGACTAAGAGAACCTATCAGAGAATGGCTTCCTTCTGTTTGTTTGGCATAAATCACTGCCCGCTGAGGAGAGCACATTTTCGAATTGGGATGGGTGGCACAGAGCTGCACCCAGCTGGCGATGAAGTCTGTGATGTGATGTCCCAGGAGGAGGAGTGTTCGGGACAAAGTGATTAGGATTTGTTAAGTCTGGAGTCACCCGAGTGACTCTTTTCTCATAGTTTTCGTCCGTGTAACCGCAAGGTTGGCAGGACCATGGGAAGGTTGGAGGGAATGTTTGTTTGTAACACCATCACTGGGTTCTCCAATCCGCTTCCGAAGCGTGGTGATTTTATACCAAAAAGCCCCCCTCGTTTAGGGAAGGTACGATCAAAATTTGCTCATGTTTAAATAAAAAAAAACTGCGTATCATACACAGGGTTCATTTGATGCAAATTGTAGCTTCTGAACTCCCTAATGTGTTTGATCATATTCTATAATTTTATCTCAGGCTGAAGAAGACAAGAAACAGCACGAAAATAAAAGTGCCCCCGAGGCGCCGCCGGCCGCGCACGTCGACAACGGCGCTCCGCAGGACAACGGGAATGTGGCCACGGACGATCTACTAGGATTCACCACTAGTCAGGTACATAACATACTCAATAACAAAGGTGGCTAGATAATGCGGGTAATATTAGCAAAGTATGGCCAGAGTGGAGCCCACCCAACGCTAAGAGGCGACGTGGAAGGCCCAGGATGAGATGACGTGACAAGCTTGAAACACATCTTCCATTGTGGCCTGTTGCAGCGTTGGATCGCGAGGAGTGGAAAGAAAAAAGCGAAGCCTTTGCCCAACAGTGGGACAACAATGGCTAAAAAATAAAATAAGTAAACATAAAACAAGGATTAGCTGAAAAACAATCGTACAAATCATAGTAACGGTGCGCTGCCTCAAGATGGGAACGTCTACGGACGATTTACTAGGCTTCACCGCTAGTCAGGTATGATAAAAGTATAGTCCGAAATAGTGTGACTGCTTAAAAAATAATTTATACAGAATTGAAAGCCATTTTACTAGCTCGAAATCAGCCCGTGAATGTCGTCCGTCTACTAAAGGAATGATCAATGCTATCAGCTATCGCCTGAGAACCGTGGTGATCATGGCAAAACCATCTTGGAGTTCGTCATCTCAGCTGGTTGCAGGGCGTCCTACGTCTCCACTGAAGAACACGTTCGCCCCAGCGTTTGTCGGTTTTTCGCGAGATATGGCCGGCTACTGGTGCGTATACTGAATTGAAAACATCACGGAAAACAAATAATCTGCTGGTATTTACGAGTGTTTTAATTTTGCCCGCAGGTGGAAGTAGCTAAAGTCCCGGAAACAAAGTCAGTGCCCCTCCCGGGGTCCGTAGAGATTGCACCGGCGGAGCCTACCAACGGCAACCACACAGCCGATCTACTGGGCATGTCCCTACAACATAATGTGAGTCATTATCATCATCATCAGCCTATAGATCCACTGCTGGACATAGGCCTCCCAATGAGGGCCATAGCGCCCTGTCTTCAGCTTGCCGCACCAAGCATCTACCTGTAGTCTTTCGCAGGTCGACATGTGAGTACAACCTGGCAACACTGAGCATATAAGACTACTTAGCAACAAGCAAATAATACAGTTTCCGTAAATCCCAAAACACCACGTGAAAGATAAAATAAATTAATAAATAATGCTGGAAAATTCACACAGCATTATCTAGCCCCAATCTAAGCATAGAGATAACTGACATACTCTAAATTACATAGACTATAATACAATACATTAAGTATATAGATATTTTTTATTATACAAGGAAAACGGCCAGAACACTCGAGACACATATTTGTAGATCGTACTCATATTTATCCCGAGGTGGAAATCGAACCCGCGATCTTCGTTGTAGACCTTCAATCACCGCGCCACAGAGGTCGTCGAAAATCTCAACAATCCACTCACCACTCACACCGGTGCTTAAGACATAGACATTAATTTATTTGCTGCTAAGTTTAATTGTTTAACCTTTCCTTGACCTAAGCTCTGATCAGCACCTACTAACTTTGTCTGCCTAAGCTCTGATATGTGCTCTAGTACCAGCGATACAATTTTATTCGTTTTTTGGTACTTTAGCCATGGAAAAGCACATAAATAACAAGTTTAATCTCAATTTCCAGTCTGAGGACAAACCAGTCGAGCAGCCAACGAAAGCAACAGAAACCAGCACCAACAACGGCAACGGCGACGGCCCCCACGTCAACCAACCGTTGACCAACGCCGGTCTCTCGGCCAACTTCATACAGAACGAGATCACCACAAACCAAGAGCAAACCAAACTACCCGACAAAATACTTGATGATGATTTCACCACGCACAATGGACACAACACGCATAGCCACCCGCTTACGTTGCAAAATGCAATCTAATTGTACAGATATACTGGTTAGATTGCAATGGAAACTGCGTAAGCAGTCGCATAATTAAGTGACGGAAGTTGCGAAATACTTTTGTTGGAATGATACCTAATAGGTAGGGTAAGGTTGCTTTTGAGTATACGTATTGGTTGGATGGTTGCGCGGCCAATTTCGATGCGATTTTGGAGTAGTTGTGACGCTTCGTTTAAAAAAAGCAATAAAGTTGTGTCCAAAACCAAGTTGTCTGCAATATTTCGGATTGAATATGAAATCTGAACGCTTTATCAAAATGACACAGTTTTAACACGCACATTACCTATCCCGGTACCTAATTAAAATACTACATCACTAAACTTGTTGATATATCCCAAGATTTGTGTAAAGTCTTACTTGGTTTTTTTTAAATATTTAAATCTATTAATGGGATACAAAATCGGTGCTAACTCTTCCGTTCCCAAACCTTCATAAATTCATAAAATGAATTATTCTTCAAATAATAACCAAACCAGCCAATATGTATACCCTGAACTTGATCGTAAACCAGTGGGAATTATCACTCGAAGGAAACTACACTGTTTTTCAATATACAAATAATCTAGAATGCTAAGAATTGCCTTTAACAATAGTAGAAAATCGTTTAAACATTCGGTTTCGAAACAGAGTTACATTCGGTTATTGACTTTTGCAGTAATATATTTGAGGACCGTTATAGCGCAGCGGGTGAATGTCCGCTGTGACGCTGAGTTTGCGGTTTCGATTCCTGTCGTGGTACAATTAGGCGCTATGCAGACAAAGCTACTATTGCGGCTACAGGCATCTCGCTACTAGCTGTTAACTACTTCTTAAACTGTGCCGTTAAGGCCCCAATTTGACGACCGATGTGGCGCGGTGGGCGAAGGTCCGTCTGCGACGCAGGAGGTTGCGGGTTCGATTCCCGCCTCGGAACAAATGTGTGTACGATCTGCAGATATTTGTTTCGGGTGTTTTCTATGTATAATAAAAAATATCTATCTATGTAATGTATTGTATTATGTATATCAGCTATCTAGTACCCATAACACAAGCTTTGCTTACCATGGGGCTAGATAATGCTGTGTGAATTGTCCAGCATTATTTATTATTTAATTTAAGAAGTTTATGCGAAAAATATTAAAAATATGACAGTTTCTTCAGCTAAAGTTATATTAAAGCATAGCGCCATAGTCGATAAAAAGCTGGGTATTTCCCAAGTTTAATTTAAACGGTACCTAATATCGTATATAGTACTCGAAGTGATGCGCAACGCTCGCGTCTAAACAAGCACTCATTCTGTATAAGTCTCTCGTTAAGGGATGTAACGTTGGTCTTCCTCCAACACAAATAAGGTTCGTAGTTAACCCGCTTACATCCGTAATAATTCGTCAAACTACGATAGATATAGTAAAGAAGGTTATCTTCCATCTTTTTCTTACTTTGAGGTTAGATGATGTTAAATATCCTACAAGACAATCTGGCGTTGGTTAATATGTACCTAAGTCCGCAATAAAAAGTCAATAGCTCTATTTATCTCTGTTATGTGACTGAATGCCATCTCTTACACTCTCATAGAGAGTGGGCGAGACAAAGCTTCGTTCGGGTGGGTTAGTTAGATAGTTGTTGTGGAACTTTAAAAATATAAAAAATTATATCTTGTAATGCATTTAATCGCAGCTCCATTGTTCGATGATTTTTTTACGAATAGCTTTTGGTATTTTGCTATATTTTGTACGCAACTGGCTTTATTTTTAAATACTTTTTAAAAACAGTATCAAGGTTTTACCAGGACACATCTTAATTGATCGGATAAATTGTTGGTGGTCATCCAAAACTAGGTTTGTTGTTAACCCGCCTAAATTCATATTGGACATGTTAAAATTGATATAATATCAAGGCAGAAAAACAAAGACTCCAAAAATATAGATGTTCTACCTCAAAACCAACTCTGAGTTGTCTAAAAATAACGAAGTATTTAAAAATAAGGTCCAATGTTATAATATTCGTCGCTTAGAAACCCATAATGAAATAATCATCAGTCCAATAGGTTCATTCTCTCTTAAAAATCGCTTTTAACTTCAAGCAATCACATTAGAGATTGGTTTCTTTGACAAAAGTCAGAAAGAGACAAAACATTACTAAAGTTAAGAAAGGATTATGAGAAGAAAGGTTGTTTTGTTAGTAAATGTAACAAATAAATAAGAAGAAGACATAACATTTAAATAGTAATATTCTGCCATTTGTGTCTATCGAGATCAGGTTTTAAACCAAAACTGATCTTTATATGCGCAAATGGTTAAAAAATCATTAAGTTTAATGAATTTATAGTTTCGTCAAAAATCCGTTAGGTTGTGTGTGTATCGTTAGATTAAGTTTCTATTTATTGTGATTTAATAAATTAATTTTGTATATTATTCCGTTCCGATACATATCTGTGGATATTGTGCCTACTGAGCTGTTTAAAGCTGGTATGAATGTCCATTGACCAGCCAGATCAAGTTTTATCCAAAAAAACTTATGGGGTTAGCTTAACACATGCTTCGACCAATTTTAAGGAAAAATCAGCACATACAAAAATGCCTTGTGCAAAATGACTGACTTGGATCGGAATTCCATAATTTTTAAATGGTTTCGAAGCTTATCCTTTGTTCTAAAACCACTTTTTTAATAATTTTACAATCATGTATGGTAGAAAAAAAACTTGTAAAATAACGAAGAACAGTCGCTAAGTAGATCACATCGTTTTAGCGACAGAAATGTACAGGAAGCCGTAAGTGCGAGCGAGACGGATATCACGCAACGCTTCACATGGACTGACTTTGCGCTTACGCATGTTTTTATCAGATTTTTGTTCGAGTCGAATGAATTCCAGGCATGGAATATTTCGCAAATTGCTGGCTTTGGTTAGTCTAAAGTCTTTGTTGTAACATCAAAGACAAGTTTGACGGGATAATGGATGCTGAATCAATTTCGAGTAGATTTTGATCACGGTAGCCGATTGCCTAGTTAATGAAATATGCAACAAAACGATATAATAATTAATTTATTTAGATACTTGCATAAAACATGTAATATAAGTAGTTAGTGTTCAACTTAATAAAATGTTAATTTTCGTTTTTCAATATGGCGTCAAATTTAATTTAATTACGTTATATTTGATGTCATATTCATTATGTAAAACTTTTATGTGGCCAACACGGCGAGAGTAAACCTTTCGATCGATTTACGATCGAAATATCAAGAACAAACTAATATCGATCGATTGGTCTAAAATCGCAATGTGTTTTGTTATCAGCTTCTTAATTCTTAAACATGTAAGTAAGCTAGCTGAGCTGTACTTTGGGGGTGTATGTTAAATATGAAAAATATCCACTATTTATCTGTGTATACGGTCTATTTTAGAACTTAAATCTGAATTGCTGAGTCACGTTTATATCAGTTTTTGTTTGTTCTAGAATAAAGCCAAGGCCCTCCAAAGGTACTGTATATTTTGAGTATCATACACAAAAATTATGTTAGATCTTGCTACAAGTTATTTCCAATTCACTAACATTATTTTTATTAGGTTTTGTAACAAATTAATGAAGCTCCTATGCCCTATACGCTTTCTCTTGTTACGTTTGAGAACTCAATTTCGGGCATAATATTCCTGTATATTTTAATGTTATTTCATGTACTTTTAGTATCATTGTTTATGTAACATCCACTTAAACCCCTAAATAAATCATAAAATGGGATTTTTTATTTTATTTCATTTAAAATGTAACAATGACCTGTTGATTTACTATCGAACTCTTTTTATAGGTAGGTAGCAAGCAAAATCGCATATCGAAACGCTGAATTAAACTTTATTACAACAATATAGAGCCTAGTTCGGTTGTTTTCCTTATTTTTATTTTGCTAATACATTTTCATGTATAAATCTTTGAAATCATGAATAAATCCTAAGCACTTTTAGTTATCGGATGTCTCTCTTTACAATATTTGTTAGAGAGGCCCGATGTGGTGACTTGTTATGTGAGTTATAGTTAAGTATTTGTGTGATTGAACGACTTTCAAATCATGATTTCGTAAAAAAAAGTAGGTACTTTTTTTGAGAACAAAACCCTACCTACTTCCCCTCGACTTTATGTGACCTACAGTTAAACTTGTTTGCATACAATACAAGCAAAATGAAAAATTTTGATCAGCTGAGCTACCACTAAATTGTTTGCTACAGGGCTAGCTTAGGTACCGAGTATATCCGGATTTAAAACGATTAAACTTCTTGTCAAAGCGATGCGTAACCCGAGAGCTGGTAAGTATCTACCACAGGCAGAAGCAAGTTTCAACTAAAATAATACTATTTTATCACAGAAAGTTACAATCAAAATGATATTAACAAATTATAGAACCAATATTTAAATTGAAACAATTTAGCTAACTGCGGACTTGCAAACAATCTACAGGTAGCTCAACTGATCCATATCAATACCAGTCGGCGCGCGTCCCCAAGACGCGCTGGCTACATTGCCCCGCTGTATGGCAATGCTGATGCGCTGAGCCAGATACTCACCAGCTCTCGGGTCACGCGTCGCTTCGACCAGACGCCCAGATATTTTTTATAAACCCGCAGAGCCTCGGTACCCCACGGACCTAGGGTCTCGACTCGGGAGCATAGGCTCTGTCGAGACCTGCATATTTGTGCTTCTTGAGATAATCGTCAACTGCAGGTAGATGCTGGATGCGGCAAGCTGAAGACAGGGCGCTATGGCGCTCATTGGGGGAGGCCTATGTCCAGCAGTAGACTGGCTGCAGGCTGATGATGAGAACATCGGCTGAATCTGCCGCCGCACCAGCCCTCACGGGTATAGTATTTCGGCGTTTAACGTCCCACATAATAGTCCTCCGCAATTCCCTAATGTATTAGTAAAATTTTTCTTTGTTAGTATTTAATTTAGTTTACATATTTTTACAAAAAATATTATTTTGAAAATCGTTCCGTCACACTGTATGAATATCGACGTTTTAAAACATCTTGTTTGGGGGGTCTTTATATCCATTGTTGAACACATTGGTTCGGCTATCTGTCATATATGTATACCTACTATATAATAGTGTACCTATGTATAATAATGTATCACGACATGGCTTCTTATTCCTTCTATATTAGTTAGCTTTCGGTGGATTTCTAAGGAGAAGTTGTAATAAAATATTATGAATTTTTTTATTATGAGTTTCATTTAGCAAAACTGATGGCTATTGTAAGATGATAGTCTGTAAAGCCGCGGGTCATAACTTATTAATATAATTATTAGGTTTTTTCCTTGTTTTATTGAGTCTATGTTATATTTTGTGAAGTATTACTAATTACATTCTCATCTATGTCCACGTTTTTTATTGAAGTCAGAATTACGAGAGAGTGAAATAAGCGATGCGTGAAAAGTATCTACCTATGTCAAGAAGCTGAAATGAGTTTTGTAGATGATTTTTTATTGTTTGGTAAGTGAAATTATTATTAGGTACATAATTTGAAAGGTAGGTACTGTTAAAGCCAAAAACTCTTGAGGGGTGTAAAGGGGAATTCCAACAATTGCTCGTCTCCCAAGCCAACCTAGCCTGAACGTGGCGTACACCCTGCTAGATAACAAGGCTCTGGTTAAATATCCAACCATCTTCATCATTTGATGACTCAATAAATAACTTATTTTACTTTTGCACTCATTATTCTCTAATTATAGTAGGCATGAACAATAGTCAATTCAATTTGTGTACCTACGCTACCATCACGGACACCCAAACTTTTGTTCACGAGATGTATACCTATAGTTTGAAGAAAGCTATCGAACAAAAGGTTTTGTGGTTTCAATAGCTTAATTTTTTCATGAACTATCCTACACTACGTTTGCCGAGTCGCGGTCTCCATTAAAGAGCACGTTTACCCAGTGGTTGCCCTCCGGCCAGGTGGGATGACGATCTGCGAAAGACTGCAGGTAGATGCTGGATGCGTCAAGCTGAAGACGGGCGCTATGGCGCTCATTAGGGGAGGCCTATATATCTATTTTTATGTTTTTTTTTCTATCACTACTATATGTATGCTGATGGTGTTAAGGTTTTGTGCGACACTAGCTGCTAATTATATAATAGTAAATAAAACTACATTCGTTATTTGGCAACTGCGTTTAATATACCACAGTGAATATGCTATTGTTATGAATATAAATATAGTAGTATATAATATAGAACATTTTGCCAGCCTTTCAAAATGTTTAAAATAAAGTAGACATAAAACTATTGGGTTTTAAAATAACTCTACATTTCAATGAGATATACATTTATTAATAATATTTAGTTATTTGAATAAATCTACAATTTTTAACAGGTCTTGAAGCTAGCTACTAAGTAATGTTTAACGATTATTCCTATAATTTTAACAATTCAATTTGCAATTTATATGACTAGAAGAGATATTTTTATTAAATATTCTAACATGTACTTTATTTTTAATGCACAATAAAAAAATACGTTGATAAATATAATAAATAGAATTGATACATAGCGAAATCTACTACATTATTATAGATATAGTATATAAAAGAGAGACAACTTTAATTACCTATTAGGTACATAATTCAAGCTTATTAGGTCCTATACTGGTTGAAAAAATTATGTTTGACGCAATGCGAATTTTTACGTAAGTAACATTTATTGAAATATACTTTTTTGGCCGACTGTACCTTTCACAGCAGCAGATTTTACTCTATATCTGCTTAGGTCCAATTTCACCATTCGCTGCCAAAACTAAGTTCAGTTCTGGTTCAAAGAGTGACATGCTCTTGAACTCTGGTTTGCTATATTCCAAAAAATAGGGCTTAAAACATTTTTATGGCGCTAAACTCGTCCAAAGGGCTTATCTAAACGTATATTATACTCGTACATAAGTAATGCTGTCATTCAAGTGCAACCGGTGAAGTTGGACCCTAGTCGTCTCTTCGAAGATATTATTTTTACTATAGAATCGAGAGATCAGATAACTTTCAAACAATGAACATATACCTTTTCGGATAATCAGTAGGTACGTAAGTACATAATACAATAACGAATTAATAAGCAGATAGTCACTTATACTTAGAACTAAAATTAATTCGAAATCACATGAATATACATACACTAAAATATGCCTTCATATTCTATTTTATATTATATTCCATCTTATGAGAATAACAGCTTTAACATGTTCTATATATAGAAACTTATAGAATATTTATAAACCGGTAGGTAGCTCTTATAATACGATAAGACATTTTTGTTATAATATTATATTAGTAGAGATATGTCATCGAAGAAGTCTTGAAGAAGGTAAGAGACGTGGGTAGTATTATTTATTTATATATTATTCTCTTTAATTTTCTCTTTCGGGGCTCGATTCTGAAAAAAAGAAACGTTCATGTTAAAAGGATAATAAGTTGTATTCATTATAGGCAGTTAAATTATTAATTACTTTCTAATGGGCTTCTTTTGTAAAGGCGAACTTTAAAAGGTAAGCTTTTTATATTTTTTATGAATTTAAATTAGCAAGGTATCTGAAAAACAGTCTAATATTAAATGCTAAAATATAAAAAAGGTATAAGCCTAAATCATTCATTACTTCCTGTAACAGTTTGAAACGGAACCCTCACGTACAAAATAATCCCCACGTACAAATCGGGAAATATAACAAATAGTTAAAGTTTTATAATTAGTCACCATCGACATGGCCTTCAAACTCATTTATTTGAGTTCAAAGATATAGTATCCACTGTTTTAAACTGCGGGTTACCCATATAAATGTGGGTGTAGAAAGATGGCTATCTACACCCACATTTATATGGGTAATGTCCTATCCTCCCAGTATAACTCTATAGTAGCGCGTGGCATTACCGCACTGTGCGTGTTTTACAAACAAGAAAAGCAATAAAAATTTAATCAAACAGTCATCAAGCAGCTTACAGCGCTAGAGTCCGTATGGTTCCATAATTTCCTAGCTCAGTTGGCTAGGCTCTAGCTGCTAGAGCATCACTAATACTGAGCCAATGTTCAAGTCCCGCCGAAATCGAGTATTTTCGTTATATTTAATTTCTTAGTCATCAAGCAGTCGTAAAACCAGCAAATACGGCGTCAAAAGCATTGAAGCAAGATACCCAATATACAGACCACCGTTGTTTTATTAAAGAGAGGAGAACCCTGCCAATAGGAAGGAAGTCACAAAGATAGGTGCTAGAACACCACCAGTACCTAGGAGCTACGATCCCACGCTAGATTTATTTTTCTAGTTTTCGCTTTGCATTCGTGCACAATGCGGTAAAGCCACGCACTACTTTAGACTTAAGAAACAAGTTTTATTTTTAAAGCTGGAGGCTCGCGTAAAATTACCTTCATATTTATAAAAGTCCAGTTTATGCTTCAAAATGAGTTATTTCTGTTGCACGACTCAACCTAAAAAAAAACTACGCTTGTGCCGCCTCAACCTAACTGGATTTATATCTCAAATATTCTCACCATCAGTCCACTTCTTGCCACGCATACCGACGAAGCCCATATTGCCCTTCCTCTTCGGAAAAGGTCCATCCATCAGAAACTTGATCTCTTGGGGCGCGCTGTTCTTCAAATCCTTCTTCCCACGAACTCCTATGAACTTTCCTCTGAAGTTCACGTCGTATGGGCGCTTGTTCTGCAAAGATTTCTTTCCACGAACCCCGAAGAACTGGTGCGCACGTTTCTCCACCTCATTCGTAAAGCGTTCATCGTGTGTTTGACTCTGATCCATTTCGTTCTGGTCTTCTTTGTTCAGGTATTCTGCTAGCATTTGGTTTAGAAGCGGAAACTCTTCACTGTTGGAATTGTAATCGATTTGACCAATCAGTGAGCCTTGTTTCGGGACGTAATCGAATTGTTCTGGGTAGTAAAGGCTATCTTCGTTATCTTTCTTGCCTCTCATACCGACAAATCCCATTGCTCTCTTCTCATCGGAGTAGAAATCTTTCTTTCCTCTCATTCCAACGAAGCCCATCGGGGCGCGCTTTTCGTCGAAAAACAGGTCTTTTTTGCCTCTCATTCCCATGAAGCCCATAGGTGCGCGTTTATTATAGTCCTCTAGAACATCGTTGATGTCATACATGTCTTTTTTCCCCTTCACTCCCACGAAGAACTGTGGTTTCCTCTTGTAGAACTGCTCTCCCTCTATGAGCTTCTTGCCTCGCATGCCGAAGAACCCCTGAGGACCTCGCTTGTCGGTCTCTTGGCTGGTGGCGAAGGCGATCATGTGTAATGTCAGGAAGGTGATGATGGTTTTTGATAGGCGCGACATGGTGGACTCTGTAACAAGAGAGATAAGGTCTATTATTATCTGGTTGTTTATGGACATAGATTTTCAATGTGGTGTATTACTCTTACTCGGGAATATTGAAATTGTTGGAGGTGATAGTCCTACTCTTGCCAATTATGATTTCGGCTGACTTTTAATTATTTAAATGTGAAAATTTGGTTTTGTTATAAAAAATCTTTCAAAGCTATAATTTTGTATATCGAGTTTTATTCACGTTAATAATAAAGACCGAAGGCATTCATAATATTTAGTCCACTCACGAAACCTTCCAAAGTACTTTAGTATTATTTTATATCGAAAGGACAAAAGGTTTGATAAAGAACTCGAGTAACAAACTTGTTATGAATATAAATTAACATTTTTACAATAAACTGAAAGTTTTTGGGGAGTATAACTGAAAATAATAGGTAGTTAGGTACATTTTGTTTAAAATGGGACATTTTAATGTAACGTCCATCCGTTACAGGCATGAAAATATGTAAATTAAATGTTTTCGTTTTCACGGAACCTTGACGCCATGTCTTACTGTGGATGCCTACTAGGTATCACGATAAAGCAGCCGGCAGAAGCAAGCAGCAAATAATACAACCAAAATAATACTAATGTACCTACATAGTTTATTGAATATTCTATTTCTAAAAATTAAGTAATTTAGACGCCTGAGTAAACTCTGTAGTAAAGTCTGTAGTAGTAAGTACAAAATGTGTAGCAACAATAACAAATCGATTAAATCTTCTTCCTATACAAAATCGATTATCATAAAAAAATTGAATCAGTGAAGCATTAGGACATGACTATTTGAATGTCAGTCGAACTACCAAACAGCGAGTTAGAGATGGGAAAAAAAACCGCATCAAAATCCATTGCGTAGTTTTAAAGATCTAAGCATATTATGTACATAGGGACAGACAGCAGGAAGCGACTTTGTTTTATACTTTGTAGTGAGTACTAGTTAACTTCGTTCGACCATTTAGTACCGACGTAACATTCCTAATCCAGTTACTCCTACTATTGTTGGTCCCTAGCAACCCCCATGGGACCAAACATCGTGCGTGAGTCCCTGAAGAGAAGTCTAGCTATAACTTACCCCTACTATGTAACAACAGAAAATACCACGGAAGAAAGGTTTGACGAATTCGGAAATAGATATAGGGTAGAATAGTGAAAAATTACGTCACTTTGTCATCGAATGCGTAAATTACTTGTAATCCATTCATTCGACTTCAATAATGTACGCAATGTATGACGATGCGAGGGCGTTATTGTATGTATATTGCTGCGATCACAAATACTATCTAGATTTCGGGTCACATACAAAATCAGAGCTAAAAGCCGTCTCCGTAAATAAGAGCGCAGTTTAAACGTGAGCTCTTATTTTGTTCCATTAACACTTTGAGTGCTGAAATCACACGGTATGTATTTTCTACAAGTGACTAATGCGTAAATCTACACTAGCGCAGCGGCTGAGAAAATACAGATCTCGTGACTCAGCACAGCCGTAATATTTTTCGAACGAAACGCATGTGCGGCGCAACACAACCACTGTGTAGAGCGGCAGCACGAATTTTTTAGGTTAAAAAAAAGATCGCAGTCGTCGAAAAAAAATCGCGGTCAAAGTGTTAAAACACAGCCAACGTTAACACAATACCGCAACGTGTATTCAAAAGTTAGAGAAGAAAACATAAATAAAATATAATTTGTTAGATGAAATATAACTTAGTCTACATTTACTTCTACCGATAGAAAGACACTCTGGCCGTTGAAAACTTTTGAATACACTACATTTCAAGTGCGCTCTTATTTACAGATTTTTTGCGTCGACCAGACATCTAGATAGTATTTGTGATCGCAGGTATATTGATATAAAAAACCTACCCTAGACGAAAACCACCTGCTTGGTCTACAATGCAGAAGTAAGCTGATGATGTGAATAAATCTAGACTCATGGTAGAGGCAAAGCATACTGTCTGTTACGTTGTAACGTTAACCTGTAAACTTACATCGCAGTCGGTCACGTGAGACCACTCAAGGGCAGAAATAATTAATAAATCAGAAGAACAAAGTAAAAATGCTCGTCAAAAATACCAACTAAACTCAGGAAAGTAACGGATATGCAGGAAAGTAACGGAAATAATGTTTTGATAGTAAATTTTATTAATTAATAAAAATATCTATTTTCGCGGTAGTTACACGTAGGTACTGTAACTTTGTTTTCGCTGTGACACAGGGTGTTCCAATCATAAAGGTATCTCAAATAGAAAGTTTAAACCTATATAATGGAACACGCCATAAATAACTGAGCCCTAAGTTTGGTTTCTCGATAGTATTTAGACGTCGAAACTACGTCAGGAATATTATATATATACTAATATTATAAAGAGGAAAGGTTTGACTTTTTGTTTGTTTGTAATGTAGGCTCCGAAACTACTGGACCAATTTGAAAAATTCTTTCACCGTTGGGAAGCTACACGATGAACATAGGCTATATTATAGTTTCAAAAAAGTTAGGGATCCGTACTAAAACCGTGCGAAGCCGAGAAGGTCCACTAATTCTAATATATTCACAGAAATATTATATTTTATCTCTCTTTATAAGGTTTTCGTAATTCCTGTGATACCTAGAGGCGCTCTACCAAATCAAAATGGAACATGATCTAGTAGATCATGATTTAGTTACCATTAGTTTCTGCCCGCGGCTTCGCACGCGTTGTTTCGATAGAATCGTTTAAAGATTAATTCTACCCCATGAGTACTGATTTATGAGATAAAATGTATCATGCCCAGGCCTAGGGTACATGTACAACATGTATTTTGCGTACATGTTGTACATGTACCCTAGGCCTGGGTACATGTACAACATTTTGCCCATTTATTCACTAGTTTTATTGTCAAAAAGTATTCCGGAACCCAATGAAAAAGTGATATACATAATGTAAATACTAGAAATAAGAATAAACTCGCTGTGCCCACAACTAGGCTACACAAGATAAATGTATCTTTTAAAGGGCAATGTATACGCTTCTACAACAAAACTCCAAGTGAGTTGCAAAAATTATCAATAAATAAATTTAAAAAAATTGTGAAACATATTCTTTGTAAAAAAGCTTATTACAAAATATCAGAATACTTAGACGATAAAAAAGCTTGGAACGAGTTTTGCTCCAACTCAAAATCTACCAACTTACAGATAAGCAAATCAAATGTACTAGACACATAAGTTATGAACATACTAGTGGTTTCTTCTCACTTCTTCCACTGGTGGACAAAAAATTGAAGTGAACTATAAAATAATTTAATAGTATAAAATATGACCTGTCTAAGTGCTTATTTGTAAGCTTAAAGAAATAAAAACTTTTCATTTCATTTCATTTAAATGAATTATAAAATACAGCTCCCCCACTCTCATACCCACTGTCAATTCAGGGCCGAGTCGTTTTTAAGTTTAGTTTCAAATAAAGCCTCTAAAGAACGATTATTGAATTGGAATGCGGTATAACTACCGATACCAAGTTTGATATTTAAGACTTAGCGTCTTCACCGACGTGGTCGTAATGATGAGTAGAACCTGCAGTTTACGCATTGTCATATTACGTGGTCAGTGATTTACCAATTACCCTGTGTAAAAAAAAATATAAAAAATACCACTGGACAATTCACACAGCATTCATCATCATCATCAGCCTACATTAGTCCACTGCTGGACGTAGGCCTCCCCCAATGAGCGCCATAGCGCCCTGTGTTCAGCTTGACACATCCAGCATCTACCTGCAGTCTTTCGCAGGTCGTCATCCCACTTGGTCGGAGGGCGTCTACACTACGTTTACCGAGTCGCGGTCTCAGCAGCCGTCGGTTCTTGGCGAGATATGGCCGGCCCACTGCCACTTCAGCTTGCTAATTCTTAGAGCTATGTCGATTACTTAGAAGACTGAAGATTCTTAAGGATTGTACAAAGTAAAAGAAAAAAAAGTTAAAAGTATTTTATGTGGCTAGTACTAAGTTTCTTGCTTTCTTCTCTAACTTAATGTTTTTCCCAGTCAAAATACATATTTGTTATCCTTTTAACTAACTTTAAAAGCTTTCAACTCAAAACAAACCAAACAAGCTTTGAGTCAGTCTCGAATATTAAGTGGAAGTCTAGTAATGTTTTTAAGAAACTGTCAAAAGTTGTTCATTTTACTGTATTGTATGTAATTACATTTATAATATGGGTCACGGATCATCCAGGTCGATAACTAGTTATTATTACTGAAACAAATGTTGAAAGCAGAACTAAACCCTGCTGCAAATGAAATCAAAGCCAAATTGAAAAAAAACGATGCCGAAAGAAATGATTGAATGAAGCCAAAGGATAAAGTAAACAAAAATGTAATCAAAGTCTAGTGCAAAATACACTTCGGTAAGTAACTGATTTATTCAATTGATTTTGAATCACTTATGATTTGACCTGCTATTATATCCCACTAGCCGATCTAAACTGAATTCAGTTCAGTTCAGTTCAGTTCTTTATTAATAAGAAATATTCTTATATGTCAAACATAAATAATACATAGCAAACAAAGAAAATACATTACGAAAACAAGAAAAATACAAAATAGTTCGAGATTTAAGTACAGAGTTTTTATAATAAATAATTCTATATTTTTTTGGGAATTTTACCAATAGTGACTTATACAAATCAAAGTTATAATAAATATTATTATATATTATAAGTGTGGATCAGCGACAATGGCGTCATCTAATTTATCCTTTGCATGTGTCTTTAAAGTTTACATTACAAGACCCCTGTATCAGGAAATACGTTTCGTTGGCGTAAACGAGACCGCTATTATTTCGTAAAAGTTCCCAACTTTGCTACGAAGTTTCGTAGCTCCTGATTCTCGTAGCACTTACGTAGCACCTTGCTACGCAGCGTCTACGAAACTTTAGAAATTCATGGATAATATAATGGCTTCATGCAGTAGAAATATAATGTTAAACACCTTTTTGAAAGAATTTCTAAAACATTTCTTACAAAGTATATGAGAATATACTTAGGTACTAGAATTCGAGTTTTTTTGTACTTTAATTTTCGTTCCAACGTATCTTCTAACGATTCATTAAAATAATGTATATTTGGCTGGTTGATTTGGTGTCGTAATTAGTAACGCGAAAACGAGAAAGAGAGACGCATTCCACTCTGTACGGGAATACAGAGTGGAATGCGTCTCTCTTTCTCTCTCAAACTTCAAAAAGTTTGTTTTTTTTTTAAGAAAGAGATAAAAAAGAGGCAAGTCCCACCTGATCCGTAAATTTTTGGGATAAATAAAGGTTGTAGCCTATAAGGACTTGAATTAACCGTTTCTAAAATTGTAAACTCGATCAATCTTACAAGTTTGCCTTCCCCTGGCTTACTAAACGGGTTTACAATATTTCTTATTTCCCTATACTGTTACCGGTCCATGAACTGACACTTTGATTCAAGTTAAACCTTTTCATTTAAAAGCGCTTAGACATGACTTGACTATCCTACTAATATTATAAACGCGAAAGTTTTTAAGTATGTATGGATGGATGGATGTTTGTTACTCTTTCACGTAAAAACTACGGATTGGATTTTAATGAAACTTTACAATAATATAGCTTATACATCAGAATAAAACATAGGCTACAATTTATAAAGATATATTGTATATTATCCAAAATACCTATCACCACGCGGGTGAAACCGCGGGGCGCAGCTAGTTCTCTCTATTTATATCTCTAGTGACAGTTAAATAACCTACGGTATATTAAACCGTAAGTGTGAAAAGGTAAGTTGCGTCCATAAACTTGAGAGAAAGAGACAGAAAATACGCTAATGAGGCTGTCCATACTTGGAGCTTGAAAAGCCTTGAAGATGTGTTTCCAGTACAGTTGAGTTTTTTACGGACATTTCTGATATTTTTATGAAAATAACGAATTTCTGAGATATAAAGTTACCTCGGGGTATTTTCATAAATAATTTCAAAGTTGTAAAACGAAATTTAGATATTTTTTCCTTGAGTTTAAATTAAAGTATTCCTTAACGAATTATATAATTATTGTTTGAATTAACTTATTCTGAAACTCAAGTGACAATTGGTATAAAAAATAAGAATATACTAGTATATTTAGAACTCGTTGTTGTTTTAGTTCTTTGTGACGTAGTTGAAATAATGAGTTGAAAAATTAGGCGTTTGAAGTTGTGTGCGGGTTCGAATCACGACACTTCAGTGTCTTGATTCGATATAACTTATATTAGATTAACTCTCTTAAAAGGCCTCTGTGCTGTTGGTTTCGGCCCCACGCAAGCCCACAAAAGACCAGGTCACTTTATGGCCCGAGGAATGAGAAACATAATAATAATAATGCTAGAAAATCCACACAGCATTATCCAACCCCAAGCTAAGCAGAGCTTCTGTTATTGGTACCAAAGATATACATAATACAATGCAATACATAGATAAATATTTTTACTGTATACAAAAAACGACCAGAAAACTCGAAACAAATACCTGCACATCGTACTATCATTTGTCCTGAGTTAGGAATCGAACCTCCTGCGTCGCAGTCGAACCTTAGCCCACCGCGCCACAGAGGTCGTCCAATGATACATACCTATGTGACCAGACAAAAAATCGACAAGCAATCTCTTTACTCCCCACCTTTTCACACACTATTTTAACCCCGAATCCGCGCCAGTTAGTGGAGATGTCCGTTTACCTTTATAACCGGTTTTAGTCCCATTAACCGTGAGTGCCGAAAGTGTCCCGCGTTCGAATTGCATTCCGTGCAACGACTAGTGGTTTTACGCAATTTCGAGCTGTTATTAAACAGTGTAATATCATCAGTGGGCTAGACTATTTCCTAGCTGGCAGTTAGGGTTGAAATGTTAAGTATAATTTGAAAAACTGAAGAGGTCCACCTTTTCAGATAGGTGATGAAACGCCTTAATTTTTTGGTATGAAACGGCAAAAAAGAATTTGTGGTGAGAACCTGCGGTGCGAAACACCGCTACACCGGTTTTTTATACTAAAGTCATTTAAAACGGGATATTTACTATGATTTGATTTTTGAGTTTTCAAATATTTCGGCCCAGTTTTATGCGCAATGATCACGGAATAACTGAAAGCACTGCGAGTGAGTTTTTATAGCAGACATACAGTTCTACCCTAATTTTCAGGTTTTTTTATACTTTACGCTGAACTGTATTAGTCTTATTGCTGCAGCTTCAAATCCAAAATGATGATTATTAGAAAAATGATTTTTTAAATGTCGAATAAAACATACAATTAAAAATAATGTTCCAATTATTACGTGTTAATCATTTGTGTACCTGCTTCGTTTTTTTTCTTTACTTACTATTACTTTATAGAGATTTATTATTTAAGTGATATCCAAAATTTGTATTTTTTCAAAAACTTTGTATTTTTTTTTTTTTGTTTAAAGGTTACGAAGCTTGAACAACTTAACTATGATTTAATAAGTATTAGTTATTATAAATAGTATTTTTATCAAAAAAACTTTTAAATGCGTTCAGCTGTTGAGTTATTTATTAATTGGTTTTGTACTTAGGTTCTAAACAGTGTTTAGTAATTCTACGATTGTAAAAAAATGTGTTAAATAAAGAACTTTGAAAAACAAACAAAAACAAATATTACAGAGAAGTAAAGTTTTCGAGGTTTTAGGGGTTAATCTCTGGATAAACTGAACCTATTTTGAAATATAGAAAAAAAATCTTCGCCTTAAACATTAAACACAGCTCTATCACCTACGCAATAAAGGTCACATATACCACATACAAACCCAGATATACTCATCCAATTCAATATCGTTAGCCGTAACTTGTCTGAATCTGCTGTCCCCTCACGTACGGTGTTATGAAAAACATACGTTACTGTGATATGAAGCTATGGCCTGGGAGCTTTTTATTCTGGGAGATTTGCTACAATACTATTGTGATGACGAAGGTCCGCCTGCGTAGGTTTGATTCCCGACTTGTGACATTTGCTTTTATACGATAATATAATTGTGATATATTGTTAGCTATAATATCAATTGTTTATTAAAATGTTTGTACGCCTAAGCGGCAGAATCTTGCTATCTAAAATAAGTCTTATGTACTGACTATCAATTACCCTGATTCACAAACAATAAATGAATTATGAATTACGATCTGCACTTATTTGTTCTGATTGTTCTGGGTATCTGATATCTAACGCTATATATCTGATATCTAACGATATACGCCACGCTAGGCAGCACCCACACATATGCCACGCGCAGCCGTGATAGACTGGCCACCGTGACGCGCTCGCTGGAGAAGTCGTCCAAGCAGCTAACACACATCATGGGCCCAGCTGTGTACAACCGACTTCCCAGTGCTGTTACAGGAGCCCACAGTCTGCCTGCATTTAAATATAAACTTAAACGCTGGCTTATTGAGCAAACTTTCTACAGCTACGACGAATTCGTAGTTAGTGTTAAGTTAAATTGTTCAGTTATAATTTATTATCATAAAATAATAGTTTATTCTATTAATTTAGCTATGCTATTATTAATTTGAATGTAAATTAATTAATTAAATACTCTTAGGTACCGACATAATTAGGTATCTATAAAAACATGACATGTAATTATTATTATGAATAAATGACTATTATGACTATTAACTGTAATAAATATATCTATGTAATGTATTGCTTGATGTATGTCAGTCATTGGAAGCACTAGCAGCCCGTCCCGGCTTCGTCCGGGTGGACATTTGTATCATTACGCTTTTTTATACCATGTTTTAGTATCGACCATTACAATATAGTACGTATTAATGTGGAGCAGAGAAATTCACGTCTTTGGTGGACACCGGCCTTATTTAAAACGAAATTAGTTTTTCCTCGAATAGGTATTTCGCTGCGCTTTGATCTTCAGCAAATTATTTTTATCTCAGTATTATAAAGATTTTTCACAAACTTTGAAATAAAAAGTTGTTTGAAACGATATTCAAATTAAAACATTCAAAAACATAAAAGACCACTCACAATAAAACATTTAGCCTCGACAATTAGTAAAACATTGTAAGAATCATTGTCACGTATAGCTTTACCAGATTTTCTTTGCCGGTGAGTAAAATCGTAACTTAAATGTTCCTTCAATATTTTCCGCTGATTCAAACAAAAAACTCGACACTAGCGCCGCTCCCAACCGAAGAACTAAGTTTGTAACATTGTAAAAAGAGGTCTTCCTGTCTCAAGCAAAGGTGTTAGGTTCTAATTGGCGACCTTTGCGTCGGTCCTCCTAATTGGAGCCTTCTTTGATACAATTTTTCGTTCAATCGTCAAGGAATATAAAAAGGCTGATTTCTGAGTGAGAGATTTCTTGAAATTTCTTTGTTTGTAAAAATAATGTACATATAATGTAACGTGAAAAAGAGAAATAAAAAGTAAGTAAGAAAATAATTTCTAAAATATCCGTCTTGGTTGCCGGATATATTAGACTAGTTTTCAACAAAGCGCAAAGCATTCATATTATAAAATATTATCTGTCAAAAGCATGACATCAAAGGTGAGATTACTTTTTGGAAATTAGGCTGACAGTAAGTATTACGTTCTAAAAAAACAGGACTTATAACAGATGTAACGAAATCTCAACGTTTTGAAGAGCTCAATTTGCCAAACGGTACAAATAGGCCCTTACAGTAACAAGCACCTTCAAAAAAGCATTGAGTACGAAAATTATTGTCCTCAAATAACGTTTTTTTACTTAACTTGTACCTTTGGCTTCGCTCACGGCAGGTACCGACGATACAAATGATATGTATCAAGCCAATTCCTAATATCCAGAAATGTAATGGGATGGCGACCTGCGAAAGACTGCAGGGAGATGCTGGATGCGTCAAGCTGAAGGCAGGGCGCTATACCATACTATAGATCTTTGCGAAAAATCATTGCCATTTTTTTTGAAAATGAAAATGAAAATGAAAATGAAAATGAAAATGAAAAAAATTTATTTCTTTAAGCTTACAAATAAGCACTTAGACACGTCATATATTATAGTTCACTTCAATTTTTTGTCCACCAGTGGAAGAAGTGAGAAGAAACCACTAGTATGTTCATAACTTATGTGTCTAGTACATTTGATTTGCTTATCTGTAAGTTGGTAGATTTTGAGTTGGAGCAAAACTCGTTCCAAGCTTTTTTATCTTCTAAGTAATCTGATATTTTGTAATATGCTTTTTTACAAAGAATATTAATTTTTTAATGCTGGACAATTCACACAGCATTATCTAGCCCCATGGTAAGCAGAGCTTGTGTTATGGGTACTAGATAACTGATATACATAATACAATATATTAAATAGATAGATATTTTTTATAATACATAGAAAACGACCAGAACACCCGGTACAAATATCTGCAGATCGTACACACAATTGTTCCGAGGCGGGAATCGAACCCGCAACCTCCTGCGTCGCAAGCGGACCTTCGCCCACCGCGCCACATCGGTCGTCAAATTTTACCATTGATACTAAGTTACTTTTGTTTTTTTTTTGCCGTTATTTTAGACTCGTCCCGCGGTTTCACCCGCGTGGTGATAGATTTTTTTGATAATATACAATATATCTTTATAAATTGTAGCCTATGTGTTATTCTGATGTATAAGCTATATTATTGTAAAGTTTCATTAAAATCCATTCAGTAGTTTTTACGTGAAAGAGTAACAAACATCCATCCATCCATCCACACTTACAAACTTTCGCGTTTATAATATTAGTAGGATAATGGTACGGAACCCTTCGTGCGATTCCGACTCGCACTTGTCTGGTTTTATTATGTGTGTGTAAAAATAAATTATTTTCTATTCTATGACTACATATTATCTGACGATCCATTCATGACGACCGATGTGGCGCGGTGGGCGAAGGTCCGCCTGCGAAGCAGGAGGTTGCGGGTTCGATTCCCGCCTCGGAACAATTGTGTGTACGATCTGCAGATATTTGTTTCGGGTGTTCTGGTTGTTTTCTATGTATAATAAAAAATATCTATCTATGTAATGTATTGTATTATGTATATCAGTTATCTAGTACCCATAACACAAGCTCTGCTTACCGTGGGGCTAGATAATGCTGTGTGAATTGTCCAGCATTATTTATTTATTTATTTATTTATTCTAGTATTTGGATTGCAGTCATTCAACTGGATTTGTTTAACAAATCATTTGATTGGCTCGAAGCTCGCCCGCGGCGCGTCCGACACGTTCGACTCAAGCTTTATCCAATTTTTGAAGCCATTTTGTTTGTTGATGCTAGTTTATTTAGTTTTATTTTTACAGTAATTGGAACTACAGCCGGGTAAAACCAAGTCGTAAAAACCTTGTCGTGCATTCATTGAATATTATCGTTATTACACGGCTAGAACTTTCGTAAAAAATTTCAGCTCAATTTGTTTAGTAATTTTGGCGTTGTAGTGACACACGTCTTCACGAACACAATACACGCATTGTTCGGGTAAACCGACCACGCAGCAGATATGCATTTAGCTGCGCTTCCAGTTGAACGCGTATTCGCTCGCGGTTGCCTAAATGTACTCAGTTCGCGATCGGCCGCCTTCGTCGCGGGTTCAAACCACATACCATTATACCATTTACCATAACTTTGGCGGCAGTAGTATTAAACCAGTAGTATATAGTGTCATGTGAATATAGTCCATACCATAAACCAGCGACTTTCCTTGACCACTAACCTACACCATACTACCTACCAACCTCAAAGGACGGTTTGGGGATCCACCAGTACCATCTACCACAACCCCTTTTCACGCATTTTTAGCAATTACTTTTAATAATTATGTTTTGTTTTAATTTTGTACTTGTTATGATTAAGCCAACTGTATGTGTGTGTTTTATGTGTCAAATAAATGATTTACTTTACTTGACTTTAAACTGTCAACTTTTTAATCTATAGATAGAAAATACTTTATTGCACACTTAGATATATCAGAAACTATGTATGTACAAAAAAGTTAAAATGTTGTTACAATTGGCGGTCGTATCGCTCAAGAGCGATCTCTAATAGTCTCTCTTTAATAGTAGGAGAGTAGATTCTGTCCCCTATATGCCTTTTTTATACAAACATTGCACCTTAACAGGTGCAATGAGAAACCACAAAATGTATGTACCTACTTATAGTACAGTTTACTGGTAGTCCTCCAGCACTAGGTTCTGAACCTCGGGGCGTCTTTGATTCTCCAAATACGCAAATGCCTGTTTCGCAAATCCGTCCCAAAAAAATGACCGTTTTTGTACCTACTCTAATTCGGGTAATATAGTACTAATTGGGGGAAACGAAACACGCAGTTATGAGGTGCAGAATTAAAATCAAAGAGGTAAAATAAGCCTCCTTTTTCGTGGGAGGTTAAATAGGTTTCATAAATGCAATTTGTTTAAAGGTTTGCAAGACGAGCACCCCTTATGTATAATCTTCTTTGCATAGGTTTTAATGTCAAAGTTTCCTTATAAAAATGTTATTTAATATGACCGAGATTGCGTCTTCAGGTAAACACGAGTTGGCACTAGAAACTTTCATTCTAGCTTATGTAAAGTGGCGTGATATAAGAATTATACTATGTTAAATATTTGTTACAAAAGAATTCTACGTGAGTTCTTCTGAAATATAAGCAAATTAGATCCACTTAGTATCTCACACAACAAATTAAACAGTTGAGCAAACTGCAGACTGTTGCAAATAATCGATTGGCAGCTAAACTGTTCTTTACTATAGTTCTTTGAATTTTAAATATAAAGTACAATTAGGTCACGAAAAAAAAAACTTAATTAAATGGAAACAATGTTTTTTTGTTTGATCCTCTATCTAGGCCCAATAGAACACCCTGTATATCATGAAATTATAATAGCTCTAAGCTACTTGTAAAGATTTGGGCAATATTTGTATTCAGATAGCAATCCACAGAGGATTAGGTAAATGCGTGAAAACTTACGAAAAACCCATGTTTACGAACAAACGTAATGGACTGAAGTTTATCAAGTAATAACGTTACGATAAGAGTGGCGATACAGGGGCGTTCCCATCCGTACTAATATTATAGACAAATAAATAATGCTGGACAATTCACACAGCATTATCTAGCCCCATGGTAAGCAGAGCTTGTATTATGGGTACTAGATAACTGATATACATAATACAATACATTACATTTATATTTTTTATTATACATAGAAAACGACCAGAACACCCGGAACAAATATCTGCAGATCGTACACACAATTGTTCCAAGGCGGGAATCGAACCCGCAACCTCCTGCGTCATCTTGAAAATCCTAAAAGCCTGAAATTTTTCGTGTGTTTGTCTGTCTATCTGTAACAGTGGAAAATTTGCTGGAGCATTTAATATTATATTGTATTGCAATATAGTACTACATCAACACCGTTCAATTACTTATATTTCAAATTAACTTTGGTTTTAAAACTTTGAAACTATCATGGTTATTAACACTAAAGTCATTTAAAACGGGATATTTACCATGATTTGATTTTTGAGTTATCCTAGGATAACTCAAGAATGGTTATTATGGTAAATATCCCGTTTTAAATGGCTTTAACTTTGGTTTTGTTGATCTTTCGAGGTAACGACCCATCGCCAGAACGTACCGTCGAGGTAGAGACAAGGTAATGAACATCGAGCTATCGTCATTCGAACTAGAGTACGAGACCCAGTTAAAATAGAATAAATAAAAATAAAAAAGCCATTATTCCATAACCTTATAGTAACAATAATAGTGCATAATAATTAATAAGTAAAAATAATAATTGCTTCTATACATAATATTCCTAATTTATGTCAAATCAAGTGAATTAATTGGTAAATAAATTTAAATTAAATTTAAAATACAATAACCTAGATTTAGAAATAAACTTGCATGCATTTAGTTACGAGTACATATTGATTTTGTATACACATAAACGAGACCTAGTTAGTATGCTATAACTTCTCGTATCGTTTGGGAAAAGTGATGTAGGCAAATAACCATGTATTAGACATATAAGAGATGAACATGCTAGTGGTTTCTTTTTCACTTCTTCCACTAGTGGACAAAAATTGAAATGAACAGTAAAATAAATTTTATTTGATAATAATTTAATGTATGAAATATGAAGAAATAAATGATTTTTGACTTTTGACTTTTGATGGTGGAGCGGAGTGACCCTGTATGGTGCACATAACGGTATCGGTAATGATAATGGGACGGGTGTGACAGTTATTAGGGGTCAACAGGGCTTTTTGTGATAAAGCTTTTGTTAAGCCTTAATACACAGAGATACAAAGATTGAGGGGAGTAAACATCGTTATCGTATGTAGAACTTCTTATCGGTCTCCGCGGAAGACCAACGCTATGGTACGATCTGCTCTACCATAGCACATGCTGAGTGGAGATCGATTTGTCAGTTTCTGTCTTCTGTTAATCTAAGTTTAATTTATAAAAAGTAAAAAGTAAAAAGATTTTTATTTTGTCAGAACAGAGACTCGTTCTGACAAAATAAAAATCTTTTTACTTTTACTTTCATCATCATCATCAGCCTATAGCAGTCCACTGCTGGACATAGGCCTCCCCCAATGAGCGCCATAGCGCCCTGTCTTCAGCTTGCCAAGACTTGCGAAAGACTGCAGGTAGATGCATCCAGCATCTACCTGCAGTCTTTCGCAGGTCGTCATTCCACCTGGTCGGAGAGCGTCCTACACTACGTCCCACTTTTACTTTAGGTACTTTACTTTATTGTCTCGATACACAAATTAAGTTATGATAAAACTACTAAAAAAATATATATAATATAATACAAAAATACTTTCTTATACACCAGTTCATTACAAAAAAAAACACTATTCGACATGTATAATGCACGGCCTTATCGCTAAGTAGAGATCTCTTACGGGCAATCTTAGGATGGAAAGAATTATGTCAATTTAAGAAATAATTTTATACAGGGTGTGTCAAGATTACTACCGAAAACTGAGGGGGTGCAATCAGACCATGATTTTGAAAATATTTAGCGAAAAAAAAACGCGAAAAATATGTTGACCCATCAACGTTCTTTTCATTTTTTTTCTAGGTACATACCCATAGCACAACACTATAATAACATATCTACCTAATTATGTAGTTTAAATAAGCAAAAAAATAATAAAATAAAAAAAACAGCAATGTATTCTAAAACGCTAACAGTCCGCCTCGCTTCGCACAGCTGACTCAGGTCAGTGCCCTGCCGCCGCCGGCGGCCGGTACCGACACGTGAAACTCCCGCGCCTACGAACTTATCTTTTCAATAAATAATTTGCAGGTAGGTACCAACGATTTAATAAGCGGCCATGCTCTTGAAAGCATACCAAGAATTTATTAGAAACATCAAAACTTAAAATACATTTTAATCTGTCTAAAGTAAGTAAGTAAAGTAAGTACCTACTTTTGTTAAAAGAACAGCTGACCCGCGTTTATTTTCAGAGGTCATAGTCCTGCCTACAGAATAGGTATATTGGCTTTCCTTTGAGAAGCGCCGCGCGAGCTCACCAAACCTTCCAACAAACAGGCCGCGGGCGCACGTGTAACGAACGCCTTTGACCTTTGCCGACATATTGCGAAAATGTAGCGTAAAAAGAAACTGAATCTTATGTCTGTGCAATAAGACTCATAATCATAAGAGTATGACAGAGACAGAGCAATGCTTGTCGGCGTTGGCGGCTTTTTTCAAAGGACATTATTTACCTAATTTCACTAATATTTTGATTAATTTGTTTTCATTTTCTTCAGTACGCGTTCATTATCCGCACTGAACACTTGCGCGGTGCATAAAAATTGCAATACGTTCGTGTTTTCTTCTGTTTTTTGAGTTTTTCTAACTAGGCAGCTTAGTTTAGTAAGTTTTCAGTTAGTTTTATTGTGTTTTAGTGTGTGTGTGTGTGTCTAGTGTTTTGTTTACTACGAGTTTATTATGTTTAGTGCGAGGGAGTATGGACAAATGGTTGTGTGCTACGGTGAAGCTAGAGGAAATGCGTCACGAGCCTTGCGCATTTACCGGGATAGGTATCCCAACCAGACGCATCCGTCTGATGCTAGATTCTTTACGGCTGCTTATCAAAGAGTTCAGAATAATGAACGTTTTACACCCCTAAGGCGCGGGGGTGGCAGAGGGGTAGGTGTTCTGGTGCAAGAACAGGTCGTGTTCCTCGGTCCACAATCAGCTGTGCCAAGAACGAGGAGGAGCTCAGTTCGAGCCATTTCTGATTCGACCTAGTCTGCATCGGAATTACGTAAGTACCTAACCTACATACATAGGTACCTATAACTAACTTACGGCATTTGCAAACTTACGTGTACGTACATTGCTGGCTAGCAAAACAAATAAAAATGTTTAAAAATTCATATCTCCAGCTAGAATTATTTTTTCGGAAAACGGTTTTTTTTATTGGTTTTGTTTTGGGGTGCTGCACCACCCCCCTTTGTTTTCGGTAGTGGTCCTGATACACGCTGTATAGTGGTGTAAATACTAGTTATAATTTCTCGTTTTGAAGGTTAAATAAATAGTATAAAAAATATTATTGACTAGCGGCCCGTCCCGGCTTCGCCCGGGTGGTCATTTGTTTCAGGTATTTCTTTTATTATTCTTTTATTATTTTTCTCTTTTTTTCTCTCCGTAAGAACCATCCTCATACTTCAAAGAATATTCTAAGCAAAGAATTAGCGAAATCGGTTCAGCTGCTCTCGAGATTTGCGCTTAACACATTCAGCGATTCATTTTTATATTATTAGAATAATTTATTTATTGAGATAATAACATCATAACAGGTAAGTAATTATTATAAAAACAAAGAAGAAAGTAGAAAGATAAAGTTTTCAGATGTTTGGCTAAACACACAACCAAAAAGTATTAAATTGATTATACAAAAAGGCACTCTAGACTAGACCTAATAAAACATGATTTTGCTTGCTAGCTAGCAGGCTAGCTTACAAGTTTTTATCCAAGTTGATAACCGCTAGAGCCTCGGGTGAAGTTAGTTACATAAAATGGGATACCTAAAGTGGTTTTACAGCGTTTAGCGCGACAGCAAACAACTGGGTTACTTATATATAGGTATATTAGTTTTGTATTTTTAACATTTATATATATTTTTTTTTTAAAGTATTCATGTTATGTTCATATTAGATTATCTTTGGTACACCCCCTGCCTTTCTTAAATTCACATAATTATTACCATCCAAAGGTTGTCTGGAAGAGATCGCTTCTACGCGATAAGGCCGCCCATTGTACTTGTCGCATGTAATGTCCTTTTTAATGATCTGTATCTGGTGTACAATAAAGTATTGTATTGTATTACAAAGTACAGTTTTCTTAAAGATAGGATACATAAGTTATACATACAATAGTGTAAACCATTACAAAGATGATGCTTTGTATTGATTAGCTTATTAGAAGAGAAGAGAGCTGTGCGTCCATTGGAATCGAATCGGATCGGAATCGAATCGTATCGGAATCGGATCGAATCGAATCGGATCGGTATCGGATCGGAATCGAATCGGATCGGAATAGAATCGAATCGGATCGGAATTGAGCACGCAGCGTAAAGATTTATCAGCTCTCTTCTCTTCTAATTGCATATTGTAGAAAGAGATGCCCTATACGATTGTTTGTCTCAACTCAGAAGGACAACAGACTGACCCTGTTCTGTTATTAAAGCTATCTGACAGGATCAAGCTGAAATGAACTTTTTTGCGTTGCAGCTAGAATCCAAAATGTATTTTTCCCATGCCCAGAAAGATAGTCATGTGAGATCAATGTAGACAGGCCGATAGTTTAAACAACGTAGATGCATTACTAATTTCTAATTAGTTTAGTAGATTGTATGTATGTACAAACAGCAGTTCAAAACAACCTCGTCATAGTAGAGATGCATGCTTGCATGCATGATGAAAATAATGCATGCTTACATATTTTTATCTTATTTCTTTTTTTAAATTATTATTTACTTTTAAATTCATTTTGTATTTGCTTTACATAAACTGCTCTTTGATCATGCTGTGTACATATTTAGGGATACAGTCTAGTTTTAATTATTGTTTCTAGTTGAATAATATTTGATTGTATTCTGTTTTGTGTGCCAAATTAATAAATAAAGAGCGCTCATTAACTGTCGAAGGGCAATCGTCGAGTGAGTCATCCTAAAGCGACAAGGTCCTTAGTACACCTACATCAAGTACCTCCATAAGCAGAAGGTATACGAAAGCTTTTTAAACTTTAGGACCATAAACAGTTGTCATGCTGTCACAGCAATTAAACCTTAGCATTTTATAGCCATCTTAAGTGCAGTGTTTAAGTGCCCCAGTGTTCGTTATATACCTACGTAAAATATATAAAAACACTTAAATGTTTCAATTATAGAAATCAAGCTAAATTTAGAAAAAATACATGAATTCAAAATAATATAATTAATAAATGATTAGCATACCCCCCTTGGGGAGGTTTGCATGCACGTTAGGGGGGGGAGTAGCCATGTTAACGACGGCGGTTCGGTGATCGCAGTGTAGCAGTAGGAGGTTGCAAATACACAGAAGGACGCTGCTGAAATTCAATGCTATATTTGAACATTCAAATAAAAAATAACGAATAAATACACAAATAGATAGTTAGCTCTAGCCTCATTATTCCCGTTTGCATAAAATATACTATCATTTAGATTAGACATTATGCATTTTTACCTTAAAATAAACAGCGCATTTATACTATACTAGATACGCCCCACGGCTTCGCCCTCATGGAAATCTATGTGTCAAATGGTTTATAAAACCTTTCTCTTGAATCACTCTATCTAGCCTTATCTATTAAAAAAAGGCATCAAAATCCGTTACATAGTTTTAAAGATCTAAGCATACATAGGGATAGACGACAGACAGCGGGAAGCGACTTTGTTTTATACTATGTAATGATGATACACTGTATCGGTATGTCAAGACGAGCCTTATTTTCGCAGGATCTATCTTAGCTTTCCAAGTAGAAGACATGGTGTGACTCAAGACTCAATGTATTGAAAAATAATTGAGTTCCGATCGAAATCACAAGCCTCCTCGTAAAATATGCAATAAAGAATATCGGATGGAAATGAGTAGGTGACTTATTGTTTTCTTTTCTCTCTCTGTCTCTCTCTCAAGCATTTTAACTCACTTGAAAATAACGGAGATACTCAAAAACTATAAACAAAATCGATAAGATCGATGACAAGTAGAAAACTGTAATTCGATTTAAGAATGGTAAAAGAAAATACTCTTTGCTCACCGCACCACAATTTCCTTTTGAATTTACGCAGGAGGTTTTAACTAGGTTGCTTCCATTCGTCCACGAACGAGTTTCAAAACGTTTGTAACCTTTTTTGTTAAACTAAAATGAGTTACTTACCTAATACCGGACGAGGTAAAAAGTCGAATGTTTCACACGATAGCAGTGTTTAATTTTATTTTAAAGCCTTTTCAATAATGAATACCTATCGGCACGTTTCTCAAAAAACTGTAAAGAATATTAGATTTTTGAGTTTTCCAATATTTCGGCACAGTTTCATGCGCCATGATCACGAAAAATCAAATCATGGTAAATATCCCGTTTTAAATGACTTTAGTGTTAATTACTATGAAAGTTTCAAAAGTTTTATTGTAACGAAAGGGCTTTAAATGTATATCATAAATTCACTAAAGATGTTTTAATTTCAGAAATGAGACTCTCATTCACAGAACCTAACGCTGCCGCAATAAATTAGAATAAGGGTTCACGCACTTAGCCGGTGTATTTTTAATGACTACGCCCAAGTTTATAATATTCACCTCGTTAAACAGTTTTTCCAGGTCTCAAAGTTCCCGACAACAGGTGCACTTAACTTGTGAACTTAGCGGCGTAACTTTAGCTCTTGTTAAGTTATTGATATTTTACCAGGCTACTTGTTGCTAAATTGTTGGAAACTATTTTAATGTAATTGAGCGTCTGGGGTGGGGGAATATTCTGTCTTGACAATAACAAAATATCTAGATCGGATAGGAAAGTAGGTAGTTTATTTAACAGGGATTTTAATTAATTTCAGTTGTTCTTTTACGCACAAATTGATCTAATAAAAATAAGAACTCTACAAGATCATGCCTACATTTGGCAGTATAAAATATCTTGTTTTGTCTGATAACTGATATTTTGCAGTCGTATCTACCTGATATCTACGCGTACCGCTATTTTTCCAAAGGTTGTGAAAGATCGCTTTCTGATTTTATCATTAAAAACTGTAACAAAAATGTATTTGACGTATTTGTCGTGTATTTGACGTGTATGACGACCGATGTGGCGCGGTGGGCGAAGGTCCGCCTGCGACGCAGGAGGTTGCGGGTTCGATTCCCGCCTCGGAACAATTGTTTGTACGATCTGCAGATATTTGTTCCGGGTGTTCTGGTTGTTTTCTATGTATAATAAAAAATATCTATCTATGTAATGTATTGTATTATGTTTATCAGTTATCTAGTACCCATAACACAAGCTCTGCTTACCATGGGGCTAGATAATGCTGTGTGAATTGTCCAGCATTATTTATTTATTTTTTAACTAGTATTTTTTTTTTTTTTAACTAGTATTTATTTCAAATTATGATGGCACATTTACAATGTGTGTACCACATAACTGCCAACCTAAGTTGCATACTTTATGCCCATATTTTTTTCGCAAATAGTGCCTTTCCTTTGTTAATTATTACAACTTTGTATCATAAGGATAGTAAATTTGTTGAATTTTTAAGTTTTGCTCATTATTTACTAGTTTACCTTTGTAATTTTGAATTTTTGCCATGACTGTGGTAAAAATTCAAAATTAGGTAGTGTCCTATGAGTCCTTAAATAATAAAGCACTTTGTTTCAAATAATGAAGCACTTTGAGTTTTTTTTATATTTTTCGTGATTGTTTTTGCGTGCTTAAACAAAATACACTTAATAATACCACATAAGTAGACCCTAGGCCAAAACAGCCCTTCCACTAAATCTTACATGATTTCTGAAAGTATTTTTAGAATTTCCAAATCGAGTTCCACCTCTAATACGTGATCGTATCAGGCCCATACATCAGTCCCACTCATGGGCCGTGGGCGGCACAAACCGCATTCAATTTCACAATTCGGGACTACGCTGAACATTTCTCACTGTCAGTTTTTAACCCGATTTGTAGGTTCATTTTAGGTACTAACTGGTCATGAGTTTTGCGACCTCGGTCGGATTTCGCAATTACATTTCCGTTTAAACTAATAGTATTATTTTTTTATGCGTCTGTGAGCTAAATAAACCTGCTATGATATGTAAATATTCCTTTTTGGTACTCTACGTTAATCTGGAAGGAGGGCGTTGTTGTCTGCGACACAGTTTTTAAACATCTGGAGGTGCTGCAGATGACGTTGTTTTTTATTTTTAACTATTTTTATAGTAAGCATTGGTTTAGTTTCGTAATAAACGATTATAGAATAAAACCTAAAGTAAACCTATAGTATTTATTTTAATTATTTAAATAGGTGGAAGGTGCCTCAAGGTGCTTCTAGAAAAGTTTTCCCCGTGGCGGTCTGGCCCTGCCAAGTGTCAGTGATATAATAATATGATTATGTATAAATATTACGAATCTTCGAACATTATAGAACGCAAAAATAATCAATGAGTCCACAAAAAATCCACATCTCAAATAAATAATTCACCACGTAGCTAAAGGAACACTTTAAAGAATTGTGTGTGGTACCTACGTGATTGTTGTCAAAATGAGATCCGCCTGGACTTCCGGCTGTCCCTGGGGATCGGGGATAATTGTCCGATTTCACTTTAATGCGGGCCCTCAAAGTGGTCGGTTCAATATTTTCTCTATAAAGAGATGGTAGATCTTAGGTATTAACTTCATAAGGATCTAAAGATAGAGCTACGTTTGTGGTATTGTATAAATTATTAAAACGAAAGAGATGATTGTTGTTTTCTACAATTCTTTGAAATAGTCAAACAACAATCATGAAAATAAGTGACTGTTTAGAAAACAGGCTTCGAAATCTTACATATATTATCAGGTAATACCAGGTGACCCAGCGAACTTCGTACCGCCTAACAGTCAATATTCGACAGTTACGAAACCAATGAACTTTTTGTACGTTCTTTTGTTTTATTTTATTTTGTCAATATTCCAATGTGTTTAATACGTAGTTATTCTGCTATTCGGGACGGAGACAAATACAACAAACCGAAAATCACGAAAACCGACAAACAAACATAAAAAATATCTATGTAAATGTTTTCTATAGGTATTAAGTATATCAGTCATCCATCTAGTACGCATACACAAGCGGTGTGAATTGTCCAGCATTGTTTATTTATTATTTATATCATCATCATCAGCCTATGTTAGTCCACTGCTGGACATAGGCCTCCCCCAATGAGCGCCATAGCGCCCTTTCTTCAGCTTAATGATGACTGAGAACTTGAACTTGTACTTAAAGAAATATAAAGAGAAGAAAAATAAAGTAGTAATAGGTTAACCGATTTATAATGCAATGACATGAAGTGGGCTGTTCGTAGGTTCGTAGGTACACACTTAGATACAAACTACTAAAATCACAAATAAGTCAAATATATTTGCTCCATGCAGATTAAGAAGGAACCTACGAACAGCCCACTTAATTTCAAACTGACAACGATGAACTGTATTAATAATATACAGTGAGTGATAAGTACTATTTATTTCCCGCGCTCGTTCGATATACAGCATAGGCGATGGTTGTTATCTAATTTCCCGCTTGTTATCTTGCTACGTAGATATCTGACAATGGCGTACATGGTTTTAAGTAGGTAACCATAACTACGTAGATTGCTAGAATGTGACTATACAGTGACGAGGTGGGCGAAGGTCCGCCTGCGACGCAGGAGGTTGCGGGTTCGATTCCCGCCTCGGAACAAATGTGTGTACGATCTGCAGATATTTGTTTCGGGTGTTCTGGTCGTTTTCTATATATAATAAAAATATATATCTATGTAATGTATTGTATTATGTATATCAGTTATCTAGTACCCATAACACAAGCTCTGCTTACCATGGGGCTAGATAATGCTGTGTGAATTGTCCAGCATTATTTATTTATTTATTTATACATAGTAAATATAACAAAGCTGCATCCCGCTGTTTGTCTGTCCCCATCTATGCTTAGATCTTTAAAACTAAGCAATGGATTTGGATGCAGGTTTTTTTTGGTATAACTTACCTTTGCTACTTTTCGCGATCTCTTTTACTTTATATTAGGTAAAGACTTTACGAAAGGTTTTGCGACGATTGCCCTTTTTTAAGTAGTACAAAATAATAATATTTTGACCAGCAACGTCTCCAATCGGGGGGACGCTATGCCGCTCATTCGTGGAGGCCTATGTCAAGCGTGGACTATTATTACCTATAGGTTGATGATGACTTAGGGAGGTAGTTGCATAAGGTGCGTTGCGTAGTATGATGAGTGGGTAAAGTGACCTTTATAGGTAACATTACCCACTCATAATATCCAGGCTAATACCAGAACCTAATACTAGCAACGCGAAATCATAAAAGCGGTCAATAATATGAACGGTACGCGTGCGCCATCTAGTTTGCCATTGCTCTCCTAGTCGTTTCTGTTCTGATTTTAGGTACTTAAAGCGACTAGAACGTACGAAAAATATTTTGAAATTTACTTTATTTTGGTCATAATTATCATGCAATGGTCTTTAAATCACTTCTAGTTCAAGTGCCTTGTTTAATATTCCTGTTCTGAGACTTCCAAATTTGGAAAATCATAAGTAAGAAAAGAAGAGTTCATTGAATTTAAACAAATTCAATGAACCAGATTCAAATAATCCGTCATTACAAAACAAAACAATGTATTTGGTCCTCTAAGCCTGAGAGTTCAGTCAATGCCTGAAATTAAACTACCTTGAACGTCATTGACTCAGCAATGAAGCGATTTTACCTTATACCTCGTAAAGTTTCACTAATCCCTTGAAAACTTATGATTTATTCTTCTTCAAAATGTTCATTCCATAAAACATTGACATCCCCAAAGTCAACAAATCAAAAATATCGCTGCTAATGCAGAAACTTTTAACAGTGTTTACCCAGTATCAGAGGTGGCAACCCCAGGTATATTCAGTTAGAAAGTCTATTTTGAGCTTAGCAAAGTATTTTGTGTCAAAATTTAGGAATTATATTACAAAAGCTTTTGCCTGTGACTTTGCAGACGCAATTTACTTTTCTCTTTTTTTTTAAATCATATTTATAGTTAAGGACTTTTACTTCGTAAAGTAAGCCAGTCCTATCATATCCTAAACTTATAACTAACAAACACAACAAATAAACAGCTAAATAAAAACATATAAATTGTGGCTATTTTTAAAGGGAGTCACTGAGGCATAAAAATTTCCTTCTCCTGATTCCTTCTACCACCTTGCCAAATTTGATCAAAATCCGTTCAGCTGGATAATCGTAAGAAGATAACAGGCAGATATATAGATACATACAAAAGTTTCTCTGGCATATTTTGTAACTAGTATCTTCTGGCGGCTTCGCACGCGTTGATCTAGATCCGTTCAGCTGCGTAGATACACACAAAAGTTTCTCTCGCATATTTTGTATCTATGGAAACGTTCAAAGGTTATTTCTATACAATGCCAACTGTTTTTTGGGATAAAAAGTAACCTACTTTTGATCCCAGGCTTAGAACTACATCTTTGCAAAATTTCAACCTGATCCGTTTAGTAGTTTTAGCGTGAAGAAGTTATAAACATTAATCCATACATCTGAACATCCGAACTTTCGCATTTACAAAATAAATGTGATGTTATATAGTAATTTGGATTCAATTTCGCAAATAATAAATTGGAAATTATATCTGACTTAAGTCTGAGTCACTCCAATTTATTTTTCATCATCAGCCTATAGCAGTCCACAGCTGGACATCGACCGGCCTCCCCCAATGAGCGCCATAGCGCCCTGTCAATCTCTTCCTAACTATTTATTATTCATTGTATACTTAAGCTACACGTGCCTACACTTTACCCAAACGACAGGTTTTACCTTAACTGTTTGTATATTTTTAATGTTTTTTACTTTTAAGTCGTCTCGGCTCGTTAATGCAGTAAATAAACCACTGCCCGCCACTTAACTTCACGTTGATTGCAGCGCCCTCTGGATTAAAAACAATCTGTTAAACAAGATTCGAGAACTTTTATCTGAAAGATTAAAATGTATATTTGTAAGGAACATTTTAGAGTGCTAGTTTGTGACCGTGGCTTTGCAAGCTTTTTTGGTGGTACACCTTTTGTTCGTTTTAGAGATTTATTAAATCCAATTCAATTAAATTAATAAATAATGCTGGACAATCCACACAGCATCGTCTAGCCCCGAGAGGTAAGCAGAGCTTGTGTTATGGGTACTAGACGACTGATATATTTAATACAATAGATTACATCGATGGATCTTACCTCTGTGGCGCGGTGGGCGAAGGTCCGCCTGCGACGCAGGAGGTTGCGGGTTCGATACCCGCCTCGGAACAACAGCATCTACCTACAGTCTTTCGCAGGTCGTCATCCCACCTGGTCGGAGGGCGTCCTACACTACGTTTACCGAGTCGTGGTCTCCACTCAAGAACACGTTTGCCCCACGTTTTGATTAATTATATCTTTTTTTTATTGGCCGTTATGCCTCAGTCGTAAAATAAACCGCTTTCACCTATCAAACAGAGTCGAGAAAGTAATTGACCTTTTAACAAGCTTTACCCTAAACTACCTATTTATCGAGAAACCTAAATGAGGTAATTTTATAGGTTTTTTGAATAGGTATGCTCCGCAACTACAGCCGATGATAAATAAATAAATAATGCTAGACAATCCACATAGCATCATCTAGCCCCAAGCTAAGCAAGCTTGTGTTATGGGTACTAGTTTCTCCGTCATTCTCCGGACCGATTTGAAAAATTATGAAGAACAAGCTCTAATTAATTTGAGGCTAAATAATGCTGTTTGAATTGTTCAGTATTATCTATCTCGCGTGGTGGTCCCAAAAAAAATATTCCCTAGGTAACTCAAAATTCAAAAAAAGAGGCGATGTTATAACTACTTATACTAAAAATTACATATTTTTGTATATACACAATACTAAATAATTTAATTTTAGACTGGACATGTCACCCCGGATCCCGAGGTGGTCCCATTAACATTTTATTCTGGAGAGTTAAGTATAAAAAATTTAATAGAGTAATAGTATAAACTTAAAAAAAATGTAAATACCCGAATTTGAAGTAAGTTTTTAGTTTTATTTTTAAACATTCAATTAGATAGGTACGTGAATGAAGTCGTAGGCACAAACTACATTTTTTTTTTATTTAGCCTGTTTCGTCCCACTGCTGGGCAAAGGCCTCCCCCAAATCTTTCCACAATAAAATATTTATTCGTTCAATTGGGCCTACGATTTTAACACAATTTAAACAACACAAAAAATACTACAACTAGACACATAAATCAATATTTTTCAGTTTATAATATTTTCGGATATATATATATATATTTTCGGATGTTCTGTGATCAATACAGTAAGTCTACCTTCAAATTTAAATAACAATGAGAACCTACGTCATGCAAGATTTCACACGTCAGCCCTGAACGGGGCTCAGCCCTTTAAATTCATTAATATGTCAACAAACCAAAAAATGTTGTTGCTCTGTCACACATCCTACTAATATTATAAACGCGAAAGTTTCTGAGGATGTTTTAGCAGTTATCATAAAAGAGTTTCTCCCACGGAGAAAACACAGCACAGACAGTCATGGCCATCATGTCAAGCATTTTTCGGTGAACGAGGTCCAGCAGTTCTATACGAGCACATTAAGAGCCTCGATCGGAACCAGTTCTATACAAGTAAATTAATAGCCACGATCGGAACCAGTTCCGTACAAGTAATTTAAAAGCCTCGTATGGAACCAGTTCTGAAACTCCGGTTCTGTAGACGGCCGAAGGGGTTTGTTGTCTCTTTCACGCAAAAACTACTGAATGGATTTTGATGAAACTTCACAATAATATAGCTTACATATCAGAATAACACATAAGCTACAATTTATAAAGACATATTGTACACAAGCAGATCTGACAGACGTTGTCCTGTCTTAACTATGAATATTGATTTCGAATTGGTTACATCCTCTTTGACGTTATTTGCAGCACGCATTCTGTCAATGTTATGTCAAACGCCATAAGGTTACCTGCATCAAAAAGTTTAAATTGTAAAAGCGCTATGGTTACATTAGAAATAATTAGTAAAATTAAATACAGTTTCATAAATGCAGTAAACTACAAATTTAAATAACAAATCCTCGCTCGGTAGCACTATTTCCAAAATACTACAAAATAGGCATGAAGACTGATTTTTAGAAACGACACCGAAATATTTTTAGACATCTACTGAAAACGAAATAAATCATATATCTGCATAAAAATTAAAAATTGGATTTTGATAGAAAATTTTACTTTTAAAAAAGAATTTAAATTTCCCTCTAAAATGCTACGATACTATGATGTCACCAATGCACGATCATTTGACGATATCGAATGACCATCGTTTTTCAGGAGTAGAAATTCAGACCTTATCAACTTTACTCTAGATATTCTGTGCAATAGTATATTATGTATCTATAGGTATATATACCTATAGATACATAATATACTATATAGGCTCTGATAGGTATTCAACGTGCCATGGCTGATTACAGTATTTTTAGTTTTATTTTATCAAAATAATTATTAATCTAGATCTCGTATATAAAAAATATAATACGTGTTATGTTATCTATAGCTCATTTACAATAAGGTAAATACATAATTTTGGCGATTTTTCATCCATATTGCGTTTATCGTTTTTGTTAGCCAATAATAGTAGGAACTCTAAAAATTTTTGAGTTATCCATATTGGATAACTCTAAAATCAAATCATGGTAAATATCCCGTTTTAAATGACTTTAGTATTAATAACCAGGATAGTTTCAGAAGTTTAATTACTCTAATTAGGTGAATTATACTACAAATTGGCCGAAACGAAACTAGAAATAAAATAAATAAATAATGCTGGACAATTCACACAGCATTATCTAGCCCCATGGTAAGCAGAGCTTGTGTTATGGGTAATAGATAACTGATATACTTAATACAATTCATTATATAGAAAAATATTAATAGATAAATAATTATAAATATATAATAGGCCCCCATAGCCGCAAAGCAATGTCTTGTGTCGAAAACCAAGTTCCACTTTGGATCGCAAAGCCACGGAGTAGCGATTTATAATAAAATTCTTTATTCACTTTCCTCATAACTTCAAACCAAACCTAATTAAACATCAAATAAACATGGAAAAGCTGTTTTTATTCGCCCGTAAAGTTAGCATTTCGTCGAGCGGCGAAGGTAAGCGTTGCCTATAAAGAACTGATATAAAACGACCGGTAACATCATGATAGTATTTTGGTTTACTGCTGCCAAAGACTTGGTGATTTGAAGATGATTTTATGGAGCGAATTGGCGTTTAAAGGACTTTTGAACGTTAGTCATGATCTTTTGGAAGATACTTCTAGTACAAAGATTATTACTGTAGATCATGCACCGAGCGCTCGAATCAATTTGACGACCTCTGTGGAGCGGTGGGCGAAGGTCCGCCTGCGACGCAGGAGGGTTCGATTCCGCCTCAGGTAAATTTTTTGTACAATCTGCAGATACTTATTCCGGGTGTTTTGCTCTTTATCTATTTGTATTAAAAAATATATATTTATCTATGTAATCTACTGTATTAAGTATATCAGTCATCTAGTACCCATAACACAAGCTCTGCTTTGCTTGGGGCTAGATGATGCTGTGTGGATTGTCCAGCATATTTTTTTATATTTATTTATGAAATCAGTGTCTTACGTCACGGGGGTCATTGAATCCCGTGAGCAACTCATGATTCTAGAATAACTCACGAGAAGTATAAAAAATATGTTACTCCAATTGCCCAGCGACCCGAACAAGTATGAATGTCCATTAATGATATCGCCGTTTTGTATCTTGTATTATTGGTTTGTATTTTAGTTATAATGTATTAACAATTCATCTAATTATTATATAATATCTGCGTATTTGAGGGCTAGATAATGCTGTGTGGATTGTCCAGTATTATTACGTAGCATGGTACGCCGTAGCTTGAATTAATTCATTAATTAATTAACACTTTATAATATATGATAAAATAACCTTATATCTAACCTTAATCTAATATTACACATTAAAAGTACATTAGGCAGCCTTATCGTTGACAGCGATTTCTCCCAGGCAACCTAGGGATGGAGAAAAAGACTTGCCTTGCCTTGACTTGACTTGTGGCTTGCTACGACGTAGCAAGCTACGACGCGCGAAGTTGTAGAAGTAAACATATTGGATTGGGATTTTTGATCGTTTCTCTTATAAAAACTCGTCAGGCTTTGCCACATTATTTGACAGTAATATTCATGAAATTTTCAGAAAGTGAATACATTATTATTGCTGGGCTATCAGTAAATCTGTAAAAACGTTAAGAGACACCGGTAAACGCTTCTAAAAGGTGGATGGATACTCTAGAAGCGGGTTCTGCACCTTTCCGCCGCATTTGACTAAAAGCGTTTGGTTATAAATAATTCATTGGAGACAGAACTATTCTTATTCAATTATGTACGTTACGAGACTCGGATCATTGAAACTTGCCTTTTTCTTGCTGAGACGGGAAACCACAATAATTGGACTTAAAATTCTAGCATTCGTTAGACCTGGTCCTCCTTCCTTCCTCCTTCCGTTAATTCACACTCATTTGTTTCGATAAATACTGATTTATCGCAACAAATAGTAATAAAATCAACAATTAAAACAAATAAATCAATAGTATGTAGGAAGGGGTATTAAAGTCATTTAAAACGGGATATTTAACATGATTTGATTTTTGAGTTTTCCAATATTTCCCGTTTTAAATGAATTTAGTATTTATAACCTGTTTGTTTCGATAATTTAATTTGCCATACTTATACCAAATAACATACATCTGTGAACATTTATATTTAGTACTAGCGGCCCGTCCCGGCTTCTCCCGGGTGGTCATTTGTTTCAAACAATTTTTTAAATTTTTCTCTTTTTTCTCTCCTTAAGAACCATCCTCGTACTTCAAGGAATATTCAAAATAAAGAATTAGCGAAATCGGTTCAGCTGCTCTCGAGATTTGCGCTTAGCAACACATTCAGCGTTTCATTTTAATATTTAGATAGATAAACGTTCGATGCTACCAGCTCTAGATTTTAGCAGTGTTATTCATAAACGGCGTAACTTCACTACCCACCAAAATCTCCATTAAATTTTCAAGTGATGATGAAACCGATGTGGCGTGCGTCCACTAGTCTACAAGGGTGCGAAATTGATGAAGAGTTTAATTTAGATACCTTCTCGAACCCTTAATTCAATTGATAAATTACTGGGGTTTGTAATATTCGAAGATATGATTAATAGCGGAAATCATATTATAGAAGGCTTAATTAAACTTTTTAATAGGTTGAATAATTGGCACGTTATTTGTTTTTTTTTTCTTCTGTACTTACCCTATTATTATTGTAATCAGTTATATTATTTGCGTACTACAAGCGGAAACTGTGTTAGCTTCATTTACTCATATTTTAAATGTACTATTAATTGTAGCATAAGGTTTTTGTTTCACAAATATATAAAAAAAAATGTTTTGTTGAAATATTGTATAAATAAAATAACCCTATATTGAGATTGTAAAACCTGTCATGATATTTGTTTTTGAATAAATAATCAAAGGACAAAAACAAATTAGAAGTAGTATTCACAATTGTAACATTTGAGGTTACTGCATACTGTCGTACACAAAAGATCTAAACGTACAGACAGCGGAAGCGACTTCTTTTTATACTATGTAAAGAAGATGATATGCGATAAGATTCGGCCATATCTCGCGAAGAATCGACGGCCGCTGGGGCAAACGTGTTCTTGGGTGGAGACCACTTCTCGGTAAACGTAGTGTAGGACGCCCTCCGACCAGGTGGGATGACGACCTGCGAAAGACTGCAGGTAGATGCTGGATGCGGCAAGCTAAAGACAGGGAGCTATGGCGCTCTTTGGGGGAGGCCTATGCTCAGCAGTGGACTGTTATAGGCTGATGATGATGATGAAAGAAGATAAAGATTTATCAAATCATACGTCACAATTTATAGTTTATTACTGCGAGTATTATTATGTGTGTAATTAGGGTTAACTAACTGTTTGTTTATTATTCTGTAATGGTTGATCATAATCATAACCTATGGTTAAAGTGTATCTTGGTAAATTATGCCCTAGTGGCCTACAAATACAATCCATTTCCGTAAACTTAGGTTTTGGCCGAATGATGTGATATGCTATTTCCGTTCAACTTACTGTATTAACAACTAGCTGTTTCACCCGCGTTAAATTCAAATTTCTAAATTTTAATATAGCCTATGTTCACCGCGGATAGTGTAGCATCCCAACGGTGAAAGAATTTTTCGAATCGGTCCGAGTCCGAGTAGTTTCGGAGCCTATTCACAAACAAACAAACAAAAAATCAAACCTTTCTTCTTTATAATTTAAGTATAAAAGAGATTTACCATCAAGTAATAGAATAGAGAACAAATAAGAACTAGTATGTAGTATTGAAACAGTTCGTTAACTGCAGACTGTTGCAAACAATCTACAGGTTGCTCAACTCATCATCATCATCAGCCTATAGCAGTCCACTGCTGGACATAGGCCTCCCCCAATGAGCGCCATAGCGCCCTGTCTTCAGCTTGCCGCATCCAGCGTCCTGACCTGAGGTCAGTTAGTATAGTTTGCCCCAGCGACCGTCGATTATTCGTTAGATATGGCCGGCCGACTGCCACTTCAGCTAGCTAATTCTTAGAGCCATGTCGATAAAATTTGGGTTCTCTGTTGGATGTATTCGTTGCGAATCGGTTGCTCAACTAATCCAAAACTATACCGACTGCTACTAGACCGACGACGCCACTTATTTTGTAGCGTTTCAGAGTGGAATAATGATAGGTTGTAAAAATTATAAATTCAAAAAAATACAGCTTACCTGCTATTGAAAATTCGTGGTTTTGACTGTAATGTAAGGCTTGATGATTACAGTTCAGGCTCATCCTCACAAAAACATGTTACACGATATTTTTTGCAAAAATATGGACGGGTGTTGTTGGTATAAAAATTTAGCTTCGTTATTATGTAGAGTTTACGATAATTCCCGACCCGATATGTAGACAATACTTTGTTACGATTTGGTGTTGAATCTATGAGAATTGGGGGCGATAGCTTGCGTCGAGCCTAAATTATACTTTATTGTAATATTCGGAGAGCTTGTGGGCAACACCACGGAAAATATTCAAATGTCACGCTTTTGGGTCAGCTAGGTATTGTTTCACAGATCATTATTAGGACTATATTATGTTTTCCTTCTAAGCGAAAAAATATATCTATATAAAAATATGCTACATTATTATATTAGAAATATAATCATTATCATTTGCTTTAAGTTTACAATATAATCACATTTACAGTGTCACAGATTCTTTATTGAAAAGGAAAATGAAAAGTTTTTTATTTCTTTAGGCTTACAAATAAGCACTTAGACAGGTCATATTATTTATTAATTCATTATTATCAATTAACATTATTTTATAGTTCACTTAAATTTTTTGTCCACCAGTAGTGGTAGAAGTGAAAAAGAAACCACTAGTATATTCATAACTTATGTGTCTAGTACATTTGATTTGGCTATCTGTAAGTAACATAATTAACATAGATAGTTGTCTTGGTGGTGGTACATTCATATCTAAAATATATGTAAGAATTTTCCTTAACACACTTATTAATTAAACAATATAAATTAAATTCATTATTAGTTAAAACAAGAACCTATTCATTCGAAGTACCTACCTACCGTGCCAATCTTCAGTAAATTGCTAATTCAGGAAGGATAAAATCGTCTCTTTTAATTTTTTTCGCTTCTCCAAGTAAATATTTTATCTTAGGATTTTCTTAAAGATATGGATACAATGAAGTAAGTGTCTGTCTCTGATCTTAAAAGTAATGTACTAACTTGACTGACTTTGTAATGTGGATGGAACATAAATCCAAATCCAGAAGGTTGCCTTAACTCGCTCTGATTTATGACTTTTTAACTTAACGGTCACTTACTAAGAAAGTAAGTTAATGAAGGTAGCTCTAACTTTGAGATGTCCAGGTTCCGAGTTCACTTAAGTTTATGGACTTCTAACTTAGTTAAGAACAACATTTTGTTTGATACAAAACTGTTGACAGAAGAGGTTGCCGTTTTGATTCTTGCCTCGGGTCAAATGTTTGTTTGAGTTGCAGATATTTGTTCCGGGATATTTGTTCAATGAGTTTTTGAGTTTTGTCCATCTTAATAAGAAATATCTATGTTATTTATCGTGTCATCTAGTACGGGTGGACTGCCCGTACACCAGGCACTGTTGTGACCGCCACCTTTCCAGCAATCCTTTTAGTTTTTAAGATTCTCTTGTATATTTTCTGATATGAGTGTAATATGCTTGAAATAAATACTTTTTATTTATTATTATAACACAAGCCCTGCTTAGCTTGGGGCTAGATGATGCTGTGTGATGTGATGATCGGCCTGTCCAGCATTTTATTATATCCATTGTAATTATTTTTAAACTATCAAGGTTATTAATACAAATAATAGGATATTAACCATGATTAGGTTTTTTTTGTGAAAACTCAAAATTACATCATGACATGACATGACCGTTATAAATGACTTTTATCCATTGTAATTGTTCGAATTACATTTTTTTTGTTTTTTTTTTTTAAATATGATATCGTAATTTTTCTATGCAAATGATATTGGGACAGGACAGCGTCTGACGGGTCAGTTAATTAATATTTAAAAAGTATTTCTTGATTCATGAAAGCACAACCTTTTTCCAGAGTCGAATAAAGCATCAAATTCGGTGATTGAATAGAGATATAATTGACAAGTGACATTCACGTCGCCATTTTGATTTATTAACCGAAGGGTTTGATTTATTTAAATGAAATTCATAACACATGAATAGAAGCGGATTCAATATTCCGGTAATGTTTACATTTTTTGTAAATGGCATTGATTGATTGAGAAAATAATCATCAAAAACATACAAATTTCAAAAATCTTCCATTCAGGCTGGGTAATGGCTGGCGTACCTAACTTTTTTTGTAATATTTTTTTTAATCAGGGGCCATAATATTGATAATCTATATATCGCCTAAACTATCAAATCAAATTTCTTAGTATTTACACAGTTTTCAATGTTTTTTGGGACAAATTACTTATTCCTCAGAAATAAAATTGAAAGAAATATTTGCATGGGACCATTCTTTATACACAGCGAAATAATTTTTCAAACCGGTCCATAGTTGACGGAAAAATCGACGCACATACATACATTTAATATACATCAAGCCGAACATTGAACCTTCTCTTCAAAATATGGCAGAGTGCTTTCAAATGTATTTTATAGTTTTTCAGAATTTTGTGGTTAGGTACCTAATTTCCTACTTTTATTTTCTAGCTAATTTGATTCCAATATTTGCATTACTATAAACATAAAATATAATCCGCGAGCTATTGAAACAAATCTCAAAAAAACAATCAGCCTCATTCGAAACCTCCTTGTCCTAAGCAAAGATTAGAAAATGTTGATCACACCTGCTCCTCTCGCGAAAGTCCCATGTTGAGTGAGTGTTGACAAAGAACTCAGGGGTGCAACGTTCTACTAAAACAGTTTTAGTTGAGCCAACAGTTGCTGAGCTCTGGATGGAAGTTCCTTGTTTCTGCTCTAGCATTTTTGAATTTCAATACCTATAATAATAATTTAACCTATGTCCATCAGTGGGTGTTATAGGTTGATGATGTCATTAGAAAACAACGTAACGAAACACATCATTATCATTAATGATGTGTTTCCATGCGTTTGTGCCGACCCAATTGTTGTCCATATCAATTGTATTACCAAAATATAAACTTTTCTACTTGCTGGGCAAACCGGGCAAAGGCTTTGTAAAAAAACAGGGTTTTGCTATAACTTGTTAATATTCCTTTACATAATAGAATTCTTAAAATCTTGTTCACAATAAGTATTATTAAAATTAAAACATCTTAACATAAAAACTGTTTAAACGATTAAAGCACTTCGAAATTAACAAGAAATAATTAAGGTAGTCGCTGTACTTCGCGAGTTATTCACTATTCCAGTCCCAACGAGGTCATTATTCAATTTTCACCTGCCATTACGATCTGAATTACACAATCAACCTTAAGGCCCACGCCTAGAGGCTGCAGTACTGAAGGAGCTAGTTTAATAGCTGCGGATTTATGGAATGGAATTGTAGATTCAAAGATTCAAATATATTTATTGCGTCAAACATGGTATGAAGGTCTTTAGTTCTAAGTAATGCACTCATGTCTCACTATATTCTAGCATGCAATAATTATGATGACTAATTAAATTAGGTAAGTATTATTATTTATTATCGAACATTTAAAAACTCATTGATCTCATAAAAAATCATGTCATTCAGCCACCTACGCAATTTGATTTTATATAAATAATTATTTAATAATTTGATTTTATTTGGTAATTTGTTGTATATTTTTACGCATAGAGTCAAACAACTTTTAGAAAACTTGTCTGAACGCGGGGTAGGTGTAGGTGTAGGTTAGTGGGTCATCATCAAGCTATGTTAGTCCACTGATGGACATATGCATTATACGTCATAGCGCCCTGTCTTCAGCTGGACGCATCCAGCATCTACCTGCAGTCTTTCGCAGGTCGTCATCCCACCTGATCGGAGAGCGTCCACAACGTTTACCGAGACGTGGTCTTCACTCAAAAACACGTTTACCCCAGCGGTTGTCGGTAACGTGTTATGCCCGCTGCGAATGGTTCGTTATGCTCCGTAATACCGATCAGTATCTGGTTTAAACTGGTGAATGTTTGGTTCTTCTAAAGTCCCTAAATATGTACCTATAATAAATAAATAATAAATAAATAATGCTGGACAATCCACACAGCATTATCTAGCCCCATGGTAAGCAGAGCTTGTGTTATGGGTACTAGATAACTGAAATACATAATACAATACATTACATAGATAGATATTTTTTATTATACATAGAAAATGACCAGAACACCCGGAATAAATATCTGCAGATCGTACACACAATTTTTCCGAGGCGGGAATCGAACCCGCAACCTCCTGCGTCGCAGGCGGACCTTCGCCCACCGCGCCACATCGGTCGTCCTATACATACATACATCACTACATAAAACCTTTGGACTATGAAGGACGGCATTGAAGTAGTTCTGTAACTTCTGTATAACAGCGGCTCTATATGACGTTATTCCGTCACAGACAGACAGTAACTGAAAACAAAAATATAAGCTTACTAATATTATAAACGCGAAAGTTTGTAAGTATGGATGGATGGATGGATGTTTGTTACTCTTTCACGTAAAAACTACTGAATGGATTTTAATGAAACTTTACAATAATATAGCTTATACATCAGAATAATACATAGGCTACAATGTATAAAAATACATATATTGTATATTATCCAAAATATCTATCACCACGCGGGTGAAACCGCGGGGCGCAGCTAGTTTAAAATAAAGTGGCTTCCCGCTGTCTGTCTGTCCCTATGTATGCTTAGATCTTTAAAACTACGCAACGGATTTTGATGCATTTTTTTTAATAGATAGAGTGATTAATGAGGAAGGTTTATAAACTATTTGAAACACAGATTTCCACGAGGGCAAAGCCGCAAGGCGCAGCTAGTTTTATCATAAAAAAAATATTATTTTGGAGATACGCTGTCGAATGTCCAATTTCATCAATTCGTTTCCGTTTCCCTCGGGAGCTGCCTCGATGGCGCTACTAAGAGGCCACCTGTCGGGATTTGTAAGAACTTGAGATTATCACCTATACTTACTGTATGAAATAGGACCAGTTTTCCCGATTTCTGGTAATGGGTAGATTATTTTGACCTTTCCTTGGCGTTATAAGGGACGTCTCTCATCGGCAATTTCAATATGAATCCTACTATTAATTTTGTTTGTATGGGTGTTTGTTACTCTTTCACGCAAAAACTATAGAACGGATCGGACTGAAATTTTCACTACTTCTTATACCTTGGCCAGATGTCGCTCAGTTTCGCACCGACAATAGTATGTAAGTAATTTGTTGTTTTGCATAGCTTTACTTAAATATTGACATGTATCGAATCATATTATATTTAGACTTAAATAGGCAAATAACCATGTATTAGACATATAAGAGATGAACATGCTAGTGGTTTCTTTTCACTTCTTCCACTAGTGGACAAAAAATTTAAGTGAACAGTAAAATTATTTTATTTGATAATAATTTAATGTATAAAGCCTAAAGAAATAAATGCTATTATATTTTATACTAGCTGCGCCCCGCGGTTTCACCCGCGTGGTGATAGATATTTTCGATAATATACAATACATCTTTATAAATTGTAACCTATGTGTTATTCTGATGTATAAGCTATATTATTATAAAGTTTAATTAAAATCCATTCAGTAGTTTTTACGTGAAAGAGTAACAAACATCCATCCATCCATCCATACTTACAAACTTTCGCGTTTATAATATTAAGTAGGATTATATTGACTTTGACTTTGACCATTTCCAATGGGATAGAAACCTTCAACGTTTCCATAGAAACAAAGCATGCGAAGCCGCGAGCAGAAACGCTTACCTAAATATATTATTAAATACCACTTATAATGAAGTTATACGTGATTGAGTACTCAATCGTGGCAAATTATTACATCTAACGGCGGATATTAGTCGTTAGTAGGTTGCGGCTGACAGGTTGATCTCCTATCTATTAGTTCGGTGTATGGAAGCGGTTTTGGATTGCTATTTTTGCAAATTCCGGAGGCAGAACTGTTTATTTCAGTTTGTAATTTGTAAAGACGAATGTTTTTGACATCTTTAGTAGTGTCCTAAATTGGTGGAATAGATTATATAATAATAATAATATTGCTGGACAATTCACACAGCATTATCTAGCCCCATGGTAAGCAGAGCTTGTGTTATGGGTACTTGATAACTGATATACATAATACAATACATTACATAGATAGATATTTTTTATTATACATAGAAAACGACCAGAACACCCGGAACAAATACCTGCAGATCGTACACACAATTGTTCCGAGGCGGGAATCGAACCCGCCGCATCGGTCGTCAAAATAGATTGATGGTGATATAACTAGGATTCGATTTTATTGGCTTTACAACACACCTCAATATCTCTTTCGTCCCAAGCTAAGCAGCGCTTAAGTTATGGCGACTATTTAACTGATATACATAGTAGAAATACATTGATAACTTACGAACAGGACACCAGGAACAAATATCTGCAGATCGTACAAATATTTGTCCTAAGGCGGGAATCGAACCTGCAACCATCACGCCAGCATCGGCAGGCGGATCTCGCCCACTGCGCCACAGAAGTCGTCAAAACTGTAAACGTTCTAAAGCTTACAAAAAAAAATTTAACCTTTCGATTTCTACCTTGGAACCAATGTTTGTATGATCTGCAAGTACCTAATTGTTACGGTCTTCTGGGTACTTCTATGTCCAACAAGAAATATCTATCTATGTATTTTATTGTATTATGTATATCAGTCATCTAGTACCCATAACACAAGCTCTGCTTACCATGGGGCTGGATGATGCTGTGTGAATTGTCCAAAATATGTATTAATCTATAACACCACATTTTTTCATATTAATCGAATTATTGCACCGAGCAGAGAATAAAAAATCTATCAGATGGCACAACGGCACGACTGATATTATTTAACAGAGAAATCCAAAATGTGTTACCGTTCAGTTTATTACAAAGCCAATAGAAAATCTAGCAGGAGATTAGTTCCCATGGGATCCAAAGGAATGAATTTTCTCGCTAGTTATTAATGATTTCGCGAAGGTATTTGGGAAACGAGCGCCAGTGGGAGTTCTAGAAATCCCGGGCTCTTTCCGCCACCATTTTTAATCCCAGTTGTAAAACACAATAAAGGTTTAATACACAAACAGAACTAAAAACAAGAAACTAAGAAAAAACAGTGCTAGGACGGACTGTCAATGTCTGTCTGTTGTTAACCACAGACTTGTAATGTGACGTCATCCATAGGTTCAGCCTGAACACCAGCGTCGTTACAGTCCTCGGGCGGTAGCGACATTAAGCTGAGGCTGGACCTAATTAGCGCGCACTGAGGACAGGCTACGTTCTTTATACTTATTTTCTATTGTTTATCTATTAGTTTTAGTGTTATATCTAATTTAGCTTAATGTGTTTTTTAATGTATGTTTGTCTTTTTTTGTGTGTGCTAATAAAAGTTTTCTATTCTATTAATAAAACCTGTAGAGACTGCGAGAGACTGCAGGCAGATGCTGGATGCGGCAAGCTGAAGACAGGGCGCTATGAGGTTCATTAGATTACATTTCATAACATAATTACCCCATTTCATCACTTGAGCAATTTCCATACATTTTATAGGAGCCCATTTCTTTTCTATATCCAGCAGCGTACTAGCATAGACTGATATCAAAGACCTGATATTGATAAACCTGTATCAAGCTTAATAGGGTTCTGGTCGTTTTTTATATTATTTTAATATTTTTTATTATACCTGTACACGTCTGCCGTATGTCAAGCGACTTGTGGGCAAAGACCACCACAGAGTGGAGCCCACCCAACGCTAAGAGGCGACATGGAAGGCCCAGGATGAGATGGCGTGACGAGCTCGAGGTACATCTTCCATAATGGCCTGTTGCAGCGTTGGATCGCGAGGAGTGGAAGGAGAAAAGGGAGGCCTTGGCCCAGCAGTGGGACAATAATGGCTTAAAATAAATGAATAAATAAATACCTATACAGGTATAATCAAAAATACCTATCTATGTAGTTAATTGTATTATGTATATCAGTTATCTAGTACCCATAACACAAGCTCTGCTTAGCTTGGGGCTAGACAGTGCTCGGGATTGTCCGACATTATTTATTTACAACCGTAACCCTGAAATCGTTCATCTGCTTCGGAGCTATGATATTTACTGATACCTACGTTAAACCTACATCATTCAATTACAGTTTTGGGCAAAACGCACGAGATTTCACCAACACTTCGATTGCTGAAATCACACGGTATGTGTTTTCTACAAGTGACTAATATGCGTAAATCCAGACTAGCGCAGCGGCTGAGAAAATACAGATCTGTGTGACTCAGCACAGCCGTAATAAAGTAAAGTAAAAAATCATTTATTTATTAATAATACATAAAATAAGCACTTAGACAAGTCATATTTTATATATAAATTATTATCAAATAAAATTATTTTACTGTTCACTTCAATTTTCAATAAAATGTTTAATAAAATAATGTTTTTTGAACGAAACGCATGTGCGGCGCAACACAACCGCTGTGTAGAGCGGCAGCACGAATGGCTTAGGTTTAAAAAAGGCAGTAGTCGAAAAAAGATCGCAGTCAAATTGTTTATTATTTTAAAAAAGTTTCGGTGTTATTTTTGGCCGAAACTAATAAAGAGGCCGAAGGTTCGGTGTCAGTTTCGGCTAAAAAACCAGCTTCGGTCGAACACTATAAGTCGTTGACTGTACTTACCTGTATCCGCTCGCTGACTTACTCTGGGGGCATGTTACTTGTTCTATCAATTAAGTGAGCTGTTTACATGCTAATTAAGACGGTCCCACCAGTGGGACTCTGAGTATTGACTGAATTTATTAGTAGGTGGAAGGTTGCCCATACAATCTGTTGGAGATTATCACTAGATATATGAAGAGAAAAGTTATTATCAATATCATTAAATGATATGAGCGTCTGTCTGGTCTAAGCGATGCGTGACCCGAGGGCAGAGAGCTGTGCCGCGGCATCTCATGAAATCGTTGAAGCTGGTGCATGTATGGGCCAGCTGTTCATAACCGTCTTCCAGCTACGGTTGTCAGTGCCTCCTCAGCGCAATCCTTCAAAAGAAAACTAAAATTCTGGCTCATTGAGGAATGTCAGTATAAATTTAGTGAAATATTTGATATTTTGTAATTTATTATTTTTCAATTTTTATTATTAATAAATTTTTTATGATAATATACTCTAATTATCAATTGATATTAGTCGTAGTGTAGGACGCCCTCCGACCAGGTGGGATGACGACCTGCGAAAGACTGCAGGTAGATGCTGGATGCGGCAAGCTGAAGACAGGACGCTATGGCGCTCATTGGGGGAGGCCTATGTCCAGCAGTGGACTGCTATAGGCTGATGGTGATGAGAATGATGATGATCAATTGATAATTAAATTATAATTTAAGGAATGACATGTAACATTATAAACGTTATGAACCCAATCTTAATCTGAATCTGCTGGTGAGTATCTGGCGCAGCGCATTGCCATACAGCGGGGCAATGCAGCCAGCGTCTTGTTGATCAGTTGAGCTATCTGTAGAATCCTTGCAACAGTCTGCAGTTAGCTCAATAGTTTCAATTGTAAATACTTGTTTTAATTTGTTTTAATTATTTGAGTTGGGGCGGCCAGCGACTTCGCCGTGTGTAAATTTCTGTTTTATAATATTTGTAGTGAAGAATAGTTTGATTAATAAAGAAATACAAATGCTATACATAATTCAAAAATCGAGCTATACGAAAAAAATCGTGTAGACTGCTGCTGTTTATAGAAGGAGGTAAAGGTGTCAAGATACTACCGTATTGTTATTCCCCACCGCCCCCCGCAAATTACCCTACAATGTGGCTTGTAGGTAATCTTGTTCACAACTCGATCTTAGACGTGAGGCCATCAGAACTTATGAACCTGACGTGGAACTTTGATACCAAGAACTTTTATACCTAGGTCTTAGCGGAGACTAGAGTGGGAGAAATATTTCTAAATAAATAAATGGTAGAAAATTCTCACAGACTAACAGCCCCAAGCTAAGGGAGGCCTTTGCCCAGCAGTGGGACAATAATGGCTCAAAATAAATAAATAATAATAATAATAAGCAGAGATTGTGTTATGGGTAATAGATAACTGATATTCTTAATACAATACACTACCTAGATAGATATCTATACTAATATTATAAAGAGGAAAGGGAAAGGTTTGATTTTTTGTTTGTTTGTTTGTATTGAATAGGCTCCGAAACTACTGGACCGATTTGAAAAATTCTTTCACTGTTGAGAAGCTACATTATCCCCGGTGAACATAGGCTATATTATATTTTCAAAAAAATTAGGGATCCGTACTAAAACCGTGCAAAGCCAGGAAGGTCCGCTAGTAAGAAATAAATTGCTACGAATAAATAATAATTATAAATACCCGTGCGAAGCCGGGGCGGTCCGCTAGTATTTAATATACGAGTACAAATATCAAAGTACTTTATTTCTTTTAGACCTTACAGGACTGTAGGACCATTTGCTTACAGGACTGTAGGACCATTTGCTCACAAAATTCAAATTACATAAAACTAGGAAATAAACTGATCACTTTGATTTTTGTTCAATCTTTTTCAGGTAAAGTAAAGAAGCGAACAAGAAACCTTTACCTTGTTAGGTTGTTAGTTTTAGACTTGGAGAAAAGTTCGTCCCAAGCTTTTTTATCCTCTAGCTAGATAATCCGATATTTTTAATAAGCCTTTTTACAAAGGATGTGTTTGACAATAATTCGTTTGAATTTATTTATCCATAATTTTTGCAACTCACTTGGAGCTTTGTTGTAGAAGCGTTATTGATACACTTTAAAAGATACGCTTATCTTGTGTAGCCTAGTTGACAAAAACTCACTGTCCAGTTACTTGTTACTTGTTTCTGGACTGGTTTCCGCAACTTGGCCGCCGGTGGGCCTTTTTTGCGTGTCGGGTGGGGGGGCTGCTAGTCTAACCACCCGATGTCCTCCACTCACTGTCCAGTATGGTGTTAAAATTTTTACCGCCACGAACGCAGCTAAACAAAACACAGCCGAATATAGAACCTCTATTGATTTGTCATTCCATTAAAAGCGAAATCGCAAAATGCGAGCTTCAAAGCTAAAATAAACATAACATCGAGCTGAATTTAAAATCAAAGGTGAAATGCAATGCTTTGAAGCAATAGTTTCATTTATTCGTGTATTAATATCGAATGTGAGTCAGCGAATGCTAGAGTATAGGGGAAAGCATTCATAAATCCATACTGATATCTTAAATTCGAAAGTTATACCGTCTGTAGCATTTTCACGTAACGACTTTACATAAATAAATAATGCTGGACAATTTACACAACATTATCTAGCCCCATGGTAAGCAGAGCTTGTGTTATGGGTACTAGATAACTGATATTACATAGATCGATATTTTTTATTATACATAGAAGACGACCAGAACACCCGGAATAAATCTCTGCAGATCGTACACACAATTGTTCCGAGGCGGGAATCGAACCCGCAACCTCCTGCGTCGCAGGCGGATCTTCGCCCTTCACACTCTGAGTCGGAACCAGTGGATGCACACCTTAACTCCGTTCTAGAACAGACTGAAAACGTGTGATTTTGTTGCGAGACTTTAGAATTATTGTCAGATTTAACGAGATCTATCTTTTATTACAACAACGCGAAGGCTCAAACTGCTATAAAACGAAATCCAACTTGTCTCTTTATTATAAAAATATCTCCTCAATTATAGAGCGAATACCGCGACATCTCAGATCTATTTTACCCTGAAATGCAAATGGTATCCAAAATATTCATGAGGTGATTGGACAATGACAACACACGAGATTTGGAGTTGCAGTAGTGTTGCACTGCCAATTTAAATACCAGAAGAACCCAAATTATGTATCACTTTAATATTATAAACTAGCGGTCCGTCCCGCGCTTCGCACGGGTGGTCATTTGTTTCAGGCAAATTTGTTTCAAATTTTTTTTTAAATTTTCTCTTTTTTCTCTCCGTAAGAACCATCCTCGTCTTCAAGGAATATTCTAAAAAAAAGAATTAGCGAAATCTGTTCAGCTGCTCTCGAGATTTGCGCTTAGCGACACATTCAGCGATTCATTTTTATATTATAAGAAGACAAGGGCAAGAGTTTGCTGGTTCGATTCCCGCCTTAGTACAAATGATTGTACAATCTGCATGAGCTTCTGTGTATAATAAAAACATCTGTCTATTGCATCAATCATTTATAGATGTCAGCTATTTTATTTTATTGTTGGTAGTCAATTTAGTAAATAACAAGTAAGGGTGGTATTTTTTAAAGATTCACACAACGATTTGCAGCTTTGTCGATTAATTCTGACGTAGATTGGTTTAAAGAATCTTTATTTTTCTCAAAGAACATAGTATATAACGTTCACTTAATGAGAAGTATTTACAATGTTTCTACTTAGTACCTACTTATAAAATACGTACTTAAGTATGTGCTTAAGATTATATTAGCCGAGTGTGCTTACACCTATATTAGTATAATCCTGGTATAATGTACTTACAAACAAAAACAAAAAAAAAACTATAGTAGAAAAACAACCTAACTAATCGAATAAAATAAAGTAACAGTAGGAAGGTAGGAACACAGCCTCTGCCTTCATTTCACCGGCTGATAGCTGCTCATAGGTACTTAGGCTTGCGCTTTAGATAGACAATCCATGTTGATGGTGATTCACCCTGACCTGTCTAAGTGCTTATTTGTAAGCTTAAAGAAATAAAAAAAATCATTTTCATTTTCATTTTCATTCTTTGTTTATGGCAATTGTGTCTGGTTGAACACTTTTCTGCCAGTGTCAAGTAATGGAAAATAATTGTAAATTATCTGAGTTATCAAATTATGAATATTGTTTTTTGGTCTTATACATATTGTATGTTTTTTTTATTGTCAAAAACGATAAATTAATAAAAAGACTACTAAAACGAGTAGCTAGCTTCAAAGCTAAGTATTTGTGAAAAAAATTGTTGTCTGATTATATTTTTGGAGAACACCTCGAAAGTGGTGTTTTCGTCCTCGGAATTTATAAACGTTTTATAGGAAATCTTCACATATCACGTTCTAAAGCATAAGATTTTATACAAAGTCTAAATTTGTATCACAGAAAAGCCTCGTAGGTAAATGGAAGACAAAGTTAACGAGAACCTTAACTTCTGTATGCTCAGTATTTGTCCCGATGTCCGGTTTATTGTCGTAGCTTGACCGCAGCCAATATCTGGTTAAAACTGGTATGAGGCAGATTCTCGTCTCTCTATACAGGGTGGATTTTTAGGACTGGACTGGGAGTAAGTGGCACCGTAACTGGTGTAGCTATAGGAAAATGGTCTAAGGAGATCATAATATTTTGAAAAATTTACATCCCCATCACAGATTCTCAAAATAATTTACGGCGATAGTTTGTTTTTTGATTTCGGTCCACCTTTTTCACTGCAGATTTCAGGACCTCAGCTGGTCCGAAAAAATAGATAAGATTGATTGACGCTTTAAAGAGTTCATGTAGAGTTCATGTCAAAAAAGTACATATTCTTGCTAACTATTTTTTTTTTAAACTGGGTAAGATAAAAATTGAGAGAGAGAGAAATTGTCATTCTCTGTAGAATTTGGATAGTTTCCTAAGACCATTTTCCTGTACTACACCGGTTAAGGGACCTAACCTTATTACCTACCATAAGCAAATCAAATCCAAAAAAACACCCTGTATAAATAGTTATTCTGTCTCCACTAATGCACAATCGTGTGAACGGGTGTATCATTATGAGACGAGCTCGCTGGATTGGAAATTTCCTTTGATAACAAATATTTTGGTACTATTGGAGCCTCAAGTAAAGGTAGGTAGGCTTTCTATTCGACAATTTCAATAGGATAGTTCTCAATAATTTCGATAAAGGATTTCGGTTGATACATCGACTGACACCGGTGTCGGGATGTTTATCAACGGAAAATTTTCAAGATAACAGCTTGCCCCCAGGTTTATACGTAGAAGAGAACCAATAGATTTTTAATAGAGTTTAATACGTACATTATTAATTGTTTTGTAGAAAAACTTTATATTATTATTATTTATTTAGAACGCAGTATAATTAATTATCATTACAGGCATTAATAAAAAGTCCGGCGGCCACAGGATTGCGTAACAATATGGGGTACAGGATAAGAATAAAAGTTATTGGCAAAAAAGTATGTAGAAACTTTTGTTGAGAAAATCAGAGTTCAGCTTACTGCTAGTTTCGCCTCATTTATTTTCTTTTGTTTTTAATCTAAATCAAAATTTAGCCAATTAGTAAAGAAAGGCGTATGTCAGACCAGCAGTGGGTGAAGATCGCCACTGACTGGGTCCCGGACGGACGACGGCCACGTGGAAGGCCTAGGCGGTGATGGCGGGATGAGCTCGAGCTATACAATAAAAAGTGGGTCCTCCTTGCTGAGGACCGAGATGAGTGGAAGAAGGGCAGGGAGGTCTTTGCTCCGCAGTGGGACACTCCGGGCTAATATAATAATAATAGTAGAGAAAACAGTATAATAGTATGTATTATATTATCTGTGGTATAACTAACAGTATAGGCCTAGTATAAATAGTAGTTATGTAAAGTAATAGCTATCTACTATGGGCTATACTGTCGGGTTGGACAATGATTTAACCCTCGAAATAGTTGTTCCCAGAAACTAAAATAAACCGAAGAGAGGCTTTCGCATAAAACTAGAATTTCATGTCAGTTTGTTCCAAAGTCGGTGCTGATTTAACAACTTAGCGACTTAAAGCTTGATGAGGAATTTACGAAGCCTATCGGATGTCCCTTCGTGGAATACTGTGTCGGAAACATGTTGTTTGGTTCGAGTTTAAAAATAATGGAATAATGGCTTGGCAACAGGCAAAGGTTTTTGGATATAAATATTATAATACAGAGGTAATATGAATATACAAAATACGGAAAATAATGATATCAAAATACAAAAAAAGAAAGAGCTATTTAGTGCTCGGAATTTCTCTGAAGGATAGGATTCGTAACGAATGCATCCGATGAACCAAAGTTATCGACATAGCTCTAAGAATTAGCGAGCTAAAGTGGCAGTGGGCCGGCCATATCTCGCGAAGAACCGACGGCCGCTGGGGCAAACGTGTTCTTGAGTGGAGACCACGACTCGGTAAACGTGGTGTAAAACGCCCTCCGACCAGGTGGGATGACGACGCGAAAGACTGCAGGTAGATGCTGGATAGATCAAACTGAAGACAGGGCGCTATGGCGCTCATTGGGGGAGGCCTATGTCCAGCAGTGGACTAACATATGTAGGTTGATGATGACATATGTAGTATAAAACAAAGTCAGTTAACACTTTGACTGCTGAAATCACACGGTATGTGTTTTCTACAAGTGACCAATATGCGTAAATCCACACTAGCGCAGCGGCTGAGGTATTTTCTCAGCCGCTGCGCTAGTGTGGATTGACGCAGATCTTTGTGACTCAGCACAGCCGTAATATATTTCGAACGAAACGCATGTGCGGCGCAACACAACCGCTGTGTAGAGCGGCAGCACGAATTTTTTAGGTTAAAAAAAAAGATCGCAGTCGTCGAAAAAAAATCGCAGTCAAAGTGTTAAGTAATCATTCCGTATTAGTTACTTCTGTCAAACAACTTCTGTCAAACTTTGGTTAGTTATTAGCCAAATTACATTAGCAGCTTGTTCACTGTAGGTTGATTGTAACAATAGCTAACACAACAATAACATGTTGGTTATACGCAAACAATTACACTCTTAGAATCACAAGGGTATTATGATAGAACCACTAACAATTGAGGCGGCACGGGAAGCCAGCCTCCTTTGAATAAAACGGGCCCAGTGCGAGTCGGACTCGCGCACGAAGGGTTCCCTAACATCCTACTAATATTATAAACGAGAAAGTTTGTAAGTATGGATGGATGTTTGTTACTCTTTCACGTAAAAACTACTGAATGGATTTTAATGAAACTTTACAATAATATAGCTTATACATTAGAATAACACATAGACACAGGCTACAGGTTTTTATTTTTTTATTTCATTGCGTAGGCCTGTTCGTGACGTCACCTGTACGGGCTCTAACGGAAGACCAGCGCTGGCTAAGTCTCTCACGGAGCTTAGCCAGCATCATGCTGAGTTAGAGCCCTTTTGTAACAACTCTCTACATGTACCTATTCTATAAGTGTGTCTTTTTTTCTGTTAATTTAAGTTGTTATGAATAAATGTCTCGATGATATGATTTCTATTCTATTCTATTCTATTCAAAGTATCTATCACCAGGCGGGTGAAACCGCGGGGCGCAGCTAGTTATCTATAAAAATGGCAAATTCATGTCTGTTGTATGGAAGCCCCCTTAAATGTTTGTTTTATTCTTTTTCTAAATATTTGTTGTTATAATAGCAACAGAAATATATCATCTGTGAAAATTTCAACTGTCAAACAACCACGGTTCATGAGATACAGCCTGGTGACAGACGGACAGACAGCGGAGTCTATTGGTGTGTATAGACTTAGAGCATTTGCTATGGAGAAAACGTTACAACCGAAAAACATTGAATGTTATGACGTTCGAACTTTTGCCTTTAGCTATGTCTTTACGTAAGTAGCCTTATGGTGCCTTAGAATTTGCACCAGCCAACTCTTCTCGCCGGTGTCTAGAGAGGCGACTAAGGGATATCCACCGGGGGCGGGCAGCAGCGCCGAGTGCAGAACAATTTACCACCGGACTGCGATCCCTGACCCGCATGCCCAGCGTAGCTTTATAGGCATTTCCTCCCCATAAAATAAAAATCAATAAGCGCTTATAAGGAGGAGGCCTGCGTCCAGCAGTGGACCAATAAAGACTGTTGAGTACGTAAGTTGTAAATTACAAAAAGGTTGCCTGGCAGAGATCGCTCTAAGCGATAAGGCCACCCATTGTAGAACACATTCTGTATTTGTCTTTTTCCTGTCTATTGTATCTGTTTTATTTGGTGTGCAATAATTGTATTGTATATTGTACGTAGGTACCTATGTAGTAGATGGTATGCCATTAACTTCAATCATTAAATGTATTCTTTGAACGGCCAATAAACGGTTAAAATGTCTTTTTTCATTTTATTCCAGATGGAAGAACACGTTTATTTAGGAAGCGAATAAATAATATTCAAATTCAGATTTTCTGTTTGCATTAGATGTTTCATTCTTTTATTTGAACATCGATTCTTTTAAAAAGCTTTTTGTATTAATTTAGTTTACCCTAGATTTTTTGAGGAACGGTTAAAAGAATAACGTAGTATATATAAACTGCTTATTTCCAAGCAGGTTCGTAATCGGTGGGATATGGTTTTTTTTTCACAAAGAAGCGGGAAATAGACTTAGAAATAGACCAGAAAATAAACATTTTCTGGTCACAATGTTCAAAAAAGCATCAACATCCTGATCTCGAATACCTACCGTATTCGAGATTTTCTTTATTGTACCTAAGCCCATAGCCGTAGCTACCTACATTCAATAGGAATATTGATTAAATCACGCCTTATCTAAGTCTTAAAAATAAATAAAAACATGATATTAGTTAGACAGGGCGCTATGGCGCTCATTGGGGGAGGCCTATGTCCAGCAGTGGACTGATATAGGCTGATGATGACGATGATTAGTTAATCATTGATCTTTAATAATGAGAGAAAGAAAACAAAAGAAAATATTTTTATTTACCTTAAAACTACCATACATAAAAGACTTGAAACTACGCAAATTAATACTATATATCTTACAAATGCTGTGTGAATTGTCCAGCATTATTTATTTATTTTAAAATATTATAATATTATATTAAATTATTGTGTGTAGCAGTGTTCATGGCAAATATGGCCTTCACTCAGCATTGTGCTGGGTGCACACTAATGTGTCCACCCAGCGCTGATTGTCAGTGAAGACCAGAGGGATCTTGTCACGTCACGGTCGTCAGGTGCGTGATGAGCTATGGCGCTCATTGGGGGAGGCCTATATCCAGCAGTGGACTAATATACGCTAATGATGATGATGATGAAGCGAGTTAACGTAATAGTAAGTACAGATGAATATAAACCTCATTATTTAGAGCAATATTATGTCTGGATATTTATTAGGTATCGGATAATTCAATTATCCTGCGATAGCTTAGCGATAAATAAATAATTCTTGATATCTCGCACGAAAATACAAAGCTACTGAGGTAAGAGTATATACAATAACATGACTAGGTTAAAGAATAATAAAATACAATACAAAAATTCTTTATTGTACACCATAATCAAATCAATCATTACAAAAATACATTATATGCGACATGTACAATGGGCGGCCTTACCGCTTAGAAGCGATCACTTCCAGGCAACCTTTGGATGGAAAAAATTATATGAATTTAAGAAAAGGCAGGGGGTGTACCACAGGTTATCTAAACAAGAAAATACCTACTTAGAGGATAAAAACTTTGGAACGGATTTAGCTCTGACCTGAAAAATAACAACTTACAAGCTAGGCAAGGTTTCATGGTTTACTACGAGTATAGTTAAAATATATAAGTAGTGAACGAAATTTTGTTCTAAGTTTAATCTTTTTATTTTGAGAATTATTCCTAGTGTACCTACATCTCTTGAGTTTACGGTTTTTTTTTTATATTTGTTTTTCTTTGAATATCTATAATAGTAATGAGACTAGACGTAGTAACTATGACATGCATTCTTGCAAAAAAAATGTATGATTGATTGAACCTAAAGGCTGCTTAAATGCCTAGTTACAATATATTTCTATTGTTTAAGGAAATGTTCATAATATAAATTTACATAAAACATTAGTCTATATACGCCACCTGTACTAGCTACATGTCCGTCCAAAGGTTGCCTGGAAGAAATCGCTCTTAAGGATAAGGCTCATTGTGCATTTTTGCTTGTTTGTTTCTTACTGTTTTTTTCTGTCTTGATATGCAACAAAGTTTATTCGTATTTTATTATTTTGTTCATTTAATTGTAATTTTTTATATTAATAAAGTAATAAATACACGCTAAAACATTTTGTTTTGCGGAAAACGTAAGAAATATTATGCCATGTGATGTCAGAACATCTTAGCTTGAAAACTTGAGTGAAAAGTTGTGACAAAACGAAGAGAAACGGTCTAAAGATACCGGAGCAACGTCAAAATGAAGCTAAGTTTCGTAAAGTGCTTGATAATTATAGCAGGTATGCTATAATTATCAATCTAGAGGGTTTTGGGGAAACTTATAGTATTCATTTTGTATTGGAGTTGTCGGACTCTTTAATAACTACTTATTTTAAAAAGATAATAAAGAAATTTGAATTTCGATTTATTTTTTATATTGTTGTATATAAAAGATTTATTCATATATTCGTTCTTTACAAATTATAATGATGCGTAAAGTTTTTGAAATGTGTGTTTAGCACGAGACATCAGTCATTGTATGGATTCGTGCTAAAATTTAGTTCCTACTCATAAGTTTTTCTAGATTTTTAACGGACGAAATGAGAGACAAAAGAAGAGAAGTGCTCTAGGTGGTTTATATTTGTCTGTATGTACGTATCTTTGATGTGTATTCAATGATATTGAATTTTGAATTTTGATTCTCCATCAATTGCGGACCGATTTGGAAATTTATTTTTCATGAAATTTATTTTCCTTTGTTATGAAGAATAAACCCGAAGTGGTCGAGTGAACGAGATTTTATTTAAATGCACATTTTTAGTCCTCCGTGGAAGCGGCGTTGGATTAATGATCGCTGGGCTTTGGTTTGGCCCTTTTTTAAATTTTAAATCAACCTAATATCTTAAGATAAGAATATACATAGGTACATCCTCTATTTTTACGACGATCGGAAGAGTTGATATCTGTCAACTTGCATACCTATTCAATGAAAGTAAAGAAATCCAACATTTAAAAAAAAAAAAAAACATTAAAAATTCAACCCTATTAATTACATATTAGGATTGAAACTGTGACAGAGCCATAAACTCAAGTAATTCTTTTTGGAAGCCTGTTTAGTCAGTTTTCAATAATTTTTGCAATCGTGTTGCACCGTGAATTTCGTGGAACTAGGGATCATCAGACGGAAAACTATTGAAATTCGTATGTAACCTGTATGACTTCAAAAAAAAGGAGAATCAGCTGCATGTATATTTTTTATGTATATACGTCGGTTTCTTCGTCTTTTATGGCTGACTTAAATGATTATTTAAGTATTGTGTGAAGAATGATCGCTTATCCCATTAAACAAAGATTCCCGAGAGATTAGAACTTGTTCCGCAAAACTTAAAAATCTTTTAAATCAGTTTTTTAGTTTTTTTTTTCGAAAAAATTAAACTTTACAAACCTACCGTACGTGATGTCAATATTTACCCGAAGATAATTTTGGCAGCAGAGGAAAAGCGTCGTTCAACTATTCCTATCAGTACCTACATAATTATGTAACACAGCAGAAACATTACATAATTTATACATTTATACGAATTAAATTTGATCTTGATTTCATATCCAAAAACTAACGCGAATGCAGCTGTGTGATTTCTTTCGTACAAATAAGCGTTAAAAAAACTCGAAAAATCATATTCAATAAATTGCAAAAGAACTGGTGTCTATTGCCACTGTCCAGTCAGTTTTAATATAATTAGTATTTGGATATTGGTCGATAAAAATGTTTTATTTTCACAAATTAAAATGTTATAATTAAATTGTTCTTACCTTTTCCCGCAGCAGCAAGAAAAATAAAAATCTTCAACGACTAAGCACTCTTCATAACTACGGAATGCAACTTCGTTCCAAATTTGAACGCCACGCAGCGCGGAAAAGTTTCTACTGATGCAGAGCGCGCGAAAACTCGACTACTTACGCAGAAGCTCAGCCAATGAGGAGCCTCGAACGCCTCCGCCAAAACCATCCAGCCAATCACGCTAAAGGCGAACCACTCAAAACTTTAATAGGTTTTTCATGTTGACACTATTGAATGATGTTATATAGAAATTATGATTATCGGTAATCGTATACTTAATTATGTGTGTATGTGCGGTTTTTCGCGAGGCTTTTCAGGAAATTTCATAGATAGAGTGGATTTCTACATTAGGGAGGAATATCAAAAAGGCACCGCGTGTAGTTTATGAACATTTGATGATTAATCATTAAGTACCTAGATATATACTAAGTGTCACAATTTGAACAACCTTCATGTAACTTTGGGAACACACTGTCACTTGACTTTTATATAAGGTTTTATATAAGGTTTAGTGTTTCCGATGGAGAAGGCCACTCTAGACTGTTAAAAGTAGTTTAATTTTTTTTAATACGTTGAATCATACCTACTCAATAAAATTATAATGGATAATCAAGTTTGCATTAGAAGTAGGCACCTACCTACTATCGGAGCAAATAGCACTATACTCCGATTTAGAATCCAAGATATTTTATGTCAACATAAACATTTTTGAATGAAATGATAACAATAACAGAAGAAAAAAATATTTAAATATTTTTCGCTGCTCTGCAATGATGCGTTTTCGATGTTTGTGTTTTAGATTTTAGTTACGTATATACCTTGTTGTTTTCTTTATTATTGTTTCAATCTTATAATTATTTTACCTACTATATTATTTTCAACAATCTATAGTTATTTTAATTATCATATCATCATCATCAGCCCGTACAAGTCCACTGCTGAACATAGGCCTCCCCCATACGACCGACGCCACAAATAGCGGTCCTGAGCCGCCTCCATCCATCGACTCCCTGCGACCGCTACAATGTCGTCGGTCTATCGAGTGGGAGGTCTTCCCACGCTCCGCTCGCATTGCATCGCGGTCGCCACTTGAGAACCTTTACTACAATGATTATCAGTTCTGCGAGCTATATGGCCTATAGCGCATCGCCATTTCAGCCTGCTAATTCTGAGAGCTATTTATATATACGAGTATATACGAGATGCGCCCCGCGGTTTTGCCCGCGTGGAAATCGATGTGTCAAATGGTTTATAAACATTTCTCTTGAATCCACTCTATCTATTTAAAAAAACCGCATCAAAATACGTTACGTAGTTTTAAAGATCTAGGTATACATAGGGACAGACAGACAGTGGGAAGTGACTTTGTTTTATACTACATATGTAGTGATATGGGTTACTTTGGTTCTCAAGTTCAATTATCTCAATTGTAAATACAAGTTCTAATTTATTTCTATTATTGATTGTAAGTTTCTATATACATAGGTAGATACTAAAATCGTTGACATGGTTCCTAAGAAGAGATCTTCGTATGTTTTATACTTTCAGACTTTCCCATACTAACCGATCTAAAAGTGCCACCCTGTATAATACTTACCTCTTATTTCCTTTGAAAAATCAAACGCCTTGGTAATAATGAGGTCTTCCTCCTATAAAACGTACGTGGACAAAGAAAGCTAATAAGGTGTCTGTTTACTTTGCCCGTACTGCCGTAATCATGCCGGTATTGTTTATTTTAGTGTTTGCTTTGTCTTTTCTACTAAACAATATATTTCCTCAAAAGTCACTTAAAACGGGATATTAACTATGATTTGATTTTTTCAATATTTCGGCACAGTTTCATACGCCATGATCATGGAATAAATGAGGGCATTGAACGAATAAGTTTTTTATTGGCTGATATCACATTTTGTGTCAGTAACCATGATAGTTTCAAGAGTGATACTCGCGTATTTTCATTCTTATATTTTATCCTATGTCGTAGCGGGCCTACGCAGCTACGGCGTAGACCCTATGCCGTAGCAAGCCTACGGCGTAGACTCTATGCCGTAGCGAGCCTACGGCGTAGACTCTATGCCGTAGCGAGCCTACGGCGTAGACTCTATGCCGTAGCAAGTCTACGGCGTAGACCCTATATCGTAGCAAGCCTACGGTGGCGTAGACTCTACGCCGTAGCGAGCCTACGGCGTAGACCATATGTCGTAGCAAGCCTACGGCGTAGACTCTATGCCGTAGAGAGCCTAGCGTAGCACGAGTTTAAGCTATCTGTACTATACAGCGACCAAACTGAATATTCCTACCAAAAAACACGTTCTCGATTTTTTATTTAAGTAAGACTTTGAGTGATGAACATGAAGACTGAGAATGACAAACATTCTACATCAAGTTTGGCTATTATTATTATAGTCAATTTGAGATCTTGCCATCAATGGCTTGAGTATAGACACCGACATCTACCGTTCAAGTAAAAGTAAATCATTTGAATTAAATAAAATGTCGACGTAGTTTGCCCAACGCAAACGTAGGCGTTACTGGAGATCAACATTTTCTAACTGAATTTTGACATCATACCTTTTCTGATCTAAACAACCTTAGTAGCGCAGTGGGCGAAGGCCTGAGAAACAAAAGGTTGCGGGGATAATATCCGCGACAAATTTTACATCTTCACAATATTATTTCTCGCCAGGTCTTACCTTCCTACCTACTTTGGTAAAGGTAGAAACCTACTACTTTGATTTAGACGATATTAAATTTTTGAAAAAAAAAATATTTCTTATTTTATTCTGTCTTGTTTGTTTTATTTTTAAGTGTGCAATAAAAGAATTATCTATCTATCTGCGGTTAACTTATTTACTCACTAATACTTCTCGCCGTGAATCCTACTAATATAATAAAAGCGAAAGTTTGTATGTATAGATGTTTGTTACTCTTTCACGCAAAAACTACTAAAAGGATCAGGCTGAAATTTTGCATGCAAGTTGTTCCAGACCTGGAATAAAACACTTAATTCGTTTTATCCCATAAATAATTTCCCATGGTATAGTAATAACCTTAAATCGTTTCCATAGAAACAACGCGTTCGAAGCCGCGGACAGAAACTAGTCAGATTGAAATCAGGAATTGAAACCTTCCTTTCAAATAATAGGATTTCAGAATATTAATTGGTTTTCTTTTGGGAATTATATCGAAATGTGTTCCAAATATAGAAAATGCAAATGAATCAGGAAGCACCCGAATAAAAAAAATGGTATCTTATTTGAACTAAACAATTTCTGCAGATGTTTGTTCCGGGTGCTCTGGTCGATATCTATGTATCATCATCATCATCATCAGCCTATAGCAGTCCACTGCTGGACATAGGCCTCCCCCAATATAAAATATGACTTGTCTAAGTGCTTTTTTTGTAAGCCTAAAGAAATAAATGATTTTTTAAATAAATATTTTTACAATGCAACGCATCCAGCATCTACCTGCAGTCTTTCGCAGGTCGTCATCCCACCTGGTCGGAGGGCGTCCTACACTACGTTTACCGAGTCGTGGTCTCCATTCAAGAACACGTTTGCCCCAGCGGCCGTCGGTTCTTCGCGAGATATGGCCGGCCCACTGCCACTTCAGCTTGCTAACTCTTTGAGCTATGTCGATAACCTTGGTTCTCTGTCGGATGTATTCGTTACGAATCCTATCCTTCAGAGAAACTCCGAGCATAGCTCTTTCCATAGCTCGCTGAGCGACTTTGAACTGGTGGACCAGCCCTATCGTGAGTGTCCACGTCTCAGCTCCGTAGGTCATAACGGGTAGGACGCACTGGTTGAAAACTTTAGTTTTCAAGCATTGCGGTATGGATGACGTGAAGACTTGACGTAGTTTCCCAAATGCTGCCCAGCCTAGCTGGATCCTCTATCTATGTATAATAAAAAATATCTATCTATATAATGTATTGTATTATGTATATCAGGGCTAGATAATGATGTGTGAATTGTCCAGCATTATTTATTTATTAATAATAAATAAAGACATTCCAACATTTTTATTTTTAGCCTTGAAAAATAACCGGGCAACTTGCGTATCTCTGTTCACTCATTCCCGTAGTTTTGTATGAAAGTTTGTGATAAAATGCTGTTTATTCATGCCTCATTTACTCATAGAAAGTTTAACAAACAACTATTATACAGCCAGTTTCAGGTACTACGGTTAGCTCACGGCTTCGCTCACATGGTACCTTTAAGTAAGTAGCTAGGTATTAATTTAGCCTTAAAGGTACTCTGTGATAAAATGCCTGACGACCTCCGTGGTGCGGCGGACGAAGGTCCGCCTTGTTGTGGGTTCGATTCCCGCGTCGGGACAATTGTGTGTACGATATGCAGATATTTGTCCCGGGTGTTCTGTATTATAAAATTATGTAAAATATTATATTATTTTAGATAAATATTTTTTTATACATATAAAAGATATGTAATCTATTTTATTAGGTATATCAGTCATCTAGTACCCATAACATAAGCTCTGCTAGATGATGATGTGTGAATTGTTCAGCATTATTTATTTATTACTTATTTCTTTGTCAACATGTCTAAACTAAATAATTAGATATCGCAACAGTAAAAAAACAGAATTAACACGTAGGTATGGTCAGGTTACACACAGAAAAGTATGAACAAAGAATAGGAATCAAATAAAATCACATGCCTACCTAAAATTAAAATAAACTGACCTAAAAAAGAAAGGTTTGAGGTTGTTGATAATGATCATAAGTCTAATATGAACAAACTACTAGAATGACGACCGATGTGGCGCGGTGGGCGAAGGTCCGCTTGCGACGCAGGAGGTTGCAGGTTCGATTCCCGCCTCTGAACAATTGTGTGTACGATCTACAGATATTATGTAATGTATTGTATTATGTATATCGGTTATCTAGTACCCATAACACAAGCTCTGCTTACCATGGGGCTAGATAATGCTGTGTGAATTGTCCAGTAGGTATTATTTATTTATTTCAAATGGTGTGAAACTGTAAACATAGGTACACTGTAATTGAGCATCATTGATAAATCAACAGCATTTCACGGCAATCAACATCGAACATCATTAGCCAAATCATGCCCGGTGGCGTTTTGTTTGCTTCACGCTTTTGCATTTCAGCATTTGGTCAATTACCTTTATGAGCTAGTTACCTATAACACATTCACTGCCCGCCTGATAAAGCATGGAGATGGGCATGTAGGTACGTCGTTAGAGTACCTACCTAACCTACCTATCTAGATATTGGTTAAGGTGATAAAGGTACCTACTCGTAAGTACGTAAATACAATACAATACAAAAATATTTTGTTGTAAACCAGATGCAGATCATTACAAAAAAGACATTACATGCGACAATGGGCTGCCATATCGCTAAACTGTTTTGTATAAACTAATTAATTATATCGTTAATTTGTCACAAAAATAATAAAATTTACTGTGGGCCATGAAAGTGTTAGCTACCTAAATTGCGTAGGTAACCTACCTAGGTTTCACTTTATTAGCCGAAATAGGTAGGTAGGTAGGTACTTATAATGTTTTCTATCAGCTACTGATCTAATGAATACTAATAGAATATTGTTGTTCAGAGAGCCCAAGCTAATTTCAATTGCTTCAGAAAGGTTTATAGGTAAAGTCAAATACCTATAAAACTTTCTGAAGGGAGGCAACTGGCGACATCTATCACAATTTTCACCTCTAATCTAACAGTTTAATATCCAAAAGGGTCTTGCTGTTATCATCTGCCCTAGATACCCAGAGTCGGAAAAAAATAGTAGTTTGGCGCCATCTATCTTAACTTTTTCAATTCTCTAACAATAAGTACGTACGTATGCCATCTTCTGACATAAAAGCAGGTAAGAAAGCAGTTTCACTAATCTTTGTAGAGATGTCACTAGTTGCACTCTGAATTGTCAACATCAACCAAATATTGACAAAAAGAAGTTGAAGTTGAATGATTTTCTTAGCTGTCAATGTCAAACTAATTGGCGGGATATTGTAGGATAGCGCCCTGTTATCACATCACTAGCAGCGTTTCCGTTGTGGGTCTTTTTCGTCGTTTTCGATGGTGTTATTTTTGCCATTTTGCCAAATTCTACTGTAAAACCTGAAAAATAATTGCATTTTACTCCACTTGCCGTTAGGTATGTCTTTTGTTGTCATTGTAATTATCCAACTGCCACTCTTTATTATCATTATCTTGCCCTGCTTTTACCCACTGTTGCCTATCCAAACTTGTTCATTCGCCTTTTGAGCATGAAAGCGTAATAATATACACACACATTCATAGGTTCATAAACTTTTGCTTATTTATATTAAATTTAGTGTCAGTAATTATGTTATAAAGGTACGTTGGCGTTGTACCGAGGTCTGCGTGGTAAGACGAACACAAGCTAATTAGCTTGAGTAAACTCGGTCCATCCTGCGTCTGGCCGTGACGCGGACGTACCTAAAAGCGGGATTTTGTAGTATGAAAAAAAAAATGCCATATTGTGTGTTCAGAAAGTGTAATACTTACTTTGGGGCGGTTGTGAAAAGCAATGTCTCTCTTTATAAGTTTTGTACTAAACAGTACAAAACTTATAAAGAGAGACATTGCTTTTCACAACCGCCCCAAATGGAAAATCATAAATTAAATTTTACTCAAAAATCAGTAACGCGCTGTTGCCACTTTGCCACCTACACGAACAAGACAAGTAATGCGTGCGTTGCGTTTATGAGTGACAGAGATAAGGACATAATGCCGCGCGGCGTTGACTGTTCGAACGATAATCACTGCCGCGCTGTTGCCGCTTTGCCACCTACACGAACGAGAGACGTAATTCATTTATGAGTGACAGACATAGTGACAATGCCGCGCGGCGTTGTCTGTTCAAACGAAAATTACTGCCGTGCTGTTGCCGCTTTGCTACCTACACGAACTAGACAAATAATGCGTTGCGTTTATGAGTGACAGAGAGAAAGCCATGAGGCGTTGTCTGTTCGGCTTAAATTAAATTTATTTTCTTCAAGCAGCCTGCTAGGTACCGATTTTAGCCCAGTTCCCTCTAGCTAGGCTCTAACTGATAGCCGATCTGTGTATGCTGTCATTGTCCGTTAGATAGACACAAAGTTCCATGTGATATTCTAGGTAGGTAGCTATAATAAAATATCACCATGTTTTTATTTCTTTAAAATGAGTATGACGTCTCTATTTGTAAAATCTTTTTGAGTGTCAGAAGTACTAACTCTTTTTATTTTCAGGCTATGGTCTATGGAATTGTATAATACTTTTTGTCATAAATATATGACCATAGTTGAGTTCGGTTCGGAGCTTTTTTCACTTTGACTGCCGGCAACACTGCCCGCCCCCCGGTCCAGCCTGCCTGGCGTGCGTTGCGTGCAGTGTGACCAAAGTTAGTAGATTTCTACTTTTTCGGTAGATTTTGAGGAACTTGCAACAGCTGCTAGTAGGAAAAAAAATATCAGTATATTTTGGTAGAATTTGCAATTTTTTGGTATATTGGTAGTATTTTTTCGAAAGAAGATGGCAACTCTCTTCTATAATCTATTCTTTTATGGGAATTCCCCCATTATGTGAATCGGAATCAGTCTATCTCTTTCTAATCAACTGCAACATTTAACGTTGATAAGTTTTGGAGTGAAGTTTGCAAGATGTGTGATTCGAATAATAAACCGAAGTATGAAAATTTGTCCCGATTTGCAAAACAGATGACAATCCTGCCTGTGTCAAACGCTAAAGTAGAACGAAAATTTTCTGATATTAATAGAATTAAAACTCGTGACAGGAACCGTTTTCACAATAAAAATGTAGCTGCAATCATGCATGGGAAAGAAGGTCTTCGACAAATTGAAGATGGTTGCGCAAATTTTGTCCCAGACAAAGATATGCTAAAATTAATGGAAGCTAAAAATCTGTATGATAATATAAATGAAGATTCCTAAGTGATAGTGACTGACGAATTCCTGAATATAAATTTATTTGATTTGTGTGGTTATGATGAAACTCTGATGTTTAATTTATTTGATTTTTTTGTTTGATTTGTGTAATTGTGATAAATGAACCTTCATTGAGAATAAAACCTACCTATTGTGACTGAATTCCTGATGTTAAATTGATTGATAACCCAGTTAATTTTATAGTAGATTTTTAGTAGACTCCAGCTTATTATAAGTAGATTTCGGTAATTTTTCACCCTATGTTACAGTAGATTTGTCAATTCAAATCTGGTCACACTGGTTGCGTGCCTGTCATGTCAGTCAAGTCAAATTGATTTGATTGTCTGTGAGTGATTTGATTTCACCCATCGGCTTTGTGAATTTGTTTTCCTGTTGTTGGAGTGTTTTAGTTATCCATTCGTTACAAGAATTAGCTTCAGCTGAATCTCCAGGTTAGTATTTAGATCCATGTTTTCAATAGTTTACTTGCTTCCCTGGGGCAAAGCTACTTGTAGGTTATTTTCGTGTATCAATAAGCTATGTACGTTCCCCAGAAATCCTCAGCGATTTTATTTACTTTCGTCTAAGTAATTTTACTGTGTTTCTATAGTGAACCAGCATTTACCATTCTCAACAACTAAAGTTTTGTTTATTTTTGTCCTTGAGCACTATAAACTTTTTAAAAACAATTCCAATACAACATCTTTCGGTAACTTTCTGTTTGTAGGCGTTGACTGTTGAGGAATGAGTTATAGATATAAGTTGTCATGTCCACGGGATGAACATTCAAAAACCATTCCAGAATGTCTGCTCCGGAGAGCGAAGCGCCTCTTCCCGAAGGCTGGGAGATGAGAACCAGCCGGTCAACAGGTATGACGTACTACCTCAACACTTACACCAAGAAGTCTCAATGGGAGCGTCCGGAAGCTCCTGCGGACCCTGGCGAGGTCCGCTGCAGCCACTTGCTGGTCAAGCACTCGGGCAGCCGACGACCTTCCTCTTGGCGTGAGGAAAACATCACCCGCAGTAAAGATGAGGCTCTAGAGATGGTTAAAAACTATCGCAAGCAGATTGTAGCAGAAGACGCTACATTTTCGGATCTCGCTAGTAAATATTCGGACTGTTCGTCTGCTAAGCGTGGAGGTGATTTGGGACACTTTGGACGTGGTCAGATGCAAGCTGCTTTTGAAGAGGAGGCTTTCAAGTTGAAAGTCGGGCAGTTAAGCAAGCCTGTTGAGACTGATTCGGGAGTCCATATCATTTTGAGAACTGGCTAGATCTACATGGTTATTCAATTGTGTAGGTGCCTACAAAATCCTGTCAAGTATGTTGCACGATTGACAAGCGCATTCAATTATGAAATTCATGTTGTGTTTCGGAAACTTGTTCCCTTCTTTGCATAGAATACATTGGATAAACTGCATTTATTAAGTTTCGATGTATAAGATCCAAAAACATGCTGTTAATAAAATGTAGGTCCCTTATAAATTCTTAGGTGTTAATTTGTTTGACCAACCAATATACGTTTGAATGTATTTATTTAGCATACATTTTGCCAACATATTTAGAACTTTGCAATAAACTTAAAGGATGGCAATAATGATGAATGAAACAGCTAAAAAAGTTTATTAGTAACTTTTGTCTGTGAAAGTTATTAGTAATGTAATAAAGTAAGTTCTAATTAATTATAAGTTCTGTTAAATTCCGAAAATGTTTACTAAATAAAGTATGGTAAGTAATTCTGCTAATTTAACTAAATGGAATCTATAATTTTTATTCATATTCATTTTCAACATACTGTATTTTTATTAACTATTGATTTTTCTCCTAAAATACCATTGTATGTAATGTATGTATGTATTCAAGTACTTAATTATATTGTATCATTATGGGTTAAAAAGGACAAAAATAAACATGCAATTCAAGATAATATTTATTTTAATTACCTCGTTCATCATAGAATCATAGGAACTACCTTAGCTTACAATAACAAGTTAGAAATAACATTTGGTGCCAATTTCACCACAGACTAGCAATAACAGGGGTTAAACATGTAACAAACCTTTAGTTACTAGAAGTAAAAATGGCTTTAGGCATTGGTGAAAAGGGCCCATAAGATAGGATTACAAACTTCAAAGAAACCAGCCATTTCTTTGAAGACATGTATCCCTATAACAATATCCTACAAATTGATTGGTAATATAACAAGTCCGCCCAGCTATTAAAACAAACTGGAGGGTTGAATGGAGAAACAAATAGTTTGCGCAAATAGTACCTATGTATTCAACAAAAGGTTCAGTTTTCATAGGAACATCATTAACGAAATCAAATGTTGACTTTGTACCTACTTATGTAAGTAAATTTAAAGTTAACCAAGCAATCGCCCCAAGTCGCCTCTAGCGTTATTGATTCAGTATAGAATTCAAATCAAAGTTACTATTTACTTGCAAACTTATATGGCACATGCTGCGAATCGTAGAGAAATCAGAACGTAAACCCTAGACTACGTAACGATTCCATAGCTGCCGCAAAAGGTTTAATAAAGATAGGTTTATGTAAGCTTATCTTGTTTTACATAGTAACCGTCGCCGAGTTTGGGGTCGCTTCTGATAGTGAGAAGTATCGTACTGAGAGTGGATTCCTGTGCTTCGAGTGGTGCGGGCGTCCAAATGGGGCCGATGATTGGCGGAGAGCGCTTGCCTCCCCACGCGCTGAACTTAACCTTTCTTTTCCCGTCCTTCTTAAGATGCACGTCGCTGTAAGTGTGGCCAGGTTTGAAGTTCTTCGGCAACGAGTCCAGGAAAGCCTTGAACGGTAGCGATTCTTTCATCGTACCTTCGTCCAGTTGCGCGCCGAGTGCTAGTATTTTCAATGGATGCCTTTTGTCCATCGTCGATGGGTGGATGAGGCGGAGTCCCGCGAGGTCGAAGACCCTCCCGTTGGGTGCGTAGTTGGATACTATTCTCGTCAGTTCTGGAATGGAGGTGGAGAAGATTATTCGGGAGCCTTTCAGGCCTGGCTTGTAGATCATCTGCCCGCTGCGTTTGCCGCCCCACGGGCTGAAGCGGACGCGTTTGGGCATGCTGGGCTCTCTGAGGCCTCTGGATCGCTTCCAAGTCCAGGAATGCGCCTGAGCAGGCTCATCGCCATTCCTCTTCCCTCCCCACGGGCTGAAATTGCGTTTGTCTACGTCGGTTTGGTTGCTTTCCATGTCGAATGTTAAGGGGACCTCGACGTTTCTGACCAAGGTGCCACTTGGTACGTAGGAGTCCACCATGTTGATGTTTGGGACCCATCCGTCTTCCTCGTCGTCGATGGTTCGTCGTCTGCGCAGGAAGTGTTCTGGGTCGCTCTGGTGGTTGTCGGACGTGGGGGGTTGGTTGAAGTAGTTGGCGTAGGGGACCGGGTACTGGAGCAGCGACTCGAGGGGGTTGCTGTAGGAGTCTGCGACAGGCCCGCCAGTGTGTATGTACTGCAGCCGCGCGGAGCCCACCCACGAGAGGGTGATGAGGAGCCAGTGGGCCGTCATGCTTCTGCGAACAAAGGAAACATATTATTTGACTGTCTTTGTACCTTGGGCAACCTAAGAATTTGTCGGCCATTTTGGATACCGCACCAGGGTGCAAAAGATGGCGTCCCAGTTGGCAAGGCCTACCTATACAATTATTTCTCTCAATATTTGTGTAGAAACTACACCACTGTACCTTATTGTTTAAGAGACGCTTAAAAGAAGCGTCTTTCCACTGTTTCTTAAATGTTATTGTTCTTCTGATCTCCCTGCAGAGGATAATATTGCTAAATAAAAGGCGCTTTAAACAGTAGGCCTATTAGGTAATGAGTTGCCTATTTATAACAATATTATGTAAACCTAGATGACACACCTATGATCTTTGCGAACCTGTCATAATAATTACTAGTGCGAATAAATAATGCTGGACAATTCACAGAGCACTATTGTCTAGCCCCAAGCTAAGTAGAGCTTATGTTATGGGTACTAGATAACTGGTATACCTACCTACATTACATAGATATATATTTTTTATTATACATAGACAAACGATCAAAACACCCGGAACAAATATCTGCAGATCTTATAAACAATTGTCCCGAGATGGGAATCGAAACCGCAACCTCCTGTGTCGCCCACAAAGCCACAGAGGTCGTCCATCGAATGTTTGTTTCTGTCCACATCCGGATCACGATATTACCTACTAATGAAATGACATAAACAGACAATACTATAGATACCTTTAACGATATTTGGTTTATGTTTGTCCACTTGCAAAATACTAGACGTCGTTCCTAGGTTGAAGACTGTATAATGCTGATTTTATACTGCCCGCCCCTGTAAATCGCACCGGGCAGCGAATGCGCTAAGCGCATAAATCAGAGACCGTAATCGATCGAATTAATTGAAATATGTCGGGTTCGGGATAGCCATGTTTTACATAAAAGAGCAAATAGTTGGACCCTTTCACCCAAATGAATAAACTAATCATTTGTGAGGGTACCTCTCAAAGGGTTTAAAGTTAAACTCTCAGCTTGAAATATACTTACCGAAGTGATAATTATAATAGGTCTTAGAATCCAAAATATTTTATTATCAAACAAATGCATAAATGAAACTTAACAAAACTGATAATAATGACAGAGAACGGCAAAGTCAAAAACCACTAAAATCAAAATCTTCATTTTCTCAAACTTTCTCTAACATTAGGTACAAATTCTAATTTGCAAACGGACGAGAGACGAATGAAATTATGAATGATAGTTGTCAAAACCATTTTTATTTATTTCTGCAATTTGCTTCAATCAAACCAGTATTGGTTAAGCAACTGAATAAATTGCGCCCGTCTAGCAGCCTAACTGATTTTCTGCTGCGCAGAATTTATGAGACTGAAAATACGCGACTCGCAACTTAAAAAATTATGCTCATCTGGCTGCATCCTTAGTCGCTCGAACACGGTAGAACTTAATAACATCGCCTCGTTAGAGATGTAGCTATATTTAATGTTTCCCTTGGGCCCTTGTAGAGGATGAATAATAACGTAACAGAAACATGATTAACCTTCTCGAACTATGTACCTTCTTCGTCACAAGCGTAAAGGTTTGTAATATATCTACAGACATTGAGCTTGCCAGTCACGTGCCTTGGTAGACAAAAAAGTACTAGTCTTTACAGAGTGTATAAACGTATTTATGTATATCTAAAGTGCATACGCCGACAGACACCGTCCGTGCTGGCGAGTGCATACGTCTACAGACACGGTCCGTGCTGGCGGAATGAATACTTAAAGTGCATACGCCGACAGACACCGTCCGTGCTGGCGGAATGAATATTTACCCATGGGGGTAAATATTTATCGGAAGATATGGATCTTTATGATCAATTTGAAGGTGACGCCCATTCTTGAAATTATAATAAATTAAATAAAAATTGTTTATCTCGAGCACATGACATGACTCACATTTTTTTTTTCAATTGCATTGGCCCTAGTGTCAATGTAGTATTTAATGCTGAGCCGGTAGCCTTTCTGTGTTCTCGTATTTAAATTATTTTATTAGTTCTTAATTTGTATTATTTTATATGAAACGCAAATAAATATTTTCTATTTCTATTTTGTAAAAACCATAACAGTAATGGTCAGTAGCGAACATTGAGACCTTGACCTGACGTAGATACCAAGCTCAGCCAAGTCCCCACTATGCCGCTAGTGTCTATGCGGGGGAAGCGGTGAATGGGATTACAAATAGACAGCCGAATTGGTCCGATCAAAGTCCGATTTTTCATCAGAAAGACAATGGAATCTTTTCGATTGAGGTGTCAAAGGGTTTTGACAGAAATAGCCTAGCTTTATCCCCCGAATAGTTCGCTAGGGTGACTGGCTGAAAAACTATTCAACGGAATAATTACAATACAATACAATACAAAAAATACTTTATTGTAAACCATAATCAAATCATTACAAAAATTCATTATATGCGACAAGTGCAATGGGCGGCCTTATCGCTTAGAAGCGATCTCTTCCAGGCAACCTAATTTGTATTGTGCCTGCCTACCTACCACTTTTGACATATTTTAGAGAGAAAAAAAGGAAAACGTATAAAAAAGCATCCTCTAAATGCAATAATCCTCTCCTCTCCTTACTTATTCAATAACAACTTACATTGTGTATGAATAAATGAACACTACAAATAAATCTTACAGGTATCATAACATTGACGAAAAATTCTAAACAAAATAAAAAATGGGTGAGACAATTAAAAGCATGCAATTTTAAATAATACAATTCATTGTTGCCAACATAATAATTACTTTTGTCTGATAAACTCGTCAATTGTTTAAAAACACCCCTTCAGCAAAAGTGAAATATATGTCTCTGTTACAGTAGTACAACTAAGAAGTACAACTGGTATAACAAAACAAATGACACACCTTTGTATCTCTAGTACTACTACAGACTGGAAGAGATCCTTAACCAGTAAAGCTATAGGAAATTTGGCTTTGGGGTTATCCAGGTCTTGTTGGCAAATTATGATACAGGTGAATCTCATTTGGGCCAATTTTCTCTGAATAGTAGTAACCCTAGTCCAGGCTATTCATAAACCCTTTGTGCCACGTGCAGCCATTGTCTTTGGCCCATGCACTCTGTTATTTGAAATTCGATGAGAGCCAACGCATATTTTGTAAAGGAATGCCTTTTGTCTGTGCCTTTGTAGTAAAAATGGAAAATGATTGTTCGCGATTGGCTTGAATTTTGAAATGGAAAAATAGTAGGAACTATAGGATTCAGGTTTTATTTATAAATTATAGTCACTTCTAGAATCCTTGATTTTTATTGTTAACAAAATAGATTGTAAATCGAAGAAAACCAGATTCGTTGATGACCGCTGTGGCGCGGTGGCCAAAGGTCCGGGTTCGATTACCGCCTCGGGACAATTGTGTGTACGATCTGCAGATATTCGTTCCGGGTGTTAATTCATAATTCATTTATTGTTTGTGAATCAGGGTAATTGATAGTCAGTAGATGTTCTCGTCGTTATCTATGTAGGTAGTTATCAGTCATCCAGCACATATACAACATAACACAAAGCTCTGCTTAGCTTGGGGCTAGATGATGCTGTGTGGATTATCTAGCATTATTTATTTATTTATAAAATAAATAATCAATTAATCATCGTTTCGTTCGTCTCTGCTCCGTTTCCGCTTAAAATTTTTAACCTTTTTCGATACGCGCGTGCATTGCTTTGTTTTGTTTTTTTAGTGATTACATTGTTGAATGTTGTTTTCTGTTACTGTTATCGGTTTTAACCGTCTTCAAAAGAAGGTTCTATATTCGACCGTATTTATGTTTGTTTAAATATATCCGTTGATTTCTCCGCCATTTATGTACCGATTTACGATCGCTGTCGGTGATAAGGCCGCCTATTGCACCGTTCATGTTTAAACCTACTTTTGCTGCTTACACTCGCTTTTAGTAAAAAGTGTCCGATGATTATTTGCCATCAACTTTATTGTTTCTATTAACATCTAATTAGGTAAAATAATTATTTCTCAATAAATAAATAAATTATCCCTCCAAGTGGATAGCTTCAGTAGTCGCCGAAATCATCAGCTGTACAAGTGTAATTTTATTGGGACGAAAAATAAACATTTCTTTATATTTAAACGGGCAGCGCAAAGGTTCTGTTTTACCGTTTTGCCTTTGTCCATCTACTCTAATTTGATCCCTTTGTTGGGTTACTCAATATTATGGAATCGTTGTTGAGATGTTTTAATTTTTTATGGTATTTGGTAGAGTGCGTCTCCATACCATGCAGATTGGAATTACGTAAATCCCAAAGAAAAGGAATAATATTATATTTAAGGAACTAGTTTAGTAAAATTGTTAATGCTATAAATAAAAAAATTCTCCTTCTTATTTTTTAAAATTCAACTTTACGATGACGACTATCGAGTAACCAAATTCAAAGCTCCAATGGCAAACGACTATCGAGTAACCAAATTCAAAGCTCCAATGGCTAACGACTATCGAGTAACCAAATTCAAAGCTCCAATGGCTAACGACTATCGAGTAACCAAATTCAAAGCTCCAATGGCTAACGACTATCGAGTAACCAAATTCAAAGCTCCAATGGCAAACGACTATCGAGTAACCAAATTCAAAGCTCCAATGGCAAACGACTATCGAGTAACCAAATTCAAAGCTCCAATGGCTAACGACTATCGAGTAACCAAATTCAAAGCAAAATGGCAAACGACTATCGAGTAACCAAATTCAAAGCAAAATGGCATGGCGGGTCTCTTAAATGCTCTACCTAAATCCCCTGAAAAATGTATTAGAACAGAATAAGTATGAATAATACAAATTACCAAAATTGATTACGTAGGTACGTCGTTTTAACGAATCATGACGTCGTTTCAGCGGGTAATACTACGCTGCCGTAGTCACAGTGTTGCCGTGAATTAAACGGATAAAATAGAGTTTATTTGTTTTATTTACTAAAGATATTTTCCATGAGTTCAGTGCTTTCCAATATTAAAAGTTTTAATGGTGTAAAATGATCACTACTATATTATAAATCACTACCGGACCTTCCCGGCTTTGCGCGGTTTTAGTACGGAACCCTAACTTTTTTGAAAATATAATATAGCCTATGTTCACCGGGGATAGTGTAGCTTCCCAACGGTGAAATAATTTTTCAAATCGGTCCAGTAGTTTCGGAGCCTATTCATTACAAACAAACAAACAAAAAATCAAACCTTTCCTCTTTATAATATTACTATAGAAAAGTTCCTCCTCGCGTTTGTCTGTTGAATTGAACTGAACGTGTTAAACTGAAAGAATATCGAACGGGTTTTCATACGTTTTTCAACATACACTTATTAATTCACGAGGAAGTTTTGCGTGAATTGTCTGAAATATGACGATGGTTATTGAAAATATCGGAACAATTATACCAACTTGAACTTTTGCTGGCGTTCGCCGCGTAAACCAGTAGAGTTTTATGAAAACAATGTACAGTACATATTATCGAATGAACGTATATTTTAATTACTCTTTGAACTGCCTGGCTTCCCGTGCGAAGCCGGGGCGGTTTGCTAGTGCAAAAATAAATTATGTTCATGTCGCATGAAACAGAGTATCTACATCATACATAGCTATTTTACACCGTTGCGGATGTTTGACATATTTTCTCGTGTGAATTTACAAATAAACTTGTTAGTGGCGCCCCTTGAAACCTATCATTCGTAAGAACTGCTCAATAAGTGGGATGTTACATGTGATTCCTTTTTGATGTATTTTCTAGACATCTTCCCGTTTAGGTAGATTAGATTTATTTATTGATACAAATAGGTTAAATCATTTAGTTATAAGTGCCTTAAAGCCTATGTTAGGTTTTTCTTAGCACTAGTTCTCACTTCATTTAAAAATAAATTGATAATATCTAGGTACTGTAGTTAACGAACGATCTGACAACAATACTAGTACCTAAGGTACTTTTAAACTGCTCATAACTCAGCAAAGGTTAGGTTAAACAGTGTTTTGTCATGCGGACTTAACCCTACAGAAGTCTACAGATATGTTTCATACACAACTGCCCTAAAATAAAGTTCATCATCATCATCAGTCTATGATAGTCCACAGCTGGACATAGGCCTCCCCCAATGAGCGCCATAACGCCCTGTCTTCAGCTTGACGCATCCAGCATATACCTGCAGTCTTTCGCAGATCGTCATCCCACCTGGTCGGAGGACGTCCTACACTACGTTTACCGAAAAGAAAGGTATCTCTCAATTATATCTATAAGGGTCCATCTATGTTGGTGTGGGAGTTTCTTCCACCTTAACTTTTTAATGCTTAGATGTATCGTAAAATACTTTTTTATCCGGAGTAACAGGTAGGTTTTATTTTATATAGGCAGTCGTGCATTTACTTACTTTACATTTACTTATTTTGAATAATTTTATTTAAAATTATAATTATCTTGATCTTATCCTAATAATAATTTTAGTAGTTCAGTAGAAGGGAAAATTCACCGCCATCTTACAACAAACTTTTGCGTATATTTGCTAGCCATAAACTTTAAGAACACGCTCGATGAAGTCACCTTTCAAATAAAAAAATAATCGATTTTAATTTCTTAAAAAATAATTGGATTGAAGAATTTGGAAACTACAAATAATTTTGAAAGATTATTTCTGACACGGAAAGTATTAGCACGAATCATAAACCTTAATCTCAGCCCAACTCAAATTTTAGTAACCTATAACTTTTAGATGTCGACTGAATTTTTTATGTTGTTTATTTGTAAGATCTTCGCAAATTATTATCCGATTTCGTCGATATCATTAATTCCTAGTTAAAAGAAGTTTTGAAAAGTTTTAACTCCCATGAAAGTTTTATTCCTGAGGGATACTTTTTGAATGTACCGAAACTAATTTAAAAAACAGTTTAAATAGCTTAATCAAAAATATGTAGTCAATTGAATTTTTTGTAAAAAAAAAAAAATGCACTAGAATCGACATAGCTGAAAGTTATTATCGAGCTTTTCTGTAATATTATTTATGTTGGTAAATAAATAAATAATACAAGGCGAAAGGCAAAACTTACTTGTTTAACGAGCGCCGTTACTGTGCACTGTCACTTCAGCATGCCCCCATCACAGGCGGCGCCGTGCGAGCTCGTGAAGTTATGGGCCCGCGGACGTCGCGCGCCCCGCTTTATACGGAGCGTGGCGTATGTACCGACAGCAGACACACGCTAATATTATTTATTAGTAGAAAGGCGCCAAACTTACTTGTCCAATCAGCTGGTCTGGTATTATGCACTGTCTCTACAGCAAGCCTCCATCACAGGCGGCGCCGTGCGAGCTCGTGTGGTTATGGGCCCGCGGACGTCGCGCGCCCCGCTTTATACGGAGCGTGGCGTATGTACCGACAGCAGACACACGCTAATGTTATTTATTGGTAGAAAGGCGCCAAACTTGTCCAATCAGCTGGTATTATGCACTGTCTCTACAGCAAGCCTCATTGTTCGGGGGGTTCTGGGTATTTTCTATGTATAATAAAATATATCTATATATGTAATGTACCTATTTTATTAAATATATCAGTCATCTAGTACCCATAAATTAATACAAGCTTTGCTTAGCTTGGGGCTAGATGATGCTATGTGGATTATTTATTTATAACACATTACATAATCCGATATGTTGTCTTTACTTGACTCAGGGCATTATTACAGCACAACAACAGAGAAACCACAATAAAAACAATACCTCCTTTTTCCATCAATACAATAATATCAATTCAAATAAATGCACATAATTTTGAGTACCTACTATTTAACGAGTTACCTATCATATTTATCGAGGTTATTTACTTAAAAATAGAAAAATTTAATATTGTTTTAATTGTAAAATAAACATTTACATGCCTATGTAAGGTAGAATAATAAAATAAAATAATGCAGGTCAATTCACACAGCATCATCTAGCCCCATGGTAAGCAGAGCTTGTGTTATGGGTACTAGACAACTGATATACATAATACAATACATTACATAGATAGATATTTTTTATTATACATAGAAAATATAACTAGAATATAACTGCACATATGATAAATTTAAGACCTACATTGTAACATATATTCTGGCAAATAAATATCTTTATCTTTACTTAGTTTGTAAACCTGTTGAAACGTCGGTAAAAAATTATAGATAAACGCGATAGATACCCATTACATAGTTATATAATTATGTGCTTAGATCGCGTTTGATTATAAATATTAACAAATGTACGAAATTCTTATTAGTTTTTGTGTTTGTGGCGCCGCCATTTAGGCCGACAAAGTTCCAACCCTTAGCGGCTGATAAATAATTAAATATTTGAACATAATAATTTGCGTTGAACCGTTCCTGCTGGGTTTCTTGCTTCCTGTTTAGTTATTTAACTGGATCACAAGAGGATTTAGCTATCTTGATGCTTTTGGAAAATGCCCGCAAATTTGTTAGAGATTATCACAGTTAAACAACAAATTATTTGTGTAGCGTAAAGAAATTTGAAATGCAAATTAGCTATATGGTTTTGCTTATTTATTATAGAGTACTATTTGACGGGTATTTATCGCGTTTATTTACCTAGGTAGGTACATATTTTCACGACGTTTTAACAGGTTTACTGTCGTGGTCACGGGATGACAATCCACAATAAGAATGGTTTGACCGCATTGTTCTACTGTACGGCAATGGCCATAGGCCGCCTTTCCTTTCCTTTCTTCCAATTATTTATTTTCCAAATATCTTGATGTTATGGGCCAATTGATCACGATCAAGGCATAGTACCAAATATAATATGTTGCCAGACAGTTACCCTCCAATTTTATTCAGGAAAGTTGCTATCTGGTGAATTCTATTTTCGTCTGTCAGTTTCCGATTGCTTGTCACTTTCAAAGAAGTAGGTCGATCATAAGATTCACAAGGCAGACATGTAAAAACGTGATGTGTTAATAACCATGAAATCAAAAGAATTTGTGTTATTTTCCTTATATCTCATCTGATCAGAAATTATGCCGCGGATACGTCTGAAAGGTATCTAATCTATCTACCGATTAAGAGAATTTGTAACCGACTTTGAAAAAGGATGATGTTTTATGTTCGGCTGTATGTAAGTCTGTAGATTATTTCGTCATTTACGGACCAATTTGGATGATTCTTTTCTATAAAGGATGATTCCGAAATAGAATTTATTCCCTATGGATAGTAGTATTTATAAAGGTGAAGATAAATGTATGCCTTAAACAGGTTACGTATAATAACATAAATAATAAATTAATCTTAATAAAAAAACTTTAAATAATAATATATCCCGCAAAACTTAATAAACAGTTGAAAACTAAAGGATTCGAAGTCATATATAAAGATTTTCACGTACACGCTAGTCGTATAAAACAAAATAGCAATATGGTTTTGCTCACCTATTTATTATGAGTACCTACTATTTAATGGGTATATATTTATCGCGTTTATTTGCATATTTTCCCGACGTTTTAACAGGTTTACACACTGTCGTGATCACAGGATGACAGTATTATGATGATATATACTTTTCCCCGCGCATTCTTTTCTGCCGACGGTACCCAAGCCAACTGTTGAATAGAATTGCAATGGTACGAGACCGTCGGACGGACCTCACAAAATACATTGTATTGGACCTCGTTACCTGCTGCAGTTACGGTATCGTCCTCTAGGAAGACAGGAATAGGTGACATTTCACCCAGACTTGTCACGCTGCTGCCAGGAATTGCTTATTAACATTTCTTAGTTTTGAAATAAGGCGCTCTCGACCTGTTACATATGGAGTGATGTTACGTATATCCACGCGTTATGAGAATGGGACGGAACTTTGTCAAAGTCATCATCATCATCAGGCTGTAGCAGTCCACTGCTGGACGTAGGCCCCCCCCAATGAGCGCCATAGCGCCGTCTTCAGCTTGCCGCATCCAGCATCTTCCTACAGTCTTTCGCAGGTCGCCATCCCATCTGGTCGGAGGGCGTCCTACACTACGTTTACCGAGTCGTGGTCTCCACTCAAGAACACGTTTGCATGTTTGTCAAAGTAATAATGTACATTTCTGTTATAATCTTTCTCTGTCTGTGCGATGGACCTGAAATTAATCATAGTTCTAGAGATCTGACAACCTCTGTGGCGCGGTGGCCAAAGGTCCGGGTTCGATTACCGCTTCCGGACAATTGTGTGTACGGTCTGCAGATATTTGTTCCGGGTGTTCCGGTAGTTTTTACTTATTTAAGGTCTTTGGCTGAAAAACAGCGCTGAATATAATAATGTTCAGCACACGCTGAGCCCTATTTCGGCGTAGTAGGGTCATGGAGTCTTACTTTTCTTAATATCACCTTTTGTGTCACTTCCCCCCATGATAAACTACTTTATTTGCCGTTTGTTGTTCTATGCCAGTATTTTGTACCTGTGTCCAAATTAATGTTTTCCTATTCTATTCTATATTCTATTTATTAAACCTTGCATCATAATACAAGCTCTGCTTAGCTTGGGGCTACACCCAGAAACTACAGTCCAATCGAATACCTAAAAATGTTGGTCTTAACATAACAGAATTTGTTGCCATACCAAGATTACTACGGGCAACTACACCAACAATGGTGTTGACAGATCAAAACTTGTCATACTCGTACCTCGAAGAATGCTCATCGATGCAAGAATATCAATAACAGAATAGCTAGGCTGGCCTCCTACGGAATCTTCTATCGTTTTCCTCTTTATTCGGGACTAGCGGACCTTCCCGTCTTCGCACGGTTTTAGTACGGATCCCTAACTTTTTTGAAAACATAATATAGCCTATGTTCACCGGGGATAGTGTAGCTTCCAAGCGGTGAAAGAATTTTGCAAATCGGTCCAGTAGTTTCGGAGCCTATTCATTACAAACAAACAAAAAATCTAACCTTTCCTCTTTATAATATTATTATAGACTAGCTGCGCCCCGCGTGGAAATATTTGTGTCAAATCACTACATAGTATAAAACAAGTAGCTTCTCGCTGTGTGCCTATGTATGCTTAGATCTTTAAAACTACGCAACGGTTTTTGATGCGGTTTTTAATAAATAGAGTGATTCAAGAGGAAGGTTTATAAACCATATTTTGACATATAGATTTCCACGCGGGCCAAGCCGCAAGGCGCAGCTAGCGTAGTTTACAAACCTTTCTCTTGAATCACTCTATCTATTGCTGAAAACTGCATTAAAATCCGTTGAGAAGTTCTAAGAAGATCTAGAAGATCTAAGCGCATTTTATACTATGTAATAAAGATAGTTATTGCGCGCGGCTTCACGCTTTGTTCTATGGAAACATTTTATTAAAATTATTACTATTCTACGGGAAGTGTTTTTTTTTTATTTGTTTTTAAAAAACAAAAGGCTGAATCCGAATTCTTTAATATTTAAACTGTTTGTTGTTTTTTTAGTTTTTCGGGACAAAAGATTTATATATTTGTTTTAGAACAATTTTATGAAATACAAGTGAACAATTATTTATGAAATATTTTATAATAATAAATAATGAAAGCGCTGGCGGTGTGACGACCTTCACGCCTTCCTCCGAGATTAATGGGAGATCGCGCGTGACCAAAAAAAATCAAAGAAAAATAAAATTAAAAAAACTTTTGAAACTATCATGGTTATTGACACTAAATTCATTTAAAACGGGATATTTACCATGATATGATTTTTGAGTTTACCTATATTTCGGCACAGTTTCATGCGCCATGATCATGGAATAACTGATTATAATATTGTATCCATAACTATGTATAGCTAGGTACATGAATATTTACTTTAGTGTTAAGTTAAGTTATTATAATACTCCTTTAGATTAACTTCTCAAAGGGCCTCTGTGCTGTTGGCTTCGGCCCCACGCAAGCCTTCCAAAGGACCGGGTCACTTTATGGCCCGTGATCATGGTAAATGTAAATCAGAAAAACAAGCGATATAACTCTATAATTAGATAAAGTAATAGAATTCTCAAACGATATGCTAGTATATACTCTTAGCAATAATTTTATTCATAACTTATATTCAAAGTTTCTTACAAAAATAGAATGTTTGCTGTTAATTATGTAAAAAAGCTCTGAACTCAGCCAAGAACTCGCATGTTTTCACAGTTCAAGGAACAGAAGTATATGTAGTATGTGAAAATATATTTCTACGTAAAATTAGATCGGAATATAATATTAAAGTAGGTAATTACATAACTTAATAATAAATTGTTGATTCGGGAACATTTTTTTATGAGGCCTCCTTGGAATCATTGTCTATACAGTAACAAAGTAGCATTTTCAAAGTCGGTTGACGGGGTAATCGACTACCATACCCACATAAAAACATACAGCCAAACATAGAACCTCCTCCTTATTTCGCACCATACGGCCATACATTATAGACCAGTCAGCATCATCATCATCAGCGATAGTAGTTAATATAGTCCACGGCTGGACATATCCCTCCCCGTATGAGTGCCATAGCGCCCTGTCTTCAGCTTGCCGCATCCAGATCTACCTGCAGTCTTTCGCAGGTCGTCATCCCACCTGGCCGGAGGGCTATCTATCTATAACATGTAGGTAATATCAGTTATCTAGAACCCATTACACAAGTGCTTACTTCGAGGCTTGATGTTGCTATGTGGATTGTCCAGCATTATTTTTTTATTGACTCGTAAACAAAAAAAAAATTGTTTTTATCATAATTGTATAATTAGTCGGTTAGGATATTCATAATAAGGGGCTAAAAAATTTCGATTTCGGCGGCACTTGATTACCCCAAGTGCGAGGGATTAAGCACTATAATATATATATATATATATAACTATAATAAAAAAAACCTTAATATAAGAGATTAAAAGGGTAGTATTGAAATGCGCGAAAAGACATTCAAATTAAATATGTCAAAAATATTGAAAATGCCTTACTAAAAAGTACTGAGTGGGCGGCAAGCAGTGGGCGAAAACAAATGTTTAAAACGGCGACATGAAAAAACTTATTTGTTTCACTAGATATTTAATACTATCAGTATAAAAATTCTGAAGTGGATCTTTTTTCTATTTTAAATTAGACATTTGGTAGTTGTTCTACATATAAAATCAAACCAACAAACAAAGCTATTGTCATATCAGTCAGCTTCTGTCTAATTCAGATTTAGTATTTTTTCGCCCAGTTCAGTAATAAAGTACCATTAATCGTTGACAGTATTTTTTTATTCGACTGATTAATAAGTACCCCAATTATGTACTAGCGGACCTTCCCAGAGATAAAGGTGGAACTATCTAACAGTGTCAAATTTTTAGGCGTACATATTGACGAATCCCTTAACTGGAAGAATGAACTAGAGGCAATGGTAAACTCTTTGAGTTCTGCATGTTACGCAATCAGAAGCCTCCGGGATGAGGTGACAATCGATCAACTAAAAATGGTCTATTACGCTCTTGTAGAATCTAAGCTTAGGTATAGTATCAAGTTCTGGGGGGGCAGCTACAAATACAATATAAGCAAGGCTTTTATTAGTCAAAAGCGCGCTATTCGTACAATGGTTAGAATACCACAATGGGAATCCTGTAGAGAACATTTCTTAAAGCTAAATATTTTGACCGTACCTTGCCTATATATACTGGTAACACTAGTCGATGTTATCAAGCACCCACTCCGATACGAGACCGCAGAGGCAAAATCAGAACGCCTTACCACTAGAAGAAAAGATATGAGCACTCCCTATCAACCAACCCTTGAAGTTTCTAAACATTGCTGCAGATATCAAGCTGTAAAATTGTTCAATGCATTACCTTCCGACCTGAAAACTTTAGACAATCCAAATTTATTTAAATTAAAACTGAAAGATATTTTGTTGAAAGGGTGTTTCTACTCGGTAGATGAATTCGTAAATGCTGACATTGTTGTAGAATAATATTGTGTTTTGACATCATAATTTTTATTTATTTTTTGTTGAATTGTATTTGTTGTTATTATTGTATTTTTTTTTCATTTTTTTTTGTATAAATGACTTTTGTATTCTTTGTGTATGACATTGTATATTATATTCAATAAGGTCCGCATGTGCATGTACAAAATTTCAGATACAATTCTATTATTGTGATTGAATAAAGATTATGAATTATGAAATTATGAATTATGAATTCCCGGCTTCGCACGATTTTAGTACGGATCCCTAACTTTTTTGAAAATATAATATAGCCTATGTTCACCGGGAATAGTGCAGCTTCACGGTAAAATAATTTTTCGAATCGCTCCAGTAGTTTCGGAGCCTATTCAGTACAAACAAACTAATAAAAAATCAAACCTTTCCTCTTTATATTTAAATTTTTACCTAATTAATTTTTTTCATATTTCTTGCCTTATATTAGTTTTTTCTTTTTTAAGATTGTTTTGTATACCTACCGTCAGATCTCCTAGAACCCGATTTCGCCAAACAAAGTGCCATAAGTACTATTTTTTAATCAAGATATACAGTACAAAATTAAACCATGCTTTCTGTTTGGTGAGATCGGCCTTAACCTTATCCTGAGTTTGAGCGCTGGGAGGTGCGACACAGTTTTATACTTATGCGCTTTCCAGTGTTCCATTGTATCTTAGAGATAATTCTTTGTTCATTTTTAATAAATAAATTGAAAAATTGAAAATTGAAATTTATACTAAGTACTACCTACTCTTTATATCACTAAAATTTAAAAAGTTACTGCCTGGTCTTATAACCTGTTTTCTACGTTCATAATTACACCACTACCATCACTATGCATGTTGTAAACAAGGCGAGTGTAGCCTAGCAACATCTAGAATTGGTTGTGTTGGCACCCTCATTTGTTATTATTAATCTTTAGTACAAACAAAAATATTCACTAACTATCATCATCATCATCATCAGTCCTATAGCAGTCCACTGCTGGACATAGGCCTCCCCCAATGACCGCCATAGCGCCCAACTAACTATAGCTGTACATAAATCAAATGCGTTTATTTTAGTAAAGCATAAATATGTACAATTAAACAAACCGTTACATCAAAAAACAAGACGATATACATATAATTTTTTTTCCGGCCCTGGTGGGGGCACAGAGAGGGGCCTCGAGGCTTGGCCTCATTACCCCGGCGTCAACTCGAGGGGTGACGACCCCACGGTCCTTGGGTTTTGTGGGATTATCTTTTTTCCCCCTCCTCAATGTTTTCTTTTTTTTTTGTTTTGGCTGCATTTGGTTTGTATTTTTTTTTTTTGTTTTTTTCTTTCTTTTTTTTGTTTTTTTCCTTTTTTTTTAATAAACCCAAACGATATACATACGACTATGATATAATATTATATTACATACATATATTGACGGTACAATGTATGTAGATTATAACTACTTTTTTTGTATGATTATCTTCGATGGCATTGTAATATGTTTCGTGTGTTAAATAAATAAAACCGGTATACTAACTGTTAATAACTATTTTTAGAACCTAGCTGTAAGTTTTCCCAAAATTTTGAAAATAAAATAATTAATTTTATTTTGAGCCATTATTGTCCCACTGCTGGGCAAAGGCCTCCCTTTTCTCCTTCCACTCCTCGCGATCTAACGCTGCAACAGGCCGTGATGGAAGAAAAAAAAACAGCTTAGCAGGAATCGAACCGCTTGTAATCGGCCAATCCCCGCTAAGCATGCAGGCTTTGTCCAATTCTTCAGAATTCGTCCCCTCATCTAATTCGCCTGTTTTCATTCGATCACCCTTTTAGAAGCAGGTGGCTGATTGTCGAATTGGTACTACTGGCCACTTTGTTTTTCTAGCCGTTTCGTAATCTACTCGGATAGACGTGAACGAGATGTTTTGAGAGAATGACTGGCTGTTTTCTCTTAGACAAGCTGTTCCTTCCTGGTCAATTATTTTCTATTATTTTAGTAATAAATCAAGACTTAAATTAATCTAAAAAATTATAAAGGCACCTGTATTTATTAATTCTAACTTACACAAACATCACATCCTACTAATATTATAAACGCGAAAGTTTGTAAGTATGGATGGATGTTTGTTACTCTTTCACGTAAAAACTACTGAATGGATTTTAATGAAACTTTAAAATAATATATCTTATACATCAGAATAACACATAGGCTACAATTTATAAAGATATATTGTATATTATCCAAAATATCTATCACCACGCGGGTGAAACCGCGGGGCGCAGCTAGTCTAATATAAATGCGATTTTCGGATGGATGGGTGTTTGTTACTTAGTCTTCTACATGCCAAATCTAGTAAAAGGATCGAAAATTTGCATAGATACATAAATATGTTTATAGTATAAGACATGTATCAACTTTTTATTTCATCATATAATAATTAAATAAAAAATAAATCATAATTTACTAGGATAATTGGTTAGGTTTATTAATCTAGATACTAATAAATACAAAGGTCAGTTACTGATTTAAAGTAAATTAGTACAAAAAGTTTTCTGGTTTTATACAATCCAAATACAAACAAAGCAGTAAACATCAGCTAGTATCTGAAAAAGGTTTCGACTCGTGTGTTTTTCTATTTGCGTTGGCGTTGCTGCGTACTTCTTTGACGAATTGATGGAAATAGAAAATGTCGACAGATTTGAGTCCTTTTGCTTCTTGTTATTATGGTCGCAAGCCTAATGAACTCTGGGCACAAAAAACCAACTATGTTTGCCCAAACTTTTCCAAAAAAATGGCGCATCATGGTAGGCTTCAGCCATATTACAAAAACAAAAAAAACTTAGCTTCTGTGCCCGCCAAAAGTCCGGTAACGCTGTCATCGCCACCTGTGGTCAACAGCATAATAGTCCATTCGAAAAACAAGCTTAAACCAATACATAAAATAAATAAATAGTAAAGCCGAACATTGAAATCTTCTCCTGTTTTGTTTTTTGTCGGTTAAAAAGCCGCATTAGTATTAAAAAAGTTAGAAACTCGCATGTACGCATGCATAATTTCCTCACTTATTTGCCTAAAGATTTTTCTCTATTGAACTTATATAATATATGACAAAGTTATTGACATAGCTCTAAGAATTAGCAAGCTGAAGTGGCAGTGGGCCGGTTGGTGCGGTGGGGTAAACGTGTTCTAGACTGGAGACCGCGACTCGGAAAACGTAGTGTATGACGTCCTCCGGCCAGGTGGGATGACGACCTGCGAAGGACTGCAAGCAGATGCTGGATGCGGCAAGCTGAAGACAGGCGCTATGGCACTCATTAGGGGAGGCCTATGTCCAGCAGTAGACTGCTATAGGCTGATGATGATGACGATGATGAATAAATGACTTATTGGTATGGATAGAATATGAAAGCTAGATGTTAAAGCTAGCAGTCTCTGAAAGAACGTTTAAAATAACAATAAGTTCGCAACATGAAGTCGATATTGCCGGCTCTAAAGGTTTCCATTGTGAAGGTTCCATTCATAAAGGCTTACCGTTTTGTCGTAGCTTGCATAGTTGAGTGAGAGCTTTTTATGAAAGTAGGTACTGTGGGTTCGATACTCGGGTGTAGGACGTCCTCCGGCCAGGCGGGATGACGACCAGTGAAGGACTGCAGGCAGATGCTGCGGCAAGCTGAAAACAGGGCGCTACGGCGCTCATTGGGGGAGGCCTATGTCCAGCAGAGGACTGCTATAGGCTGATGATGATGTGGGTTCGATGCTAATCGTGAGTAGATAGACAGATATACATATAACATATTTGTTCGACATAAATCATTGGAATTTATAGTTTTTTGTTAAATTATAGAGAACAACAGCATATTATGGTCCAATGCTGGACGCAGGGCCTCCCCCTGATAAGCGCGTTATTTGCCTTTATCTTATTGGGGTAGTGCCCCTATTCGCAACGCTGGGCATGCGGTTTGGGGATCATCGTTCGGTGGTAAATTGCTCTGCAGGAGGCGGTGCTGCCCGCCGCCCGGTGGATATCCCTTAGTCGCCTCTTACGACACCCGCGTATAAATAAAACTAACAATAATGATGATTTAAAGTAAAAATAAAGTACGAGTACTAAAGTACTTGAGGGTAGAACACTGAATCTATCATGCCATCTCTTACAATACACAATACATAGGCTTCTTGAAAAACGGGTGCGCAGAATTGTATACACATGTACTTTTCATATAGGTAATAAAAAAAAATTAAAAAAAACATTTATTTCAGACCTTGGTCCATATCGGTTACATACAAAACAAATTAACACACAAAAAAGCAAAAGAAATTAAAAACTACAAAATTGCTGATAAGGCAGTTGTGCACTCAGTGCCAGGTGTAGGTTGCAAGCACTGAATGCACTCCTACCCAATGCCGCAGGAATCGGCCGCTCAGGTCCTCAGCCAACGCTGCCAGGAGGCTGTTGCGGCTGGCGCGCAGGCGACGCAGCGCGGCGGCGCAGCGAGCTCGTAATACAGCTGGGAAGCTGTCCACGCCCGCATCAGCAAACATGCCCGACGCACTGCACCAGCGCGGCAGCCGCAACAACGCACGGAACGCGTTATTGAATTGACTCATTAATAACATTCACATGATATATTATATGTAGTATTCAAATGAAATACACAAAGTACATAAGTACCTACATTTGTATATAAAGTTTCGTAACATCAATAGGCAGACTTTCTATGAAAGCCTTTTTCAGTATAAAGTAAATATTATTTCAATGGCTCTCACAGCGAAAGAAAACATGAAAAATCCCACAACTTTAATATCTTCGGAAGTGTTAAGGTCATAGCATACTTATCCCGTAAGTATAGGTAGATAAGTAAGTAAAAAAAATGTTACTTGCTCTGTAAATAGACTTGGCACTTCTTTGGCTGTAAACGTAAGTTTGAAATGAATAGGGATAGCTAATGATGACAGTTTTTAGGCTTTGAGCGGTATAATGCAGGGACCTTGGCCCCATGTTACACTTTGAGCGGTATAATGCAGGGACCTTGGCCCCATGTTACACTTTGAGCGGTATAATGCAGGGACCTTGGCCCCATGTTACACTTTGAGCGGTATAATGCAGGGACCTTGGCCCCATGTTACACTTTGAGCGGTATAATGCAGGGACCTTGGCCCCATGTTACACTTTGAGCGGTATAATGCAGGGACCTTGGCCCCATGTTACACTTTGTCTAATTGTTTCGGTTTTTATCTGTTAGTTTTGTTTTGTCAATTGTTTAGATATAAATAAATAAATAAATAATGCTGGACAATTCACACAGCATTATCTAGCCCCATGGTAAGCAGAGCTTGTGTTATGGGTACTAGATAACTGATATACATAATACAATACATTACATAGATAGATATTTTTTTATTATATATAGAAAACGACCAGAACACCCGGAACAAATATCTGCAGATCGTACACACAATTGTTCCGAGGCGGGAATCGAACCCGCAACCTCCTGCATCGCAAGCGGACCTTCGCCCATCGCGCCACATCGGTCGTCAATCGATCGAAATTATTGTCTACGAGAGTGACCAAGTACTACTTTAAAAAAATATCTTTTATTTATTTAACAAAATCTTGTATTGTTTATAATGATATATTATAAATAATACAAGATTTTGTTAATGTGTGTAAGTGTGTAATGTTTTCTAGGTAAAAAAAAATACATAACATATTTAAAGTACATAAGTTTCTGAAAGGGCTGGCGAAGAAACAGAATCCTGATAAACTTGTTTAAACTTTTGTAAAGTATAGGACTTTGTTGCGAAGTTATTAAACGTATATTTCTCTGATAAGAAGTTACGTAAAGTCCCTTTTTTGTTATTCTTTGATCCCACTAATTGTAGGTAAAATTTTAAGGCGTTTTCTAAAGATGTTTGGCCAAAGACAACGCCAAAAGTACTGAATAGATACGAGTGAATTTTGCTCACATAAAATTAGACTGTTTATTTCTCAAAATACGTGCAAAGCCGCGGGCAAATGCCAGTCTTAGATATGATGATGATGAAATTTCCCGGCGCCGTACCATCATCGACGAAACGAAAACATGTTGTTTTTTTATATTGCTCCATAAGTACACGGAATTAATCTTTATATATAAAAATCTATTGCTGTTCGTTAGTCTCGCTAAAACTCGAAAAAGGCTGGGCCGATATAGCTGATTTTGGTTTTGAAATGTTTGTCGTAGTCCAGGGAAGGTTTAATCGGTAAGAAAACATGGTAAAATTGCGCAGAAATTTCCACGCGGGTGAAGCCGCGGGGCGCAGCTAGTTTATGGTATAAATTTTGACTTTTCTAAGTTTATAATTTGTAAAATTATTGTAATTCTTGTAATTCTTAATTGTACACTAAAAACTTACAAAATAACTTAACTAAAAAAAGATATGTACATAGGCGAGCTTAACCCTAACAAAGAGTTTTCTTACAGCAAAACCTTAGGATTAAAAGAGAAGCGATAGAACAGATAGAGGAAGTGTACAAAGAAACAAATTAGACGAATAGTATAATACATTATGGGATGAGATTATAATATACATACATAATTAAAATATCAATAGCTAAATAAACCTAATAAATAACTTCAGTTTTAAAGTAAATAAAAATAATATTTAATTAAATATATACATCTACCTAGATAGATAGTTTTATGATAATAAGAAGTGCTTTTTTAATTTGGTTTTAAATATGTTAAGCGATGGACTGGCTCGAATATCATGGGGGATAGATATTGAACTCAGATTCCCATAAATATTTCTTTCGATCGATCAAACTAGCGTTAATTTACCGAATACACAATTTATTATGAAAACACTAGGGATTGCTTTTTGTCCCGCGAAGCACAAAAAAAACAGTGAAAATATAAATTCGAAGTAATTCTAATAAATAATCGTAATAAATGTAGGTAGGTCACTTAGGTAGGTTTCCAGGCTGGGCAGCGAAAACAAGTCTATCGCATAACACTAGTCTATGTAATAACTCATTTACCCGTGGGCAGTAGAATCACAATGACACAGCTTCAAGCGCCATCTAACTCAATATGTCACTATTTACATGCAAATTTTATCTTGTGTATTAATGAATATGTCTGTTACAGATCGGTGATCCCGGCATTGTCATGGTAAGTGAGTTTTGTAAGGTCAAGAATTAGGGATGGGGGTTTTAAATATGCCTATATCAGTCCATTGCTGGACATAGGCCTCCCCCAATGAGCGCCATAGCGCCCTGTCTTTAGCTTGCCGCATCCAGCATCTACCTGCAGTCTTTCGCAGGTCGTCATCCCACCTGGTCGGAGGGCGTCCTACACTACGTTTACCGAGTCGTGGTCTCCATTCAAGAAAACGTTTGCCCCAGCGGCCGTCGGATCTTCGCGAGATATGGCCGGCCCACCGCCACTTCAGCTTGCTAATTCTTTGAGCTATGTCGATAACCTTGGTTCTCTGTCGGATTTATTGGTTTTAAATATGCATTCATTAAAATAGGATGGATGGACCGCTGGATGGATGGCTTTGGACCGCTATATGCATACGATGCAACAAATAGCGGTCCTACAGAGGACTTCTGGACATGAAATGCTGCTATGATGATGAATATTATTTTTCTTGAAATAATTCAAAAAGCCATAATCAGTCAGTATACAGGGTCGCACAATATTGCCTGAATAGTCCCGTCGAAAAGTACTTAGCAGGTTGTGAGTCAGTATTCGTTTTTTCTTGCAGAAGTTCAAGTTCTGTGCCGACGGCGACTGCCCTTTGTGGGCGTTGGCGGCCCTGCACGCGCTCGGCAGTCTACCAGCACAGCTCTTCAGAGACCTGCTGCATCAGATCTTGGAGGAAAAGGTAACGATTCAAATACATCACAATTCCTGACCCTGTCTTGACCATTTTTAAAATGACACACGCGCATTAAGATGAGAACTCGTTACAAACTATCAGATTATCTAGAGACGATAAAAATACTTAAACGAGTTTTACTCCAACTCAAAAACGAACAATTCAACGAGGTAAAGGTTTCGATTATTGCCTCGGAACAATTTGTGTGTACGATCTGCCGATATATGTTCCGGGTGTTTTGGTCGTTTTCTATGTATAATAAAAAAATATCTATCTATGTTATGTATTGTATTTATGTATATCAGTTACCCATAACACAAGCTCTGCTTACCATGGGGCTAGATAATGCTGTGTGGATTGTCCAGCATTATTTATTTATTTATTTATTTATGATAGGTTCTTTACTTTACCTCAAAAAGATGAAATTAACAAAAAATCAAAGTGATCATATTATTTCCTAGTTTTAATTATGCAATTTGAAATTAGTGAGGTGTCCAGAGTCCTGTAGGGTCTAAAGGAAGTAAAGCACTTTGATGTTTGATGATTTTTGTTTCATCATCATCATCAGCCTATAGCAGTCCACTGCTGGACATAGGCCTCCCGCAATGAGCGCCATAGCGCCTTGTCTTCAGCTTGCCCACCGAGTCGTGGTCTCCACTCAAGAACACGTTTACCCCAGCGGCGGTCGGTTCTTCGCGAGATATGGCCGGCCCACTGCCACTTCAGCTTGAGATGTTTGTTTGATGTATGGAAACACGACGCGACCCAAATAGGCACCTCGCACCACCTAACCTTACACCCTGTCGGTTGATTGTAATGTGATTCTGGCATTCAACTTAACAAGCGATATTTCTGTTTCTGTTAAATGCAACACCTATATTAAAATGTATCGTTCACTTGCGTATTTTCTCTGCTAGAATGTTATGCTAAATTGTCACGTGTCTCTTGTCTACAGACGATTCGATTTTGTAATATTTTCCATTCGATGAAATAAAACGAATATAATTTTACTTTAAAATGTCATAGCTGAATTGAAATTGCAATATGCAATGCAATATTATTGATCCCTTCGATTAGGTAGAAGCAAAAGATTATTAACGAAAATTCAAATTTTGAGCACAAAAAAATCTACACAAAGAAAAGTTAGCCGTAGCACCGTGCTACGAAAATGCTACGGCGTAGAACCTCGTAGAGCTGCTACGAAGTCAAGAATGTGTCTACGAAAACTGCTACGCGTTTTGAAGACTGTTTTAGCTTACTTGGTTCTAATTTTGGTCTCTCATTTCTTTCGAGAATCAAAAGCTATCAAAGTTCTACAGTTCCCTTCAAAGGAAAATTACAGCGAACAGCAACAAAGGAATTAAAATCTTTAGTCAACAGCATTACGTTCCAAATTGCGATAGCTGAAGATCAGATAGAATTTTACGATAACGACCAAAGACGTAACTAAAACTACAAGCAACACATATTCTGTGAATTCTGTGTAATGCTTTCATTGAATTAAAGCACAAAGGAATGTGGGTGTCCGAATGTTGTCAAAGAAATGATAATTCCTAAATGTGGGTGATGGAGACAAAGAAAAACAATATTATCTAGTTAAGGAAGGACGCACGTAGAATGTTTGGATGTTTGAACGGTCATACATGATTTCTGCAATCCGAATCAGTAAAGTTAATGAAAAAAGATGATAAATAATAAGATTCATGTTTCTGACGAGAAAAGTACCCAAGTGCAATTTTTTTTTAAATTACCTTTTTTTACAGCCATTTCCCGGGCCCTATCCTGGCCCATGTTTGTAACTATTAAAGATTTAAGACCATTTGAAATAGTATGGTTGCATGATGGTATATAAGTTGATTTGACCGCCCGCAGCTTCTCACACGTTTCCCCGTAGTAAAATGTAGCCAATATGCTAATCTAGGTCTGGAACTACATCTGTGCAAAATTACAGCTTGATCCTAAAATAACAAACATCCAGACATTAACAGATTAACATAATAATTTACAAAATTTACAGTATAAACAATAATATACATCCAAACTTTCGTATTTAGAAGTCTTATGAGCAGATTGAATTCTAGAGAACCCTTCACATTATTTTTTTCGGCGTAAAGATGTATCATAAAAGTATTCACAGACTTTAGATAAATTAGGCTGTAGAATTTTCGGCATTGTTAAATAAATTCTCTATTATTATTTTTGCAGGATGAAGATGCCATTATGGAGATCTTGAAAGACACGAGTTTATGTAAGTAGTCATCAATGGAGGTTTGGTTGAGGTGGATTTCTCAAAATAGCTAACAAACACAAACATATGGTTCGAAGTGTTAGTCCACTGTTGGACATATGCGTCCCCCAATGAGCGCCATAGCGCCCTGTCTTCAGCTTGACGCATCCAGCATCTACCTGCAGTCTTTCTCAGGTCGTCATCCCACTTGGTCGGAGGGCGTCCTACACTACCTTTACCGATTCGTGGTCAAACAAAACATAAACTAACATTTATTTTAACAAGTATTGAGACTACACCGTTTAACCAGCATCCCGTGAAGAGTCAGCGCGCGCCGCCGCAGCCGTCCGCTGGGTGCTGACCTCTGCCTGGTCATGCTCGTGCTCGGGCACGCAGCTAGCACGAGACCTAGCCGTGCTGGGCGTGCCGCGCACGCACGCAGCTGCGCTTGCGCAGGCCGCTGCGGAGCGGGGAGGCGTGTATGAGGAGGGGGTGCGGGCGCAGGGGTTCGCAGGTAGGACACTGGCTTTTATTTCGTCTCCTGGTTGACGAGAGATAGACAGGTCTGGAACGTTTGTTGTAAAATGTTAGTTTTTGAGGTCCCATAAGAGTTTTATCATCGAGGAATAGATAACTGCGCCGTAAAACTTACAAAATTGCAAGTCTATGAATAAATGAATGAGATACAGACGGGACCAATAGCGTGCCCAATAGTTCACGTGCGTCCTGGTCGCCAGTCTCTTTCCGACTGCTGCGGCTGGACGCTTTAGCGCGCGGCTCATTCTAATACCATCATATTCACGACCAACCAAAAAATTAAGCTTTCGTCAGCTTAATTAAATAAATAATGCTGGAGAATCCACACACATTATCCAGCCCCTAATTAAGCAGGGCTTGTGTTATGGTTACTAGATGACAGATTTACATGATAACAATACACTACATAGATAGATATTTTTGTCTTAACTCACTGGTAACAATAAATTGTATCCATGGCAACGGGCGTAAACAAGGTAATGGAGTTAGATATTGAGCATTGTCTTCTCCTTAGGTACCTATCTGCTAATGTAATAGGTACCTCAGTAGGTACTATAATTCTTGAAACAAGTACTAGAGTGACTCGCCGATTCCCAAAATTCTCCCAACACCATGGCGGTTGAACTAGGCTTTAATAAAAGTAGGTACTTATGTCGCTTAACTCAATGCCTTTTTCGTCCACAGTAAACAAACTAACAGACATCACCGTGTCCCCCGCACCAGAAGGTTCTATAGACGCGTACAAGTTGACTCTCCACTCTGAGGCTGCGGGCGCGCAGCGAAGGAGTGAGCTTCTCATTGATAGAACGCAGGCGAAAGATTTGTTGGACCAGTTGAGGGAAGCTTATAGCAAGATGGAGGAGGTGGAACAAGATTAAATACTTCTACGTAATATACACACAAACACCAAGACTAATACACCTAAGAACAACCTGTATTCATAAAATCAAAATATATGATATGAATATACAGTTATACAATGGCTCAGCGACCCAAAGTGTGTGACCCTGCAATGAGAAATCGCCATTTTGTGCAGACAGAATAGACCAAAATGGCGGTCAATTATATCCTAATTGCGTGTCAGAACGCGGTAAACAACAACAATACAGAATCTAAAATACTTCTACGTAATATACAGTCACTATCTACAGCGGCTCAGCGACCCAAAGTGTATGACCCTGCAATGAGAAATCGCCATTTTGTGCAGACAGAATAGACCAAAATGGCGGTCAATTATATCCTAATTGCGTGTCAGAACGCGGTAAACAACAACAATACAGAATCTAAAATACTTCTACGTAATATACAGTCACTATCTACAGTGGCTCAGCGACCCAAAGTGTATGACCCTGCAATGAGAAATCGCCATTTTGTGCAGACAGAATAGGCCAAAATGGCGGTCAATTATATCCTAATTGCGTGTCAGAACGCGGTAAACAACAACAATACAGAATCTAAAATACTTCTACGTAATATACAGTCACTATCTACAGCGGCTCAGCGACCCAGTGTATGACCCTGCAATGAGAAATCGCCATTTTGTGCAGACAATATACCAAAATAGCGGTCAATTATATCCTAATTGCGTGTCAGAACGCGGTAAACAACAATACAGAATCTAAAATAATTCTACGTAATATACAGTCACTATCTACAGCGGCTCAGCGACCCAGTGTATGACCCTGCAATGAGAAATCGCCATTTTGTGCAGACAGAATATACCAAAATGGCGGTCAATTATATCCTAATTGCGTGTCAGAACGCGGTAAACAACAACAATACAGAATCTAAAATACTTCTACGTAATATACAGTCACTATCTACAGTGGCTCAGCGACCCAGTGTATGACCCTGCAATGAGAAATCGCCATTTTGTGTAGACAGAATATATCAAAATGGCGGTCAATTATATCCTAATTGCGTGTCAGAACGCGGTAAACAACAACAATACAGAATCTAAAATACTTCTACGTAATATACAGTCACTATCTACAGCGGCTCAGCGACCCAGTGTATGACCCTGCAATGAGAAATCGCTATTTTGTGCAGACAGAATATACCAAAATGGCGGCCAATAACATCCATTGACAACTCACACCGCATTATCTATTTAAATTAAATAAATAATAGTAATTAGTCCAGCGACTTGTGGGCAAAGACTTCCACGTCGCCTCTTAGCGTTGGGAGCCCACCCAACGCTAAAAGGCGACGTGGAAGGCCCAGGATGAGATGGCGCGACGAGCTCGAGGCACATCTTCCATCATGGCCTGTTGCAGCGTTGGATCGCGAGGAGTGGAAGGAGAAAAGGAAGGCCTTTGCCCAGCAGTGGGACAATAATGGCTCAAAATAAAAAAAATGTTTTAATAGAAAAACGACCAGAACACCCGGAGCACATATCTGCAGATCGTACAAACGTTTGTCCCGAGGCGGGAATCGAACCCGCAACCTCCTGTGTCGTAGGCGGACCTTTGCCCACCGCGCCACAGAGGTCGTTTGATAAATTAAACTACAGATCTCCATCTGTAGATGTGATTCTGTGACAAAACTATTTTCATAATACTTCTACTATTTAGTTATCAGAAGTCGGCCCCTATGCTGATGGTTCCCCTCGGGTACCTCCGCTTGTAGGAAGAGAACGATCTACAACACACTTGATATTTATTGCTCATCAAAAGTTAGTAATTGCAATAAGTACCTAACCTATACTATAATAATATATGGTCTACTATTTGTGGTAAAAACATTGCCTATTAATTTTCTACTTATTATATCTTAGTGTGTAAGTTATATTTAATAATAATAGAAACCAATATTTCATTTTAGTGATAAATATAGCTGAAGACAGGACGCTATGGCGCTCGTTAGGGCAGGCCTATGTCCAGCAGTGGAGTATTAGGTTGACGATGATGATGATGACGTAAATAAAAATCTGTACTGAACAAAAGATATTTTATTTATTAAGATTAAGATGATATCAAAAACAAAACATGTATTACTTACAAACTAAGGGTGGGGTGTTTTCTATTGTTGATATTTGTAGAATCTTACTTATAAAGCATCACCTCCGTAGGCGAGAGTATCGTTAGCGAGTCTGGCAATTCGGGTCGTGGCAATTTATTACATAACAACTCTATGAACTCATTAGTGTAAGTGGGTTAACTTCGAACCATGTTTGTGCTCGAACAACACTAACGTTTCATCCTTTAACGGAACAATAACAAGGTGAGTATTAACAAAAAAATTCATTGTGAGATAAGTTTTATCAAAACATGTTTTAAAGATATGGTGGTGAGCATTTTACTGTAACCTGGTGCGTAGTTAACCCGCTTACATTAATCCATCAAATGTATACGTCCAACTCAACGTACTTTGACGAGTTCATATTATGTAGTATAGTAAAACTATGTGAACGCAATGATAACATAGCGATATCATGTCAATAATTTTAATTGTCTTGCTGCGAGATACTCGACCGTGTAGGCAATCCCTTAGGCCTAGGGTCCACTTAATTCAGCTTTACTTATAAGCTGTATTAGTCAATGTTTCTAAAGCCTACGTCTTTTAACGCCTGTCAGTGCTCGGCTTAATAATAATAATAAAGTTTCATGTGTAACAAACTATAGTGAATTAATTATAGCGTAAGTATTATGACATATTGTCCATTCTATTATGACATATTGTTCATACTATTATGGCATATTGTCCATACTGTTATGACATATTGTCCGTACTATTATGGCATATTGCCAATAAGACGCTTATCAGAGGCCTATGTCCAGCAGTGGACTACAGACTAATAATGCGTGTGATAATGAATTTTAATTCAGTTCATATCATAACAATCAGTCTTAACTATAGACTAACCTAACCTAACCATTCTGATATCGTAGGTACAGTCGCGCTCATCGTTAGCACTCGTGGCAGGTTTCAAGTCTCGTAATTAGGTTAGTTTTGGTTTTCTATTATAAAACTTTTTGTTTATATATTATACGACTTGCTATCTATATGTTACCGAAAGATTCTAGTATACAGTTCTGTATTCATAGAAATAAAGTTCTAACAGCTAATAATGAACGACCTACAATCATATTGATTTGAAATAAGTAACAATACAAATTCTAATTACAAATCGTGGTTAAATTTAAATTTTTCTCTCAATCCTGTCAAATTTAGTTCTTATTTATTTATTTATTTTAAGCCATTATTGTCCCACTGCTGGGCAAAGGCCTCCCTTTTCTCCTTCCACTCCTCGCGATCCAACGCTGCAACAGGCCACGATGGAAGATGTACCTCGAGCTCGTCGCGCCATCTCATCCTGGGCCTTCCACGTCGCCTCTTAGTTCTTATATTATTTAAATTTTGGCTTTCATTATATTAAACGGCTTTCGATCTTCAGTCTATTGATAAGATTCTAGTATAATTAAATAGTTCTGTATTCATTGTAATTGAGCTCAAACTTCACAGCGGTCAGCTAACAAAAAATGGACCACACACAAATTTAACCATGATTAGTTGTAAATCGTGGTTAAATTTAAATCACAATTCTTACACGCTTTTTTTAACGTGTACAATTCGTTCTAAAAACTTGCCTATATCTTGAGAGGAGGCTGGTGCCGGTCGCTTAAGCTTATGCTTAGCTGTCAGCTTAGGAACTAGGCTTTTAGATTTTTGAAGTGGCACAGGAAATACGTCTAGTTTAGAATGGCCTCCAAGCCCGTCATAAGATATATCGAGATTGACTACGATTGGTCTTTCAGTGGGCTCAGGCTGCAGTGGTTGTTTTTGATGAAAGATGCTCGTGTTAGAGTTCTCTTTTGGCTTCCTCTGCGTTATATTTCGCGCTGCGTTCAGTATTGCGTATTCGGAAGGCTGTGAACAAAAGTTTGAAGTTAAAAAAAAAAGAATTAATCATGAAAACGAGTGGTGATAGATATTCTGGATATTATACAATACATTTTTATAAATTGTAGCCTGTGTTATTCTGATGTATAAGCTATATTATTTCATAAAAATCCATTCAGTAGTTTTTACGTGAAAGAGTAACAAACATCCATCCATACTTACAAACTTTCGAGTTTATAATATTAGAAGGATATAGCTAGTATAACAATTTAGCCTGAACTAGGTAATCCTGTGTTTCAGGCGACAAGAGACCTTAAATATTAAATATAAGATTCAATTCCTATTGTGTATGTTAAAAGCATTTGTTGTTAATGTTATATAATACTTAAGGTACTTAACTTACATTGAGTTAGAAACATAATGCTAGTGTGCCCTTACTTTCTACCCCAAGTAACTTCACACATTTAGATAGATAGATAGATAACACTTTATTACACCACACAAAACAGAAAATAATACAGAGATAAAAACTTAGAATAAAGGTATAAAGGGCGGCCTTATCGCTGAGAGCGATCTCTTCCAGGCAACCTTGGGATGGACTGGACATGAACGAACAATATAGACGGTGGGACTTTAATAAATAATTGGTAACAAACACACTTAATACCTGCATTACAAACATTATAATAAACTTACATAGACATAAGATAAGACTATCAATAAATTAGAGCACTGTTATGATCCTTAGTTACTAGAAAATGTGTGTGTGAACTCGCTCTTACAACACCTATCGGCATATTCACAAAAAAGCGTGTTATCCATTTAGTCTTCTTTATATTTTATGTACACTAGTTTTAAGGTATATATTACTACGGACCGTAGAATAAGTTAAATAAGATCTGTTACTTTTCTATGGTCTGAAATAAATGATGTATTTTTTAATGTATAACTAGATGCGCCCCGCAGCTACGCCCGCGTGGATATCTACATATGTGTCAAATGGTTTATAAATCTTCCTCTTGAATCAGTATATCTATTAAAAAACCGCATCAAACGGCGTAGTTTTAAAGATCTAAGCATACATATATATATATATATATACCCATTTAACATTAATTGACATAGGTATCAGTGCTATCTATTAAATAAAAAGTTATTTTTGTACGTCCAATTAATAAAATAGTAAGTAATCATTAATTGAATTATTTTTTATTTGTATTTAAAAATTATATTTAATTTAGTTTATTTGTAAAATCCATGTATTTGTAAGGAAGAGCAGGACATCCTGGCACAAGTATACTTGTTTTATACTATGTAGTGATGAATGCTAGATTTGAGGTATATATTACTATGGGCCGTAGAACAAGTTAAATCAGATCTATTACTTTTCTATGTTCTGCAATAAATGATTTACTTATTATAGTAGGTACCTTCATGGTTCAGTACCGCGCCGATCACTACGGTGAGTGCACGTATGTCCTCTATTCTTTGTAGATCTCGGAGCCAGTGGTGGGTATTGACTGAACCGATGAGACCGCAGTCTACATCAATCGAGACTTCAAACGTTCGCCGGAGAACATCTTCTCGGACAGTTCTCTGCAACGATGGAAACGGCTGAGTAATCTGCCACACTCATACGACGGGGAAATTGATACAGACGCTAATCAAGATTTTAGCCCAGTGAAGAAACATAAAGCGACATAACAAGAACGGTCTAGAACGTATTGATGTGTCAAGGCCAACCGGTACGACTGATAACAAGACAATAGGAGTCCGGGCGCGACTGCGGTCACCTGCCCCTGCTTATGAGTTGTACGACTTGAATGTGTCATCGACAGATCCATCGCCGAAACAGATGGCTTTGGCCAAATTATTGAGAGGACTTGAGATCAGGGATATAGAACAAGAGTTCCTATAAGGTTATCATTTCGTTTGAAAACAAATAGAAGGCGGAATTCTTAATGAAGAACCAAGAGTTTCAGGCAAAATCTCTACTTCTGACATTTCCGTTCAGTCAGTCGTTTACTAAGACTCCCCTAGAGGGCGCGTTTTTCTCAAGCTGCGTTCATAGAATTTATAAGTTCAAATTGTTTGTTTTAATAATTTCTGTTTATATTTTCTGTAGTAAACTACTTAGTGATATTTTTTTAATTTTTATTTATAATGTTAAACTTTCCAAAAAGTGTCCCTCATAGTATTGGTACCTACTTTAGTTCAGGTCCCTCATAGTAGGTAATTAGTAATTCATTAGTAATGGTACCCACTGGGTACCATTACCGGGGAGGTTAGGTAGGTCCTAACCTCCCCGGTCCCTCTTAGTATTGCTATCTACCTAACCTCCCGTCCCTCAAAGTACCGGTACCTATGTTTAACTTTGTTTCTTTTAAGCCATAACCATGGACTTATAATGTGACGTCATCCATAGGTTCAGCCTGAAAACTAGCGTCGTTACAGTCCTCGGGCGGTAGCGACATTAAGCTGAGGCTGGACCTAATTAGCGCACACTAAGGACAGGCTAAGTTCTTCAAATGTATTTCCTTTTGTTTATCTTTTAGTTTTAGAGTGACAGTATAAGATGTTTAGCTTAATGTGTCAAACATACATTAAAATGTATGTTTGTCTTTTTTGTGTGTGCTAATGAAAGATTTCTATTCTATTCTATTCAAGGGATGGACGACATGGATAGTCGCTATAAAATAGTCAGAAGAGTAGACCTAGAGATCGATGATGAAGAGTTAAAGAAAACTTGTTTGTGAATACAAAATCATATCGATTCATCGTTTGAAACGGCAAACCATAGACGGCAAAATGGGTAGATAGCGAAACAGTTCGCTTCTGTTTCAAATGTGCCCATATGTCGAAGCATATGGTTGCAGGTTTGAAGTGTAACCTTACATATTCCCGGTGTCGCAATGTCCTGGCTGCTGGAGATTTGGGCACAGAAGTATTGTACATGTCCACTGAACAAGATCTTTTGCCCAAAGCGTGGTCGTAACCATGCAAACTGTGAAACTGAATGATGTGTTAACATTAAAGACGATCATATTTCGCTCGAGAAGTCTAAATGTCCGGTTTTCCACAAAGAGAAAGACATAAGAATAATAATGCGTGACGAAAATCACTCGTACAAGAAAGCTTGTCAGATATACGAAGAAAAGTCGAAACAGTATGAAAAAGATTACTACGTTAAAGATTTAGAATCGATAGGTGAGTGAACAAACTACGTCACAATTAGAATCTAGAAAGTACAGAGACACTTTGCTATCGAAACCAGTGTCACAGATGGATGGCGTGAGAAGGGATAAGGGAAACTGTTCTGCTGAGGAAGGATGTGCAGTGGAACCTGAGTGGCCGCCTCTGAAGAAAAAGAAGAAGAAAGCGAATAGGAACAAATAGTCAAAATCAGAGTGAAGATGAAATGGAAACAGAAAGTACTATAAACATAGTAAAAGAAACCCAAGTAAAATCAAATAAGGAGAAATTTAGTTTTGTGAGACTGTATAATAAATTAAGGGAAATATTTAGGTCAGAGAAATCACTGGAATAAATCAATAAATGTATGTTTGTATTGTTCGAGGACACACGATACTACTGATTGGACGTGGACACTCACGATAGGGCTGATTCACCAGTTCAAAGTCGCTCAGCGAGCTATGGAAAGAGCTATGCTCGGAGTTTCTCTCAAGGATAGGATTCGTAACGACTACATCCGACACAGAACCAAAGTTATCGACATAGCTCTAAGAATTAGCAAGCTGAAGTGGCAGTGGGCCGCCATGTCTCGCAAAGAACCGACGGCTGCTGGGGCAAACGTGTTCTTGAGTGGAGACCACGACTCGGTAAACGTAGTGTAGGACGCCCTCCGACCAGGTGGGATGACGACCTGCGAAAGACTGCTACTCGTATGTAGCGGAGTTTTTCAAGTTGGGGGATTATGTTGATAAAATCTTGTCCATTTTTTCAAATGGATAGCAGTTGTTTTAGTCAACGTTTTATCAATATAGTCCAGTGGAATGCTCGGAGCATCAAGCCAAGACAGACTGAACTTGAGTGTATGCTGTTTCAGCATAAAGTGCATATAGCTATCATTAGTGAGACGTCGCTGAATGAGGATATAACATGAATATTAGAGACTACAATTGGTACACAAAAGATCGCGACGACTCGTACGGTGGAGTAGGTATACATACTCGCACACAGATCTAGAGTACAGGTAAAAAAAGAGATAGTACAGATATTGTATGATGTAGTATGATAAATCCTATAGTACATACTATACACATACATATGTTTGTGTATAGTATGTACTATACTATCATATCATACTACATCATACATATCTGTACTATCTCTTTTTGATATGTATGATATGATATGATAGTATAGTACATACTATACACGTACATATGTTTGTGTATAGTATGTACTATACTATCATAATCATACTACATCATACATATCTGTACTATCTCTTTTTGATATGTATGATGTAGTATGATATGATAGTATAGTACATACTATGCACATACATAATGTATGTGTGTATTTTCTTATGTTATTCAAATTGTTTTAGCGTTTATAGTTATAGTATTTTTTTTATTTTATACAAAGTAAATTCTTTATTGGCCTTAAGTTTAGTAATTAAGTATGTTAATATTAGTTTTAAAGGCTTTGGATTTCGTTTCTTAAATAAATAAATAAATGTCCTTTTAATTTAACGAATTCAGGTATTGAAGTTATAGCCGTTAAAGTCTTAAATTGAAAATTTATTTCACAAGTTGTATGAGTATATTGTCCATCATCAGTCCATACTTCTCTGGACAAACTTTATTAAGTAATTATTAAATATGTCACTAGTTAAGTAGTGTAGTACTTTAGATAATTCTCTTATACTTAGGTTAATTTTGTTATGTTCATTCCAGAAGTGTTTATTTTGTTAACTTTTAAGTTCCTTCACTGTTACTAAGTCCACTGACATAAACATAGTTTAAATGTTGTAAAATCTGAATTTAAAAAAAAATACCTTCATGGTTGCTCCCATGGGCGGAGTGACTGTCCTCTGCAGTGCTGCCAGAGCCAAGTTGCTCTGCTTGAGGTTTAGGTACGGAGAGTTGGAGTTTTGAGGTATATAGTACTATGGACCGTAGAAAAAGTTAAATAAGATCTCTTTCTATGGTCTGAAATAATTGATTTATTATTATTACAATACCTTCATGGTTGCTCCCATGGGCGCGGTGGCTGTCCTTCTCTGCAGCGCCGCCAGAGCTAAGTTGCTCTGCTTGAGGTTTAGGTACGGAGAGTCGGAGTTTTCTATGCGCTGCGCCATTGAGTTCTGTGAAGAAATATACCATTGTTAAAAATATCAAAAATATTTTATTTTGATACTAGTTTCTGCCCGCGACTTCACACGCGTTATTTCTATGGAAACGTGCAAATGTTATTTATATTCCTACATACAAAATTTGGCGTGCTTAAAAAAACTATAAACCGACTTCAAATTTCCAAATAATGAAACTGTGATCGGTGATTCTTTTTTTAAACTAAGTTTTAATACGCTACGCTATAACGATCTCGTGTCTAGAAATAAAGAATGTATTAATACTTCATCATCATCTTCAGCCTATATTAGTCCACTGCTGGACATAGGCCTCCCCCAATGAGCGCCATAGCGCCTTTTCAGCGTGACGCACGCATCCAGCATCTACCTGTCAGCAGTCTTTCGCAGGTCGTCATCCCACCTCGGTCGTTTACCGTTATTAATACTTAGTTTTAAAAAAATGATCATCGAAATCGGTTGCCGTGATATTGAGTTATTCGTCCATTTGTCGCGCACATACTTCATGCAAATTAAAGATTAATGGTTTATGGGTCTTTTGGATGCCATTGTCGGAACTGGACCAAATTGAAATGGGTCAAATAAAAAAAGAATCATCAAAATCGGTTTACCCAGTCAAAAGTTCTGAGGTAATAAACATAAAAAAATACAGTCGAATTTATACCCATACCAATAATCTGTTCCCATGGGTTAGAAATAACCTTAAACAAGGCGTGCGAAGCCGCGGGCAAAAACTAGTATATAATAATAAGTAGATTAATAACTCACCACACTACTATTGCTATCGTTCAATATAGCAGTATTGAACCGGTCGAACGAATCGGACCTCCGCAACTGTTTCGGCGGCGACTCCGTCATATCTGTCACTTCGGAAGCTTTTCTCTTACTCGTCGCGTGCTCGTATTTGCCTTGCAGGTTCGATAATTCTTCTTCTACAGAACTGTAATGTAACAAGTGATAATTATAGTTGTTAATTGTAAATAAATAAATAATGCTGGACAATTGACACAGCATTATCTAGCCCCATGGTAAGCAGAGCTTGTATTGTGGGTACTAGATAACTGATATACATAAAACAATATATTACATAGATAAGACGGCGCCACGCCTTGGTTCGACTCTGTAGAGCATGTGCAGCGAGGCTAACAAAGGGACTTTGATATTTAATCTATACTTAATATTATAAAGAGGAAAGGTTTGATTTTTTGTTTGTTTGTAATGATGATGAGGCTCTGAAACCACTGCACCGATTTGAAAAAAAATTTCACCGTTGGGAAGCTACATTATCCCCGGTGAACATAGGCTACATTATATTTTCGAAAAAGTTAGGGTTCCGTACTAAAACCGTGCGAAGCCGGGAAGGTCCGCTAGTATTAAAATATGATAAGCCGTTTAAGCGTGAAAAGGTAACTGCAAGACAGAGTTACTTATGTATGTATTTATTAGAACAGCTTCTGGAATAAAAAGTAACCTATAATGTTATTACAGACCTTTATGTGAGTAAAACTTCAGTTCGATCCATAGGTACATAGTTCGGGCGTCATTTTCAGCCAAAAAACTACACAACGGCACAATCTTTCGCCATTTTTTTTTTTTTTAAATTTATTTACTAGCTTAAAGATATTGTTACATAAAAAAGCTTAAAAATAACACGAAGGAAACCACAAAGGTTTGTATAGATGTGTTATTAGCTGAGAGTCAGCTGAATAAATATCATAGGTTTGACAATAAAGTTATTCAATTTCAGGCAATAAGATTATAAATAATATAAGTGCTATAGCTACTATTAGTGCTATAGCTACTATTAGTGCTATAGTACTATAGCTACGTGTGCTCTTAGCGATAAGGCCGCCTATTGTGCATCTGTATCTTTGTTTGTTTGTTCTTTACTGTTTTTTTTCTGTTCGATGTGCAATAAAGCGTTTTTGTATTCGTGGGACCTAGGAAATTGGATTAGTATGGAATACTAATCCAATTTCCTAGGTCCCACAATTTCCTAGGTATTGGGCTCACCCTAGCTTTTCCTGCAGCTCAGCAACTTTACTTATCGATATACTAAGCGCGTGTTTGGTGTTGTTCAATCGATCTCGAGTCTCGTTCTTTTTACTCTCCGACTCGCAGAGTGCTCTGAAATAAGAGATTAATCACTACATAGTATAAAACAAAGGCGCTTCCCGCTGTCTGTCTGTCCCTATGTATGCTTAGATCTATAAAACTACGCAACGGATTTTATTGCGGTTTTTTTAAAGTGATTCAAGAGGAAGGATTATAAACCATTTGACAAAAATATCAACGAAGCCGAGGGGCGTAGCTTAATAAAGACATAAGACAGTCATTCTCACACGAGGGCCACAGCAAAATGAAAAGATTACGGCCATTTTGAAATAATGGAGTTCATTGAATGGTTTGGATGGATTGACAACATTTAAAAAACGAACGAACTGGGTTTTGCAGAGTATGTAATGCTGTTGAACTTTAGACCTAAATTACTATAGGAATACAACAGATTTTATTATTTCTCTCAGTGTAGAGGAATCAATTTTTTTGGTATTATCAAGTGAATACAAGAATGATAAGACTAGCTTTTTATCCCTTTGTGGATTGTCCAGCATTATTTATTTATGCAAAAGAACTTAACCTTATTATAAGTTCTCTCTATTTATTAACTTAATTCTATTTAATAACTTTAAATTAATGCCCCTATACAGCAGCATTTTAAAATTAATCTTCTTTCTTACATTATTTCATTATATTTTCTTTGTATATTATTTAATTTTGTACCATATTTTTAGTATAGTTTGACAATGCCCTTATACAGCAGAATACTTTGACATTTTATCTAATTTATTATTGCTTTAACTAATTTATTATCCGTTTTATTGTGACAAATTATTAGAAATGAATTTATTTTAATTTTTTAAGAAGGCATATCTGTCTGCTTTTCTTTGCACAATGCCCTCTATGGTGTTTCCTTTGTGAAAAGTTAGTGTGTTATAGAATAAAAATCATTAATTTAACTTTTAAAATGTTTAGTATTTAACGACATCAAGTGTAACATGTGAACAGTGGAAATAAACTGATAACAACTATGTGTAATTATGGATCTATTTGTTGTCCGAAAGGAGTTTTTTTTAAGTAAATGCTCGCGGCAGTAATGATAATGAGCTAATGCTAGTATTTATTTGAATTAATTTGAATTGTCGTCCGTGACTTCAACTAGTAATTAAGGTCTTTGGCTGAAAAACAGCGCTGAATATAATAATGTTCAGCACACGCTGAGCCAACCCCTATTTCGGCCAAGGGTCATGGAGGTAGTCTTATTTTAGTCTTAATATCACCTATTTGTGTTGTTTACCCCCATGATAAACTTCTTTGTTTGTTTATTCTATGCCTGTATTTTGTACCTGTGTCTAAATAAATGTATTTTCTATTATATTCTATTCTATTTACCTTTTTAGTGCTGTGGCAAATGTGGCGATCGTCTTCAGGTCGGTGTAGCCCTGTAACATGGTCTCTACTTCGCTGCTTGTAGCGTTCAGTACCTTCTGTAACCTAAAAGAAATAATTGAGAATTACATACTAATATATGATTTGATTTTTGAGTTTTCTAATATTTCGGCACAGTTTCATGCGCATCATAGAATAACTGTAAAAATCCTTATAATATTATAAACGCGAAAGTTTGTAGGTATGGATGGATGTTTGTTACTCTTTCACGCAAAAACTACTGAATGGATTTTGATGAAACTTCCCAATAATATAGCTTACATAATTATCAGAATAACACATAGGCTACAATTCATAAAGATATATTGTATAATATCCGAAATATCTATCACCACGCGGGTGAAACCGCGGGGCGCAGCTTTTCAAATTTTTAAAAGGAAAAAGAAAAAAATCTAAACACCTACCCTGTCAAAGTCTGCATATTTTTCTTCAACTGCTCGTTTTCTTCCGTCAGCTTGGAAAACTCCTGGTTGGTAACATTTAGGTGCAACAACTGGGACTTCAGAGCCTTAATGGCTGATTCTCGTTTCACCAGCTTTCTTTCATAAAACCCGATTAGGTCTCTGAAAGCATATTAAATAAAATAAATAATGCTGGACAATCCACACAGCATCATCTAGCCCCAAGCTAAGCAGAGTTTGTGTTATGGGTAGATGACTGATATACTTAATACAAAACATTACATAAATATATTTTTTTACGACACATTGAAAACGACCAGAACACCCGGAACGTATGCCTGCAGATCGTACAAACATTTGTCCCGAGGCGGGAATCGAACCCGCACCCTCCTGCGGACCAGGCGGACCTTGGCCCTCCGCGCTACAGAGGTCGTGTTGTGTCAAGTAATTTCCATATCCTTAATGGTCATAATATACTGTGCCGAACTTAGTGGCGTAACAAACAAAGGCCCGCCTACGACGTAGGAGATTGCGGGTAGGATTCCCGCCTCGGAACAAATTTTTGTACGATCTGCAGGCATTTGTTCCGGGTGTTTTGGTCGTTTTCCATGTGTCGTAAAAAATATCTATCGTTTGTTTTGGTCGTTTTTCTGGGTGTTCTGGTCAGGGTATCCTACTAATATTATAAACGTCAAAGTTTGTAAGTATGGATGTTTGTTACTCTTTCACGAAAAACTACTGAATGGATTGAATGGATACTAATGAAACTTCACAATAATATAGCTTACATATCAGAATAACACATAGGCTACAATTCATAAAGATATATAGTATATTATCCAAAATATCTATCACCACGCGGGTGAAACCGCGAGGCGCCGCTAGTATGTAATAAAAATATGTAATGTCGATTGTCCAATGCGGGGCGGCAGCTGGTTTGATTCTCAAAGATGTTTATTTGCCAGAATACAATGTTAATGTAGGTCTTAAAATGATAATGCGTTGTTATATTCTGCTAATTTTGAAATTGAATTGAAACTGCTCCACAGCTTGAGAGCATGCATGTTTAGCTCACCCATTCCTCTTCAAATCAGCATTAAGCTTCTCCAGCTTCTCATCATGTTCTCTGCAAGCAGTTCTCTGCTGGCGGAGCTGCAAGCTGGCGTCATCCAGGCGGGACTGAAGCGTCGCCGTATCGTTGTCAGCTGTCCCCTCGTTAGATATCGTTGGGTACAGGCGAAACATGCACCTGTTTGTTACTCTGCAGCGGCATTGTGGGCAGGTTTCTGATCTGAAACATTGTATTTAGCATAGTATTTTTATAGTGTTAGAAAAAAATGTAGCAGGTTTTTGATAGGAGAAAATGAATGAATTTATTACTAATTCTATTGTTGTATTATAAAAATATTACAACATAGTATATTATGCCCATTTTAAACAGCTAAATATAAATCTATAATATTTTGGTAATAAATAATAATCATAGACTTAATAATTAGCTTAAGGTTGCCACTAGTTGTAGGGTGATCCTTACTGAATTTTTTTTATAATTTTGGCAAGTTTGGTTCATAATTACATTTATTATAAAAACAATAATATTGCATCAGGTCATATGAAACTTGGAGGAACCAATATATATGCAAATAAATAGGATGAAATGGATGTCATGTTTACCTTCCTATCCACTGTGAAAGACAATGGTAATGAAAAACGTGTCCACATTTTGTCACAAAAATATTTTCTGCTTGGTTCACGAGGTCACTGCATATTGTGCATAGAATATGCATTATTCTGGAAAGTAAATAAAGTCTATGTTATACATACATTAGGTATATTATGTAGGTAGTAAAATAAAATAAAAAAAATGTAATGTAATGTAATTGTAATGTAGGGTTTCAAAATTGAATGAAAATTTGTATTTCAGCAATTTTGAAAGTTAAATCACCACAAATATAACAAAATGAACCCGGATCATTAAAACACTTTCTCAGCATACTTACACAAACTCAACAATGACTTATAAAGCACTAAATTTGAATAAATACAAAAATGATTAATTTTATGTCTATTTATTCGCTACCGTTTACTTGCGTTTATTGCCCTAGTACAGATTATGCTGATTAACACATCACAAAAAATCTAAGGCCAATCGAAACAAAACTACTGCAATTTATTAATGAGGGTAGGTGGCTAAAACAGTATTAGCTATCAGAGTTCGTGTGGCATGACTAGTGTTGGCCAGTGTTATTTGAATTTCAAATGTGAGCAGTTTTTCTCGCGACACCCAACAACCAACCCTTATGTTTACAAACATTCTACATTCTGGATGGATAGACTATAGACGACAAATTTGAGTCTAAATGTCGCCATCACGAATGTTCTTCCCGTTGCCGTACAATACGCATAAAATGCAACGTATATTTATGCATTTTAAAAAACAATTGTTTTGAATCCTATCATTCTTATTTGTGAATTTTAGTTAATCATAGTCCTCAGGTGCACAAATGTATACCATTTTTTCTAAAGAAAATAAAGATAATTTAAAAAAACCGCTTCTATTTGTTTTATTTAGCTCTCTTACAACGAGAAAAACTGTTAGTACCTAGGTAATATATATTTTTTTCAACTGCTTTTTAGCTGGGTCTGAAGAGGTTATATCAGAAACAGAGTCTGTTTACAAGGTTAGTCATTTAAAACTGAGTTCAAGCAGTGGAAATTATGGTATGAAACTTGTTAGGAGCCTATAGGTACTGATTATTGACCAAGCTACCCCGTCTTCAGAAAGAGAAGAACTAATTCGATAAGCATTGTGTTGTTTGGTCACCCTCATGTCCGCGTCATTACTGATACGTAAGTGGTATGTAGTGTTGGCTCGGTTTACTTACATTTATTGTTTAATTTTCACATAGAGCAGTTTCTTTCAGTTTCCTCACGGCCCGCGGTAACTTACTGTTTGTTTTATGGTTCGGTTTGGTTGGTGCTTTGACTCACAACACAACAAACCATTTATTTACCAGTGTTGCCAGAGCCCTATTCAAGTATTCATTCACATTCAGCCAGCCCAGCCAGGTAACCAGGTAGGTTGCCATTTGTAGGTTCAAATGTTGCCATCTGAAACCAAAGGTTGCCATTAGAAAAAATCTGTAAAAAAATCTAGAGTATTTTTTGTTTTACAAAATTATTTATAGAGTAAAACTGAAATGGACTGGCCCCCTATTTTAATCCGATGGAAAAGTTTCCGTGACTCGGAATCTGACTCAAATCCGTTTGAAATTCAAAAAATCCGCGCGGCCTTCAAATATTTAAAAGTTTTTAATATTTTCTGCGTTCTACAAGGAATAAAACTACATACTTACCTAAAAAGTAGTTTTTCATAAATCGATAATCACTTTTTCCATTATTTGTATTATGTACTCTTGATAATGAAGAATACAATGAGATTCTTATGAAAAAGCTGCCTGATAACTAGAAATCGGATATTCGGATGCATATTTACCTAAAGTTGAAATGTTGGCTATTATGGAAAGGACTTTTTTTTATCGAAAAATCCCAGATCGCGGGATATTCAAATTTAAGTGTATGAGGCCTTCTATACTCATTCATACACACATAACACATACGTACCTGTAGGGATTATACTTCGTCAATCCCTAAAAATCGGTATGATGAGAGAAACATAAAATTCTAGCTGATTATAAACTCAAGAATCACGTCCTTGAGAGGAAATCGTAGGTTAGGGATCTTGGAGTTATCTTTGACGAAAAGCTTAATTTTCATGCCCACTATGACTACATCACGGCCAGGTGCTCCAAGCTAATTGGTTTTATATCAAGATCCACAAGAGACTTCAAAAATCCTAGGAGCCTCATCTGCCTGTACCAATCACTTGTTCGCAGTATTATGGAGTATATTATTTTTAGTATAACTCAGTAGTTTGGTCTCCTTTCTACAAAGTGCATATTGAGCGCTTTGAGAAAATCCAGAGAAGGTTTGTCAAAATATTGGGATACAGGTGAGGCATACATCGAACTCTACCAGCATATGGGGATAGACTAAGTCGATTCAAATTCATGTCTCTGGAAACCCGTCGCCAATACCTTGATATGATTATTTTTTTCAAAATCATTCACTCGGAAACTGATTTCCCCAACTTACTCTGTACTCTACCATTGGTTTTAACACCAGGACGAGATCTCGTCATCCATTTCAAAAAACTTTCGCCCTAAAAGTCTGTACCAACAATACGTCTTATTACAAATCTGTGGTCAGAATGTGTCGTCAGTACAACGATCTTTTAGTTAATAATAGTGATAATATTGACATTTTTAATAGAAAACTATTTAAATTTAAAAAAGACGTTGAAACCATTCTCATTAAGGGGGGAGCCTGCTTTAGAGGCTTCAAAAAATCGTTTTTTTTTTTTTTTGCATAAATGTCTTCCCAAACTTTCCAAGAATGTGCCCCTAAAATTTCAAAAGCAAATTCAAATTCTTTTCGGAGTTACATAAGAAATAGTGAGCAAGCATCAAACAAGTATACGAGCGGCCAGATCGTTCGAAGTGCCCGCGCGAAAACTTTGACGGGCGATTTCTCGGTTTTTCATTTTTACGATTTTCCCGAGTTGGCGGGAAAGATAGAAAAAAAACTAAACGTCCTATCGAAACGAGACAAAATTGGTTGTGTTCGGGATAAAATTCTCTTCTAGTTGAACCTAAAAAAACTTGAAAAAGTTGTGATTAACCATTTTTTTTAAACAATCTAAAGTGAATATTTTTTTCCAAAAAAATGTTTTTTTTTTAATTTGCGAAAAATAATTGAATTTTTCACTTTTTTTTTAAATTTTCTTGGTTTAACTAGAAGCTATACGATTGAAAATTATTTTTTTTTTAGTTTTTTAGTTTCAGATGAAAATTGCGACCTGCATCTTTCCCGCCGCACGACACCTGCATACCCGAAGCGCCTCGGCGAAATGCTTGTACCACGCATAATATGACATATATTTTGATGAAAAAATTTGAGAAGACTCTTGAAATATATAACGATCTTTTAGTTAATAATAGTGATAATATTGACATTTTTAATAGAAAACTATTTAAATTTAAAAAAGACGTTGAAACCATTCTCATTAAGGGGGGAGCCTGCTTTAGAGGCTTCAAAAAATCGTTTTTTTTTTTTTTTGCATAAATGTCTTCCCAAACTTTCCAAGAATGTGCCCCTAAAATTTCAAAAGCAAATTCAAATTCTTTTCGGAGTTACATAAGAAATAGTGAGCAAGCATCAAACAAGTATACGAGCGGCCAGATCGTTCGAAGTGCCCGCGCGAAAACTTTGACGGGCGATTTCTCGGTTTTTCATTTTTACGATTTTCCCGAGTTGGCGGGAAAGATAGAAAAAAAACTAAACGTCCTATCGAAACGAGACAAAATTGGTTGTGTTCGGGATAAAATTCTCTTCTAGTTGAACCTAAAAAAACTTGAAAAAGTTGTGATTAACCATTTTTTTTAAACAATCTAAAGTGAATATTTTTTTCCAAAAAAATGTTTTTTTTTAATTTGCGAAAAATAATTGAATTTTTCACTTTTTTTTTTAATTTTCTTGGTTTAACTAGAAGCTATACGATTGAAAATTTTTTTTTTTTTAGTTTTTTAGTTTCAGATGAAAATTGCGACCTGCATCTTTCCCGCCGCACGACACCTGCATACCCGAAGCGCCTCGGCGAAATGCTTGTACCACGCATAATATGACATATATTTTGATGAAAAAATTTGAGAAGACTCTTGAAATATATAACAATAAAACCTGAAAGTTTCGTTTCAATCAAATATTTCTTTCCTTCCCAAAAAAATCCTCGAAAAAATCGACTTTTTGAAGCTTCTAAAGCAGGCTCCCCCCTTAAGGAGAGTGGTCTTAATTTTCAAATTCACTTTAGGTAAATATGCATCCGATTACGGTAAGTCATACGACCTAGATCGTTTAGGTATAGGCGTTAACTCGGAATTAGGTTAACACGTTACGAGCTCATCAGCGTCAAAGTAGCATTTACATAATTTTGTCTCCGTTCGCATCAAGATGAAGTTCACTCCACTTGTTCTTGCTTGATACCATTTTATTTTCATAAAATAATCCAAGTAAACCTATAAAAATCCGAGTTCACTCTAGTCGGATGCCGCTATCCGAGTGCGCTGCGGAACGAGTAGCGTCCGGATCTTCATCCGAGCGCACTCGGTCCGAGTATACTCGTATAGTGAAAACCCGGCTTTATAAAGTTAGTTACGCAAAATTAGCCCTTTATGCATACAGGACCTTAGACATTGACATAATCATCTTGAATAAATAGCTGACATTTCATTGTTGACAAATTTGACAGAACACGGGTGGGTGGTATTACTGGTGGTGGTTGGTACTTGTCTGTTGCTGATACACTATTATGTATTTTATTTATAAAATGCCGCATTTATCTATAAATAAACTGTGAGAATACTTTTAGACATCATCTAGATACTTTGGGGGCGCTCGGAGGTGCAGTGTTTATTATACAACCGCGTAATTATGCACACTAAGCGTTGCAAACACCAAAATAAATGTTTATGTTTATTTGTGTGCTCGTAGAACCACTATAACCCCAAGAATTTAACTCAAACGACTGTCTTGCCATGGGCGGATGCCTAAAATCATCAGCTGTCTTCAATATGTCACTGTTTTGATAAGATATCAATCTCATATTGTCGTTCTGATTAGAGGATTCGGAGTGATAATGCGTCGTGAACTGGCGCTAATGCGGCCTGTATATCCAATAACCTGTTGAGTAAATAAGTGTAAGGATTATTTGTGCAAGTATTTAGTGAGTAAATAAAGTGAAATGCCTGGAAAAATTAAAGTGAAAGTGTTAGCAGGGAGGAATCTTCCTGTTATGGACAGGGCAAGTGATACCACTGATGCTTTTGTGGAGATCAAGTTTGGAGGGATCACACACAAGACTGACGTGTGCAGGAAGTCTTTGAACCCTCATTGGAGTAGCACGGAGTGGTACAGATTTGAGGTTGGTACAGGGCTCATTTTTTTATTTAGAACAGTTTCAAATCAAATTGAAAAGCTGTATATCAACAGCTTAAAAAAAAAAATTACAGCTTAATACTTGTTAAGTTCATAAACATTTAATTATAAATTAGACCTTATTTCTTGCAAGTTAGTTATTATTAGCATTAGTTAAGCTTGTGGCAGCACCAATCAGAAAAATTTACAGAATTTATATAGGTATTGATATTTTGCTTGGCAGTGTATGGTACATTATCCCCTTGTTCAAACAGGCCATATCTAGCTGAACTCCTTAAAATAGAAGATCTTTTTGTGACCTTTCTGTTGATTACATAATTTCTAGGCTGGAAGTAGGTAGTAAAACATTTTAAAGCAAATAAAAACTCCTTCAGCATTTCATGAAATTATACAAATAATGTTCTACATATCAAGGTCACATCAATTTATATGAATTTTTGGCAGTAACACAAATAATCTCCATGTGTTGCCTATCTATACATTAATGTCTGGCGGCCGTCTGCCTGTTATTTGTTTGGCATTTCCACAATGTGGCCATAGTGCTTCTTTTGGAATTGTGCCAAGAATACTTTTCAGCATCAATTGTTTATTTTGCCCTATTCATGACAATGCTCAGCAATTTGTACTATACAAAGAACATTTACTCAAATTCTTAAGTTTTAGTCCATGTTCAAGTGATCGCGCGCGCATTCAGGATGCGAATAGATACGCGCTCATTCTCTAGATAATGTCAGACTAGCCCTGTATTTGTTTCTTGCGCCGCGCCGTGGATTCCGCTTGCGCGGTGCGCCGTTACGACGCGTTTTAAAGCAAGGGTTCTGAAACTTAATATTAAAGAAAAGGTGCCTAAGGTGATTCATTTCTAACAAGCTTTCATTCTAAAAATATGTAGCTTTACCTTTGGAATGTTCTAAGAAAATTGAGGATACAGTCTGCAGTGCTTTGTAAAACTATGTATATTGTGCAAGAGACTAACTATTTCTGATTTGATACTGATGAAATTGTGCCAATTGTTCATATCAACTTCATAAAGGTTTGTGTATGAATATGACAAAACGCAGCTGCTATTGTCTATTCTTTGACTGTGTGGGGATAATCACATATCTTTTAGAAATGCCGCAACTTTCTTAGAGAATTTTTAACAACTCTACTACGATCTCAGATCCACCTGCCTAGCGTGGTGATCCTGGCAAAGCACCCCTGCAAAGCTACCATGCCATTTAGCACGTAACGCGCGTTTTCAACGTTTTTACGCTTTTTTAGCGTTAATAGCGCGTAACTCTCTCAAAGAAAATAACACCTTTTCACGCGAAGTATCAGTGCTGATCGGTATTATTTCCCTAGGTGGACGAATCCGAGCTACAAGATGAGCCGTTACAGCTACGCCTCATGGACCACGACACATACTCAGCTAACGATGCTATCGGCAAGGTCGTCATCAGTCTCGCGCCTTTGCTGGCGAGAGAGGCTAACAACGCGAAGGGGACCACGGGACCGCCTGGTGGTAAGTAGCTGGTACTCGTCAGAGAACATAGAATATACCCAGAATCCCGCAAAGAATATTTGCAGATCGTCCAAACGTTGGTCCCAAGGTGGTCCCTACGTCACAGGCGGACCTTTGCCCGCCGCTCATCATCAGTCGTTATCAAATGGAATTTTCAATAATTTATTTTTAATCGTTATTAGCCTAGACGGCCCAAGGCAAGTTCCGAGCGGAGTTCTCATAGAGTTTTACATATACTATATATATACATATAATGAACGATCAAAATCTTTAATATTATTAGGTACGAAACGTGTGTTACCCATTTACTTAATATGAATCGCATTTAAATGCTGCTATAAATTATGACTCGTTTATGATTTTCAAATGGACTTTACGACCGGCTACTATGAGTAATATAAAAATTTAAATTTTATTTCTTAAATTTTATACACAAATTATAAATTGTAAAACCACCCAATATACATTTTATAAATATATATTTTTATTAAGTATATTAGTTATCTACTACTTACCTACTCTACTACTTAGCCCGAAGCCCATAACATAAGCTCTACATGAGCTTCGAATTGTCCAGCATTATAGAGGTATATTTATTATATTTATATATCCCCAGGTGCGGTCCTCTCCGGCTGGATCCCGGTGTTCGACACGATGCATGGCATCCGCGGCGAGCTGAACGTCATCGTGAAGGTGGAACTGTTCTCAGACTTCAACAAGTACAAGACGTCCAGCTGTGGCGTGCAGTTCTTTCATTGTAAGTCTACCTATATAAACAATATCTCCGGCTGGATCCCCGTGTTCGATACGGTGCACGGCATCCGAGGCGAGCTGAACGTCACCGTGAAGGTGGAACTGTTCTCAGACTTCAACAAGTACAAGACTTTCAGCTGTGGTGTGCAGTTCTTTCATTTTATTATATATAAACTTATATCATCGATTATTAATTAAATAATATCCCAAAGATTTTCGACGGGACTTGAACCCGCGACCTTCCCCCCACTACAGGGACGCTCTCACTAGCTGAGCCACGAAATCAAGTGACCGACGAGCCGAAAATCTTTGGGACTTCTTACGACTCTATTTTTGGGATATTATTTAATTTCTTAGAGATTACCCCGAGTGCGAGGACTTACGCACTGTAATAGCAAAAACATTTTTGAACAGCTAAATGTTGCATAACTACAAAAACAATTTACATTTTATTTGCTTCTTCCGCTAGTGGACAAAAGATTGAAGTGACGAAGATCGATCTACACATTATTTCTTATTAATCTTTTAAACCAGCCAGCGTCCAAAATGTCCATTACAGTTCCACTCTCTTGTTCACCAGGTCCTATGATCCCCCCGGGGTACAAAGCGACCTCCATCCACGGGTTTGTGGAGGAACTGGTGGTGAATGATGACCCCGAGTACCAGTGGATCGACAAGATCAGGACCCCTCGCGCCTCCAATGAAGCCCGCCAGGTGGCGTTCATCAAGCTTAGCAACCAGGTAAATGTTTATTGGGTAGATACTTCCTTCTTCAGGTTCTTAGGCACTCTTAGACGGTTTTAAATAATCTGCAGTGTGACGGTAAAATCTTCTATAAATCTTTAATTTTCTATCAGAAATACCTATTATTAGCTCTCTGTTGTAACTTGAAACCCTAAAGGCATTATTCTAGCTAATGGTGTTCCAATATAAATAAATAAAAAAATGCTCCATTCAATGGATCGCCATCCAGGGAGATTGTAGTAAATAGAGTTTGCGGGCCACGAAGGGCAACTTCGTATCTCTGTCTTAACTATACAAAATAAAACTATTATAGAGTCAATAACAAAAGCTTATAATAAGTATCAGCCTATATTAGTCCACTGTTGGACATAGGACACCCCCAATGAGTGCCATAGCGCCCTGTCTTCAGCTTGACGCATCCAGCATCTACCTGCAGTCTTTCGCAGGTCGTCATCCCTCCTGGTCAGAGGGCTTCCTACACTACGTTTACCCAGTCGTGGTCTCCACTCAAGAACACTACTATTATACTATGTAGTGATGGGGTATTATGTTTTTTTATAGGTACAACGTCTGGTCGGTCTAAAAGCAGCTGAGTTGGGAGCTAATGCCGTGGTCGGGTACCAACAGGAGTTTGACTTAGAAGGCGAAGCGGGCGTGGTCGCTAGAGCCATAGGTAAATAAATATTAAATTTATTATCGATTTTACATTGGGTAAGATCAGAGATTCATCTCTGAAAATTATTTCAGTCGGTTCAGAGATTAATTTCTAATCCTACCGAAGATTGATGATTGTATGGTTTAAGAAACTTAATTCTCATAAATATAAAAAAAAACACTTCAATAAAATTGAGAACTTAGGAGTAATTGCTGTAAAAGTAGACTACATTTGGGTGATGAGCGTCCTTTTTAAAAATAGGTAAGTAACTGAGTAACTTTGTCTTAATTAATGTAAAGAACTGATAAGATTGATGATAATTATGTGATGAAAGAGAACTCATTTTGCAAAATTTATTAACCAACTTAAAACATAAATTTCAGGTACCGCCGTTAGCATTACAGCATTGCCAACGCCATGCCAACCTGTCAACACGATACCGTGCACGCAACAGTGAGTTTAAACTCATCACACTAAAGTCTATACTTATTTACCGCACCTTGGCTTTAAATGTAGCCAAATTAATCATTTTCAACCCTAAATCTATCAACATAAAGTCGGGACAAATGAGGGCGGCTTGCCAGCTTCGATTACGGCAATGAAATTATGTGAAAGGAAAAAATGGGTAATGATAGAATTCTTGCCAAGTAGATTATTAGGTTGAAAATATCTGCCAATACGATGCCAGTAATATGTCCTTGTGCACGTGTGTCCTATTCTATAGACAGGTTACTAGCTATATGGGTGACCCCTACTCTTATATAGCCTCTTAGAAACCTCTCCTAGCTGAGTTATGGTGATGCTTTAGAAATATTATATTTAGACCACTTTTCGATTTGACAGTGTTTTGTTTGTTCTATGATGTCAAAAAGGATTATTCCCAACGCCTCACGAATTGTATTCCCAGTCTCACGTGAGACGTAAGGGAATATGTAAAATAAAAAATATGCACATGCAAATAAAAATACATTACAATTACATTAAGATTGAGGCTCAATGTAATTTTAATCAGCAATTTGTAATAGTTTTGTTTATAAAATGATACTTATGAACTATATTTGCATGGTGTGTCGTGTCGTACCATTAATAGACAATTAAAAAAGTGCTTGGACATTTTGGTGACTGATGACGACAGCATTACAGACCTGAGTCAATATTACCAAACGCACAGAGAAGAACTACAGAAAATGATCCAAATTCTCAACCCAAAAGGTCTGTCTTTGATGGACTCTCAGGAAAACGACGATGATGATGATAAAGTGGAACTAGTCAGGCAATCCAGTCTTAACAGCTATGCCGGGACAGCTTCCCTTTACCAAGATAACTATCTATCTAGAAACAGCTTGAGACACTTGTCAGAAGATCAAACAGATCTGAATAGACTTCTGAACAGAAATGACGATGATTCTGACTCATCCGGCCCTATACAGAAGATAAAGAAATTAAAAACCAACTTCTTTACAAAGCGATTCACTAAACGCAAAGGCGATAAGAAATCAGATGATAAGCAAGATGATACTGTGTCAATAAAATCTAACTCATCTGATACGTCAAGGATTTCTTTCTATGATATCAAAAATGAGCTGAGCAAGTTCAAAAGGTTGAAGAAACCCAAGTTTCGCAAATCGGATAATAAAGAGGACGAGGGTGAAGGAATGGCGTCGATCCTAGCTCGTTCAGTCATCCACGCCCGCACCAGTCTGCAAGCTATTGCCGAGACGCAAGATTCACAAGCAGAGAACTCGCCTTGTTCAACTTTGAGGCGGGTAAGCGAATCTAACCCTAATTTAACTTCTGATGAAGACAAAGTTCGCAAATCAGAACAGAAAGACAAAGAAGTTGAAGATAAATTAGTGCCGGAAATTCAGTTTTCATCGCTTAAAAACATAAGCACAGAAGATACTCCGAGAGAGCCTAGAGTTAGAAGGATTTCGGAATCGTGTCCGACTAGCCCAGTATCGGGTCGAACCGATAATCTACTCAAACTCCCAGGACAGACGGGTTATTTTGGCTCCGTATCTTCCGCTTTATCTGGTGAAAGCTCCATCTACTCCAGTTCGGACGATGAAGAAGAAAGTTCCGATCTAAGGACAGATACAGATGAAGCGTTTGAAACTACGTCTTCTTTAGTAAAGTCTGTGATAAGACAAGAAGCAGATCCAGCTTTTATAGACCAGATGGATCGTAAGCTTACTGTTCTTTTGAACACGCCTCCGAAATTGAACGAGAGTTTGATTGAGAATTATGAGAAAAGAGTCAGTAAGTCACCAGAAGTTGACAAAAAAGAAGCAAACAAACACGTTGAAAGAGAAACAAGTGAGTTAAAATGCAAGATCGAGAAAGCTGAAGATATTGAAAAAGGCCAGACGTCTGTTTCTTCAGATCCGATGAAGGCTAGCGGTGAAAAGTGTGTACCTAAACCTAATACCCACTACATCAAACTTCACAATCCCTTCGCGCACAAAAAAACCTCAGCCAGCATTAGTTGTCCATCATCTCCCGTAGAGAAGCACTCCAAGCACAACTTTGTATACCGCTCATCAAAGAGAATTAAAGATAAGCTTGCAAAGATATCAAAAAGCAACATGATCAAAAGCATCTCCCACATCTCATTGTTCCCAAAGAGAAAAGAGCAAACTTTGAGCCAACCCGGTTCGTCTTCCGACGTTCCATCGTGTCCCTCGAAGTGTCCGAGCGAGACAGTCTTAGGATCGCACTTCCTATCCTACTCTGACCTGCTAGGTCTAGACAACGATAGAATGCAAGCGAGTAAGCTTTGCAAAAGTGACGAAATCGGACGCTCAAAATTCTCAATGTACATTGGTTCAGAACCTGTGTCTAGATGCTCTCTCAGTGGCCCATCTCATCCTCATAGTAGAGACGAACATGATCATAAGAGGGAGAGACATTTGCTTAAGCCAGACGGTTTGGTTAAAACAGCTATGGAAACCATGCTCATTGAAAAAGTAGAAGCCCTACTCATACCCACTTCACCAGACCCTGTTGTTAATACAAAGTTTTTTGATGATGTTAGTGAAAAGTTGGAGGAGCACAGAAACTCCGGGGCAACTATGAGACAGCTTCAATCAACGACAGCGTCTACAACTCCTAGAATTGTTGCGGTTACACCTAAACGTCTATCTCAAGATTTAACTGCTAAAGTTGATAACTTGATTGCAACAAAGTTTGAAAATGAACACAAAGGATTTGAACCGAAAGATTACCCTGAAGTTATTCTACCTAAGCTAGAAAGAAAAAGAACAATTTCATTACACGAAGAATTGGATGAAACAGAAAAGCACAGGAAGAAGGAAGCGAGAGGATCGTTTAGTACTTTGTTGGACAAAGTTCATTTTCATCCTCAGTTCTTTCACCACAAGAAAGATGGTTCTAGTCATGATATTAAGTCGGGAGGACTTATTCAAGCAGCCATGCAGACCATTTTGATTGATAGAGCTCAATCTTTGATCCCGGATACTCCTGAACCAATACCTATACATACCGAACCAGATTTCGGAGAAATAGGTAAACATAAACACCACCATGAAAAGGAGCATAATCATAAAGAAAAAGATTCGAAAGGTTTGGTTCATTCTGCGTTGCAGACAATGCTAATTGATAATGTTCAATCGGTTCTGCCAGATGTTGAAGAACCAATTCCAATAAATACTAAACCTGACTTTGGTGAAGAACACCTCAAAAGTCACGTAAAAGAGAAAGAATCGACTGGACTGGTCCATTCTGCCTTACAGACTATGCTAATAGATAACGTACAGTCGGTTCTTTCTGATTCTGCTGAACCAATTCCTATTAGAATTGAAGCAAATTCTGTTGATACTAAATTACAAAAGAGTCATGGAAGCGAGAAAGAGTCTACAGGCTTGGTTCATTCTGCCTTACAGACTATGCTTATAGATAACGTACAGTCGGTTCTTTCTGATTCTGCTGAACCAATTCCTATTAGAATTGAAACAAATTCTGATGATACTAAATCTCAAAAGAGCCATGGAAGTGAAAAGGAATCAACAGGCTTGGTTCATTCTGCTTTACAGACTATGTTGATAGACAACGTACAGTCGGTTCTTTCTGATTCTGCTGAACCAATTCCTATTAGAATTGAAGCAAATTCTGATGATACTAAATCTCAAAAGAGCCATGGAAGTGAAAAGGAGTCAACAGGCTTGGTTCATTCTGCTTTACAGACTATGTTGATAGAAAACGTACAGTCGGTTCTTCCTGATTCTACTGAACCAATTCCTATTAGAATTGAAGCAAATTCTGATGATACTAAATCTCAAAAGAGCCATGGAAGTGAAAAGGAGTCAACAGGCTTGGTTCATTCTGCTTTACAGACTATGTTGATAGACAACGTACAGTCGGTTCTTCCTGATTCTACTAAACCAGTTCCTATTAGGTTTGACCCAAATGCAGAAGATACTAAATCACAAAAAAGTCATGGAAGCGACAAGGAATCTACAGGATTAGTTCAAACTGCATTGCAAACAATGCTGATTGAAAACGTCCAATCAGTCCTGCCTGATACATCGGAAGCTATTCCTATCTATCTAGATTCTGATAAAGTAAACACAAAAAGCGCCGACATAAAACCAATAAGTTTAATCCACACTGCGGTGGAAACCATGCTTTTGGATAAAGCGCAAGCGATTGTTAACCCCAATGCAGTTAGAGTAGGATCTGTTGTTAAAGACAAAGATGAAATACAATTAGTTACGGATGAAAAAAGTTTTCACGATGCCATGGAAAGTATTCTCGTAGATAGAATGCAAACGATGTTTCCAAAAGGTACCAACACTAGTCTAAATAGAGAAACAGCCGTAACGCCCATTTTAGATGAAGGTATTAAATTAAAAAGTACAGAATTAGTCAGAAATGCTATGGAAGAAATAGAAAGAGCTCAATCATCGGTTGCGTCTACTAATAATTTAGTAAAAAGTGTTGGCGATGCTAATTCACATGAACCTATCATAGAGCCGTTCAGTAATGCTATAAAATCCATTGCTTCTGACAATGTTCAGGGTGCTACTGAAAATATTGACTTAAAAAATATTAATAACCCTACCGTAGCTAAGAAAGATAACGCAGTTCAGGCAAAATGTAATGACAATAACGCAAAATCAAAAAGCTGGTCTCAAGACAGCAAAGGAACCGTCTCAAAAAAAGATGAATCAAGAAAATCAAAAAAGAAAGAGATACAAAAACAAAAGCTGTCATTCGAAGAGAGAAAGACACACTTCACCCGCCAAGACAGCATACACTCAGTTACGTCAACCAAAATGTCCAACGCAAAAGTAACAACCACCGGGCTAGAAACCATCCCATCCGTAGACAACGACGATAGAATAGAGGGAGCCATAACTAACGACAGCAAACCATCAGACAGCGATGGGTTTAACCAGGCTAGTGTGTGTGGTAACTCGCATGCAGCGTGCCGTTTTGACAGGGAGCCGAGAGACAGAGACAGGGATAGAGATAGGAGCGAGAAGGGATCCCCGAGGCACGCCAGGCATGAGTCCTATGGAGGCAAGGAGCCGGGCGGTGACAAGGCAAATAACTCCTCTCTGAATGCTTCTTCTACGCCGATGGGGATCCATAGAAGATCGTCGGATTCCGATCTCAGCGTTACGCCTAAAGGTATCTATTGTAATAATTTGTATATGCTTATTGTTTTGATTTGTGATTAAACTAATGTAGTCGTCTCATCTCTTCCGGAGTTACCCAGTCTTTCCAGTAAGAAATTAATTTCTTCGTTTCAACTAATATACAGAGGCGAAAGATGCGAAACATACCTAAAGCCTCGGCAAAGAACCAATGGAATCCCGTAACATATCGGCGAAAATTGCCAATAATACTTGACTCCCCATAACAAAATTTCGTCTTACGCAGAGGGCTGCCTGCCTAAGCCGAAATTCGGTTGCAAACAATTTTATACATGGAATTTTACCAGGTACTTTATAGTATATAGTACAGCCCATGGTTTTTAAATATTCATTTTGAACTAAACTATTGTCCGGTATAATTTCAGGCGGCTCTCTAAACACGTCCGCGAGTAACGTCGGCAGCGGCGGCGGCGCTATCTTACGTCCGTCAATGAACAGTAACAACATCGACATGCTGGAATATCCCTTCCTGACTATGACGGAGTACCCGCCCGGATTTATTGTGCATATTGGTGAGTTAACTATCCATTCTACGGTTAAAAGGCCTCGACGAAATTAATTCTCAAAACCGGCGGCTACAGAATCTTGAAAACTATAACTAACTGGCAGTTAGTTATAGTTTTCAAGATTCTGTATATGTATTATTCAGATGCAGTTAGTAACTGCATCTGAATAATACATATATCATAATCGTTCATTGTCATCGTAATATCATACTTCATGCAATTAAAAAAATAAACAGTAATGTTACTTAAATGATGAGACTATATATATACCGATACCTATACAATTTTGCTCTAGAGGGTTTATGACGATGCGATGTCATTTCCTCTATTCTACTTGCTATCAGAGTGCCAGACCTACAGTAGAATATAACAAATGTTTCTGCGAAAACTTGATTTTGAAAATGTTATCTGTCAAAATCTTATCTCTGCTTAGCTTTGGGGCTCTTGTTATGCTGTGTATTGTCTAGCATTATACCAATATGCAATGTTTATATTTCCAGGTGGCGCTGTCTGTGCTCGCTCAGTAAAACTAGTAGACGGGGGTGGGGAGAGCGCCGCACGCGCTGCCTGGTGGGCAGAGCTGCGCACCGAGCTGCGGGCTCACGCGCGGGCGCTGAGGTGTAACGCGGTCATCGCTTACAGGGACACTGCACACATTTGGTGAGCGAACTGTACTCTTACAGGGAGACTGCAGATATCTAATGAGTGGACTGCACGCTTACAAGAAAATTGGACACATCTTGTGAGTTTACTGCACTCTTACAGTGAAATTGCACACATAAGGTGAATGGACTGCACGGGTATCTGCAAATTGATAATGAAATTGCAGAAAACATGTCATGACAAAAAGTCTCGAAAAAAATAATGTCTACGAAAACAATTGACCGAGTGACGTGTCCAAGAGTCCTGATAGGTCTAAAGGAAATAAAGCACTTTAGTATTTGATATTTGAGTGGCTCCCTGATTCAGCGAGAAGGTGACACGACAGGCTGGCACGAGATGGCGTGACGAATTGGACAAGTTACTGGCTAATTGGATGGAGTCAGCTTGTTGTAGTGATCGTTGGAAAGGAATGGGAGAGGCCTTTGTCCAGCAGTGGGATGACCAGGGCTAGTAATAATAATAAACGGTTATTTCTTTGTTTCCAGCGAGGACGTGTGCGTGCTATCAGCCTCCGGTACCGCCGTCGTTATCAACTTAGACTGTGACTACAGCGCGGATATTGATCTACCTAATACAGGTACTATATTTATTATTATATAATTAATTATGACGACCTCTTTGGTGTGGTGGACGAGAGTCCGCTTGCGACGCAGAAGGTTGCGGGTTCCGCCTCGAAACAAATGTTTGTTAGATCTACAGATACTTGTTCCGAGTGATCTTTTTGTTTTCTAAGTACCTATTTTCAATGGTGAATAACATAACAACGAAAAGAGATAGAGCCATATGTTTTGGAGGATTTGTAGATTAAATTATGAAGTTTAATACAACATGCAAAAAAGTACACCTCAATAACCCAGTTTTAAAGTTACAGATCAAAAATAAAATAAAATTAGTTTTTTTTTGCAAATTTCTAAAAAAATATTGATTTTACTAGGCTTTTGTACCGAAATTGTATTTTTTTCTTATTTTCTTAGCTAGATAGACAATCTAGCTTTCAAATGAGGCTACTTTGAATAAAATACACCGTTTACTCAAAAAGAAACGAAGAAAAAACCAGATGAAGTAGTTTTCATTAAAAAAAATATTAAATCGGCTTTATTTTTGAGATAACATATAACATATAATTTTTTATTTTTTGTTTTTTATCGATAAATATATGTCGTGTATTCGCACATCTCGTTTGATCAAGGTTCGACAATACACATTGTATATACGAGTACATACATATATTTATTTATTTCGTATAATTTAAATTGTTGGATGTTTTTCAGTGAACGGATCAAAAACCCCTGAAGAGAATGACACAGACGCTTGTTCCATCGCCCACGTGCCTTACTCGCCGGGCGCGGGGCCTTACCGCGCGGAGCTGTCTATGTGTGGAGGGTGCAGGTAACTGAGTGCTAGGGCTTCGCATATATCTTCATCACCCTATGTTAGTCCACTGCTGGATATAGGCCTCCCACCATCTACCTGCAGTCTTTCTCAGGTCGTCATCCCACCTGGTCGGAGGGCGTTCTACACTACGTTTACCGAGTCGTTGTTTCCACTCAAGAACACGTTTGCCCCAGCGGTTGTCGGTTCTTCGTGAGATATGGCCGGCCCACTGCCACTTTAGCTCGCTAATTCTTTGAGCTATGTCGATAGCTTTGGTTCTCTGTCGGATGTATTCGTTACGAATCCTATCCAGAAACTCCGAGCACAGCTCTTACCATAGCGCGCTGAGCGACTTTGAACTGGTGGACCAGCCCTATCGCAGATATGAATTTACATTTTAGTTTTGTTTTTTTGTTTGTATGCGTGTATTAAACCACCTTACGCACCACGGTCTCCACGGAAGACCAGCGCTATGGTATGATCTGCTCAACCACAGCACATGCTGTGTGGAGACCGACTTTCTCAGTTTCTCTAAAGTAAAGTAAAAGTAAAGTAAGTAATCTTCACGCAACCTGACTACAAATACTTATATATATATATAATTTTTTTTTTTTTTTTTCTTCTTTTATATCTAAAATCGTATATCCAGTCATAATTAGATTTAGTCTTGGGTGGAATATGCAGTTGCAGTTGTGAAACACATTTTGTATTATTTAAATAAGTTCGAATTATGTAAATCACTCGACGACCTCTGTGGCGCGGTGGGCGAAGGTCCGCCTGCGACGCCTCCCGCCTCGGAACAATTGTGTGTACGATTTGCAGATGTTGGTTCCGGGTCTCTGGTCGTTATATGTATAATAAAAAATTATCTATCTATGTAATCTATTATAAATAAATAATGCTGGACAATTATCTAGCCCCATGGTAAGCAGAGCTTGTGTTATGGGTACTACATAGATAATTGATATACATAATACAATACATTACATAGATAGATATTTTTTTATTATACATAGAAAACGGCCAGAACACCCGGAACAAATATCTGCAGATCGTACACACAATTGTTCCGAAGCGGGAATCGAACCCGCAACCTCCTGCGTCGCAGGCGGACCTTCGCCCACCGCGCCACATCGGTCGTCAAATAGTATTGTATTAAGTATATCAGTCATCTAGTACCCATAACACAAGCTCTGATTAGCCTGTGGCTAGATAATGCTGTGTGAATTGTCCAGCATTATTTATTTAAATATATTTTTGTCACTAACAGGCGTGCTCGTGTGCCGGCGGTGTTACTCGCGGCGTGTGCGAAGCCAAACAGGCTGACTGCGTACCCCAAAGCTGTCACATTGACTGCTGTCGGTAAGATATTTTTAACATGTCAGCCGACAGTACAGAACAAGAAGGCTTAGAATTATAGCAGACACAAACGAGGTGTTGCAAAAAAAACTAGAAATTATTTTCAATTTCCTATTCGTCCATACGTGTACTTGTGTGTATCAAAGCACTAAAGTGTTATGCTCGTCAAATTACACATGGATAAGTTTTTCGGTAAAAAAATCAAAGCGATCAAAGCCGCGGATGGAAGCTAGTTAGAACATAAGGCATTACATCAGATTCAGATAAATTATTGTCATAATTGATACACATAAAAAAATCACAATAATGAAACATAAATTAAAATATGAGGCTATGGCTCGTCAAAACACGATAAAGATAAGTACATATATATTTTTGCTGTAAAGGGGCAATAGCTAAAGCATTAGAATATTCTTGAATCTATCACTGCAGTGTGATTTGATAAAGTTAATAATCGAATAACACTTTCTTGGCCCGTCTGTCACCCCCTAGGGTCGCACCGCAGAGGCTGGACAAAGAATAAATTAAAAGTTAAATATAAAAAAATAGCTTGCATCCCTTTCCAGCGGCCCGCATTAGAAGAGCGCAGCCGTCATCAGAGCCCGGCGCTCGAGACATATCGGACCAGCTGCCTTTCTTGGAGTACGAACTGCACAAACTGCTGCTGGCCAAGTTACGGATGCAGGTACAGTCATCACTACATAGTAATATTATAAAACATCACTACATACAAAACAATATGTATTTATTGCACCATCAAAAGAAAAAATAATAATAAAGGATCTTAATACTAACTAAATCTACATAGTATAAAACAAAGTCGCTTCCCGCTGTCTGTCTGTCCCTTTGTATGCATAGATCTTTAAAACTACGCAACGGATTTTGGAGTGATTTTTTTTATAGATAGAGTGATTCAAGGGGAAGGTTTATATGTATATATGTATATCGAAAATCGTGCGCAGCCGCGCCAATACCATACCTATCGAAAATATCATAAAACTAGGTTTATAAAATAAGTGACTTATATACATAACACCTACCATAATACAATATATTACATCGATTTATATATTTTTATTATACATAGGAACACCCAGAACACCCGAAATTAATATAAAAAAGTTTGACATAGATGACTGTTTATTTCAGGGTGCGAACGCGCTGTTCTCTCTACAAACTCAGATAGCGATCGGCGAGCGATGCGTGATGGCGCTAGCGAGCGGCACAGCTGTCAAACTGACTGCGCTGCCGCCCCCCACCCCTCCGAGAATTAAGGTTGGTCAAGACAAAGTCAAAGTAGTATTGTAGGACGAAGACAAAGAAAAGTAATGTAGGACACCCTCCGACCAGGTGGGATGACGACTTGCGAAAGACTGCAGGTAGATGCTGGATGCGGCAAGCTGAAGACTGGGCGCTATGGCGCTCATTGGGGGAGGCCTATGTCCAGCAGTGGACTGATATAGGCTGATGATGATGATGAAGACAAAGTCAGTCAAAGACTTCTTTGATTTTAGTTTTCTAGTTTGTTGTATCGAATAGATCCATTGCATAACAATTTGGTCAAGTCTTATTTTGAACTAAAGGTATAGGGAAGTTATTGAAAGTTGGAACCATTGACGTTACAGTTTTATTCTGTATAGTTTAGGCAGAGATGTGAAAGCAGAGTTTAGAGATCAAAAAGATCAACTCCGTACTCTGCCTATAATAATAGTGCAATATTATTGAAGTGAAAGTTTGTGTCGTCGTGAAGATGTATGGCTTGACCGGAAATCGCAAAAATGGTACTTTTTATTCAGAAAAACGTGCACGAAGCTGAAGTCAGTAGCTAGTACATAATAAAATTATTAGAGACGTTAAAAAGCTTGTTTTAGTATGATAAACTGCCCAAACTCTAAAAACTCCTTTATTTCTTATATAATATTAATATAATAATTTTCTTGGTTGATGATTTCAGGCTTCCGAAAAAGAAAAAGACGCATTAGAAATGCAAAAAGCGCTGTGGGATACATTCACTGCCAACAAAGCGATCAACGGATATGATGTTCGTAAGTAAATAAAGAGATACTTATTTATTTATTGTTTATTGGTTTTTAATAACCGTGTTGATTAAATCAACACGGTTTACAACAATTACACCAATTACATTAATTATAAGAAAATTTACATAAACTAGTCAATACAAATTATACAGAATGTCAATTTGTTATATTCTATTTAAATACATATGTACATTAAAAGAAGTCGCCTCTCCTATAAACCTAAGGTTTGCTGGAAGAAAACTCTTTGTCAGGGTTAAGATCGCCTTAGTTCATATATTTTTTAGTTAGTTATATTTAAGTTTTGTGTGTAAATTTTCTTTATACAATAAAGAATTAATGAACAATTTACCATTATTACTACAAGAAAACTGCACGATTATTAATTTTTTGGGTTTAACTCTTGTGTTTCCACAGCAATGCTATCAGAAAACCCAACTAACGGCATCCTACCCGAGATAGAAAGAGAGGTTCCGGCGTTGGATCTATGCTCAGACAAAGACGCCTGCGTATTGGAGTTGGACGAGGCTGAGGATGTAAGTTTACTGGCGCCCGCACGCGGCTTCAATCGTGGTACCTGTGGGCATTACCCACCATAAGATAAAAGCCGATAAGGCGCCTATTAGGGGGCGACCTGCGTCCAGCATTGGACCAATATAGGCTGTTGAGGAGGATGAGGTTATTTTAATGAATCAATATCGTTCGATATATCGATCACGGAGGTATATGAGCAGCATCAGCAGTTCTACCTGAGTATGTTACCCGTGCCGCGCGCGGACCGGGCGCCTACAGAGGTCAGTGCATCACCAGCAACCATTCAAACCGCACTCATTAAAATCATTATTATTCGTAGCTTTATATACAATATAGCTATTGTTTCTATACTCGACTTTTGTATCAGCAGCCCGGGAAGAGCTAGCCGGGATACCTACAAATATCTGTCTATCTTTCAGGTGGAGACGGCTCGAGCATTAGCCAAGAGAAGAGTGAATATGCAAGCCTACACCAATTCACTAACGCAGGCGAACGACGCGCAGCCGCTTGCGTTTACACAGGTCAGTTCACACTGAGACGCGAAGCTCTTTTGTATGAGAGTGATTCAAAACTTTATTTTACGATAGATTTACATAATACGATAACTGTCTTGCTGTTCATACCGAGACGTTCACACGAAAACGCTACGCGGCGCCGCATTATTTCGTCAAAATTTGTATCATTTTGAGTAGTAAATCCTTCTAATATTATACAATGTGTATTGTCGAACCTTGATCAAACGAGATGTGCGGATACACGACATATATTTATCGATAAAAAACAAAAAATAAAAAATTATATGTTACCTATCTCAAAAATAAAGCCGATTTAATATTTTTTTTAATGAAAACGAATTCATCTGGTTTTTTCTTCGGTTCTTTTTGAGTAAACGGTGTATTTTATTCAAAGTAGTCTCATTTGAAAGCTAGAAGTTTACCTAGCTAATAAAATAAGAAAAAAATACAATTTCGGTACATAAGCCTAGTAAAATCAATATTTTTTTAGAAATTTGCAAAAAAAAAAAACGATTTTTATTTTATTTTTGATCTGTAACTTTAAAACTCGGTTATTGAGGTGTACTTTTTTGAATGTTGTATTTTGTGTGTTGTATTTTTAATCAGTCATGTTCATTGTCATGTTAAAAGAGGGTTTCATACTAAAACAACACATCCAAAAATTATTGTGCCCTGACAGGATTTTAATGCATTGTGTACCTACCCACTAAGACACTCCACCTAAGAAACTACCTGTATGCATGAAATCACAATAAATGATTTAATTATCGACATAGCTCAAAGAATTAGCAAGCTGAAGTGGCAGTGGGCCGGCCTAATCTCGCGAAGAACCGACGGCCGCTGAGGCAAACGTGTTCTTGAGTGGAGACCACGACTCGGTAAACGTAGTGTAGGACGCCCTCCGACCAGGTGGGTTTGACGACCTGCGAAAGACTGCAGGTAGATCCTGGATGCAACAAGCTGAAAACAGGGCGCTACGGCGCTCATTGGGGGAGGCCTATGTCCAGCAGTGGACTGCTATAGGCTGATGATGATGATGATGATAATGATAATATGAATATTTTCCAGGTATCCCGCGCTCGCCTAGTATTGTCAAGCGGGTCCGGCTGCGGGTCGGGCGCAGCACGGGCCACGGCGCGTGCGCTCGACGCCGCGGCCTACAAACTGAGGCGGTTGGCGCCTACTGCACTGCACGCTAACTTTCAACTGGACCTGCCGGAGGTAACTTGTTATATCCACTTGTGTTCTAGAATTGACTTTTTAAATCAAACATTATCAAACATCAATGCGCTTTATTTCCTTTGGACCTTACAGAACTCTTGAAAACGTCACAAATTTCAAAACGCCTTGGACACGTCACAAATTTCAAATTTATTGAAGATAATTTGGCGTGTTTTAAAAAAATTATAAACCGATTTGAAATAATGAAAATGGGTTTAACGCTTAGTTTTAAAAAGACTCATCGAAATCTGTTGGCGTGATATTGAGTTATTACATACATAATGCAAATTGAAGACTAATATCGTTTTCTCATGAGTGCCATTGTCAGAACTGGATGAAATGTAAATGGGACCACACGGGAAGCACCAGCTTCCAAATAAAGAAAGAATCATCAAAATCTGTTCACATAGTCAAAAGTTCTGAAGTAACAATAACAAACATTAAAAAAAAGAATCAGATAATATAAAAGCTAAACAGTACTCTCCCTTCACTAAAAATGATCAGTAAATTAAATTTATTCACTATTACCACAGACTATTACATTATCACTACTATTGGCATGTCAATTAAATCAGTACAATAATAACATTAAATTTAACCCTAAATTATAATAATATAATGATAAGTATAAACAATAATTAACTATCACAAACTGACAAATGAGCATGTTAAAACCTCGTTAATATACTATACTAACGGACCTTCCCGGCTTCGCACGGTTTTAGTACGGATCCCTAACTTTTTTCCAAATTTAACATAGCCTATGTTCACCGGGGATAGTGTAGTGTGCTTCCCAACGGTGAAAGAATTTTTCAAATCGGTCCAGTAGTTGCGGAGCCTATTCATTACAAATAAACAAAAAATCAAACCTTTCCTCTTTATAATATTAGTATAGACATCGCATAGATCACACACAACACAATCTCAATATCCTGTTCTTTCCAGGATGAGATCCAACTCGTAGTATCCGGCACAGCGATCCCCCTTGCCGACCCATCGAAGCCGGAGTCTTCAGAGTCTCACTCCCGCAGCCAAAGCCACAGTCAAACTTCTAGTCAGAACAACAGTCAATCCAGCGCGACCGATGACGACATCTTCCAACTGGATGAGGAGCAGAAAGCGGTCACGCAGGAGATTGTAGAAGATAAATCTGCTTTGAATGGACAGGTAATAATTGGTTATTTTGGGCGGAGGCTGAACTTGATTCGAAGATGGATAGAACTGTCTATGAAAAGTAGTTAACCAAGGGGTTTGAGTCCTAGAGAGGATAGATTTATCAATTTAAGTTTTGGGTAAGGTGTTTAGCATTTTTGTGTTATAAAGCTCATTATAATGAGACCATAAAGGGGGCCGACCTTATGTATTATAAGGTCTGCCCATTACATAGAAATTATTTTCATTATAAACAAATCTGGTAAATCTCGTCCCAAAGTACCCACATTTCGATTATCCGAACAAGTATCGGTCCCAATTAGTTTGCATAATCGAGGTTCTATTGTAGTTTAAAAAATCACGGTTAACCAAGTGTTTCATCACCAGGTCGGCAGTGCATGTGCAATGAGCTTCATAAGACAACATATCTAATCACACAGTTGTTTAGATATGGTGTCTTTTGAAGGTCATTACAATGAGACCGACCTATGCTGCATAAAGAGGGGCCGACCTAACGCCTTATAAGGTCTACCCATTACACAGGAAGGTCCCTTATGCAGAAATTGTTTTCATTTTAAACAAAATAAAGCCCTTAACAAAGTGTTTGGTCACCAGGTCGGCAGTGCAGTCACTGTCAGCACGCTATCGTCAGTGGGGCGCGGTCGTTGCGCGCGCCGGCTGTGCGCACTGCGCCTGCTGTTCGTGAGAGAGACCACCGCGGTCAGAGAGCTGGGCGGGCTTAGCGGGTTCCTGCACACCTTCACCTGCGAGGTAAGTCAGGTGACTGCGGTAGTTAATGTAGTGACTGTCAGCACGCTATCCTCAGTGGGGCGCGGTCGTTGCGCGCGCCGGCTGTGCGCACTGCGCCTGCTGTTCGTGAGGGAGACCACCGCGGTCAGAGAGCTGGGCGGGCTTAGCGGGTTCCTGCACACCTTCACCTGCGAGGTAAGTCAGGTGACTGCGGTAGTTAATGCAGTGACTGTCAGCACGCTATCCTCAGTGGGGCGCGGTCGTTGCGCGCGCCGGCTGTGCGCACTGCGCCTGCTGTTCGTGAGGGAGACCACCGCGGTCAGAGAGCTGGGCAGGCTTAGCGGGTTCCTGCACACCTTCACAAAGGATGCATGTTCGTCGCTTTGTATATAATATAATAATAATATATAGTGATTGACTTGTTTATGGCAGACGTCCGTAATCTCCCCTATAGCCCGATTACCCAGTCCATCCACCCATCACAATAGCCTGGTTTTATTTCTTTAATTTTTCTTTGCAATAGTCTCTACACCTGGCGGATACCATCTTTGGGTGTATCATATTGTGCACCCGAGGATGATACTTTTACTACTTTTACTTTTTTTATTCCTAAGTCCTAAGATATTTTTGAATATTTATTTATTTATTCTTCATTCGTAGGTGTTGGCGATACTCCGCGCGTACACGGCAGCTCTGGGCGGTAACGCGCTCACCTCCTTCTACATAACGCAGCTCATGTTGCAGGATAATGCACATAAGAATCAGGTCAGTCATTAAAGATAAAGATCATTTATTTGCATAAACATATTGTGTTATTGAGATGTTACAAACAGGTAGGTATCAAATATGTTTTACTGATTACGGTGTACAAATTGAGAGATATGGCATGCAGTCTCTGTTATTATAATTATTATTTAACTTATAGAACTTATTTAAGTTATGAAAATCAATAGAAATAATGTCATAAAATATTTAAAAAAATCCGTAATTACAACATGCAATAGTTCTATAATATAATATATTTTCATTAAAAAGTTAGAATTTATCATTTAAGAAGTCGTCAATCTTATAATAACATTTGTGAATTAAAAATTTCTTAAATTTATACATATTTCTTTTTCATTACTATTGGAACTGCACGGTTCACGCACAGTACATAATATCTATGTATATATAAAAAAGGAAGTCGTTTTTATAACTCAAGAACGGCTGAACCGATTTGGCTGAAAATTGGTGGGGAGGCAGCTTAAAACCAGGAGACGGACATAGAATAACTTTTTATCCCATTAATCAGTTCCCATCGAGGTCACTCCGCGAAGCCTGTGAAGATCCCAGGAGTATTCTGCGCTTCTGGACGGAGTTAGGCTGGTGAAACTAGCAAACACACCACGCACAAAGGACCAATCGGAGTCTAAGTGCGGAAACTGGAGTACAACTACCATACCATCAGTTCCCATGGGATAGACATAACCTTAAAACGTTTCATTAGAAAGAATGCGTGCGAAGCCGCGGGCAGAAACTAGTTTTATATAAAACTATTTCGGCTGACACTGCATTCAACCACGACCTATACATTCAGTCAAGCCTTTACCGTGCGCGATAGGGGCCGCCCTTTATACTTCCTTTTTTCTAATTATTTGTTCCTGTATTGTTTTGTGTGGTATTATAAAGTATTTTCTATCTATCTATCTATCTATCTATCTACTTTGTAAAGGATGAAGGGTCAATTAGAAGCTTTTGAAGGGTGTCATTTTTTGATTTGGTATTTGAAATAATACTACCTTTTTACGACCGATGTGGCGCGGTGGGCGAAGGTCCGCCTGCGACGCAGGAGGTTGCGATCTGCAGATATTTGTTCCGGGTGTTCTGGTTATTTTCTATGTATAATAAAAAATATCTTTCTATGTAATGTATTGTATTATGTATATCAGTTATCTAGTACCCATAACACAAGCTCTGCTTACCATGGGGCTCGACAATGCTGTGTGAATTGTCCAGCATTATTTATTTATTTATTTTTGTTCCAGGGTCAATGTCTTCTATCAGTGGGCGGTGACGTCGTCCACGTTTCGTACTAGACATAAGCAAAGCATGACATATCTACAATAAAGGGTCATGTCCACAAGCGAATATCTCGCAGCGACTCTATAGAAACAAATAAGTTTTATTCAAAATAAAAATATCGCAATGTTTTCAGTCGAACAAGTCGAGCAAGTCCGTCAGTAAGATTATCGGAAGATATTGGATAGGTATAATTTCTCTTGTCAATTATACATAAAATTATGAAGATATGTTTATTACTTAAAGTTCCGCGTGTCGTCACGTCTTGCACCACTTTAGTACACCGTAACGTCACTCACAGATTTTGTTGCGCTTATTTTTGTAATTTTTCCTTTTATTGTCAAAAGAACAAATACGTGTACAATATCTTCTGATTATCTATCTGACGGACTTAATATAATTATGTTTTTTACCCACGACCCTACCCTATTCATTGTTAGGATTGCACGAACAAAACTTTGTGTATACCGACTGATTTTGAGACCTAAAAAATACGTACGTAAAAATACGAGTTGTTAAAGAGAATGTAGTGCGACTATCGCTGACGATACATTCGCTTGTGGAGGTATACCCTTAGTTAGACAAATATTTAGCTATTGGTGTAGTCTTATTTGATAAGAATATATACTAGTATTCAAAACACGAGCCATGACAAAACTATTAAAATAATTTACTGAAATTTCAAAAAATCTTTTCGCATTCGTAAAGTTCCTTAGACTGGACGAAAATCGAAGTTTCCGATTCGTTCTCGATCTTATGCATGTAACCTAAGAGTAAGTTTTATACATAAACTAGCGGACCTTCCCGGCTTCGCACGGTTTTAGTACGGATCCCTAACTTTTTTGAAAATAAAATATAACCTTTGTTCACCGGGGATAGTGTAGCTTCTCAACGGTGAAAGAATTTTTCGAATCGGTTCAGTAGCTTCGGAACCTATTCATTACAAACAAACAAACAAAAAATCAAACCTTTCCTCTTTATAATATTAGTATAGACGAATCGGAAACTACGGTTTTCGTTTTCCGAGTAGACCCCTCTAGCCCCTTAAGGGATGAAACGTTGGTGTAATTTCAACACAAACTAGGTTCGTAGTTAACCCACTTACTTTTATAATGAACTAGCGGCCCGTCTCGGCTTCGCACGGGTGGCAATTATTTTAATTTTTCGCTTTTTTCTCCGTAAGAACCATCCTCGTACTTCAAGGAATATTCTAAACAAAGAATTATCGAAATCGGTTCAGCTGCTCTCGAGATTTGCGCTTAACAACACATTCAGCGATTCATTTTTATATTATAGATAATGATTTTGTTTTTTTTTTAATAAAGCAAAATGAAGCTAAGAAACATGGTATTAAATTAGGAATAAGCCCTAATATTGGATAACATGGGTAAAACTACATGTTGAAGAAAAGTATTTTTTGGTCAAATTTCTAATTGGACGTTATTGGGTAGCTAATCATTACATAGTATAAAACTAAGTCGCTTCCCGCTGTCTGTTTGTCCCTATGTATACTTCGATCTTCCTTACCTTACCAGCAAACAGAAAATGTATTAATACCCCGCGAAACAGGCCTAGCCTAGTGCGGGGGTCACTGATAACTGCAACACCTCAACCAATCAACTCTAAAATGTAAGAATATGTACATAAATTAAATTAAGGTTTTATTATTTGTAAACTTCTGGTAAATACATTTGTTGTATTTGTATTTGATCTTTAAAACTACGCAACGGATTTTGATGCGTTTTTTTTAACACTTCCTAGTGCTGAAATCGCACCGTATGTGTTTTCTACAAGTGACTAATATGCGTAAATCCACACCAGCGCAGCGGCTGAGAAAATACAGATCTGTGTGACTCAGCACAGCTGTAATATTTTTCGAAAAATATTTTAGAAAAAGTCCGCAGTCAAAGTGTTAATAGATAAAGTGATTCAAGAAGAAGGTTTATTAACTATTTCATCGCATGCATATTATAGTCCATAAGCAAGTGCGCAAACACTCTCTCTATTCTGTTCATTATAACTGTTTAAAAGGCCTTATGAGATAACATTATGCAACTTTGTGAAAGTAATTTATTTATTTATTTATTGAGATAATAACATCATAACAGGTTTTTTTTATTAAGCCCTAAGGCGATGTTATAACTACTTATACTAAAAATTACATATTTTTGTACATACACACAATACTAAATAATTTATAATTGTTTTTCAATAACATTTTGTGCCTTTTTCATGGCTTTCGGCAGGTTTTCGTAAAATATGTCCACGCTGTTTTTGGACAGAACATTGAGTAAATATATAGCGAGTGACATAGGGGCAAACTTAAACAACAACATTTGAAACAACATATAATTTTCTAAGAAACTTAGGCACGTATTATGAATCAATGCTCAGTAATCGATCTATGATTGAGTAACGCTTATGTCAGACAAAATCGTTACTCAGGCACAGCTAGAGAAAAATAAGAATAAATAAGAAATTAAATAATACCCCAATATTTTTTTTGGCGGGACTTGAACCCACGACCTTCCCCCTCAGTATGGGGACGCTCTAACCAATTAAATAAATAAATAAATTATTTTTTTAACCTAAAATATTCGTACTGCCGCCATACACAGCGGTTGTGTTGCGCCGCACATGCGTTTCGTTCGAAAAATATTACGGCTGTGCTGAGTCACACAGATCTGTATTTTCTCAGCCGCTGCGCTAGTGTGGATTTACGCATATTAGTCACTTGTAGAAAACACATACCGTGTGATTTCAGCAATCAAAGTGTTAAAACAATTCGTTTATTGATTCAGACATATAAGGTACATCCATATTATGATTAGTATATATAGGTAGTTACAAATTACATCACGGTCAAATACGGTCTATATAATACATTTGTTTAGCATAAGGTTTCATTAGACTTGACTCCCAGTTCCTTTGCAGGCTAGGCACTATTTTTTATTACGCCACGAAATCAAGTAACCGAGACGATTCGAACATTTTTGGGATATTATTTAATTTCTCTACCTAAACTTTACAAAATGAAACTTTCAGAGGTATTAAAAAATGTACGAGCTTTTTTTTATTAAAAAAAACTTGTATAGGTAGGTATCACAAAATGCTTCATAACATTTTTGATATTTTCTTTGTTCAACGCAATAATAGGATACATAAGTGGCGGCTAAGATGGCGGCGCTAGTGTGCCTTGTATTTTATGAACTGAAATTGAAAGTTTGTGTTCATATATTGATGACCGATGTGACGCGGTGGGCGAAGGTCCGCCTGCGACGCAGAAGGTTGCGGGTTAGATTCCCGCCTCGGAACAATTGTGTGTACGATCTGCAGATATTTGTTCCGGGTGTTCTGGTCGTTTTCTATTTTAAATAAAAAAATATCTACCTATGTAATGTATTGTATTATGTATATCAGTTATCTAGTACCCATAACACAAGCTCTGATTACCATGGGGCTAGATAATGCTGTGTGAATTGTCCAACATTATTTATTTTATTATAAATAGTATTTCAGAGTTATGTCGTTTTTGCACAAAGTATTTTTACTTGCCAATATTTAATAGTTTTTTTACATTTTCCTATGTTGTTTGTTATAATATTATTTTTAGATAGATCATAGATTGTTTTTCTGTTTTAATGTTTGCATTTTGTGTTTCTACAAACAACACTGTTTTAAAAATACTTTCATAAAAATACGTCAGTAGAGTTTGTTATAATTTAAAATTACAATTTTTATACTTATTTAGAATGCAAAATATACAAACTCAGTGAAATTATAATGTATTTGTAAGTAAATCAATTGAAAAGTTAAGTGTTTTAAAGCCAATTTTACACAGACCTAAAATATTAATCGTTATAAATCGCGGTCATTGATTTGCGACCACTATTATCTATGTGTAGATCTATCTATGAATTAAAGGGTATTTAATACCTTCACACACGTGGAGCTAAGTTTCATTTGATGTGCACATTTGGTGTAAATCAAATTGATGTTTCTAGCTCTTGCTTCTTTAAAAAAGCAGAGCCCTGAGTCTAGTTGAAGATAGTATCGATATATTTGTATGAGATTTGCGTAGTTCGCTGTCCGCACGATAGAGGCGCTGTACCAAAACCTGTAGGAAAATGTCGCGGCACGATCACGTCTTCATACTATCGTCACTTACTAAAGGTTGGTCTCAAATCTAATGCCGCGACTGTTTATGAATTTATTTTGAATTGTTTTGTCTTTCTATGCATCTACAAAATGTGAAATAGAAGAAAAATATATGAAAATTCAAATATATTCCTGTTTTTTACTCAAAGTTATTACAACAATATAACCTGCCTGAGTTTCAATTATGTACTAAAGTAATTAACGTAACCACCCAGTTTGCATATGACAAACGTGTTGGGTCACTGTATATTTGCATAGATAGAGGATACTTGCACAAATAAAAAATGTTCTATAACATAATTTCCTAAGGCGACAGTTTTTTGTGATATTCATATAATAAATATGAAAGAATAAAACATGAGTAATCGTTACTTTCATATTAGAAACCTGACGCTTTAGGATATTATGTTATGGAACACTTTATTTGTGTAAGAGGGTATCATCTATCGAAATATACAGACACTCACGATAGGGCTGGTCCACCAGTTCAAAGTCGCTCAGCGAGCTATGCTCAGAGTTTCTCTGATGGATAGGATTCGTAACGAATACATCCGACAGAGAACCAAAGTTATCGACATAGCTCAAAGAATTTAGCAAGCTGAAGTGGCAGTGGGCCGGCCCTATCTCGCGAAGAATCGACGGCCGCCTGGGGCAAACGTGTTCTTGAGTGGAGACCACGACTCTGTAAACGTAGTGTAGGACGTCCTCCGACCAGGTGGGATGACGACCTGCGGAAGACTGCAGGTAGATGCTGGATGCGGCAAGCTGAAGACGGGGTGCTATGGCGCTCATGGGGGGAGGCCTATGTCCAGCAGTGGACTGCTATAGGCAGATAATGATGATGATGAAATATACAGAGTGTTCGGCACATCGTTATTTATAATGAGTAAAATAAATTATGCACTGCAATTTTGAAAAAATAATAGATGTAAGGACCAAAAAACATTACCCTCCTTTGAGAAAACCGACTGTCGTGAGTTACAATATTTACTTGCAGGGTACATAAGTCCCTATCGCTATTTGCTATTCCAAATTTTAAGAACCAATAAATTACAAAGTCGTCTAATCGATTAGGCTAAGATATACAGTCTCCAGTTATAATGTCAGAAGTTCGCTCATCAATTTTACAATGTTTCTCAAATTAATTTATACTAGCCTCGTCCCGCGGTTTCGCTCAAGATGTAGGTACAGCAGGCCAAGCATAGGGGTTGTTCTCTATGGTAGAATAGACATTATGATATCGTATCGTCATACACCACACGAAGTCCAGCGCTATGGTATGATCTGCTCTACTCTGCACATGCTGTGGAGACCGAGTTTGACAGTTTCTCTGTTAATTTAAGTTAATTTTTATGGACACTATTCATATCTGTTCTGGCAAAATAAAAATATTTTTTACTTTTACTTTTTTTATAGATTGCGTACCTAATGCAAAATTATTGAAGTTGAAAGAATTATTTCCAAATAATTTACCTACGCGTTCGATGCCTGTGACGTACCTAATTGTTTCTCTATAATACCATTTTTGTTTAAATCATATTTATTGTTAAGGACTTTTACTTCTTAAAGTATTCCAGTCCTATCATAACCTAAACTTATAACTAACAAACAAAACAAATAAACAGCAAAAAAAAAACTTATAAACTGTAGCTATTTTTTAGTTACCGGTGCATAAAAAATTTGAATAATGATATATATAGCCGCTGCTGAATCTGGTTCCGCTAGAATGTTGATGAATGTACCTAAATCAAATTTTTTTTCGACGACTGCGATCTTTTTTTTAACCTAAAAAATTCGTGCTGCCGCTCTACACAGCGGTTGTGTTGCGCCGCACATGCGTTTCGTTCGAAAAATATTACGGCTGTGCTGAGTCACAAAGATCTGTATCTTCTCAGCCGCTGCGCTAGTCTGGATTTACGCATATTAGTCACTTGTAGAAAACACATACCGTGTGATTTCAGCAGTCAAAGTGTTAAATTAAGTTCAATCATCAGTGCCACCCTTCGATCTTTGAACTTGACGCAATCCATCAAGATGTGGTGCACATCATCTAGGACTCCACTCTATAATACCATATTTTGTACAACAATCCACGTGCTTGCCCTACTGGTACCAAAATAACTATCCCGTATTAGGTAAATTAGGTAATAGTGTGTATCCCTCTTTATAAGTAAAAGTATTTTAATAATCTGACGAAATATTCCGGAGAATCTTCATGGCAAACAGACTTACAAATTTCATTTTATTTATTGTAATATTGGAATGCCTGAGTTTTTTGGTCTGGAAACACTGAGCTCTATTATACAAGTACCTACGCTGGAGGAAATATTTTATACTAAATCAGCTTACATTTATTTCATCATCATCAATGTATAATAGTCCACTGCTGGACATAGGCCTCCCCTAATGAGCGCCATAGCGCCCTGTCTTCAGCTGGAATCGAATCCGCAACCTTTTGTGTGGTAGGCGGACCTTCGCCCATCGCGCCGTAGATATCTTGTCTTTATTTATTTGATGATTTTTATTTATTTAGGGTTCTTCATTTAAAATAACACACCATTAGCTTGTCATAAATACGGTATTTATTTAAAACATCATAATTAAATACTCTTAACGATTGATTGTCATTCGACACAAGACCATAACTTACCTAACTAATAATACTTCCGTTAAGTACATTATTTTTTATCTTAGATTAAATTTGAGAGAGAGGTTTAGATACTTAACAACTGATCTAGACAAGTGGTTATCGAAAACGAACAGCGACAATAATAACTAATAAACAAAACAAAAAACATGTGCACGTGAATTATGCTAATAATTGTGTCGTATTGCTACCTCTACATTTCATAATTAAGTAATTAGGTGCTACTACAATGTAAATTATTCTGGGATTTTTAAACATGGCAACCTCAGTAGAGTCGGCAAAATAAATTACTAATACGAAGTTTGGTGGGAAACGACGCGTGACCGCACCGAGTGGAAGCATTTTGAGACCTTGACAAAGCTGTGCGACAGAAAGGCCGAAAAAAAGTATTCTATTCTGCCATTAACGTAACCACTTACCTAAACCGTATATCTCTAAAAAGGAACCTTAACATTTGGACGAAATAACTAAATAATTCAAATCATGTTAGTTGCGGGTGGTGGCCGGTAGATGGCGAGGCGGTCAGCGGCGGCGGCCGAAGCGGAGGAACGAGTGCACCACGTCTTGTCGCTTCATGCCGGAATCCAGCAGCTGGGGGTAGTCGCGGACCAGCGCTGCCAAGGAGAAATTGATGAGTTTTATCTATTATACGCATACAATGTCTGAAGATATTTAATCAATGTACGGTACTGCCCAGCATGACGTACGGCGCGGCGACGTGGACGCTCACGCACGCGGGAGATTTGAACAATAATGGGCAAAAGAAACGTCGCGTCGTCGGTCCGACGCCCAGTTGCAAGGTGTATCGACGACATAATACGCGTGGGGGGATGTCAGTGGAGTGGCATAGCACAGAACCGTGGTGGATTGCTACTTCGGGAGAACTATAATAACTCAGCAATGGGTAAAATCCGGCAGACGATGGTGTTAATGAAGTATTATACCTACCATCTAGGTTTATACTCATTATGTAACGATCCACAAGTCACCTGATCAAGACACAGTCTAGAATTGTAGAATAGACTTAATCGATACACTTAGAAGGTTATGACGCCTTATAATGCGTCGCCATTCCTGCTACCTTACTAGTGCATTAGTTCAGTCTAGCTTTGAAATCTGTCTAGCGCGTTGGCCAGCGATGTACAATATTTTGATAAGGTCCCGCAGGGCTTAATATTTTATCTTTTGCTATTAATACTCTTCATAATCAACATTCACGTAGATACTCTACCTTGATACTCCGGCACCTGCTCGCCCGCAGCCTCAGCATACAGCTCTAGGAACGTGTTCAATGCTTGACAGAAGCGAGCGGCGCGCGGGTCGTCGTCCCCGGCGCCCGCGCACAGCTGCGCCGGAGCGGCCTGCGCGCTCGCGATCAGCGCGAGCAGTAGGCATGCGCATGCCAGGCGGTAGTACTCGGAACTGGAAGAAAGGAAGGTATGTTTACAGGTGCTACTGTACGAAGTACAATGTAGATATTGTCAGAGAAGAATCCTAGTTAAATAAATAAATAATGCTGGACAATCCATACAGCATCGAGCCCCCGGGACAGCAGATAGTACAACATTTATCCCAAGGCGGAAATCGAACTCACAAAGAAACACGACAGCTCGTCTCAAAACACGACTTTTTGACGCTTTTCAATTAAAATCTAAGATGCATTTGAGTATTCGGGGGTTGTGGTAGCGCGCGCCAACTGAGTGGAAGGTTTCAAGTCCTGTCTAGGTCGTAATTTTTTTGGGATTCGTACTTATAATATTATTAATTCGAAAGTAATTGACGACCGATGTGGCGCGGTGGGCGAAGGTCCGCCTGTGACGCAGGAGGTTGCGGGTTTGATTCCCGCCTCGGAACAATTGTGTGTACGATAAGCAGATATTTGTTCCGGGTGTTCTGGTTGTTTTCTATGTATAATAAAAAATATCTATCTATGTAATGTATTGTATTATATATATCAGTTATCTAGTACCCATAACACAAGCTCTGCTTACCATGGGGCTAGATAATGCTGCGTGGATTGTCCAGCATTATTTTATTTTTTAATTATGTCTCTCTGTCTGTTACTTGTTTGCGGCTAAATGGCTGAACGGAACAATGAAATTTGGGAAGGAGGAAAATGGTTGGTATTCCGAGGAGGGACAAACATAAGCTACTTCTTATTCCGGAAAAGCGCGTGATAAGGCAAGACCTAGTAGTTATTATATTAATTTTAAATAAAAATGATACAGTCTCTTCTGATAATTATAAAGATTAGTATCCTACGAACGTCTAAGCGTTTTAACTCCGTGTCTTTTGAGAGTACGGTGGCATAATTGATCCATTTCATTATTGCAGTCTTCTGACCTTAAAAATGTACTTAAATTCTCAAAAGGAGGTCACGTTAACTCAGTAGTTCATCAATCAAGATTTTGTCCTATCACAGCTTCCAAATTGTCAACCATTTTAATTTAGGAAGCGGTCCTTACGCCTGAATATTAAACACAACTTGCCTTTAGCCATCGCAAATTGATCACGCACTGAAACTTTTATTCATGGTTACTTTGATTTAGTTTTAATCTTGTTTAGGTTTTGCTCAGCGCTTCATCAAAATGGGTGACACTGAAGAAAATTGCTAGAATGTTTGCAAAATTAAGCGCGTCACTTAGATTCTTGCCACGTGAATATTTTCAGCAAAAACTGCTTTGTCTCCAGAAACAACAATGTAACATTTTCGTGGGAAATTTCACGACTTCGGATTGAAATGGTTTCAAAGAGATTTATTCTCTTAAAATAATATATTGCTGAACAATGGATTGATGACAGGTATCTATTCCTTGATTGTATTGAAAAAAATTTACAACGAAAAATGAACAACTGTAAGTTCCACCTTTGTAGGCATTTCAAGTATCTAGACTAGGACTAGAAGATAGGTATAGGGTAGGTAGGTAGATTCTTCAACTAACTATAGCACCTACACCTTCCTTAACATTGGCAGCAAAAATATATCGATTAATATCCTTTCAAAGTCCAGAATGTGAAATATTTTGAGGTCGTCTTCTAACGATACCTACAAACGACGTCTTTGCAGGGTTGCCTCCTAATAAAATAGGTTAAATGCAATTTAATGACACCTGCACGTGAGCGAACTTCCAACCTTTTAGCACGAGAAAACGTGATGCTTGAACGTAATAAAAACGTTAGTGGAAGGCATCCACCTCTACGAATTTGTCGCGGTGTAAGAATCGAACCTCCAACTCAGCCCTTGCGGGTCGTAAGAACCAACTTAGGAACCTACAGAGGATGGGCAGTAGCTTCTTCTTGTCTATTTTTAACACCTCCACTGCGGTTACTAACCCGCCTGCCAAGCTTTGCGATTATTGCAAAACCGGTTGTTTAATAATCGGCTTTATTGTGTGCTTATTAAAGATGAACATTGACCTGAAAGACTTATTTTGTACTAGCTGCGCCCCGCGGTTTCACCCGCGTGGTGATAGATATTTTGGATAATATACAATATATCTTTATGAATTGTAGCCTATGTGTTATTCTGATGAATAAGCTATATTATTGTAAAGATTCAATAAAATCCATTCAGTACTTTTTACGTGAAAGAGTAACAAACATCCATCCATCCATCCATACTTACAAACTTTCGCGTTTATAATATTAGTAGGATTTTTTATTTATTAATCAATGTAAAATAAATTTTCAAAGAAAACTTTTAATAATAACATTAAGTTAACCACAAAGGTTTATGTTATTAACGAGTCAATCGAGTCGAGTATTGTCAAACCACATAGATTGGACAATATTATACTATATATATATATATATACTCTATCTATGTAATATATTGTATTATGTATACCAGTTATCTAGTACCCATAACACAAGCTCTGCTTACCATGGGGCTAGATAATGCTGTGTGAATTGTCCAGCATTATTTATTTATTTAATATTTATAATTAGTTTAACTTCTCAGATTAAGCGTGATCACTGATCACGTACTAAGAGTTCCAAAGATAGGCATTGTGTAATTAGGTACCTATCTGTAGGTACCCTACATTTTACAATAGAATACTCTATATTTCTAATAAAATAATCTTGAAAATTATTACAGATTATTGGCACGCGACTGGCCCGTTTTGGTGGTCCCTGATACAATAAAATAAACAAACAAAAAAGTAAAAAGACTTTTATTTTGTCAGAACAAAGACTCTTATAAACTAAACTTAGATTAACAGACGACAGAGACTGACAAAAATCGGTCTCCACTCAGCATGTGCTATGGAGAGCAGATCGTACCATAGCGTTGGTCTTCCGTGGAGATCGTGGTGCGTAAGGTGGCCTAATATAGTAAGGAACCAAACTAAAACATAAATTAAATTACTTTATGGCTTCCTAAATATATATTTTATTTACGAAGCCTTAACAGTAAATTTTTATAATATGTATTTCATGCTTAAACTTTGTTCTCAAAAACATTTGTTCATTGTTTACAAATACTCACTTTCTTTTCCATTCACATCGAAACACATACCTAACACAGTTAAACTCAATTTACTGCTATTTACAAACTTTTACCCTTTATTTCAAGTTTTATCCCTCACGAAGGGTAGTTTGAACTTTTGTTACGTTGCTATTAGATTATCGGTTCTATAGGTAGCTTTTTCTTGCAATTATAGCGAAGCTTGCAATTTCGTCCAAATATCTCGCGAAGAACCGTCAACCGCGCTGGGGTAAACGTGTTCTTGAATGGAGAACGTGACTCAGCAAACGTAGTGTAGAACGCCCTACGGCTCTACGTCCCTAGGGCACCTTCGTAAGTCGTCGACCTGGGATGACGACCAGCGAAGGACTGCAGGGTAGATGCTGGATGCGGCAAGCTGAATACAGGGCCCTATGGCGCTCGTTAGGGGGAGGCCTATGTCCAGCAGTGGAAGTAGTCCACTAGTAGCTGATGGCTGATGATCATGATTGCAATTTGGGACACATATTTTGTACGAGGAATTACACTGCAAGTTTCAATTACTTTGTAGGTATCTAAGATTTTATCATACAGAGAAACCTCCTGTAAGTTGACGTTGTACTGGTACCATACAACATACCATACGTGGTTCATGAAAATCGAGGATGTCTATCCCGTAGACTTGATTAATTTGGATGACTCGCGCAAAGTAGTATCAAAAATGCTGTTAGCTTATCAGGCTTATCGGCAATGTTTTTTTTAAATTAGCAAATTTGCTAATAGTTTATTTAATCGACTTGAGTTTAATAAGATCAAAGCCAAAATAGTTATTTGATCAACAGTGGGACTCTCACAAAAACCTTTGCGCCTAGCAAATTAAGTTTTTTGTGACGAACACCCAACCAATAAATAATGTATCAAATACTGTACTTTTACATTGAGCTAACTATAAACTGTTTCAAAAATTCTAGAGGTAACTCAACTGACCTATGTCTGTTCAGTAAGTAGGTAGGTACAAAGTCCCGTGCTAGCTGGTGTTGAAAATAAAGTGACGTACTACAAAAAGTTGCGCGCCCAACGTGGGGCTCGAACCCACGACCCTGAGATTAAGAGTCTCATGCTCTACCGACTGAGCTAGCCGGGCTGTTGTCATATACGTCAAAATTGAATAAAAGTTTCGAGTAAACAAGATATCTGACACGACAGGTGAACCTGTTGTAAATAAATAATTCCTAAATATAATTTGCTTTAGGATCATTTAGCCGCTTCATAGTATTCGATTATAATTATTTTCTCTCTCTATTATCTATTATATTATATATAAAGCAACGTCAAACAACAAAAATGTCAAAAATGGGGACAGAGTCGAGTATATTTAAATTTTCTATAAAAAAAATACTTGTTTTTCATCGGCACATTTTGTGATTTCTTAGAAAATAAAGACATAAGTAATAAAAAATTCAAAATTTTTCGAAACTTGATATTCGGTTAGCTTTCTTGATGCAGTTCAAACAAATAATATAAATATACAAATTCTTCAGATAAAGTGAATACTTTGTCATGCTCGTATTACTGTCTGTTGCAAAGAGCATTAGTACAGTGGCACCCTACACCCTTGTTGCAAAAGGCACCGGTTCCGGGCCACCTTACACCCTTATCGCGTTGTCGGGTTACTTATTTTAACGAGGCCGAGGGTATCAAGACATTGTTCTCTAAAGAAGGTTTCAATGGCGTATTGAACCTGAAGAACTGCTTTGGTAGTTAAGGTAGATTCAACGATAAAAACCGACAAGTACAGAAAAGGTTAGAAAACATGTTTTTTTTTTAATTGAGTTTTACTTAAAACCCTACTTATCAACACTCGTACCTACGGCCCCTGCTGAACATGCTTCCCATTGAAATCAAATGATATCATTTATTTTTGCAGGAATGTCGGTACCTACACCTACAATAGATCTTCTCTTGTCAGAAAACCAGCGTTGCTCTACTTCTTGTGGAGAAGTAGAGCAACATTATGCTGAGACAGGACCTATTGGTTCGCTTTGTGGAGTCGCTTGTTGCTTGTATATAATACATACGTAGTTAATTTTATTTATTTCTTTATGTTCTTGTTTACCTTATAGATTATTATTATTTCGTAACAAGCTGTACCTACTTGTGAATCAATAAATGTATTTTCTTTCTTTCTTAATAATAAGGTAACATTTTGCCTCGTCAGGCCGTGCAAAATTATTACTTAGTAACAATATTGTTACGCTTTATAAATCATGTCAAAAAATACATAATAAAAATAGATACCTAACTAAAATGTCAAAAGAAAATTTTACAATGCTATAAAAAGTCGTGTTATTTAAATATTCTTTCATGTCATAGAATACATTTAAGTCATCAACCTATGTTAGTCCACTGCTGGACATATTTAGGCCTCCCCCAATGAGCGCCATAGCGTCTTTAGCTTGACGCATTCAGCATCTGCCCGCAGTCCTTCGCAGGTCGTCATCCCACCTGGCCGGAGGGCGTCCTACACTACGTTTGCCGAGTCGCGGTCTCCACTCAAGAACATGTTTACCCCAGCGGCCATCGGTTCTTCGCGAGATATGTCCGGCCCACTGCCACTTCAGCTTGCTAACTCTTAAAGCTATGTCGATAACTTTGGTTCTCTGTCGGATGTATTCGTTACGAATCCTATCCTTCAGAGAAACTCCGAGCATAGCTCTTTCCATAGCTGAGCGACTTTGAACTGGTGGACCAGCCCTATCGGGAGTGTCCACGTCTCAGCTCCGTAGGTCATAACGGGTAGGACGCACTGGATGAAAATTTTCGTTTTCAAGCATTGCGGTATGGATGACGAGAAGACTTGACGTAGTTTCTCATAAACGCATTTTACGATACTATACATAAATGCCGACGACGACGGTTGCAATTAGGTAGATCTACCTATCTGTAGAACAAGCACGAATGCGCCCATTACGATCGAAATAGATTTTAACCTATTTTCAAACCATCGCATATCCGTGCTTGTTACTTGTTACCGCGTTGTTTATGTTATTGTGTAATGTTCACTTGATACAGGTAGGTATAAATCATCATCATCATTATCATCCTATTTTAGTCCACTGCTGGACATAGGCTTCCCAAATGAGCGCCATAGCGCCCTGTCTTCAGCTTGACGCATCCAGCATCTGCCCGCAGTCCCTCGCAGGTCGTCATCCCACCTGGCCGGAGGGCATCCTACACGTTTGCCGAGTCGCACCTACCTATCATAATAATTAATAACTAAGGAGTGGAGGAAGGTAGGCTTTATATCATGTTGAAGTTTTTGAGTTGCTCTAAGAAAGGTTTCGGGTGCTTCCCATGGGGATATTCAAAGTCCCGGGAATTCTCTTGCTAGGCGGGTAAGTAGGTACTTAATATTATATTATTAATATTTTAGTGAATGCTCTCAATTTGACGAACGACCCCCACGGGTGTAAAATTTACATTTTAACGAGTGTGAAAACAGTAACATACCAGGTAAATTGTTAAAATAATATTTTGTAACAATTTCACTATGAAACGCGACTAATTATTGCTTGACATAATAACTTAAATGTGTGTTGGTTAATTTATTTAACCCCGTTTTAGGCTGGGGTCTACCTCGGGGTACCTAATATCATTCCACAATTTACTACTATTTTGATAGTTACTTCGTTTATTTATATACGTATTATATTAACTATTATGTCTCTCATTTACCATGATCTCGGGCCATAAAGTGACCCGGTCCTTTGGAAGGCTTGTGTGGGGCCGAAGCTAACAGAGGCCCTTTGAGAAGTAAATCTAAAGGCGATGGCTACACATAGCGGGTATCATCCTCGGGTGCACAATATGATACACCCAAAGATGGTATCCGCCAGGTGTAGAGACTATTGCAAAGAAAAATGAAAGAAATAAAACCAGGCTATTGTGATGAATGGATGGACTGGTTAATCGGGCTATAGGGGAGATTGCGTTGATTGATTGAGTCTGACATAAACAAGTCAATCTTAATGATATTAACTATAATTATGTTACAAATAACAAAATATATATTAAATTATCTAAAAGCTTGGTGAGAGATCGCGCGTGACGGCACTGAGTGGAAAGATTTGGGGGAGGCCTTTGTCCAGCAGTGGGACGAATCAGGCTTAATTAAAAAAAAAAAGCTGGGCCTTTATCTATGCCTATATTGTTCCTACACCTATCAAACATCTCTATTTCCTTTATACCTTACATGACTCTTGGACACGTCACAAATTTCAAATTGCATAAGTAAAACTAGGAAATGAAGTAATCACTTAGATTTTTTGTTTACTTCAATCTTTTATATGAAGAAGTTTATGTTTAAAATAGTAAAACTTTTGACAGTTTCTTCAAATGAAGGTCTGCATAAAGGTTGCGTTCGCCTTTGTTTTCTTTAAAGAAGGCGCAAAAAGAAGACCGAATGTATCTAACCAAAGAGTTTAAGCTTTGAACTCTTTTCAAAACTTTTACCACGCCTATATCGTCGTTTTTTATTTCACACGCAAAAAGGATATCGAATGCTTATTTGGTTAGTTGAAAAGCAATAAGGGTAATATTACAAACCTCATGGCATTCTCAAGGAAAGGTTTGGTATGTTCCTCGCATACCAATGCTCGATAGGTTGTTTGATTTTATTTCGGTGGAGATTTTCTCTACGCAAGTGATAACCTAAAGTGTTTAAAATAAATCTGTATACCTACATGTCGGCCATATTGTTATTCGATCCTCCATCAGATTTGAGGTCAAAAGAAAGTTAATTTACGATAAAAATATCGTGATACATCATTTTCAAAACTCTGAATCACTCTGAATAGCGCATAAAAATGATGGGAAGGACAGTAATAGTTGTAGAGAGGACGTTTTATTATAAAATAGTTTTCTATTCCATAGGAACTGATTTATGTGATAAAAACAAATCTATGTTTTATTTCAGGCCCATAATGCAAAATTTCAGCGCGATCCGTTCAGTAATTTTGGCGTGAAGAACTAACAAACATCCATCTATTCATCCAGACACCCAAACTTTCGCATTTATGATATTAGTGTGTTAGCAAACCTTGAGTAATGTTAAATTGTGCAATAAAATCATTTTTCTAAGAGACCTGAAACAGGCGGTATACCTACCTATAAAAGTTTATTAGCTGAGCCGCTGTTGTCCGCTCAAATCTGCAAACAACCGCTAAGCTCCGTCAAAGAGCTTTTATAAGTTGGAAATTATATTTTGTCGTATAATGGCGCATGGTTGGTATTGGGTTGTAAAATTACTTGCTACTGTTAAATTTTAGCTCGAGACAAGAAATTTTAGAATGTAGCTTTCATCTATTACACTAGGTATTAGGTATATAGATTATATTAGATAGGTACCTACTTAAAGCAGGTAGGTAACTCACCTGTTAAACTTCGACATAAATTCAAAAAATAAGAAACTTTCACAAAACTTTAGACCGACAACAAAACTGTAGAAATAACCTTTAATCATTTTATTCGCATATTTTAAGTTTACACAATTCAAACTAAAATGTAAATGACACGTTTTTGAAATTAAAATAACAAACAGTCATTTGTTTCAGTCCTGCAAATCGATCATTTAAAATTAGAACCGTACGAAAATAGTGTTGCCCGTGTTCTAAAATAAAATTATCGATAGTTGAACGACATCGACCGAAACGCGCACACAGACAATGATTACTGAAGACAGGGCTGAGATACTCATCAATTTATGCCCGAGCCAGTGTTGTACTGCGTTCGATGAGTGTCATCGAAATCGAAATCCGATGACAAATGGCTTTGGCCATGGGGAATTTTAGATCCGTAATATCTATGACGTTCACGAAATACGACTAGTATCTGCCTTATCTTAAGCTCATCTCTCAGGAAATGCCTGTTCAAATTTACATTTAGTACCAGATTTAAACAAAAATGAGTAATGTCGTCTTCAAAACAGAATAATATTATGCTTCTAATATTTATTTTCGCGTTTTATCTCTCTACAAATATTTTATGAATACAAAAACCTAAATGCCCGAGAAAGCCGCTTAGCGACGCTTCCCAACTTCATTTCTTAAACGACAAAGGAGAGATTGTCCAATAAAATACGATAAGTAAGCGTGTATTTAGGGCCCAAGTGGTCATAATAACTTTCAATTAAAGCCCGTAACTGCAGAACTGTTGCAGTTTAACCGGTTAACAGTCGTGCGGTCGTTGTAACCACGCTAATTGATATGTGGCACCTAGAAATTGGCTTCTAATTGTAGCTAACGAGGATTTAGTTCCCTGAAGACGCCTTATCTTGCTTACCAAGAATTTATTTGTCTTTAACACGACATGGGATTATCTCTATGCCAAAATTACATGAAAAATAAGTGAATTCTTCTGCCTGTCATATTTTAAAAGCTGTAGGTATGAATATTTCCGGCTTCCGGTTTTATTTATTCACCCGGAATAAAAACCCTCCTCAAGTTGTTTTACTTGCCTAACTTGCTTTTGTTACTTTATTAAGTCCTACCCGTTCAATATTACGTCAAAAAACTTTAAAACCTTCTTGCAAAAAGGTATTACAACCCGAAAATAATCAAGGTCCATTCTCAACGCCCTTTTCGGGATTCCCACGTGAGCTGTCGACAGGTTAAGTCAACATGTCCGCGAAGACGAATGGCGGCAATAGACACCTGTCGATATAGGTAATAGTGACAAATAGTCGCACGGAGTTAAATGTCGGAGTCGAATGAGATGCACGCCGGGTATTGGACAGATGTAAACAAATCTCGCCGGGATTTCTCCTGAGTTACCTGTAGGCTCTTAAGTTCCGAAGGTGTTAGTCATCTTACTCTGTTTTTTACTGTTAGCAGGTATTTTCTTTTTCTGTCTTTTTGTGGTTTTTTATTTTTATTGTGTGCTTATGTAATTTTACATTTATGATTATTTACAATAAACAATATGTAGATTTTTATTTAATTTTTCATTCTACCTTTCGTTCTATTAATGAAGTTAAAGTCACAAGCTGTGAGACTATTTCATAAAATGAAATGAATAATAAAATATTTCTTTAAAAAAAATGACATTTGAGTGTCTTTGCGCGTTTTTCCTTGTATCATATTTCATGGACATACCAAACTGGTTGAAAGCGACTTAATTGTAAAAAATGTTCCTTCTTTACCTACTTCTATCTTCATAATAATAATCGAAATATCCAGTTTCTTAAAAAAACATGGTAATACATCAACTTTGAATGTTACCTCTAAGTTACTACGTAAATATTTGACGAAGATCTATCGGTCAGGGATCACCATTTCTCCATATTTATTACCGCTAAGTATTTTTGTTTTACGACCCCCTGTAGCGGTAAGTAGCAATAAAACCATATCATAAAAATATCTACCAATTCTACATTAGGATTAATTCATATTAATGTGTTTTGTCGTGAAACCATTCACACTAATGACAGGTTTACAACCAGTAGTAATTATTTTCCTATAGTATAAGTAGGTGCCTACTTTTAGTTTCGGTCGCTAGGTTACCTACTTCTAGATGTTTATTATACCTACCAACCTAAAATAATAATATGCCTAACCTCATCATCATCATCATCACCCTATAACAGTCCACTGCTGGATATAGGTCTCCCCCAATGAGCGCCATAGCACCCTGTCTTCAGCTTGCCGTCGGTTCTTCGGTTATGCCTAACCTGCCTTGTGACAAATGTTTGTATGATATGCAAATATTTATTCCAGGTGTTCTGGTCGTTTTTCTTTACATAATAAAAAAAATACTATGTTATACATATATTGTATTACTTGTGCTTGTGCTTGGGGCGAAATAATGCTCTGTGAATTCTCCAGCATATTTTTTATACAGGGTTATTGTTGAAGTGACATCATTCTAGTTGGGAGTCAGTCAAGCACACCGCCCACTGATATATTATAGTAGAGCCGCCTTTTTTAAACTTTCGCGACTTGTCTAATATCTTAAGGTTAGTAAAGATATCGGGTTTAAGATAATTTACGGTAAGCGATAAATACCCAATAACTAATCTTTAATTTCACATAAAGCCTATCTTATGAACGATTATTGAATGGCCCAACGCATTGGCCCAACGTGTACTGTACAGGACGCATTAAAAGAAACGGGAAATAGCTCGGGTGACTGAGGATTCTGTAGGTATCCTCAGTCACCGACAGTCATTATTGACATGCCCTTTACGAAGGTAAATAAACAGTACCTAACAAATGAGAATGTATTTGGACAATATCCCTTGCAAGCTGGAAGGGAGACAAATAAATGTCACAATTAGGAACTTTAGTACCATTTAGAAAATAAATCGCGGTCCTTTTTGAGTGAACGAGACGAGAAAATGTATCGTGAGTTTATCTCAATATTCGAGAAAATCAAGTTACATTTTCAATATGAGTAGTTTTTATGAGAAATTTTGTCTAAATTTAATCGAAACTTAAATTTATAAATTATTGACCACTTGATTGCTCTACAAAAAAACGTTAATAAAAAAACTTATATGTGCATAAAAATATACATATTACAAAAGGCGGGCCTTATCGCTGAGAGTTATATCACCCACCTAGGGATGAAGCCTGAGGAAAGAATGAGTGTTTATTTATGCAAATTCTTTCTTTTTGAACTCGTATCTTGCTTTTCCGTATAGATAGCTCTAGTCTTTAGGCTAATCTAGAATAATCTTCTACAGATAGTACAAAGAAGAACAATTTCAGGAAGCTTGAGTGTATTTTCTTTCATAAAGGAGTGTTATCTTCCGTGATCTTCAACAGTTATTACAATATCTCGTCTCGCATCCCATTTATATGTTAATGGAGGGCTGTAAAGTAAATATTATTTCATTTCAATCTTGCATTATCTTATCTCTTCTTAGGTAAGATAATGCAAAATTGAAATCCTTACCTTACCAGAGAAGGTATAAAATAAAAACTGTTTCTTCAAGGCCTTTAAAAGTAGGTAAAAGTGATTAAAAAATGGAAATCTTTATGAAACAAGTTATTAGAAACAAACACGCATGAAAAAAACATAATTTTCACTGTTGACCCTAAAAATACTCCTTTGAAATGGTAATTCCGCGGTAGGCTCGGATTAGCAATTATATTTTACAAAATGGTCAAAAGAGCGCCCTTGATTTACATGAAAATTATATTACCTACATTCAAAATACATAAGGAGTCTATCTAGTTTGCGTTATTTCACTGAAAAAATTTAAAAAAATATTTTTTGGCTCATCTTTGAAAATCATCGATAAAAATTCATCGACACTTTTACGACACCAGTAGGAAATTGGCGTAAGGAATTTCCTTGAAGGTCCGATTAGGACAAAAACCAGAAATTAATGTCGATGCGTCCGATAATTGGAGCAGACAAAAACTGGAATCAAAGCGCTGGACCCACTACGACTTCGAATGATGCAACATTTAAGCTTTCACGATTTGTTAACATATTAAAGAATCCTACCATCCACGGTTATCTAGTAGAGATCGCTCTTGAGCGATAAGATCGCAAAATTCACATTCACAGGCTTATTAAATCTTAGACGTAGTATTAAATCTTAATTTAAAATCTACAAAACAGAAAATGAAAAACAGGTTTACAAAGTTTAAAACCCACCTTCGCATTCGGCGAAGCCCATAGCTACGCTGGTTTTCATGTGATTCTCTGTACGAACATTGTCAAAGTATGAACTATTTAAAATCGTCATGATTGCGACCAAGCTAACTCTAAACCCTTTTATGTAGCCTCGAGCTACCCAAAAAGTTTAAATCACTACAGTTTAACATGCAGAAACTCTACAGAACTGTTGATTGCAATATTCATACTCATTTACCCCGCAAACATTCCCGGGTAATAACTAATTATGCGTTCGAAATCAGATTAGAAGTCGGCGCGAGTTCCAAAAAGTGACAGATGACAGTTGGGACGCCATGATGGATTTCAAATTCAAAATTATGCAAGCGCACGACCGCTCGCTGGCCAGTAATTAGTTTTAACAGTGTAAATAGCGGGAAAAAGTTGAAAGAGATAAACTAAAGCTACTTGTAAAAAACTGTGTTGTGTTGCGTAATACATTGTGTCTCCATTCTTGAAACATACCTTGCCAGCACCATACACGGGCCTCTAGTTGATATAATAAATATAAAATTAGCAAATGGTTGAATAATTACTGTGTGACGGGTCAGGACAGTCCGCTGACGCTCTTGATGAACGAATCACGTTTCGGATCAGCCATTTTGGATCCAATCAAATAAATAAATAATGCTGGACATGGACAATCCTCACAGCATCATCAAGCTCTGTTAAGCTTGGGAGGTCGATGATGCTGTGTGGGTTGTCCAGCATTATTTATTTATTTGATTGGATCCAAAATGGCTGATCAGAAACGTGATTCATTCATCACGCGCATCAGCGGACTGTCCTGACACGACACACAGTAATTATTCTACCATTTGCTTATTATAATCAGTAACATTGAAGGTAATTTTGTAGAGATTTAGCTCGATTTTACAATATAATCTATACCAATACACTAGCCAAACTCGATGTAGAATTTTTGTAAATAAACCACGGCAAAAAAAAAAAAAAAAAAAAAAAACGAAAACTATTTTCTTGGCGTGGAGATTCAGATTCATTCTAAGTAATATTAATTAAAGGAAGGATGTCAAAGAATCAACTAGAAATGTAATTTGCGTGAAATTTAATTCTAATCACATTTTTTATGCTAAGGATTTTATTATCTGAAAATAAGTACTTACAAAACAAATACAAATTAATCCTTAATTAGTTAAAAGTAATTCCTTAGATGAAAGAGTCTACATTTGTACCTATTAACTCTGAACTCATTTCATAATCAAACATAAGGTTGGAATAACCACAAATGAATCATCATACGAAGAGGACGGACGTTGATTTGTGTCTCAGTTGGGATTTATAAATTTTATGATTTCTCTTTCGCGATAAGGCCGCGTTTTATATCCTCTATTGTAAGTTTTTATTTCTGTATTGTTTCCTGTTTCGTGTGGTATAATAAAGTGTTTTCTATCTATCTATTTCTATCTCTTCTTTAATTATTATGCCCAATTCTTGTTTATTTGAAGTAAAATGTCTCTTCTTCCTGTTTCAAAAACTATATTCTTTTATATTATAAAAAAACATTATAAGGAGGAAAAAAAATAAGAACTTCTTTACTTGCACTTTTTTATCTCAAAAGTACGATTTATCCAAGTAACAAGAAGTTAGGCAACAACTTAAATAAAATACTACTTACTTCAAGTAAGTATATCTCAAGTATAGCTATTATTTATCTAGGAACAGTGCGTTCGAAATCACGTAATAACCTATCTTGTCATATTATTCATCCGCGTCAAATACTATAAGTAGGTACATTTTAAACCCCTACACATATTATGGCGGTCCGTAAATTAAAACCTGTACTGTTTACCTGCGATCATCAAACACGGGCACACGGTATGTTCCCAGAGGAAATCCGTAGGCGATTGCTTTTGTTTCAATACCTACTGCCTACCTACCTATAGTTTAATGTTGGAAATAATTACCTACAAGCTTTAGCTTTCTACTCATTTATATCACTACATAGTATAAAACAAAGTCGCTTCCCGCTGTCTATCTGTCCCTATGTATGTGTAGATCTTTAAAACTATGTAACGGATTTTGATACGGTTTTTTTAGATATAGAGTGATTGAAGAGGAAGGTTTATAAACTATTTGATACATAGATTTCCACGCGGGCGAAGCCGCGGGGCGCAGCTATTTAGGTATATAATAAGACCTTTGTTTTTTTATTTTTTTATTCAGCCTGTTTCGTCCCACTGCTGGGCAAAGGCCTCCCCTAAATCTTTCCACTCAGTGCGGTCACCTTTGTTAACACACGTTTTTCTTGCCGTGAAAATCTACGGTTTCCATAGTAGGCCAGTCACCGTAGACAGAAAAATTGCGTTAGGTCTCAAAAAAAGAATTAGAATTTGACGACCTCTGTGGCACGGTGGGCGAAGATCCGACTGCGACGCAGGAGGTGGGTTCGGTTCCCGCCTCAAAATTGTGTTTACTATCTGCAGATATTTGTTCCAGGTTTTCTGGTCTTTCTAAGTCATCTAGTACCCATAATACAAGCTCTGTTTAGCTTAGGGCTAGGTGATGCTGTGTGGATCCTCCGGCATTATTTATATTTATCACTATAGGCCAGTGAAGAAAAATGAAATGAAAAGTTTTTTATTTCTTTAAGCTTACAAATAAGCACTTAGACAGGTCATATTTTATACTATTCATTATTATCAATATAATTATTTTATAGTTCACTTCAATTTTTTGTCCACCAGTGGAAGAAGTGAGAAGAAACCACTAGTATGTTCATAACTTATGTGTCTAGTACATTTGGTTTGCTGATGAATGTGAATGAAGTGAAGGCCCAAAGAAATGTTGAAAATGTGTGAAAACTTTAGTAAACCGACACTGAGTTTGTCATAGCTCTCTCTAGACACTTTAAAAGCCTCTATCTCAGGGGCTTGGGAACTTAGTTTTGGCTACAGAACTAAATTGTTTTAATTAGCTAAGTCTCAGAAATATTAAAATAACGGTTAGAGTGGGAAATTTAACTTTACCTTATGAGTTACTTTGTACCAACTTTATGCGCCCCTCAGAATTAAATACAAATACACAGGTTTTTATTTCGTTCACAAAGTAAGTCCATGTTTATCTTGCAAATAATTCGATAAATAATACTAGACGATACACACAGCATAATCAAGCCCAATAGTAAGCAGAGCCTGTGTTATGAGTAACGCACTAAGCACTTGTAGAAAATTGATAAATCTTAAGTTCAAGTTCATTTATTGGTAAAATAATTATTACACGTCAAATTACCTTATTGCATTACATAGGTACAAAGACATTTTATGAGAGGATAGAAAACAACCAGATCAGTGATATTTGCAGATCATATAAAGATATTTCACGAAGCAGGAATCGAACTCGAAACGGGAAACCTACGCCAGCGCTGGCGGACCTCGGCCCGCTTAGCTACAAAAGTTGACAAATTGACTTTAGATTCTGGAAGATAGCAATTAGATATTTTAAATTAGAACAGGCTGATCTACCTGTGTCTACATTGGCCCCATATTTGTCTAGGTGTTCAATTTTAAATTAGAACGGCCGATAATAATCTACTCTACCTGTGTCTACATTGGCCCCATATTTGTCTAGGTGGCCAATTTTACCCTTTGTGCCTCTGGAATCATCTGATAATTGGCTTCTTAGCTCGCGGCATATTTCCTATCCCACGTTAATTTAGATAAAATGAAAATGAAAAATGATAAAGTTATTTATTTCTTTAGGCTTACAAATAAGCACTTAGACAGGTCATATTTTATACTATTCATTATTATATAATAACATTATTTTAATGTTCACTTCAATTTTTTGTCCACCAGTGGAAGAAGTGAGAAGAAACCACTAGTATGTTCATAACTTATGTGTCTAGTACATTTAATTTGCTTATCTGTAAGTTGTTAGATTTGGAGTTGGAGCAAAACTCGTTCCAAGCTTTTTTATCATCTTTTATACCTTTAATAGACTTCGTAGATATTACACATTTCTATCATTATAAATTCAAAAGTTTGGATGTTAATAGAGCATGCGTATTGAATAATTTCTGCCTAATGGTGGAAACCAGTTCGCCACTTCCACGGTCTCTAGAGAATGAATCCATTATAAGCGACCACAATCATAATCAACAGCCTTTGTGGCATAGTAAGGTTGCGGGTTCGATTCCCATGGGAGGAATGTTTACATAATCTGTAAATACTTTTTCCAGGTCTAGTATAAGTGTGCACAATACGTAAACGGAAATATTTTCGTTTACTACCGCTGAATTATTTATCAAAATAGCAGGTACCTACTTCTTTACTGCTAAATTGCAAGAAATCATTCGAAAACTTATGATCGAGTTCTTTTAGTTACTTCAGAACTTTCAACTAGGTGAACCGATTTTCATGATTATTTTTATTTGAAAGCTGGTGTTTCCCTTGTAGTCCCATTTCAATTTAGTCCAGTTCTGACAACAGCATCCATAAGAAAACCATATAAGTCTTAAATTTGTATTAAGTTTATTGTGCCGGTGTGGACGGATGAATTCAATGTTTCATTTTTTAAAACTAAGTTTTAAATCCGTTTTAATTATTTAGGAATTTGAAGTCGGTTTATAGTTAAAACTATTATTGTTACTAACGCATCATTTAAAACGGGATATTTACTATGATTTGATTTGAGAGTTTTCCAATATTTCGGCACAGTTTCATGCGCCATAGTCACGGAATAACTGAAGGCACTGCGAGTAGGAGCGAGTCTTTACGTTTTAAAGTTTTTTTAAAACACGCCAAATTATATTATTTATGTAAAGCCATCTCTGATTCCCAGGCTGAACGAATTTTGCCGGGCCAGCTTGTTTTTTTTTGTCATGTCATTAACTACTATGTACAATTCAACTTCCCAACAATTAATTCGACCAACAAAAATAAACATGGTCGGCTTCATTACGAGAAATGTTTTTTGCAATTGACATGACAAGCGCTTGTCAACACTGCTATCATTATCCGATGCTATTTTAAATTATTTAGGGCTGCAGCTTCGGTGACCAGCGGGAGCGAAAAGGACAGAAGAACGTTAAAACGTTCTATAGAATAAATCTACAGCTATGGGTCCACTGCTCGACACAAGTATCCCCCTGATAATAGCCTTATTGGTTTTTATGGGAGCAATGCCTATAATCCCCAGTCTGGATTTGCGTCTTGGGGATTATAGTAGAGTTATTAAATATACGAAGCTTCTCCTTTTTGTCCTACCAGAAGAACAGTCATAAAAGTAGACTTTTATAACACCAACGACTCTTCTCGTCGTCTTCTTTTTCACATCTTCCGATAGTGGACAAAAAATGGTAGTGAAGAGATAATCAAAAACACCTTATTTCGTATTTGATAACAATAATTTTACGTACAAAATTTGACTCGTCTCAGTGATTATTTTGTACGCCTAAAGGAATAAATTTTATGAACCTGAATCTAAGTTGGAGGGACTCTTACATCGCCCGGTAAAAGCCAATATGGCGCTTACCAGAGAAGACCTTAGCTTACTTATAGGCTAATTTTGCGGTGTAAGAGGTGCAGTAGAAGACCAAAGAGATTCGGTCATAATAAATATCATACCGACTGTAAAATAAAACCTATTTGTACAAGACTTGTTCTTTCCTCGAACCTTGAAAAAGGTTTTACTTGATAAACGAGGTTGGTTTCAAATTAAGATTAGGGATGACAACATTTTAGTGCGTAATGATAAATTAAGAACAAATATTACTAACATATGGATTAACTTGCAAAAACTTTAGTAAGTAAGCTTAGTGAAGGTATCAAGTTTCCCAAAACAATGTTACCAGCACTAAACTTAAATTAACCTAACGACCAATTTACTTCAAGGTGTTTGAATTTCGAACCATCCAAATTGTTGCCAGTGTGTGCTAATGTGCCAATTTACCCTTGTTTTCGGGAGAACCAACTTTATAAAGTGAAATGATAATAGTGCTAGAAAAATATGGATATTGAGCTTTATGGAGCTTTGAAAATTTAAAATTGGCAATGGTCCACCTAAAATATTAGTCCTTCCTAGAAGCTTGGGGCTAGATGATGCTGGGTGGATTAAACAACGTTTTTTTTTTAAATTTCTTAACATTTATTTTATGCTAAACGTGAGTTTATCAATAGAAACATATGTAGGGAAGGTCTTTTTAGAAGTTTTAAGAATTCCTTACAGATTTAAATGGGTTAACTACGAACCTTATTTGTGTCTGAAGAACACCGTGGTTAGTAGTTAACCCGCTTACATCAGTAATGAATTCGTCAACCTACGATCATTTCTATCGTAAAAATGTTTAAGAAGGTTATTAAATGCTACTTTCCCGTATTAGCCCAGAAAGATATATAAAAGTAAAAAGTAGAAAGAATTTTATTTTGTCAGAACTCTTATAAATTAAACTTAAATAAACAGAAGACAGAAACTGACAAAATCGGTCTCCACTCAGCATGTGCTATGGCAGATCGTACCATAGCGCTAGTCTTCCGCGGGGACCGTGGTGCGCAAGGTGGCCTAATACTAAAAGAATTTGATAAATTCTTTAACACTTTGACTGCTGAAATCACACAGTATGTGTTTTCTACAAGTGACTAATATGCGTAAATCCACACTAGCGGAGCGGCTGAGAAAATACAGATCTTTGTGACTCAGCACAGCCGTAATATTTTTCGAACGAAACGCATGTGCGGCGCAACACAACCGCTGTGTAGAGCGGCAGCACGAATTTTTTAGGTTAAAAAAAAGATCGCAGTCAAAGTGTTAAATCTTATTCTTATTTGATAGATTCTAAAACGGGAAACGACCGTTATTTCCCTAATTGTTCTTTGGCACTCGACGATAATAATTATAATAATAATCCAGTTCCAAACCTTATTTATGTTGTTCAAACAAATTATAATCAGGGGCCATTAGTGGCCTTAATTTAAACGGCTTTAGACCAAAACTTATCTAATAATAAAACTCATTTTGTGGGGTGATGGAGGAACAATAAAACTAACAAGTAGTCTGAAAATTTTAGAACATTTCACTTTATTTACAAACCAATATTAAAGGTATGTTTGAATGATTGAATGTATGTTCGTTGAAAAACTTGGCAAAGTCATCATGAGGTAAGTAATCGACATTGTGATATCTGATTTTCCAATTTTACCTACTAAAAAGTATCTGATGAAATTTAAATGAATATCTAGCTGCGCCCCGCAACTTCGTCCGCATAGAAATATATGTGTCAAAAAGTTTATAAATCTTCCTCTTGAATCACTCTATCTATAAAAAGAGCGCATCAAAATCCGTTGCGAGTTTTAAGAGATCTAAGCATGCATCGGACAGACAGCGGGAAGCGACTTAGTTTTATACTATGTAGTAATATTCCCTTTTATTGTTTTTCCCAAGGGAAAGCAACTGGTGGTATTATTTACTTCTTTAGTGACATCGAGATCTTTTAGAACACAGCCTGTCTAAATATTCCATTCAACTTCTACTAAGGCTTCTACTACTATACAACGATGCTAACAATTTGGTCCTCAAGTCTTTGCAACCACAAGTTTGTATAAACGGACTTCTAACTGTCTGCCAGTTTAGAGGAGTTTCAAGAAACGGCCTTAGACTAGCTAAACTATATTCTGGTTTCCGACTCACTTTGCGACAGTTTTTTAATGGTTCGTAAGAGTTTTTTTTTCTTTTTTTAATATAAAAATGAATCGCTGAATGTGTTGCTAAGCGCAAATCTCGAGAGCAGCGGAACCGATTTCGCTAATTTTTTTTAGAATATTCCTTAAAGAAAAAAAAATAAAAAATTGCCTGAAACAAATGACCACCCGGGCGAAGCCGGGACGGGCCGCTAGATTTTAATAAAGATTAAACATTGGCTACCTACCGAACTATTGTTTTTTTTTAAATCGCGGCACACAATTAAATTTATTTATTTATATAGGCAGAGGAAACTTATACAAAAAAATAATTCTATCTAACTCATTGTCATAAAGCGCCAGGTTTCTATGATATTCGCAGATGAAAAACGATTCCTCTAATGAACTTTTGGATGTGAATATCTCAAAAATATGTGATGCTAAGACATTATATTAGATAGAACATATTTATTTGTATTAGTGTCGTCTGTTGTTATATAACTTTCATTTTATGCCGCGAATTTTAAATAAAAATCAGCGTGGTAACCGGTGTTAGGGGCAAAATCCTTAACCCGCCGTGGAATGATCGGGAAGATACGATTAAAGTTTATCAGTTTTTGGTGGTTACCTGTCAGACAGGATGACTCGTGAAATGTATTGCAACAGAGAGCCCGCGCGGGTAGTACGCGAATTCACGAAATTTGTGAAAGTTTGTGCCGCGCTGCTGTGAAGATGTTTGGCCGAAGACAATGGCAAAACTACTAACTACTAACTCGGGCTAAAATTTTGGACACGTAAACATCTGGATCTAGAATAATATACAAGCTATACTTTTTATCTTGAATAAACGCAGATTTTTTATTGAAAACTTCTGCAAATATCTTTAAGTTTAGTAGACTATTTAAAAAAGTTTTGTCAACGGATAATATCTATCTGTTTGCATAAACTGTCGGATAGGTATACTTATCATATTCTCGAATAGAATGAAGCTACCTTCATTCTAATCTCCTGTACCTACGTACAGGAGATTTTCGGTAAAAGATTTAGTAGACATAAAGTTTATGAACTCTATTCAAACCAGATGGTTTCCTTTACGATTATACATTGTAAGCGGAAATTAGATGGTTTCGTTTACGTAGCTGTGAGCTAGGTGAGTGAGGAAATAATACTTAGTTCCAGAATCTCCTAGATAATTTTGTGAAGTAATGAGTTGTTAAACCAAAGTAACGACGAAGTAACCGACCAGGTGGGATGACGACCTGCGAAAGACTGCAGGTAGATGCTGGATGCGTCAAGCTGAAGACAGGGCGCTGTGGCGCTCATTGGGGGAGGCCTATGTACAGCAGTGGACTAAGTTAGGCTGATGATGAAACCAAAGTAATGTAAGTGGAAAATATAGAATGACACTGAAAAATCGCAGAACCGCAGCAGATCGAAACAATTTACGGTTTTGATCATTTCATTCGTCTCTCCTCCATTGTTAGTTTTAATAACTTATTTGATACATTTAATGCTCTATTAGCGGCATCGCTTGTTCTGTGGCGTAGCCCTCCGAACAAAGCATGGAAACAACGCACCAACGGGTCGTGCACTCCAACTTCTGAATGAGATTTATTTCACGACAAACTCAATGTTATTATAAAAAATCTGTTAATATGTTCAAGTTTGAACAATGTTTTATAGTCGCATAGGATAGTGAGTGCTTTGTTTTATACTGTAAACTCCTACGAGTTTCTTCTTAAAAAAATAAATAAATTAGGTATTTCTAGATACTCTGCATATTTCTAGGACCATTATTGCCCAGAATAGCGTATATTAGCTCACTTATTTAGTTAAATTGTGACTAAACGACCGTAACGTTCCTAAACTTCTCAACTAAACAATCTATCCAAGTTCCTGACAATGTTTCAGGACATTAACATTTTTGCTTTTGTAATTAAAACATCGGAAGGTGCCTAGCCTAAATAAAATATATATGGATAAGAAAATATCTTAGGGAAATAAGACTTAATTGCGAACAAAATGAAATAAGGACCAATTGAACGAACTGCAATTAGTCTACAGTTAGTTCAGTAGTAAATACTGGTTAGTTCTAATTTTGTATTCGATTGTAACTTTCTTTGTTAATAAAAGATATAATAGAAACCACCAAATTCAAAATAATGTCGTAGGTATTATAATGTATTTTGCTGTTTTTAAACTCTTCTTTTTTCTATGGCCGAAAAATATTGGAATATGTATTTGTAGGTAAGTTACCTACAAATACATATTCCAATATTTTAAGTGATTCTTTCAAAATTTCGTAACCGTAGCACAAATTTACAGCGTATTTGTTTTTTTCTTTTCTTAGGGATGATCGGATTTGAGAATGCTGGGAGATCCTGTGATGCAGTCACGATTCTAAGGTCAGATTCGACAAGACCTACGAGCCTTGCCATGACCCTGAAAACCCCGGCCATCTACTGCCATCAGGCCATAGAGCCTCCTTACAAATAAACCTTTTAAACCGACGACGTCGAAAAAAGAAGTAGGTTCTATATTCGACTGTATGTAATTTTTTTTCCGCTATTCTATAAATTATGGTTTCGAGGTGGTCCCATAAATAATTTCATTCTGTGAATTCTCGAGTGATTAGTATTTATCAAAGTGTAAAATTAAAGGATTGGAAGTCGGTTTCTGGTTCTTTCAAAGCAATCAAATAATGTATCATCGAACCATAAAAAAATTATTAAAAGAAAACCTTGTATCGTTAAACGATTTTTTTTTACGAATAATGTGATTTATAAGTGATAAGAAGTTTAATCTTGTACACGATGGATATCATGAAAGCTGATTTAGGAAGTTTCCCAAAAACTTAGCTTAAGTAGATAAATCCGTCTTCGAAACTTTGGAAATTGTTCATGTTCAGAATTTTGTACGATAAAAATAAACCTATTGAACGCTTAGAGGACCAAATAACAGCTTAGTCCAAATTATGCATTTATTTAAAGCGTGTGTGATGTGTTTACTTTGTTTTTTTTATTTAAAAATAAAATAGTCTTTTATCGCGTGATGTTGAAGAAGGTTTAAACAGAAGAGGTCTAATTAGAAGAGTACAACTGGATATAAATTATATAGGGTACCGTCGGTATCTACAACTCGATAAAGATCGGTATTTTCGCCAGAAATTTCGACACACGTCACAAAACTTTATTCAAGTAGTATACATATACAGAAATCTAAAGTCAGGTGACAATCTCAAGGATATCAAAAAATTTAATTCAAAGCATTAAAATTAAAACATCAGCGAACTTTGCAACAGAAACCTGTTGCAAAAGACGTTGTAAATAACGAAACTCTTCAATGTATCAATAACTGAGTAGGATTCACGACCCAAAAATCCCTCGTTAAACATTATTTTATTTATCTTTAATATAAACGCATTTTTGTGTCTTTTTGGTACCAATAAGTTAAGATAAAGTTGTATCAACCTGAAAACTTTTTTTTACAAAAAGTTTCCTTAGAAAAAGTTTTACTAAAACAACCAAAAGAAATAACACAATAATAAAAATAAAAAAAACTTACCCCAAAGCCATGATGTGTGAGAGCTACGGTGCTACGGCGTAGGGAGTGCTACAAGTCAGCTGTGTGCTACGACTGTGTCCGCTACGCGCTACGCCGCCCTTATATCCCGGCCGGATCCGCCCACGCCCGCCCAGTGCAATTCATATTAATTGATATTCGAAAGATAAATTCAACTGGAATTGATATTTTCTTCACCTTTCCGTACCTTTCCTTGATACTAGATATGGGACGAAAATAATATAAGGTATATTCGTTCTAAATTTACGTTGTATCGATGATTGCTTATATGGTGACACTAGCTTTTGCCTGTAGTCACAGGCAAAAGCTAGTGTCTGTAGTCACAGGCAAAAGCTAGTGTCACGTATTTGCGAGGACTAAATAGCCCGTATGTTTTCTAGATTTGGGTCAACATCAATTCAAAAGCCGTTTCTTCAGTTCTGTTGAGTGGTTTTGGCGTGAGGTAACAAACAAATCGAACTTTCGCATTTGTAATTTGATTATTATGTTTGATGTTTTGTACGATTTTGTATGATAACTTCTTACGAAATCTTTTATTATTCATCATTGTAGGTTGTTACTGTTTTGTACTTGTTTGTGAATGAATAAGGTATAGGATCTCTAATAACATTTGAATAGTATTTTTAATGACATTAGTTACTCTCCAAACTTTATAATTGTGTAATGAATATCAGCTATGTATTATGTATATATATGTCTATTAGCTTATAGAGAGTTTTACTAACTCGTACCAACATACAAAGTTATATACACTTCCTTTTAAAATAGAAACTAAAATTTTACATTCGGGTCAAACCCGGGTTTAAAGAGTGTTATAAATATACGACCTATGTATATTCTTTTAAAGAAATAAATACAAATACTTAAGACCTCCTTGGTGGAGTGCGATAAATGCCTGTAGGGCAAAAACAGTGGGTTCAATTACCGGTGTACACATCTACAGGTACTACAGGTTAGTAGCTGTTGTTTTTCTTTATATTAAGGTAACACTAATAAAATTAAACAGGAAGCGGTAGCTCCAGTACTCCAGTCATCCCGTGTGTAAACCTGTTGAAGCGTCGTGATTTTTTTTTTTAAAAACGTGATTAATACCGTATGTTATAATTATGTGTTCAGATTGCGTAAATATTAAAATGCTTATTAGAATACGACTCTAAAATGGTTACTCATGGGGTAAAATGCTGAGTATCGTATATTTTCAATCACCTCGTTCGGTGGACAAGATTTTGGGGTTGACTGTACCTACGCAAAACCAACGAGACAAAAGTAAAGTCGGTAAATCAAGTTTATTATTATTGTCTAATAATAATAATATGATTAGCTCAATCAGCTTCAATCAAGACGTCATAACAGTTTCACTTTATTTGGGTGGGACTCCCTTATCTAATAGTTTCTGCCCTGCGACTTCTCTTGCCCACATGTCCAAGAAATTTTGATATTAGATCGAAAAACTTAAACTAAGAAAATCTAGGTTCTATCGGATAGTTAAGAGAATGCTAAAAATATTTTCATAATTCTTATAAGTAATTACTTAATTTACACAGGAAATTACAATAAAATAATAAAAAAAATACAACTAGGTAATTGAAAAATTGGGCTTACTTACAGACTTGCAAATAATCTACAGGTAGCTCGACTTCAGTAATTCTGTATTGTTTCGCGCACAACTCTAGAAAAAAAAGTACGAAAAATAGTTCATTTAGCATTTTACAATCACTTTTTCACAGCAATTCTTGTGTTTGTCAACTCAGTACTGTAATTGCAGGTACTATAGATCTGAAACTGCACCGCTAGTCTTACGTAGGCGTTTCATTTGTGTCTACTTTAAAATAGATCGTATGTAAAAGTGTCCAGTTGATGAATATAAACTCCATGCATAGGTTTCTCAATCAGATTTCTCCTCAGGCTTAGGGTAGAGGCTCACCGAGTTTTGTGAAGTGAAGATCGTTGTTATAATGAGGCGTTTTCCTAAAAAAAATGGCTTACATAAGTTCGATCAGACAGAAAAGAGGGCGTATGAATTTGGGTTTGTCAAATTAACGCATTCACTGCGCAGCTTCGGCAGTCTGACGAGTTGGTCATTTACTTCGTGGGCTATGATGAAAGTGTTAGTTTAGGCTCCGCGCAAACGAGCCACCGACCACAGCCACTGGTGGCCAGCGACAGCCACTTAACATACTTTTTCATATATTTTGTATAGACGCGCCGCATACGTGTAGCCGGTGGCAGCCACTCGCTTCTGAGACTGTTTACAAATGTGGTGGTAGCGCGCGACAGCCACCGGTGGCTGTGGTCGGTGGCCCATTTGCGCGGAGCCTTAGTATTAGAATGACGTATAGACCTATTTTAATTCTAATACGGCATCGATTGTTTCCTTCGTTTGTTGTGCAAATCGGTACTCTAATTTGGTGTATATCCGATTGGCGGAAATAAAAACGAAATTACATGTTGGTGAATTAAAATAGGCCCCTGTTTATATTTTGCATAGGTGGATATGACATCACAATGGCAACCTTTATTATTTCGCGAAACACCCGAACCATCTTGTGTTCTAAGGTTTTTCGTTTTTGGAAAATGCCTCATTGCCTTATGACTCAAACTCCATCGGCTTCTAGATTCCTGTGGAGATAGAAGAAGATTATTCTTGTCGCAATTGCTGTCTATCAACAAAATCGGCAACTAAAAAAAAGGTTAGCCAATAAAAACTGCAATGTTAGCCAATTAATTATTTCTTTTGACACAATTAATAATAAGAACGTTACTTATTCCTATCTTCGAAGTAAGTATACTTCGTTGAATGATCGTTCCATTTTTGTTCATTGTTTTAACACCATTTTGTTTATACAGCCATTTTATTTGTTTGTTTGTATTGAATAGGCTCTAAAAATGTTAGGGATCCAATAATGTAACCCAAGGTGTAAAAAAACCACCAAATAAAGTGAAATTCGAGTTTAAGTTTAACTCGGATGAAACCGCGGGGAACAGCTAGTCATCTATATATTTCAACGTTTGGGGGTTATATAATGAAAGTTATAAGAACCGCATCAACGACCCTTTCCAACACCGACTCGTCGTTATGTTCGAGTTATTAGCATACGCTTTGCCTTTTGATCAAAGGAGTTTTTACTTGCTTGTAAAAAGGAGCTTATGTAGCTCAGATAGACAGATAATAACTTTGTTGGACCTTATAAAATATCTAGTTTCTGCCCGCGGCTACGCACGCGTTGGTTTAGGTAATTTCTATCCCATGGGAGTTCCCATACGAAAACTTCATCATCATCATCAGCGTCATCATATCACCTACAATCATAAAATGTAATTTTAAGCTTCGCTAGATGTCGCGCGTATTTCTTGATAATAAACTCAGCAGGATACAGGAATTTCTTATTACGATATGTAGCAATATCTGAAAATCCATTCCACATCTAATCGGAAAATTCCGTTTGCGAATACGAGGTAATACTTACAACTCTATGATGTTTAAATTAAATATAAATACTGTGACACATATGTATTTTAATAATATCTAATTGTTTGTGCCAAAAGCCTGGTAGACTTAGGATCGGACGATTTCTAAAATCTAATATGTAGATAATTATCTATTCGTAAAACTTGGTCTTCACCTCACTCGCGAAATTCCATATTTTTTATGGATTGCATATAGGTACCTACAGGATTTTACTGAAATACGGCATCTAAAACAGGTTTTTTTTAAAATCTGTTTTAGATGCCGCGTTCACAAATTGGCGGCCTTATCGGTTAAAGTAATTTCTTCCAGGCAACCAAAGCTCTAATCTACCTATCCAAACTCAAATGATGACCCATTCTTATCCGACTTTCAACGGAGGGGGGTTATAAGTAGACGAAAAAAACTCAAAATTCATCTACCGGTATAAAACCAAGTGCCCAAACCAGTGATTGATTTAATTTCCAAAACGAAAAAGACACTTTCCAAAGCTATAAATAGTTTTTTTGCTCATAGATTTGCTACGAAAAACTGACCTGTAACACAAAATGTTATGTACGAGTATAATGAAACTAAACTAAATAATGACGTAGTCTACGTTTGCTACGTCATAGCCTGGATGTGCAACGCCGTAGCCTAGGTTTGCTACATCGTACTCTAGATGTCCTAACCCATAAGCAAATTGTGCTACACCGTAGTCTGAATGTGCTACGCCATAAGAGAGTTGTGCTACGCCGTAGCCAAGGTTTGCTTCGCCCTCTTCTGTTTCCTAGTGCCAGCGTAACAGAAGTTAGATTGGAAATGAAATAAAAATGTTAATTCTAACTCCATCTTACAGTTTTGCCTACATTATTCATCATATTCATAGATGGGAAAAGAACTATGAATAAGATTATGTTGTCTCACAGAATATTTACATGACATTCATATAGGTACACACGTTTTACGTATTTTGTACCACTATGCATCCGTTGACAGAAACTTAACCTTGATTAAAAATTATCAGGAAACAATTTATCAGGCCGGCCCGTCTGAGACGCAGACAAAAGACTGCGGGTTCGTTTCTCGCCGTGGGGTATTTATTTTTGAATATTTTTCAGTAATAGGAACATATTATACATATATTATACATACAAAGGTATGCAACCTTTGTAATATGTTCCGAAACAAAGATTTTTCTTCGTACTAGGTACTCCAAAGTAACGTCAGTCTAGTTTATGTAGGTAATGCGTTTTTTTAAATACCTACCTTACTGTAATATTTTTGTGTTTTTACCTTTGTAATATGTTCCACAACATTTTTTTATAGAAAAAATACTGATATTATTATGGAGTACCTAGTATAAAGATAGGTACTCCATAATAATATCCGTCTAGTTTATCTATCTTAGATGTCCTATTGTTGGTTAATTATAATTACTAAACTTCTGACGAATGATCTTCGCTAACTCTAAGCAAACGAGTTAGAAACTTGTGCTTTAATATGCATAACATCAGCTCACTTATTAAACTTATTTTCCAGTGTTACTCAAAGTTTGTAACGAGGGAAAAACTTTATATCTTTCAACTAGCAGGTTTTCTTGAATAAAGGCATGCCTATGGAGTATAAGCTTGTCGTCGTTTTAGATAGACAAAACAAACATGTATTAGACACATAAGGGATATATGAATGTACCTACTAGTGGAGGCACATAAGGGATATATGTATTAATGTACCTACGAGTGGTTTCTTTTTCACTTCTTCCAATAGTGGACAAACAATTGAAGTGAACAGAAAATCTGAAACTCCTTATTTCTTATTTGAAAATAATTTATACTATAGACTTGTCTAAGTGCCTTTTTTTGTAAGCCTAAAGAAATAAAGGATTTTGAATTTTGAATTCAACAGCTTAAAACTAAGATCGTTTCTTTGGAATGAATATCGTTTTAACTTTGAGAACCTTTGTCAAGAGTGTGAATATTCATAATTCTATAGCACTGGATCAAACAAAACCTAATTACTTCTTGTTACATATGCAACAAGTTATATAAGTTTCGCTACATTTTGAATGCATTTTTTGACTCTACCTTACATTATTTAAGCCGAGTTTTGCGGACGAAACTCTCATATTTTCACGCATGTGATTGTTTCTGTCTTTGTACCTTTTCATATATTTGACGCTGGAAACTTTTTATTTCGTGGTACACGTAAGCGAAGCCCGCTTACGTGTACCACGAAATAAAAAGTTTGGCTGTAAAAACAGCCACAATCTTGTTAATAAATAATCTCGAAATAATGCCATGCTTTTCAGAAGCATCAATTAGTTTAGTCAATGGAACACTTACACATAAGCGCAGTCGATTATCCTTATCTAACCCTAATGGAATCATGAAAGCTGAAGCCTGAATATCTGGATAAGTGATGAAAGATAATTGAATCTACGCACGCAGTATGTACTGGATGCCTACTTTGAAACATGAAATACGAAGCTTCGGGTGACGATTCGAACGAAACGAACAACCTTACCTCCCTTACCTCCATGTTGCTTCGGACGCATAACTAACACCTTTCGTTTTGGATCTCGGAAAAAGTCATTTCCATAGCAGGGTCATCGAAAGAACAGATTGCTCGTTCTTCGTTTTGTGCTATCCATCGTCCGTCAACTACGGAATTCGTTTTTCATAACCTCATGCCTAAAATAATAGTAAGAGATTTAAGAATCTTGCCTACTAGTACGTACGGAGATTACGTTGTAAACTTGGTTTTACACTATCACTAACATCCCAAAAAGTAAGAACAGTTTTTTGAGACCTAGAATGTTTTAGATTACTGGCGTTTTCTATTGAAAAGGCCGTTTGCACGAAACCAAATGAGAAACTTCGATTTAACGTGTAGGGCCGTGTAGGGCTTGGCAGGCGGACTTATGCAGTTGGTACTAAGTGCTATATTACACTGGCGATTTACCAGCGGCTGTTACTCAGGTAAGAACGTACAAATTTAAGGTGAAACAGTGATTGGAGTTTAAGAGTAAGCCTCCATGTTTGTATTCGTTGTGGAAAACTCTTTCATATCACCATGAAAACAATAAATAATGCGCACCATGCTTCAAGTATTAGCAATTCAATTATCTAGGCTCTATGAATTGGAAGCGATTTCATCTTACACTAGATGAAATTGTTGTACGTAGGACCTTCGTAGCTACCTACTAGAAAATGACGTCATATCTTATGCTGTCCTGCTCAGTTCGAATGAGATCTAAGCGGGAGAGCATGAGATGACGTCATTAAACAGGTACGCAGGCAAACGATGTTTACCGATTTTACTAAATTCTCGGCTCTAGGGCGAGATTTAGGGTGACTGTAGCATTGCATTATAGCTGGAATACATACATTTATATATACAGGTTGTTTGGTATTGGGGCCCACGACATTACAGAGACAGGGAAATACAACAATTTTATGGCATTACAACCACAAACATGATAAAAAATAATATGTTAGGAACCGCGACACTTAGGACATTGAGTCTACCGGAGAAATATAGCCCCGCAACTGGCCAAAAACATTATATCGGTTCCAATACCAAATGTCCTGATACGGTAGGTAAAATATAACTAGGTGTATTATTTTACTAGCTGTTCCCCGCGGTTTCACCCGCGTTAAATTCAAATTTCACGTTTCTAATTTTTAATATAGCCTATATTCACCGCGGATAGTAGCTTCCCAACGGCCTCACGGCTTCGTCCGCGTGGAAATTAGAAATATAATAATAATAATAATCATCATCAGCCTATATTACTAGACATAGGCCTCCCCCAATGAGCGCCATAGCGCCCTGTCTTCAACTTGCCGCATCCAGCATCTACCTGCAGTCTTTCGCAGGTCGTCATCCCACCTGGTCGGAGGGCGTCCTACACTACGTTTACAGACCACTCAAGAACTCGTTTGCCAGAAATATATATACATAGATTTTTTTTTTTTTTTATGTAAGAACCTTCTTCGAAGTATTAGAAAACATTTTAAAAGATGAATGAAAACGGTAAAGCCGTTCTCAAGTTATAGCGTGCGTCGCTAGAAGAAATAGGGGTTCATTTTTAACATAGATATTATTTTTTAATTTATGTATGTATAGTATAATCTCATTCCGTATTGTATTATTAGTCTAATTTGTCTTTTGTACACTTCCTCTATTTTTTCCATCGCCACTCCTGTAAACCTAAGGTTTGCTGGAAGAAAACTCTAACTCAGGGTTAAGCTCGCCTATGTACATATCTTTTTTCATTAAGTTATTTTTAAGTTTTGTATGTGTACAATAAAGAATTAAAGAATAGATAGGTACATAGATAACCAACTGACCTACCAAAACAAAGGCTCGATTACATTAATCCCGACCTAAGAAGATAAGAGACGAAGCTGTTATCATAAATCAACAGCCGTTATGAAATTCATTAACTTTTTGCTCCGCTCAAAGGAAGGGAAATCGATAACTTAAGCGCAGTTTATGAAAGTTTTTCCATTGAAGAGATGCGTCCTAATATGTTTATTCATCATCATCATCATCAGCCTATAGCAATCCACAGCTGGACATAGGCCTCCCCCAATGAGCGCCATAGCGCCCTGTCTTCAGCTTGACGCATCCAGCATCTACCCTGCAGTCTTTCGCAGGTCGTCATGTATGTCGTTTATTATGTAATATTAGCAGGGATAAAACGTTTCGAATTAGGGATATTGACTGTTTTTGGAACATTTCAACCGACGACGAAACGAAAAACGAGAAGAGGGGGTTCTAACTTCTATGTTACACAGTAATATATTTTTTTTGTATGTATTCGTCGATATCTTCGTAAATTATTCAGATCTTCGTTATTTCGAAGCACAAAATGGATCAATTTTATATTATCACTGTATTTTTTTTATCTCCGTCAATTATTTATAGATTGATTTAGAAAATATATACTAGCTTCGTTCGTGTTGTTTGTTGTTTAGTTGTTTCAAAATATTGATTCTTTTGAAAAAGCTCCGTCCTTTGATATCAATATATGGTTTCTACGAAAAAGAGGTACCAGGCACGTATTCTACCTCTGTCAGGTGCTATTTAGTAGAAACCTAGCTGCAAAATAAAAGAACCTAAGTATAATTATTTAAAGCGCCTAAAACTTAGGTGTTTACATATTTTTTAAGCAGACTATACGTGTTTGCCTCAGAAATGGAAATTAGAAACTTGAAGGACCGGGCGTTATTTGAGTACAGTTACAAATAAAACAAAAGATATATTAAACCGAAGCATGTAATGAGCAACAGGCACCAATAAAACTGCACAATACCACTAGAATTTTGTCCATCCGAATCAATCCACTCTTTATACCGCGAGACACGTGTATACAAAGTAGTCTTATCAAAATTCTTTCCACTCACTACCCCTACTAACAACTTTCTACCCGAGGACCGTTCTATAGGATCCAGGGTCCCCACACACGCAAGCGGGCCCCCAGAATCTCCCATAGACACGTCAGAAATAATAGAATGCGTGCAGATGAAGTTATTCATATTCATACCCCACAGAACCGTGCACTTAAACCTTGACATCGGTTCAATCTTCGCCAGCAGCATAACTGGACTCCCTTGGAATTTTTTCTGGTCATGGCTTGTCCTTCCAAACCCAGCCGTGTAGCAACTCTTCGGATAATCAGTGTTCTGCACCGCGGTTACAATATAATCAACAGTTTGTGAGATCTTGAACGGTTTATCGACGAATACTAAAGCGATATCATTGTGAGGGAAGGAAAACCGTTGGTGAATCATGAGTTTCTTGATGCGCCTCCATTGGGTCTCGTCCCCAGGGTCTGTGAGGCCAGAGTGGACGAGATCGTTCTTGAGGTTGCCGGCGACGATCCGCAAGAGGTTCGGGTGCTTGGCGTAGAAGAAGCCGTTAAGTTCGAAGCAGTGAGCCGCGGTGAGCACCTTAAGAGAAATAAAGAAAATTATTATTGATAACGTAACAAATTTAAATAATTTAATGTAGATTATTATAATGTTTGTAATGTAGGTATTATGTATAGTATGTAGTGTAGGTATTTGTTTCCTTTTTTTAATGTAAATCTTTATTGAAGTGCCACCGTCTATTGTTGTTCCTAAATCCTAAGGTTGCCTGGAAGAGATCGCTCTCAGCGATAAGGTTGCCCTTTATACTTCCTTTATTCTATTGTTTATTTCTGTATTATTTTCTATGTACTTGGAAGTACTAGCATTTAAATGCTTAGTCAGACTTTCGGCAGAAAAAGACGATTGGGAAGAAATGAGGTACGTTTACGTTTGGTAAGTAATCCAACTCTAAAAAAACCACATAAAATACGAGTACATATGAGATACCGCGCGAAATATATCGTTACCTCTCTGCGCGGCAGGAATACTGCGCTAAGTCTGAACTGGCCTTAAATCCTTAATTCCAGATTAAGACATAGTGATAATAACCTACGTGGCCTTCTAGAACAGCTTGAGCAGTTAATGTGTTAATGTTAGAGTACTAGACTCTAGTAGATAGACCAAAAAGATCCCTCCTTCGCATACCGTTGTTCCACAGAATCGTAAAGCTAGCTTTTGCAACCAGTCTCAATACAATACAATACATATATCTTCATTGCACAATCGATACAAAAATAATAATAATAAAGGATCTTAATACTAACTAAATCTAGTGGCACAATCGGCGGCCTTATCGCTAACACCGATTTGTTCCAGGCAACCTTTGGGTGGATATGATCGGTACTTTAGAGTTTTTTTTAAGAATATACATAATTACTTATATTAACACTGTTTAAGCCCGTAGGGGTTTGACGCGAATGTTACATTCTTTGGGTTTTAATCTTAAAATAAAGTGTACATAACTATGTACGTAGGTACAAGTGAGATAGCTATATACTGACTTGCTCAGATGACGGTGGCATAATTACCAGTCTCATACCTTAGATTCGTTGAGTATGGTCCCGCCGCACAGATTCTTCCATACGATACGACCCTTGCCTAGAGAGCCGCCTGGTTCTTTGAAGGAGACGAGGTAGGGGACCTAAGGAAGACGGGTGACATCGTTATCGTATAAATAACTTGAGTGGAGACCACGACTCGGGAAACGTAGTTGGATGCATCAAGCTGAAGACAGGGCGCTATGGCGCTCATTGGAGGAAGGCTATGTCCAGCAGTGGACTAATATAGGCTGATGATGATGATAATTCGGGACATTCTCACACAGCATCATCTAGCTCCAAGGTACGCAGAGTTAATTCGATTTATTTTTGACTTTCCGAACCAGATCCATATGCCCAACACTTGACTTGATGATTCTGGTGTGTGGTCGGAAAACCAGCGTTGGTAGTAATAATTGTACACACAAGGAATGTTAGAATGATAGTCGACCTGTAGCTCGGTGATCGAAGGTCTGCCTGCGATGCAGGAGATTGCAGGTTCGATTCCCGCCTCGAGACAAATGTCTGTACGATCTGCAGATATTTGATATTTGTTCAGGTGTTTTGGTCGTTTTCTATGTCTAATAAAAAAAACCGATTCATGTAATGTATTGTATTAAGAATATCAGTTATCTAGTAAAAATAACACAAGCTCTGCTCACCTTGGGGCTAGATAATGCTGTGTGAATTGTCCGGCATTATTTTATTTATTTATTTATGGTATAAACAAACGAGACAAAAAACTTTGCAGGTTTTTGGAATGCCCAACACTTGACTTGATGATTCTGGTGTGTGGTCGGAAAACCAGCGTTGGTAGTAATAATTGTACACACAAGGAATGTTAGAATGATAGTCGACCTGTAGCTCGGTGATCGAAGGTCTGCCTGCGATGCAGGAGATTGCAGGTTCGATTCCCGCCTCGAGACAAATGTCTGTACGATCTGCAGATATTTGATATTTGTTCAGGTGTTTTGGTCGTTTTCTATGTCTAATAAAAAAAACCGATTCATGTAATGTATTGTATTAAGAATATCAGTTATCTAGTAAAAATAACACAAGCTCTGCTCACCTTGGGGCTAGATAATGCTGTGTGAATTGTCCGGCATTATTTTATTTATTTATTTATGGTATAAACAAACGAGACAAAAAACTTTGCAGGTTTTTGGAATAGCATACCTACGATGCTTTTCTTTACTACATACATAAATAGTATAAAACAAAGTCGCCTTCCGCTGTCTGTCTGTCCCTATGTGTGCTTATATCTTTAAAACTACGCAACGGATTTTGATGCCGAATTTTTATTAGATAACAATGATTCAAGAGGAAAGTTTATAAACCATTTGACACAAAGATTTCCATGCAAAGCCGCGGGGCGCAGCTAGGAAAGGATAAAGTATACCTGTCCTTTAGAAGCTGGGTTGCCGTTCACGATGACCGGTCGAACGCGGTATTGAGAGTACTTCAGTGTAGTGATCACTCGATTATCATACTCGCATGATACGATCTGTAATATTGTCAGGAATAGGATCCGCTTTAGAATTTGGGTAAACATTGAGGAATTTCATGGTTATGTGTTGATGTATTCATCTATGGTGTTGAGAGCTGACGCAAACAGAGATGACAAGATGACAGGTTATTGTATTCTGTTTGGATGACAGCGCATGATCGAATGAAAAGATGGTTACCTACAAAAAACTTTTTCTATGGTGATGTGATGCATAGAGTAGGTAATTTAGTCTACTTCTATCCATTGGTGATGACAAGTTCTCTTCTCCTGTTCTGAAGACAAACATCATCATTATCAGCCTATGTTAGTCAACTGCTGGACATAGGCCTCCCCCAATGAGTGCCATAGCGCCCTGTCTTCAGCTTGCCGCATCCAGCATCTACCTTAAGACCATAGATAAAGTTATTTATAGGTCTGAAGATCCATCCAGAAGAAAAAACCGTCTAAGTAAAAATCTGATAAAATCAAAGAGCGTAACCCTTAGATTACAACCGTACCTTTCCACGTTTTTAATACAAAAAATTGGTTCAAACTTAATTCCATGTACACTAAAATAATCGTAAAATATAATGTGAAATTTCCAACCTCCAAACGGAAATCTAATAAGCAAGCAGATAATGGACCAAACAGAGTTTAATTACAAACTTCTTTATCAGCCGTTTAACATCGCTCTTGGCGAGATTTTACCGCTTTATGCTAGGGCCGATTTAACCAACAATTTCACGGGATTAAAGCTCGTTAAACTCGTTTCATTCAATAAATAATACAGGACAGTTCACTCGGTATAATCTAGCCTCATAGAGAGTAGAGCCCTGAGTATGGTTCAACGATGGCATCGACACGAAACCTGATCGTATTCGTGACGTTACCTTTTGTATGGGATTTGAGTAGTTCCACGTCGGCACGCTAGAGGCGCTGCTGTCCAAATTCCATTCAAAAAAGACATCATCAGAGTTTCGACTCAGGGCTCTGAACTTATGTATGTGACCCCAGATAACGATACGAGTACCTACATACCATTTTTTTGGAAATACCTTACTCAAAACACAGTCTGAAAAAAGTTGTACATCATAATTGTCCCGTGACGAGAGTTGAACCCACAACTTTTGCGTCTCAGGCAATCCTTCCGCAGCGCCACAGAGGTCGTCTAAAGGTAAAATACTTCCATGTACTGTATAAAGGTATTATTTTAAAAGGAAATATTTTCATCCAGCTGAACGACACTGAAGCGAATTCTTTTAAAAATAGTAAAAATAAAAAACATAAATATAGCTATAAAATATTTATTAAATCATTTAAACAACAAATTGTTCATATAAAACATAGTTCGGCATTAAATACCATGCATACGAATGTTCACCTATTTAACATATTATATTATTAATTTATTAAGTTTACATTTTGTTCTTTAGTACGCTTAAATATAGAATTTTTTTTTATCTGAGCAATGCAATAAAATCAAGCAGTTAGAGAATACTTTGCGTTTACCAGGTTTAAAAAACAGACTTTGAATTGTAGGATTTTCATATAGTTACATTTATATGTACGATACTAAAAAATACATAGAATCATATATCCGAATCGCATTGTATTCTATAGCCTTACATTGTTGGTTATATTTACAGAGATATAGAAAATAAAAATTATTAATTTGTTAAAAGAGTTGGTTTAATCAAGGTTTAATGAAATATTAAGCAAGTTGCATGTATGGAATATTTAGATTTAAACTAAATTAATTTAAAGCCAGGGGCCAGTTTCACCAAATTATCTAAAACGAGCAAAAACATACCTACCGGTATAATTTCGCTAAACTTTCTAATTAAAATCAATTTTGACTCAACTAGTTTTTTTTTTAATTTAATCCTAAAAAATTAAATGCGCATTCGCATTCTCTTCCTTCCTCTTTTTGAAATTTTATTACACTTAATAATTATTTTAAATGATATGAAATTGATAAATCGATTAATAAATAATTTAATGACAGTGCGAAATAAAAATGTGTAGATGGTAGAACTACAGTTACTAAAAACATTGCAATCTTCCAAGATTTTAGAACAAACTTTTTATACGATGAATTCGTATAAAAAGTACGACGAAATTCATTGATAATTTCATTCTCATTGGGTGAGAAGACCTAAGGGCGGTGTTCTCAGAAAGATAACCGATCGATTAGCAGCCTTTAAGTTTGACGTTTAGTGGTGTCTAGTCGGTCGTTGCAAACGAATCTTAAATTTTACAATATTCTACTTTCGTAGTTCGACGAATTATTTATTACGGATGTAAGCGGGTTAACCAAGAACTCCGACCCGGTGGGATGACGACCTGCGAAAGACTGCAGGTAGATGCTGGATACGGTAAGCTGAAGACAGGGCGCTATGGCGCTCATTGGGGGAGGCCTATGATGATATTGATGATGAAAATTTTGTCAAAAACATCGATGAAAATGTAATCGCCCGATTATCTTATTAAAGAATACATGGTTAATGCATGTATTGACAACATAAAAAAATAACATAAGACACACTTTAGTCGATGTGTATTCGATATTCATACATAATATGTGACCACACAGAGGTAGGTTTTAACAAGGAAGACATTACATCGCCGATTCCGAGTTTACTTGTGGCCGTTCCCTATATTCAATATACGTATACGATTTAGATTATTTTAAGTAATTTTTATACAGGAGCCACGTAACATGATTACTTAGCCGAAAGGGGTGATTTAAATAAAATTAAAAATAAAAATAAACTTGTTTATATATTTTTTTATATTACGAATATTATTTGTTTATTCGAAAACTCTTGCATTATACAACATTATAAAATACCATGTCTGACAGGGCGCTATGGCGCTCATTGGGGGTGGCCTAATAGGCCACCCCCTACTATGTCCACTGCTGGACATAGTATGTCCAGCAGTGGACTGCTATAGGCTGGTGATGATGATGATGATAAAATACCACAAATGTATTTTGCTTCTTTTTTCAGCAAAACAAAATTTGACAAGAAATGATTACGTACAAAAAATATATAATATGTAAATCGTTTGAAATTTCGAAACATTATTAATAAATAATGTACAGCAAAATGGATAGACTTAATATATTGAATATACGGAATGGCCGACTGTACTTAGAAATACTTTTAACACTTAAATTAGGCAAAGATTTAGTAAAAATCAATACATGATTAAATTCCATAGGTGAGTTAAGTAAAAATCTTTGTCTTTTAATTTTAATCAATAAAAATATATTTTTTGCAGAAAATAGTAATATACAATAATTAATAATGCAAAATGTTCATAATCAATATGTTTTCGTAATTTTTACTAAAGTCACTTAATCATAAGTACGTTCCTTAAAACTATCTAGACTTTACATAATGCAAGTAAATCCTTTTAAATGCAACATAGCATAATATTTTAAAATAATAATATTTTACATACTACTCAAGTAATTTATAGAAAACAATATTTTTTTATTTTAAATTACGATATTTATTATATTGGGCTCTTTCACAAACTTTCTATAGCGTTATTAAAGTAACAATGACGCTATTAGTTACTTTGGCTTATATAACACTTATTTATTACACTATATTAATTATCCTAACCAGCAAATATCGCACGCAAGGACCAAGCACATACATCCAACACCGCTACCGCAAAGCACAAAAATGAGCATTCAAATCGGAGCCTAAACTCGTAATGTTTACGTATGTTTTAAAGTGACATACTTGCTTAACCCGCGATTTAATGTAAAATATATCTTATCATATCATCAAGATTACGATTTTAATGCTTATTTTGTGCCGTGCGGCAGCGGTGCTGGATAGTCCTAAACGATATAATTTCGTCAAGCGGTTTCAAATCAAAATTCAATGTGCATGGGTAGAATCTTCGAGACATATTTCATCGTAACATATTTCAAAAGAAATATCTAAATAACACCAGAAAATAAAGTGGTCAATTTGACTTCATTCTTTCAATTACTTGTATATTTGATTTTTTGTTACTTCGCGATACGAATTCGCACCGTTCGAACGCGCGATTGCTTGCCAAGTAGGATATACATTGTATATTAATGTCACTAACAGTGTACATGTATATTAATTTGATTTCCCATATGGAATACACACAACAAAGTCGACCACACTGCCCTAATTAGACATTTAAGTGAATAATTAGAATTTTGTAGGCAGACGACAGAGTTTAGCCGACATATCGCCAAACTGCAGAGATATGAATGCATCAAGCTATGGCGCTCATTAGAGGATGCCTTGCAGTGGACTAACAGTCTCATGATGATGATAATGATCGCCAGTCCGACTTTAGTGTGTATTCTCTATAAGAAATAATGAAATGTTCGTGACGGAAATCACACGGTAAGAATATATGTAGGAATGTAAAGGTCCACGCTCACTTGTCCTGAAGTTGTACGTAGTTCGCGGGGAACAGTCCGTACGCACCTTTACAGAGACCTTGCCACCAACCCTCGTCGATCTGCAAATGAAAACAATGATTTAACACTGTGTACTACTATATACTATTGGGTTTGATCCATGGACCTCCCGATCCAATCCGGGCTACATAGCTGTAGGTTTATTTATAGTTACCCTAATTACAACTAAATTGTTCTGCCTATAATATGATCTAGGTGTGAGCGAGATGAATGAATAAACGAAATTACATTATTTATGTTTTTATTAAACACATGTTGTTACAATGATGGATGACAGAGGACTGGCGTAAGTACATTGATTCGCCATGCACGCGGCCTGGTAGTCGTAGAGCGCTCGTGCGGTATACCCCTCCTCTTCATCCCCGGAGCCCGTCTCGCCGCCTGTCTCTGTCTCCCACCCGACTGGGAGACCACCTTCATCACTCACCATAACAATGTTAGTGATAACATCCGAAGGGTCGAAGCTAATCTCGTCTGGTGCCGCGGCCTGGTAGTCGTAGAGCGCTCGTGCGGTATACCCCTCCTCTTCATCCCCGGAGCCCGTCTCGCCGCCTGTCTCTGTCTCCCACCCGACTGGGGAGACCACGATCGTAGGTTGCCGGGTTATCTGTGGACATATTATAAAATATAATAGTGATTTATTGCCTGAACTAATAACTACTTATAGGTACATAATATACTAAAATTTCAAACAACACAATATAAAACAAAGTCGCTTCCCGTTGTCTGTCTGTCCCTATGTATACTTAGATCTTTAAAACTATGCAATGGATTTTGATGATATATAGAAAAAAACACGGGATAAAAAGTCCTATGTCCGTCTCCTGGTTCTAAGCTACCTCCCCACCAATTTTTAGCCAAATTGGTTCAGCCGTTCATGAGTTATAAACAATGTAACTAACATGACTTTATTTCTTATAAATAAATAATGCTGGACACAATTCACACAGTATTATCTAGCCCCATGGTAAGCATAGCTTGTTTTATGGGTACTAGATAACTGATATACATAATACAATATATTACATAGATAGATATTTTTTATTATACATAGAAAACGACCAGAACACTTATAGAATTAGATATAAGAGAATGATAGAGAATTAATGAATGTAAGAGAATTCTCTTACCTCCTCCTTTTCCTCCTTAGGCGCCCCAACTCTGGTGACATCAGGCAGGTTCACTGTCTCTTCAGTTACTTCTTCCTCTCTTGTTTCCGTGGTGTGGGCCGCGGGGTGGTCGGTAGTGTGGGCCGCAGGGTGGACAGTGGTGTGGGCCGCAGGGAAATGGACTTCCTTTTCGATGGGTGTCTTCAGTTCCCCGTAGACAGCTTCTTCCGGAGATGGTTGTGATGGCTCCACTTCCACTTTGTCTTTTTCCTGGCGAATTATGATGATTTATTAAAACATTTAAACCTTGTTTGTATTTTTTTTCCTGGCCAATTATGATGAATTATCAAGGCCTATGTCCAGCAGTGGACATGATGATAAAAACATTTAATTGTTTGTTTTTTACTTATATATACGTTTTATGATTGGGCACTGCTAATAAACAAATATTGATTTCATTGTCTAGCATATTCGACGGGACTTGAACCCGCGCCCGACCCTCAGTACAGGGACGCTCTTACCAGCTGAGCCACGAAATCAAGTGACCGACGAGTCGAAAATCTTTGGTACTTCCTACGACTCTAGCGCCGTTAACTCCACCTACAGGGGAAACATTGAAGTTTATCCAATCCTATTTGGCATATTATTTAATTTCTCAGAGATTACCCCGAGTGCGAGAGCCTACGCAATATCATTACATAGTATATAACAAAGTCGCTTTCTGTTTTTCTGTCCCTATGTATGTTTAGATGTTTAAAACTACGCAACGGATTTTGATGCGGTTTTTTTATAGATAGAGTGATTCAAGAGTTAGGTTTATAAACCATTTGACACATAGATTTCCACGCGGGCGAAGCCGCGGGGCGCAGCTAGTAATAACAAAAATCTTAAAAAATGAGTAATGCAAATGTTACCTTTTGCGACAGATCCTTGTCTGTCTGTTGCCTCTGCTCTCTTATTTTCTGCACAGATTGAAGTGCTTCCTGTAACAAAACAAAACAACAGTGTGAATTACGAATTTCGTGCTTAAATTTCGCTAGAGAATTTCGTTTTTTTTTTTCAGTTCAGCAAAAATCACTAAATATCACAAGGGGGAGGGGGGTGAAGTAAGATTTTGCCAGTCAAAAACAACCTGCAACCTTTCTGTCTAGACATTTTTATCATGGTCCTTATGTTTCTAAAATAAAATTAGATTATACTTTATACCTGTGTTTAAGCCCTAGATTCATAAACATAACATTCATAAACAAAACTTTGGAATCTTCAGAATAAAAATATTTTTATTTGATCATATAAATTTTAAATAACTCAACAAAGAAGTTAAACAATGCAATTATTTATTTGTTACCTTTCATTAAAAAAATTATAAATAACCATACCTAAATGTGTTCGTCTGTGAGACGAATGTTTATGAATCTAGGGTTAAAGATAATATTCTAAAAAAAATAAGATTTTTAGGGTTTAATCTTAAATCCCTAAGTAGATATCATCCTCACTGCGAATGGTACATTACATAATGCCCCGTAACAGCAGTCAGTAACCACCTTATTATTAGTATTTGTTTATTTCAGACAAAAATACATTTAAAATTATGACACACACAACTTAAAAATAAAAAAACTTAATAATAAACCTTTTGCCTAGCACCCTTTAAGTACAGAATCCAAAAAGCAACATGAGATGCAAATGCCACGTGAATGACTAACTAAGATCTAGTTATGAATATGAACAGACATACCTGTTCTTTCTCCTTGGCCATATTCTCGAACTTGTTCCTCAGCGACGAAGGTTTCGCGCCGGCCGCGCCAGAGGGCGCTTTCTTGACGCTCTCCTACAGAAATGGCTTGATATCAATGAAATGGTAATGACAAAAAGTATAGTACATTCGATAAAAGTGAAAAGCAATAAAAATAAGCGTGCTAGCTAGCTAGTCTAACTATAATAATTTATAAATAGTTCAAGTTCAAGTAGTTTTTCTCCAAAACGGAGCGCATTTTTCAAAAGAAACTGCAACTGTATCTCCTCTGGTTATGCGTGCCCCAGTTAAAAAAAACTGTTTATTGCGAGTTAGTATAGCAGTTCCTGAGGGTGCCCGCATACGTTTTCCGTATTCGAAAATCTAAATTCCGCATTAGGAATTCGAATACGGAGAACGTGTGTATGCGGCCTCCCTAATATAAACTATTCTATGATTTTAGAATAGAATCCTACTAATATTATAAACGTGAAAGTTTGTAAGTATGGATAAATGAATGGATGGATGTTTGTTACTCTTTCACGTAAAAACTACTGAATGGATTTTAATAAAACTTTACAATAATATAGCTTATACATCAGAAGGCCGGACACAGGGCGCTATGGCGCTCATTGGGGAGGCCTATGTCCAGCAGTGGACTACAATAGGCTGATGATGATGATACATCAGAATAACACATAGGCTACAATTTATAAAGATATATTGTATATTATTCAAAATATCTATCACCACGCGGGTGAAACCGCGGGGCGGAGCTAGTAGGATATAATAGAATAGAAAAAAACATTTATTTGGACACAGGTACAAAATCAAGCTAAAAAAACTTCAACTTCACTTTTTTAACTTCATATTAACCTGTTCTTTCTCCTTGGCCATATTCTCAAACTTGGCCCGCAGCGAGGAAGGCTTGGCGCCGCCGATGTCAGGCTTGTGCTTGGTGTAGTTGGTGCCGACCTTCTCTACCTCGTCGAACCTGTGCGCCGACTTGTCGACCCTGTCGGCTTCTATGCCGAATTTACCGCCGAAACCCTGTAAAAGAAAAAAATACTGATCACACAAAAATAATGCTACTATATAAACTGTATGTATATACCTTTAAAAAAATAAAGCTTATTTTGTGGTATGTATTTATTGTGGCACAGCGGGCGAAGGTCCGCCTACGACACAGAAGGTTACGGGTTCGATTCCCGCCTTGGGACAAATGTTTGTACAACGTTGTAAATTTTTTGTGTCCCGCAAAATTCTGATCCGCCTCTGAGAGTATTCTATATTTCGGTTGCACTCACCTTCTTATGGTCAACTTGACTAGCATGTGCCGGCGTCTTCTCCTGGTGGTCCCAGCCGACCGCCGAGGCGTCTTGTCTGTCTGTCTGCACGCCGTATTTACCACCGAACCCGATCGCGTAATCTAACAAACAATATCAAATTCATATAATGTCAATGACTTAAATCCTCACTACATAGTATAAAACAAAGTCGCTTCCCGCTGTCTGTCCCTATGTATGCTTAGATTTTTAAAACTACGCTACGGATTTTGATACGGTTTATTTATAGATAGAGCTACAGATAGAGGTCCCTATGTATGCTAGATCTTGAAAACTACGCAACGGATTTTGATGCGGTTTTTTTAATAGACAGAGTTATTCAAGAAGAACGTTTATAAATCATTTGACAACATATGTAGATTTCCACGCGGGCGAAGCCGCGGGGCGCAGCTAGTATAATTATAATATTCCCTGTAGGAGGTCAAGGCACACTTGATACACGTAAGTTTACGTTTCACTAACAAAAGAAACATCTTTGTATTAAAACAACATGGTGTTTTGAGGTTCTTATGATTTCAGAAATGTATTTTCTGTAGACTTATTCCCAGCGGTGGGCAAAATCCGGATGCTGATGACGATGCTTAAGCTAAGAACCCAAAACTCTACATTCGTGGTAAATATCCCTCGTTAATAAACATTAGCATTTCAAACGTTGATAAGTATTTGATAAGATGTTTTGCCGTAAAAAAAACAGTTAAACTTCTTATAATTGCAGTAGGAACCATTTAAACAATTTACTACATTATTTGAACTTTGTACCTAATAAGAACAATTAGTTCCGAAATGTAAAAACAATACCTAAAGCATAATTACGTAATTTTTTAATGATTATCGTTTGAAACTAAGTATTATGCTATTGTACCTAAAAACTTAGGTAAATGCCATGTATATTTATTTATTTAAGATAGGAGTTTACAGTAGGTATGTATAACTAAATACATTACTTTTCACTGAAAAAACGCGAGCGAAGCAGCGTGTTAAAACTAGTTCAATATTAAACAATATCACTATCAAACGGTCATTTAGTCCTAAATACTATAGACTTTTTTCACACTAAATAAAATAATTAGTTCCACTCGGATTGATTTAATTAATATAACTAAATAAAAAACCGAAGTAAGATAATTATTTGTAGAAATAAAATATATTTACAAAAAAAATTATTATTTCATTGAGTGTACATCAATCTGTGATTCAAATTTTCGGACATAACAGTATTCATGTTAAAAGATTTTTGGGAGTCAGGCGTATCGAAAACGAGGTGTTTTTAAATTCAGTCCTAAAGTCACGTAAGCAAAAAAAATTATGCTATCTGAATTGACACCATTATTGTTGGATACTTACTACATGCTATTTATTTATTTTGCTTGCTTTATTCAGAAGACAAACAGTTTTACACACTTAACAGATAACTTAAATAATATCTTATAACAGTTATAACCATTTATGTGTCCTCGCATGTAGAAGCTAAAGGATTGCTTGCTTGCGGAGGAGAAGTGAAAATGAAAAAATAAAAAACAGCCTAGTCTTAAAACTTACACATAGGTACATTGAATTAAATAGATAGAGCTAACAATAGACAATAAAAAATATATATGTATGTATGCTATCGTCAATTCGTCATCATAGATTACTTACATAGATATTACAAGACATGAACTGCACTTGATTGAAATACTTGAATGAATAAGGCAAGATCGCTTCACCTCAGGCCGGCACAAAGTAGGTGCCAGCCCAAGGGACGACCTGAGCCTTGCAAAAAACGTTTCGCCCTTTACGGACATTGCCCAGCGATTAACAGGGCCCAATAATTTCCTTACTCAATAGATTGAGGCACGACGTCACCGAGTTATGGTTCTCGCCCGAGTCATTTCGCGAAACGCTTCGTTAGCGCGATCTAGAGCTCGTCCACTATTAGCAGCGACATCTAGTCATAAATTACGTCAACATTTAACAGCTAGTTTTTGCGCGCGGATTTGTTCGCATGTTGTTGAATAAATAGTGTTACGTAGTCAGGGACTATTTAAATAATGTTTAGTAGTTGTAAATAATTAATATATTTATTTTCCTTGATTTATAATAAATATTTGTGTACACAATATTATGGTCTTAGTGGCTTGTGCTTGAGAGAGGTCTATAAAATCCGTCGCAATGATAAATGATTGAAAAAGCGCATTGTGGAGATTATTACTTTCTCGACTTATTAAATTATACTTATTTACCTGTTTTACACAACTAACAACATCATTCAAAAGTCTATGATAATTAAATTTTTATCTAAAATTTTATCAATTAATCGACTAAAAAATAAAATAAAATAGTTAAGCATAACTATCTGTGAGTTTCCTTTATTCATAACTAGCGACCCGCCCCGCCTTCGCACGGTTGCAATGTAGGTACTAATATAAAAACTTCCTCATGCATCACTCTATTGCTGAAAACTGCATTAAAATCTATTGCGAACAGACAGCGAAAGCGACTTCAATTTATTTAGTTCTTAATTTTTATATTTTATAAGTTAATATAATATTTTTTCATTAAAGGTCCGAAGTGGGCGTGGCTTGCGCAAACCGGAGTAGCCGTTTTCAGGCGTATTTTTTTATTCCCTAGGATATTATAAATATTGGCCCTATAGTTCCGGGAGTTGACTTTTCTTTGGGAACTTTTCTTCTCTTTTTGATTCTTCAAATTTAGAATATCTCAATTCGTTTTTGAGATATTTGCGACCCAAAACCCAAACCCCCTTTTATATTTTCACTTAATTGTTTATAATTTTTGCAATTTTTGCGAGCGGCCCTTCAATTTTTAAAAAAAATATAATGTATGTACTTACCTTTCTGCGACTCATGAGGCTGTGTGTGCTGCAGCTGGTCCCAGCCCAGCGCCACCGCGTCCTGGTCTCTGCCTGCACGCCGTACTTGATACGTACGTGTCAATGTACGAGTATGCACTTACCTTTCTGCGACTCATGAGGCTGTGTGTGCTGCAGCTGGTCCCAGCCCAGCGCCGCCGCGTCCTGGCTCTCTGCCTGGACGCCGTACTTGCCGCCGAAGCCTGCGCTATAGTCCTTCTGCGAGGAGTGCTTCTCTATGGTCTCCTTGTGCTCCCAGCCGGCTGCGCTCTATGGTAAAATACAGATGGTAACAATAAACAATAATGCTGGACAATCCACACAGCATCATCCAGCCCCTCTATTTTGTTAAGGACTTATACCAAGGTAATATAATAATGAGCCTTTTCTAGCGTCGGCATATAATTTTTTTTTGAATAAAAGAACACTTATTGCGACTAAACTAAAACTATCAGTCACAACTGCAAGTAAGCTGTGGGTGCTGGCGCACGTGCGGCGCATCATTATGTCTGTCTTTAGGTAATATTATCTCACCTTATCAACCCTGTCAGTCTGCACTCCGAACTTGCCTCCGAACCCAACAGAATGGTCGGTCTGAGAGACATGCTTCTCTACCTTGCCGACATAGTCGTGTCCGACCGCCGACTTGTCCATTCTGTCTGTCTGGACGCCGTATTTACCGCCGAAACCTGCGAATAAACACTCGTTTAAGAGTGCGCGTGCAGCAGTGGACATATAAAATAGTTTTATTCTTTAAAGTAGGTCAGCCGTTTTCGTCAGTCTTAGATTATTCAGGCTGAGTTTGATGGCTGAGAAAATGACTGTAATGTTCTCTGAGTCAGAGGGTTCAGAGAAAGAGAGAAAATACGTTTATTAATTCACTATGAAGTAGATACAAGTTGTTACTATGATAAAATGAATACAAACATAACGAAATAAAAATTAACTATCTATAAAAAGCAACAAGTGATTCTACAAAGCGAACCAAAAGGTCCTGTCTCAGCATAATGCTGGTTTTCTGATAGAACCTTTGGCGTGTCAACATGGGTCAACCACAGAAATAAAGATATATTTATACCAGTTGAATAGTCTTTTTGCGACACGTGTTTCTCCGTGACCCCGACGTAGTCATGGCCGACCGCCGACTTGTCCATTCTGTCTTGTTGCACTCCGAATTTACCGCCATATCTAAAATATTTATGAAAATAAACGCATCTTATATGTATATCTATCATGTTATGTATTGTATATAATTATGTATATCATGTAATACCCATAACACAAGCTCTGCTTAGCTTGGGGCTAGATGATGCTGTTGCTCCACACATGGGCCATTTTTAATGGAAATTTAAGTAAGAATACAGACAAATAATTGCAGTTGGTTAGTATCTGGTCTGCTCAAACTGCAGCCTATTACAATCTTGTAGATTAGATTGTTTGCAACAGTCTGCAGTTAGCTCAATTTTTTCAATTGTAAATACTAGTTCTAATTTGTTTTTATTATTTGATTGTAATTTTCATTGTCACAAAAAAATAGTTTAATTTTAAGTTATTAATGAACTTGTACTGTGGGCTTCTACAGGCTAATTATATTTTTTACTAAGTACATATACATACACAATATTAACAAAATATCAAATATACATAATATTGATGTTATGTTGTTAATAATTGTTTCGACTGTAAACTCGCTAGACGATTTGTTTTATTATTTGATTGTAACTTGCTATGTTAATAAAGATCATGTCTTTTTCAAATTCTTAAGCTTGAACACAACATTTTCTACTAAGGAAAATCTTTAACAGTATGATTTAATTTTTTACAAACCCATAGGATGATTTAGGACCCTCGTCCATCTGTTTCTTTTTGGCAACCTTGTCCGACTCAAAAACTTCTTCCCTAAGTTTCGCCATGCTGGAATAGAAATAACTCTGTTAAACAATTATGATGACAATTGTCTTATCATTTACCATGATCTCGGGCCATAAAGTGACCTGGTCCATCGGAAGGCTTGCGTGGGACCGAAATCCAACAGCACTGAGGCCCTTTGAGAAAGTAAATCTAAAGGCGATGGTTACACGTAGCGGGTATCATCCTCGGGTGCACAATATGATACACCCAAAGATGGTATCCACCAGATGTAGAGACTATTGCAAAGAAAAATGAAAGAAAACCAGGCTATTGTGATGGATGGATGGACTGGGTAACTATTAAGGGTAGGTGCAGTCACAAGTTCCAGCTTGCTGCTAAAACTTTCTGTCCAGCTTAGCTTTAGAGGAGTCTGGGCCATAGGCTTGATCAGATTCAAATCTCGGTTTCATATTGGCTGAGACAACAGTTCTTGAACTCGGATTAGCACTTGAACTGAACTTAATGTCGTTAAAATAAGCTAAACTAGTTCAAAGCGCCAAACAAAGTTTATCTTTAACTTCAATAACTGAAATTGGAGTCCTAAGGTTAGTTATTGTTATCTATTCATTAATTTATTTATAAACATCCAACTTTTTGAGTTTCCTCAAACATTTAGTTATGATATGAGTAACTAATTTCCTGTTACAGTGCATAGCTGTAACAGGAAATTAGTTACAAGTGAACATGTTATGAAACAGAGTTTCAACAGTGAACTGTTGGAAGCCTACCCCACTACTAAGTATAGGCCTCCCATTGTTTCTGCGTATTTAATCAGCAACAGAATCCTTTGATTCAATAAACTGAGTGGTTTTGGACTATGGTATATTTTGACTTTGGTATATTAAAAAAAATATCTATCTATGTAATGTATTTAGTATATCAGTCATCTAGTACACATAACACAAACTCTGCTTAGCTTGGGACTAGATGATGCTGTGTGGAATGTCCAGCATTTTTTTTAAAGTAACTTACTCAATAGCTTCAACATTCCGTCCTCCCGGTCCCCATCGCTGCTCATGCTCCGTCACATCGTTCATGTAGTCGGGATCCGTATCCCAATCATCTGCCTCTACAGGCGCTGCTGTTTTCACGTCTATGGATGCTTTCCACATCTGTTTACAGTAAAGTGGGTGAACGACCATAAAATGTGTTTAGGGTTTAGGTACATATATTCTTCATGTTTAAGTATTATTTAATACAGAATAAGATCTTAGGTGACAGATTGTGGGTACACAATGCATGGTGACACAATGGTGTAACAATTCAGAGTTTGAGTTGTGTCAATAAAAAAAAGATGTATAGAGAAAATTAACAAAGGAAACCTAAAGTGTTTTCTTTCTTTGTGGGGGGCATGGAAGTACATAAAGTTAAATTTCAATGAACCATTGTCTTAAGGTATTTAGTTATTGTTTACCTTCAATACTAAAGAACTAAGCCTCCTTGATTTATCAACTTGGTAAGGCGTGAGATAATAAAAACGAATAATCAACCCAATATCTGATTATGATGACTCAGAATGTAAGCAACAAGGATGTTTCCTCCCTGCCTTCTATAAAAGCAAAACAGGGTTTGGTCTGTCTTTAATTCTTTATATGATTTATTTTGAGTTTATGATGAAAGCGGAATCTCTGTAGAAAGTTAATACATTACTTACGTTTTACCGGTTTATGGAAAGTAAACGAACGCACAGGAAAACTTCACAATATTACGAATTGCTCCACAACAGCTCAGAGAGAGGAATCTTGAGATATTTATGGCAGAAGAGGTGTTTATTTATTCTCTTGGTATTCTTAACCTACGAGTAAGATAAAAATCACTTTCAATTTATTTATATTTGATCAAGAAATAAATAATAAATCCACGAAATAATCCTACGCCTATTTGCTTAGCCAGCGTCACGAAATGTCAATGTTACATTGGCAAATGAATGACAACCAGCATGTGTGTGGGTGGGCCGCTGTCAACTTGTAAAGTGTGGCAACACTACACGGAGTAGTAAGCCTTTCCTCCAAAGACAAAATTGTTGTGTGCATTGCATACCCCTATGCACAAATATTTGGTCTTCGGAGGAAAGGTTTGTTATAAAAATCGAATCGGTAAAGGCTTGGGACATAACTATTGGATTGTCAGTCTAACCCGTCTACCATAATATTATAATTGGGTCTATATTCTGTGCTCAAAGAAAATAAAACAAAGCTATAATTATCTTAATAATTTTTATTTCTGTTCTAATCCGAACACACAATTGTTTTATTTATAAATAACCTTACAACCGCTACAATAAATAAAAAACTACATACTCTAAGCACCTATCTAATTTACAGATAACTTGCACTAAAATAAAATAGGTCTAAACATTAACTCACAAAACAAACTTACCTAGGTCAACATACTACTTTAATTTAAACTATACATTAAGAACAAACCAGCAAGGCTACCACGCTATTTAACACATCACGTAACTCACGTTATCAGCGTTATTAGGCTATTTTAACGTGAAAACGGCTTTTCACGCGTTACTCACTTTAAAATTAGCGTAATAACGCGAGTTACGTTATGTGTTAAATAGCGTGGTAGCCCGGGAGATGGCCTGATAAAAGAGGACTATACTCCGAAATGGGTTCTTGCTATAGATAGGCAGGTAAGTCACTAAAACTCAGGATCCGGTGCATCAATAGCATACCCTAGCTTCTGCAACGCGACTTTTATCTCCCCAAAGACGGTAGGATCTTCGATAGTCGCGGGTAGTTTAACAAGCTGCGATCGGCAGAGTTTAGCTATAGTCCCTCGCAGGGCTTTGCCGGATCTAGTGCGGGGTAAGGCAGGCACGGCGACGGCTTTGCGGAAGGCTGCGATGGGGCCGATGAGGTGGCGCACTAAAGCGATCAGTTCTTGAGTTACTGTGCTTTCGGATACGATCTCTTCATCTGTGAAAAAAAAAATATGTTTATATAGGTAGAAAAAACTGTGAGTACCTAGTACCTGCAGTTTTTGTTTAAACAACCACTAATAAAGCATTATTACGTTTTTTATTATAGTTCCTGGATATTGGTAGCTCTCTCAGGTAAAACTGCAACAGCTGATGTTAAGCCAATGTGATGACAACAATAAATATATTGAGTATTGGTGTCTCTGCTCTCAGTGAGACAGAGCACCTATTTACTATTTCCCGAACCATGGAAAATGTTTTTCAATACTATTATCTTAAAGCAAAAATGGTAAACATTCCTGTTGGACCTATTTACACTAAGTTCGAGCGGGTAAAATAAGAAAAAAAAATTGTACCATCTAGCGGTGGTCTCATAACATAGAGACAGAGCGGCACGTCCCCTTTAGTGGTATCCGGAGCCCCTAGTACCACTGCGTCGGCCACCCGCGCGTGGCGCAGCACCACGTCTTCTAACGCGGCCGTGGACAGGCGGTGGCCGGCCACGTTGATGACGTCATCAGCCCGGGCGACCACCCACACAGCGCCTTCTGCGGATATCCAGCCGGCGTCTTGCGTGTCGTAGTAACCCTTATTAAGTTCATTGATTGAATTAAATTTAATAGAATATAGTATTTTGTTAAATAGTAAAAGTTGTCACGCATATCATATCAAGATACATCATAGAAAATTTTCTATGTAAAGCACAAAGTGAAACAGTGAATTGTTGCTGAGCTACTATTAGAATATATATTAGGTATCTTGTTTTATGTCATTAGATACCGTACCTACCAAAGAGTTAATGACATTATAAGTTCAGCTTTTGACAATTTTAAGGGAATATGGATGTACGAGCACGTACATTGTGCATTGCTATGTCAATGCATGTTTAATAAAATTAATGTCACCCTCGCATTTACGCGAATCATAAATTTTAGCAATACTTTTTATTATATTCGGTTCGCGATCACCTGTCAATCGACACACGCGTCTCACTATCATGTCATTAGTAACTACAGTTTATCGTTAAATAAATATATCAGTTAAAATGTTGTCTCCTAGTTTTCCTGATAATTCCAGCTTAGTTACTAAACGTGGTGTACGGACCGTACAAAAAAAATAATGTGATAGTTCAGTCGGCAGGCACTTACCGGGTAAGATTCGAAATAGATCTTCTTGAACCTCTCATCCGCTCTCCACAGCGTGGAGGCGAAGCCTGGAGGCAGCGGTAGTTTGGCGACCAAGCGCCCAACTTCACCCGCTTGGCATTCCGTGCCATCTTCCCTTAGAACACGCACTGAAAATAAATTGAATTGCAAATTGGAAATCAAATATAAATGTGTTTATTATTTTATAAGCCAAAATGAAGAACTATGTATATTAGAATTGATGAAATATTTTTCAACCAGTAGGTACAAATCTAATAATAAGAATCATATTTGAAATCTGGGTCTATCAACTACTTATGTTATTCTGTATTTCTATGTGTTTTCCTTTTTTTGTAGCTATGTTTGTATGTCTTTTTTTGTGGGTCTTTATGTGGCTATCAATAAATTCTTTCATCTTTACAAGGGATCATCAGGAAAACAGAATATTCTAAATTAATTATCTTTTAACAGCTGTGGTTCACATTGCCAGGCAGTGATGTGTTAAACAAAACGCCGTGATCGCGGAGCCCGTCTCCGTCTGCCACCAGTGGTTAACACGGGCAGGGAAACATACGCTATATACTAGCCTAGTCCGAAGGAGGGTAGAGTTCTTACTGTCATATCCAGGCACAGGGTAGCCAGCTGAATGCGGTGGTATGGACTTTACTCCATAGCCGAGGCAAGGCGCCGTGATCGCGGAGCCCGTCTCCGTCTGCCACCAGTGGTTTAGTACTGGCAGGGAAAACATACGTTCGGCCCATTGCTGGAAACAGATGGTACATTTTGATTATATATAATAAATAAAATTTGTTTATTTCGAGCAATAGGACACATACAAAATTTACATTTAGATACACAATCAAAGACTTAAATAAAAATAAGATAACATTATGAGCACGGAGAAATATGCGGACACGAGGGACCGTAGTAAGTGATTAATGTTTTGAAATACTGTCTTCAACCTCTCGTCCATTACGGAGTAGGTACATAGTTAATATGCGACAGTAAGAGGGTTATAGGTTACTCCCGGAACATGCACAGGTTAAACCAGGAAATGAAAATGTACGGAAGTCATGTACCTATAGTAAGTACATTAATGCAAAGTCGATACCATAGAATAATTAGGTAGGTACAATAATTAGTACTTACCTACCTACTTATTATATTCTAGAAATAGATATCCATGCGATATCCACCGTTCAACAGTCAAAAGTCAAAGGCTTGCAACGGTAACAAATGAATAATATTTACATACCTACATTTATAAGTGTAGCCGTCGGTTTAAATACTCTCAAGCGCAATAACTAGTACAGTAACTACGAGGTATTTAATATTATTGTTTAATTACGCATCGTAGCTGTATCCCAATCACCTAAATAATAAATAATGCCGGATAATTCACACAGCATTATTACAAAATATTTTCGCACTTGATATATTTTACAATTGTTCCAAATATTTCCCGTTTGATAAAAAGTCTTAGAGAAGTTTTAAAAAATAATACAAAATATTAACTTGCTTTTGATAGTGGAACGAACGGGAAAAGTAGATTTGCATTAAAGGTTGGTAACCCCGAAAAATGCCAACAGTTCCTAGGCTAGGAACTGTTGGCAATTTTTCGGGGTTAAGATTTCTTCAAAAAACTCTCTCTTCTTTTAAATCTTGGAATTTAGAGGACGATTATATCTCCTGGAGAAATATCCGGATGTTTACCTGGTAAAAATTTGCATGTAGGTAAAAATACAGATGCTAATTTTTACCAGGTAAACCCGTGCAAAGCTGCTGGAAAAGGTACTAGTAATTTATAAATCGAAGCTACCTTACTAAGTGTACATACTGTGTAGTACCTTACCTACTATTATTATTTGCGTTATTGTACGAAGGTTTCGTATAACATTTTTAATAAAAGCAAGTTTATGGCCAAATAAATTTATCTTTACAAGCAAAGTCTTTATTTGAGACATAATTAAGGTGCTAATAACAAAATATAAAACGATGCGACCTGCAGGATTAAAATACTGGGTCGCAACGCCCACTTCCGAGATTATAGTTATAAGAGTTTCAACAAAGTGAAAGTACTCATAATCATCAGCCTATATTAGTCCACGGCTGGACATAGGCCTCCCCCAATGAACGCCATAGCGCCCTGTCTTCAGCTTGACGTATCCAGGATCTACCCGCAGTCTTTCGCAGATCGTCATCCCACCTGGTTGGAGGGCTTCCTGCACTACGTTTACCGAGTCGTGGTCAAGGACACATTTGCCCCAGCGGCCGTCGGGCCCACTGCCACTTCAGCTTGCTAATTCTCAGAGCTATCTCGATAACTTAGGTGAAAGTACTTAAGATAATTATAACAATATTCATCTTTATGTTTACCTTGGTATCCTGGTCGCAATGCTCGCCAGCCACGAAGACAGCCTTCAGCGATTTGCTGCAGTACCGCCGCGCGTACTTGAAGTTAGGGTCCGCTCGCTTCAGCACTCTGAATACCGTAGGGATCGTGAACAAGGCGTTCACTCGGTGTTGCTCTATTATTCTGAAACAATCATTATTGTATTCCTATTTGTTCAGAAAGTGTAGGAGGGAAAGAGACAAGTCGCCGCGACGCAACCAACGGCGACTGCGGGGCCTCGCACTGCCATACCAGCGACTTCACAATGCGCCTCAGCCCTCAGGGCATTTTCGTATTGAAATATCAGCCCATACACGTCTACAGCTGGACATATGCCATATTCGTATTACCATCACAATGAAATGTGTATCTTTTTGCGTAGTAAATAAAGTAATATTTTAAATCACTATATTTAAAAGTGCGCGTTGCGTGTGCATAAGTGCGCCTGGTAATCCAATAGTGGACTAGTCTAGTCCACTGTTGGAGTCAGGCCTCCCGAGCCTATACTAAGTATAGGCTGTAGGCTACGAAGAATAGCTCGTAGGTAATTAAAGGTAATGAGGATACTCAACAAGAACATTTTAATTTAAATCGGAAAAAATATTGGTATTACGCATTTATAAAAAATAATTCAAATTTTAATAAACAACGGCGCCAGTAATCATGTTATCTTTATCATTATGCTTAATTATTTGATAAAATATAATTTAATCATGTTAATTATTAATGAATAAATAAATATAGTTCGACAATTCACATAGCATCATCTAGCCGCAAGCTAAGCAGAGCTTGTGGCGGTAGCGTGTAATCGGTGGTGTTGTTTAGGGACGTAGATGTTTAGGGCAACATCATCATCAGCCTGTATTAGTCCACTGTTGGACATAGGCCTCCCCTAATGAGCACCATAGCTTGACGCATCCAGCATCCTGCTTGCAGTCTTTTGCAGATCGTCATCCCACTAGGCCGGAGGGCGTCCTACACCACGAGTCGTGTAGTTTGCCGAGTCTCCACCCAGGTACACGTTTACCGCGCGAACGAACTGATTGGAAACTTTAGTTTTCCTACCTATAGGAGTAACCGATCAGCCAGCCCAGGTTGGATGCGGCCCCCACACCCCTTGCCCTAGACTTACCCCCATATCTTTAGTCATTACCTCGACTTCGATTCAAACTCTACTCAACCTCCAAATGCGTTTCGGTATGCTTGATCGTAAAAAAATCCTTCACTCGAAACAGCCTTCGAGATTTTTTTCATACGAGTGGAATAACGAACTGTCATCTCAAGGTACCTCGCTACCTACCTTGAATGCTCCTCGAAATAGTTTGTTGTTATTTACAATGGATTTTGGAGACTATCTCAATTACATTTACGACGATGAAACCTACAATTACCCATCGCGAAGGTATATAAGAGAGGTTGATATATAACCAAATTAACGACTAAGCATACCAAACTCGAGCATGTTTTGGAGGAATGCTCGAAACGCCCTTGAACAAGTTTGAGTGGAGAATTATTTGAGGTAATGACTAAAGATATGGGGGTTAAAGCGTGGAAATGACGTAACGTGGACATTTTGGCGATATTTGAATGATGCCTAGTATAACAGGGAATTTCTTTGGATCAAACATATCCTTTGTAAAAAGGATTATTACAAAATATCAGATTATCTAGACGATAAAAATGTTTAGGACGAGTTTTGTTTTAACTCAAAAATTAACAATCTAACAAGGTAAAGGTTTCTTGTTCGCTTCTTTATTTTACCTTAAAAAGATTGAAGTGAACAAAAATCAAAGTGGTCACCATATTTCCTAGTTTAACTTATGCAATTTGAAATTTGTGACGTGTCCAAGAGTCGTGAAAGGTCTTTGAAGTTTGAAGGATGAAATGACGATGATCAGTAAACTACATACCTAAAATACTGTCCGGGATCCGGCGTCCTATCCGGCTTGCCCTCATAGAGCACAGATGTGATCCCCGCCAACAGGGGTCCGTAACAGATGTAGGAGTGGCCGACAACCCAGCCCAGGTCGGAGGCGGCCCACCAGACGCCTTTCTTTATGCCGTAGACTGTTCTCATGGACCAGCACAGGGTGGCGGCGTGGCCGCATGGACGCTGCACGCCTTTCGGGGCGTCTGTTGTACCTGTTATGGTTTTATTCATTTAATTTTATGGCTACATCTTACAAAACCTAACCGAACTTTAACGTAATGAGAACTTCAGAACTGACTGTGCCGAAGCTTTGCTTAGCTACAAAATTACCTGACGAATTAAGTCGAACGGAAACTTCCATCATCATCATCATCATCATCATCAGCCTATAGCAGTCCACTGCTGGACATAGGCCTCCCCCAAAGAGCGCCATAGCGCCCTGGCTTCAGCTTGCCGCAACCAGCATCTACCTGCAGTCTTTCGCAGGTCGTCATCCCACCTGGTCGGAGGGCGTCCTACACTACGTTTACCGAGTCGTGGTCTCCACTCAAGAACACGTTTGCCCCATCGGCCGTCGGTTCTTCGCGAGATATGGCCGGCCCACTGCCACTTCAGCTTGCTAATTCTTTGAGCTATGTCGATAAAAAAACTTCCATCACGTCGTCGCAATGATATCTCGTCCGTCTTCGAGGGAACATATTTTAACAACGCGCCGGTGGCGGCGGCGCTTGTAGATTGTCCATAGAGTCAGTGTGTTTATTTATTTTTAACTTGCTGCGCCCTGCGTCTTCGCGAGCGTAGAAATCTATGTGTCAAATAATTTATAAACCTCCCTCTTAAATCACTCTATCTATTAAAAAAACCACATCAAAATCCGTTGCGTAGTTTTAAAGGCATACACAGGGACAGACAGGAAGCGGGAAGCGACTTGGTTTTATACTATGTAGTGACTAGTGTTTTTGTAATGGGCTGAAGATATTTCTGCTTACCTGACGTATACAGAATATAGAGTGGATCATTCGCCTCCACAGACACACAAGGGACCGGCTCCGCTTCCATCGCGTCATCCCACGTGATGTCGCGGCCATCTTCCAGAGAACATTCAAGAACGCGTCGGCGTTGGTAGATGATGCATGTGTTGGGTTGGTGCGTGCTTTGGCTTAGTGCTTCGTCGAGGATGTCTTTGTATCTGTTCAATCAGTAAAGCTTATGAAACAGTCATGGTTATTATTATTACCGAAGATCAGCGTTCTGATAGCTATGCACAATGGCTATTACAACTTAATGCTGAGTCGGACGCCATTACGTAGCATTTTAGTTTTCTAATTAGTAGTTATGTAGTCTTTATGATGCTGGGTAATTAAGGAGCTAGACTAGTATAATAGTTGTTAATGCTATGAATAAAGATCTTCTTATTATTAAAACAAATTTCTATATCACGCGAGTGCTCGATTTCACAAAGATAGCAGATTGCACTATAATTTCCGGCATCAACTGTTTGTTGGCCGACCACGGGGCAAGTGGACCAGGTGTGGAATTAAGCTAAAACACCCATCCCGTCATTTAGGCCCTTTGAATGGGTTTCGTAATTTGTAACTGTAGCGAAGGCAATTAGGGGCTTTCAGAGTCATTGAAATGGCTTTCAAATGTCAATTATAGGATGGTTTTAACATATTTCCACATTTGATGGCCTGATTTTTGTATTTTTTGATACAGGGAATATCTTTTTCTGTGGTTTGAGAGCATTCAACCTTCATCCCCCAAAAACTAGCGTCGTAGATTGGCCTTCAAAGTACCTAGGTACGCTATAAAATAAATAAATGATAGGTACACATGCCCAGTGTGAAAATTATGGCATACCCTAATGATAAAAGCCAATAAAGTGTTTATCAGGGGGCCTAATGTCCAGCAGTGGACTGGTAAAGGCGGTTGATATGTGTGTTGTGTAAAATGTCACCTGATAATCTTGTTGGGTTCCACGCCACAGCTGGCTGCGATGATTACAGTGGGTTCTGCATGTTCTATCCTTGTTCTGAGCTCTCTTGCGGCGAAACCTGTCAATTACGACTATTTTATAATAAATTATAAGGGACATAACAGCATGATATAGCTGCAAAAGCCAACAAATAAATGAGAAGACGGCGAAACTTTTGTCGTTTAGATTTTTGTTTTTCTGAAGGTTCTCGCTGGCGGCGGCCGAAACCTTGTTCGATGGAGCTAAGTAATTTAGTAAATGGATAATTTACACAGTTATTATCTGGCCTTAAACCCCAAGCCCCAGCCTAATTATAAAAAAGTAATGTAAATAAGTCAGGAAACGTAGTGTAGGACGCCCTCCGGCCAGGTGGGATGAAGATCCGCGAAAGACTGCAGACAGATGCTGGATGCAGCAAGCTGAAGACAGGGCGCTATGGCGCTCATTGGGGAGGTCTATGTGGACTAATATAGGCTGATGATGAATGTGATTAGAAACCTATATCTCATTCGAAAAAAGAACAAGAACTGTGGGGCCTTGCTATTCAACACAGAACGTAACACGCGTTATCAGCGTTAAATAGCATGTTAGAACTGAAACTGGCGTCAATCCACCATAACCAAACTAAGCAGAGCTTGTGTTATGGGTACTATCTTAAATTGACCACTTACCTCCAAAAACCACAGAGTGGATAGCTCCGATCCTGTTGGTGGCTAGCATGGCCATCACAGCCTCAGGCACCAGAGGCATGTAGATCAGCACTCGGGATCCTCGAGTCACCCCCAGGGATTGCAGCTTGCCGGCTAGACGGGATACCTGGGGATATAGTAGTTTAATATGTAGTTTTTAAGTATTTTCCACCCAGTACTAATGTTGCCTGAAATAATGGATTATTATTATAAAATATCGTGAAGCTACTGGCAACAGTGTAGTGTCACTGGAAATGTACTTTTGCCTGTTACCAGTAGTGTCCCGGGGAAGTAACATTTCCCTTCACACTATTAGTAGTGCTAAGTGGTAGTGCGAAAAGAAAGGAACATAACTGATAGATTAAGGATAAGATCAAAGTACTAAGTCATCACCAAAGTTATGGACATAGCTCTAAGAATGAGCAAACTGAAGTGGCATTGGGCCGGCCATATCTCGCGAAGAACCGACAACCGCTGGGGTAAACGTGTTTTTGAGTGACCACGACTCGGTAAACGTAGTGTAGGACGACCTCCGGCCAGTAGACTGCAGGCAGATGCTGGACGTGTCAAGCTAAAGACAGGGCGCTATAGCGCTCATTAGGGGAGGCCTAAGCTGTGTCCAGCGGTAGGCTAAGATAGGCCGATGATGATGATGATGAAAGATCAAGGCAATACTTTTAAAAAATTTAATAATATACCAAAAATTGTTTTCAAAAGGCTTTTTTTTCTAGAGTCCACTAACCTGTTCCTTCAGCTCATTGTAAGTGATCCGACGCACAGTATCCGTGACCGGAGAGTCGTGGATGAGCGCGACCAGGTCGCCCTTTCCCGCGACCACATGTCTGTCCACTGCGTTGTAGCATACCGACATCTCCCCGCCTACCCACCTGGTAAATATTAATATTTTATTGTATTGTATAATTGTGTACCTTTGTGGGTCTTAAGGTCGGTACACAGAATCTCTGTTCTGTGGGTCGGTACATCGGAACATCAATATAATAATGAATAGTATAAAATATGACTTGTCTAAGTGCTTATTTGTAAGCCTAAGGAAATAAACTTTCATTTCATTTCATTTCACATATCTGACGGAAAATGCGCCGCGTATTATCGGTCGCGTTACGCTAGAAGAGGCAAATATATAATAATACATTCAACCTTGCACACTCAACCGATGATGCGTTAGTGCGTCTAGCGTACCTACGCGTCTGTTACGTTTCCGTCAACGCATAGTTGGTCGACGTAACGTATCGCGCCACGTGTATTTTGATTGATGCATTCAGACCAGGCGTAACATCGGCGGAGATCGTTTGTGTACAGGCCGTTCGAACTGATTAGACGCGTAGTGTAACAGGTCTGATTTGACCGAAAAGATGCGACCGATGAGTCGCATTATTCGATGTAGTCGATATAAAAATATAAATGAATTGAACAAAGCTACAGGACATCGAATGACACCCTGTACCAAACCCAAAGAAGCGGCCGTGTTTGAAGCGAATAGGTATGAAACCTATTCGCTTCCCAGGAAAACACGGAAGTCTGGGTTTAACACATTCTGAGTAGTACCTAGCTAAACTACCTACTCTTTGTAAAAGGGCATTCGTTCCACCTGTGGGGTCTGGTCCAGAACATACGAAGTTCCCTGGAATTCCTGAGTTTACGAAATCGCGGAAACGTGGTAGTCTAATACACCTTTGCGATACAGTATTTTACTTCTGCAGGTCGCATCGCTTCATATATGTTATTATCACCTTAATTATGTTTCAAATAAAAACTTTTTATGTTATGTTTTAATAACTTACCATTTAGTAAAGGGCGGGTTGCTATTATCCAGTACTTTGTCCCAGGGCTTGGTCCACTCCAGCTCTTGCCCCACCTCGCCCCAGAATCCCTCAGGATCATCCAGGGACCGGGAGAGCGCTTCCTGACATTCCGGGGTGATGCTGCTCTCATCTATGCCACAAATGGGACTCTTGGCTAAAGGATGTCCACTGATTTATAGGTTTTGCATGCATTTAATTAAACCTTATGACTAACTTGACTAAAACCTTGATTAACTAGTCTCTGCTATGACTAACTTAAACTTATTAGGGAGATTTTAAGGTCTACCACACCAAAGTCAACGGGCCGCCAATAAGTTGAAATTAAAAATATATAATTTAATCCTCTTGGGTAAACCACAATACATAAATTTTGCTAAACATTGCAAATTAAAACTAGGATACCTACTACTAGCTTAGAATATAATGCAAGAATTAATCAAAGAGGAAACGATACGAAATTCTAATCAGTAGCTAAATTAAACATTTATAAAGTATGTAATAGATTATTTTGGCATATAAATGGCCCATAGCTCAGCATGATGCTACATCCATCATGCTAAGGGCTTCGTTTAGGTCACGGATAGCTTGAATAAAATACATAATATTTAAAAGAAGTTACAGTTGTCAAAACACTGTCGGCTGTATACAATGCACTGAAATATCTCGACAACCCGGGGTATAAGAGGAACTCCAACATCTCGTCTCCCAAGCCAACCTAACCGTGGTACACCCTGCTAGATAACGAACTAGGCTCCGGTGAAAACATCAAACAATCTTCATAATTTGATAACTAATTTATTTACAATTATTTTCCATTACTTGACACTGGCAGAAAATTGTCCAGTGTTGCCGACTTTTGGTGTGGCGACTACATTAAAAGCAATTGTTTTTGTAAGCACAATATTGAACTCTACTACGTCGCACAAATTACATAAAGACGATATGAAAGAAGATATTGCAGATATCTATTCCGAATATTTTCGGTGTAAAATAAAAACATCTATCTGTGTTTGTCATGTAAAGTATATCCGTTTTAGATATCTAGTACCCAAAACACAAGAACCGCTTAGGTACTTCAGGATTTTAATCATTATGATGGAGTCGAAGGTTTCATAAAAATACAGGGTGTATTTCTTAGATTTTCGTAGGTAAATAACTTTAAAAATTCAATTGCGTTCTTGCCATTGAAGTGAAGTTTGTTTGTTCCACTTCTATTCATTATTCATTAATGTAACATAAGGTACGGCAAGAAAATTGTTATAAACAATGCGTTATTTGATTTAAGGACCATAATCTTGATGTTTTGATGACTTTACGGATCCGGGACGTGATCGTTGACTATAGGGCTCGTGCATAAGCTCAAAGTCGAGCTATGAACCGAGCTATGCTCGGAGTTTCTATATCTACGCAATAGAATCCGGCATACGAAGTTCCGTAGAAGAAACAAATTAACCGATATAGCTCTCAGAATTAGCAGGCTGAAGTGGCGATAGGCAGGCCATATAGCTCGCAGAACTATAACCGTTGGGCAGTAAAGGTTCTCGAGTGGCGACCGCGATGCAATGCAAAACGGAGCGTGGGAAGACCTCCCACTCGATGGACCGACGACATCGTAGCGAGCGGTCGCAGGGAGTCGATGGATTGAGGCGGCCCAGGACCGCTATTTGTGGCGTCGTTTGGGGGAGGATGGGGGGAGGCCTATGTTCTAACGTGGACGTGTAACGGCTGATGGTATATATTATTAATTTTATTTACATCTTCATGTGGGACTATATACTATTTATTACTGTATTAATAAAACACTGACCAATTTTGATCTCGCACTCCTTAGGCAAAAACCGTCCGATCGTCATGATTAAGATGAATAAATTGATTAATAATGTTATTAATACTTTTGCCTATTAATATTGAGAATATTTTTTATTATTTACCAACTAAGGACATTACGAAAAGGCAGTTCAATTTTATTTATTACTATTATTATAGATAAAGGTTTAGTTCTCATAATTTGTTACGCTTAAGTACCTAAGTATAATTAATATCTAATTAAGTACCTAAGTATAATTAATATCTAATTATACTTAGGTACTTAAGCGTAACAAATTATGAGAACTAAACCTTTATCTATAATAATAGTAATAAATAAAATTGAACTGCCTTTTCGTAATGTCCTTAGTTGGTATTTATAATAAAACAAACAAATTTTTGATTTATTGTCCGTCTAAAGGCTGTTTATTTGATGTAATCTCCGAAATGACTGATATACTTAATAGAATACATTACATAGATAGATATTTTTTATTTTACATAGGTAACGACCCACCAAGGACCCAGAAGGTAACACCCAGAACAAATATCTGCAGATCGTACACACAATTGTCCTGAAGCGGGAATCGAACCCTCAACCCTGCGTCGCAGGTGGACCTCCGCCCACCGCGCCACAGAGGTCGTCAAGAACAAGAGGTGATATTTAAATTTTAAACTAATAAATATGATAAGAAACTTACTGTAACTTTCGATCTCCGCCGCAGTGACAAAAGCTTTCTTCTTCAACTCACTAATCGAAGACTCGAATTTATTCTTCTTTGCAACATCGTGTTCTTGGTACATTTTCGATAATAAAATCAATGCCCTAAAACTGTCACTCGTGAAAAGTTACGAACGAAACTGTCGAAGTAAAGGTAAATACTTAATGGTATTGTAATGTATGTCGTCCTGTGTAGATAACAATGGAGGACCTCTGAACTTAATGAATAATGAAATCGCGAGCTCTAGTCTGACGTCGGAGCTTAGATTCAATGACTGGAGTAAAATAAAACTTTTTATCACATTGAAATTAAATAATATCATAAAAAGTACGAGGGCTTACGCACTATACTAACAAAAACCTTTTTCAATTTAATTCTCTATTATTAATATTATTGTAATTGAATTACGCACTAAAATAACAAAAACCTTTTCAATTTAATTCTTTATTATTATTAATATTTTAATTGAATTACGCACTATAATAACAGAAACCTTTTTCAGTTTAATTTTTTTAATTGAATTACGCACTATAATAACAAAAATCTTTTCAATTTAATTCTTTATTATTATTAATATTTTAATTGAATTACGCACTATAATAACAAAAACCTTTTCAATTTAATTCTTTATTATTATTAATATTTTAATTGAATTACGCACTATAATAACAGAAACCTTATTCAATTTAATTTTTTTAATTGAATTACGCACTATAATAACAGATACCTTTTTTAATTGCATTACGCACTGTAAAAACTAAAACCTTTTTCGATTTTATTTTATGTACATTTTTTTTTAAATTGAATTAGGTACTATAACAACAAAAACCTTTTTCCTCCGATACTTATAAAAATAAAATAAAAGACTAACAGAAAAGACAGACAGTTTTACAATAATGGGTTACATCGTAGAGATTTCCATGATGACTTAATAGTATAAAACAAAGTCGCTTCCCGCTGTCTGTCTGTCCCTATGTATGCTTAGATTTTTAAAACTACGCAACGGATTTTGATGCGATTTTTTTAAATAGATAGTGATTCAAGAGCAAGGTTTATGACACATTAATTTCCACGCGGGCGAAGCCGCGAGGCGCAGCTAGTTCAAGTATAAATAATTGTGTTAGCTCTTATTCATTCTGTGTGCTCCGTCCACGCATTGATTTTCTTTGACTGATGTTATGCGACATTTCAAAGACTAGTTTTCTTTGGTTTAATGAATCAGATTTAAACTGTGTGGAAATCCCGTTCCCTTTAGAACGAATACAGATTTTTATTTATGTTATAACTTACCCTTTGATAATACCTCTTCCGTTAACTTTTGAGATATAAATTATTTATTTCTGTAAACTGCGACATGAATAAACTTCCTCCACTGAAAAAGCAAAAGTCATGGCCAAGATATGCTATTTATTGCATATGAAAACTATTAATGAATGTACCTAAACAATCATACAATTGGTCACACATACGAAAACGACATAGTAATTTGTTCTGCAAACTTTTATAAGTGTCAAAGTCTACGTAAATATCGTATAAGTTTTAATATCTAAGTAGTTTAATTTCTTTTTATTTTATCTATCGCGTGTTTAATTACATATTTACAATTATGTATTAATAACTATATATATACTATAATATTATATAGTTATATACTTTAATATAATACTTAATATAATACTTATAATACTTTAATATTTTATTGTCAAATAATTATTTTTTGCGAATATGTATGTATTTAGTTAGGTATTGAAATAAATAAATAATGCTGGACAATTCACACAGCATTATCTAGTGGTAAGCAGAGCTTGTGTTATGGATACTAGATAACTGATATACATAATACAATACATTACATAGATAGATATTTTTTATTATACATAGAAAACGACCAGAACACCCGGAACAAATATCTGCAGATCGTACACACAATTGTTCCGAGGCGGGAATCGAACCCGCAACCTCCTGTCGTCGTGATTTATTTTAGTTTGTAGCATTTATTTATTATTTGTCCTTATGTTATGTTAATATTTATTTTAGATTATCTTTGGTACCCCCCCCCCCCCCTGCCTTTCTTAAATTCACTTAAATAATTCTTTCTATCCAAAGGTTGCCGAGATCGCTTCGAGAAAGGCGCCCATTGTACTTGTCGCATGGAATGTCTTTTTTTGTAACGCAGGAGGTTGCAGGTTCGATTCCTTTGTTTTCTATGTAAAATTAAAGATCTATCAAAATTGTAATTTATTTCCTATGTAATGTATTGTATTAAGTATATCAGTCATAGTATCCATAACACAAGCTCTGCTTAGCTTGTGTTGTGTGGATTGTTCCGCTGTTTTTTTTATATCCAATCTATCTTATACGTTTTTCATATTAGCCGTTAAAGTTAACTGCTAATATGAATAACATATGATAATTTTGTACATTATTTGTAATCATGGTAGTAAGTAATAATAACAATATTTAGAACTAGTTTCTGCCCGCGGCTTCGCACGCGTTGTTTATATGGAAACGTTGAAAGGTTATTTCTATCCTATGGAAACTGTTATAGAATATAAAGTAAGCAAAAAAGCTATGTTTGATTCCAGGCTAATAGCTACATATATTCAAAATTTTAGCCCGATCCATTCAGTAGTTTTTGCGTGAAAGAGTAATTAACATCCATACATACAATCTATACAGATAATAGATAGATAATGATAGAGAACTAAAATTTATTTATTTATTTTGTTTATTTAAAGTTATCAACATATGTAGCTCTTAGGATTAGTAAGCTGAAGGGGTAGTAGACCGGCCGTATCTCTTGAAGAACCGACAGCTGCTGGGGTAAACGCATCGACTACGTATACTAGACGCCTAATACCTATTTATTCACTGTGCAAACAAGTCTGTCAACCAACTGAGGTGAGCGGGCGCGGGGAAGTAAGTGCTCATTGGTCCGTTCAAGGTTACGACAAATCATGACCATTATTAGTGATGGGGTAAGTACTATGAAAGCAATCGATACTTGCAAAAAGGTATATTTACTTTGACGATTTGACGACCGATGTGGCGCGGCGGGCGAGGGCTGCCTGCGACGCAGGAGTTTGTGGGTTCGATTCCCGCCTGGGGTCAAATATTTCTACGATCTGAAACTACCTATTTGTTTCGGGTATTTTCTATGTATGTATAATAAAAAATATCTATCTATGTAACTAATGTGTTGTATTGTATTAAGTTGATCAGTCATCTAGTAACCATAAAAAAATTCAGCAATATGGCTCTATGTAGGAGGGGGGGTCTTAGGGGGTCATTGAGGGGGATGGCGGCAAGGCTCGCTTCGCTCACCGCAATGCTCCTCCGAGTTCTAGGTAAGGGGGTCGACGACCCCCCGAGGACCCCCGACGACGACCCCCCCGACGACCCCCCGAGGACCCCCGACGACGACCCCCCCGACGACCCCCCGACGACGACCCCCCCGACTTGGAGGTGGAAAAGGGGGGGCAAAAAAGGGGTTAAAGGGAAGTCCAATTTTTTTTCTTCCAAAACAAAGAGAAACCCTCTATACTACCCCGCAATCAGGACCCCTCTATCGCGACGGTATCTGGTAGCACACTCAAAAGGGGGGTCCTGGGGGGGCAGGGGGGGCAACATTTTCTATGCATTCAAAATCACATGTCCCCCTCTATACAACCCCCATAAAAAATTAAGCAATATGGCTCCATGTAGGAGCCCCCCCACTGGGGGCCGTCTTGGGGGGGCAAATGTCAAAAAGTCGGAATTTTCCCTAGGAGACTTTTACCTCCCCTATACGATTCTGTAAAAAAAAACATACCTTCCCATCCACCATCAAGGCGAAAATCAGTCAGTCAGTGGTAATCTAGCTTTATATAGTATGTATAATATAATGTATAATAATAAAAAACAAATAAGTATCAATGGTAATCTAGCTTTATACTATAGTAGAATAGAATAATATTATATGAAAAATAAATAAATATTAGAGTTAACATTTAGGTACCTTACATTTTAGATAATACCATGTAGCAATGTAACGTTAAATATTATTTTAATCGACTTTTACATAATTCATCATAATCTTTCCTACGGCCATCGACATCTTAATGTCGCCTACGGCACAGCACTATTTACCCCGCCTTCTCAGAGAAAAAAGGAAAGCAAATACAGAATTGGTTATGAAAGAAAGAGATGCACAGTTGACCTCGACAGTTGACCTCAACCGGTCAACCAAATTAAGTTGAGCTCCGTCAGGAGCCATTGAGTAAGCGAGCGCAGAGATTGTCACGGGTCACTGGTCTGGTCGTTACTGATCGAACGTTAGTGGGCGTGGATTTTTATAAGATATCTTTATCTTATGTGGTGTCTTAAATCGTTCGCCCTGTATTAGGTGTCTAGGGTACGTAGTCGATGGGTAAACGTGTTCTTCAGTGGAGACAGCTACTTGGCAAACGTAGTGTAGGACGCCCTCCGGTCAGGTGGGATGACGACCTGCAGGAAAGACTGCAGGTTGGATGCGGCATGCTGAAGACTCGCTTTGGCGCTCTTTATTGGAGGCCTATGTCCAGTAGTGGACTACTTTGGAGCTGAGGATGGCGGTCTAGATAATGATGATTGAAATATAACGCATTATTCATTTCCTTTCCGGGTTTTATTTAGCTAGGTCATCTAATCGAAAGGTCTCAGAATAAATTTTACGTCACATCTGCATTTTTGAGAAAACTGCAATTAGGTATCTACTTAGTTATGCAAATACGCTCATTTACATCGTAATTGATTCTGAAATTTTATTTCATCCGTTCAGTAGTGAGTTGTGCAAGCTAAATTTTACTAACCCTAGGTCACTAAACATATTTTCGAGTTACACAGTCACTACACATTAGTCGTTCTGACTAACAAAATGAAACGCCAATATTTTACTGCGGAAGTAATGCGTAAGCATAGGGTACTAAAACACTAAATTAGGAAGGTACTGAGCGTGGCAGGGTATGGTAGTGCCGGGAACATACCTAAACAGTTAATGCGCGGGAACCGTGTCGCCTGTGAGACTAATGTTTAGTGATCTAGGGTTAAACGTGAGCGAAGCCGAATGAAGAAGCATATACATTTTAAGGTAACTTTATTATGAAAGCTTAATAATCATAGATGCGTCAAGCCGAAGACAGGGCTATGGCGCTCATTGGGGGAGGCCTATGTCCAGCAGTGGACTAATATAGGCTGATGATGATGATGAATAATCATAGATATATGCTGCAGTAACGCTTATGCCATAGTAAATCTTTATTCAAGTATAGTTCGATTACTAATCCAGCCTTCATAAAGTCCCATAGATTTTTCAAGACAAAAAAAAATTAGGCACTATTTCAGAGTTCTGTAGCCAACTAATTTTACTCGGTAAATCATTTAACAATGCAATTAAGTTCGTTAATAAAATGCCTATAAAATTTGGAAACTGCATTAGCACTTACTAAAAATTTAATTGTTTTTAATTATTTCTAATTATTGGGTTCTTCTGTAAACCTTTTCATGTGTTTGTTCTAAAAACTATAATGATTAAAAACACCATGTATTTTTCTGTTTTTTTACTTTTATTTGGTAAGTTTGTATGTTATTTTTTGCTTTTTCCTTCACAATAATTTTACTTGTTCGTATACTTAATTATGTAATGTGTAGAGTTATGTGTTGTTGTACCGCACTACCCAAATAATAATAATAATGCTGGACAATTCACACAGCATTATCTAGCCCCATGGTAAGCAGAGCTTGTGTTATGGGTACTAGATAACTGATATACATAATACTATAATCTATATATTACATAGATAGATATTTTTTATTATACATAGAAAACGACCAGAACACCCGGAACAAATATCTGCAGATCGTACACACAATTGTTCCGAGGCGGGAATCGAACCCGCAACCTCCTGCGTCGCAACCGCGCCACATCGGTCGTCAAAGGTTAGCAGGTAGAGAATGCTATCTAGCATTATGCTCGCATTATGTACAAATTTTGTGCAATAAAGTATATTCTATCTATGTATGTTTTGAAATAATTGTATTTTCTTTCAACGGTAATACTACAGATTGCTTTAGCAACCTATCAAACAAGTACCCTGTACCCTACTCGCAACAATTTACCCCGTAACTATATTTCAGCACCTCTATGTCTATCATCACTTCTATCATCGTACAACATACGAGTCCAAGGAAATGTTGAACTCGGCCAGAACATTGCTGATTTCGTAAAAAAGATCAGTGGTCCAATAGTAGATACGTTAAAGCAAGTGCTCCCAGTGAAGGGCTCGCAAGACCAAGTCGGTCGCACAGTTGGCTCTCAGAATAACCAGAAGACGGTGTTGAACGAAGCAGTGAAGAAGAAAAAAGACACGCATATTTATGGACAACACGTGGAAAAGATTAAAAAGAATCGAATTCATGTTTGAGTAAAGTATTGGAATGTATTTTATAGTTTTTCTGTTATTTACACAAAAAACTTCACTTAGTGGTGTAACATGTAAGGTTTTGGTAGAGATGCCAAAATGAGTTTGGTGGCCACCAGGGGCAACTTCGTATCTCTGCGTAAACTATACAAAATAAAACTATTACAGAGACATTAAAAAAAGGCTTATAATAGGTATCGCAAAATCCCCAAGGAAATTTTTGATATTTCCTTTGTTCAACTTAATAATAAGATAAAAATAGGTGGCGGCGCTAATGTGCCTCGGGGTACAGCTTTAAGTTGCAAGAGTAAAAATACAGGATAAATAGAATATGCAGTCTCCAATGTTATAAAAGAAAATAAACCGTAAATAAGTAATGGTGGACAATCCATACAGCATCAACTAGCCCCAAAGTGAAAGCTTTGGTTATAGGTACCAGATAGATATACCTATCTAAAACAAAAAAAAAAAAACTGCATATATAACAATGTTTTAAGTATATACTTAAAATATGTTTCATGTTATAGAAAACACCTAGAACACCCGAAACAAATATCTGCAGATCGTATAAACATTTGTCACGAGGAGGCTGTAATCGTGCCCGCAACCTCAGGCGTCGCCGGAATCTCTCGCTACTTAGTGCAATACCCGTGATAAAAATAAAAGGTATAATAGATAATAAAATGCCATATTTTGTTAATAACCTTTATTTCTTTACATTAAACGAGTACCAGTGCCTTAAAATGCGTTAAACCGATCTATTGGTAGTTCTAAATGTAAACATGCCACATTTTATAATCATTGTTTATGGATAACGTTCATAATGTATAACTTTATGTCGACCTACATTATATGAGCATCAAATGATATAAGCCATTGGGACACCTTTTACGTTACTATTACAAAGGGTGAAATTTTCACCTTTAGAAATAAATAAATATATAATAATAAATAAATAAATAATGCTGAACAATTCACACAGCATTATCTAGACCCATGGTAAGCAGAGCTTGTGTTATGGGTACTAGATAACTGATATACATAATACAATACATTACATAGATAGATAAAAAATTATACATAGAAAACGACCAGAACACCCGGAACAATTATCTGCAGATCGTACACACAATTGTTCCGAGGCGGGAATCGAACCCGCGACCTCCTGCGTCGCAGGCGGACCTTCGCCCACCGCGCCACAGAGGTCGTCAAATATCTTTGACAGACCATACTGACATGAGTTTCGTTGCCGATTCAATATTGTATAAGAGTTGGTAAGACTAGTTAAGAATAATATTTTGGTAACCGCTTGAGCGACTGGTTGAGTTGGCAACCAACTTTAGCCAACTCGGGAAAGAATGGGTATACATACAAAAGGATGATACAAAGTCCTAAACTATCAAAAACGGAGTAAGTCTAGATCAAAAATGTCTATAATTATTTATCTAAGCAATGAAGTAAAGCGACAAGCAGATGTGGCATGTTGTAGAATTCGTTTAAAGTTATGCCTATTAAGGCATGTGTCTTAGCTTAATGACTAATATATTATGTTTAGAATCGTTAAATTTAACATACAATTTAAACTGACAGTGGTATCATTGCTGATGTTGCCAGGACGATCTAATTTGACAGTTCTGAAAATGATGCCATCCTTTTCATTTCGATTATTATAAATAGGACGGCATTATTTTCAATCCTGACAAATTAGCCTCGTTTAGTTATGGTGACATCTGAATTGAGACCACTATGTTTAAAACGCGCTTAGTCCACCGAAAATGTTTTTAAATAAGTTATAGAAATGTTATTAACAAAACTTTGTTGTAAAACTAAAATGAGATTAACTTGAATAAGGTTTTTTAAGACTCAGTGGACCAATGACACGTATAAAAAACTAACCATCTCACTGCAAGAACTCAATAAAGGTTAAAAAATAAAAGTAAACATTAAATTAATATAAAATTTATTAAAACGAAACAAATATAATATGTACAACAACAAAATAAATTTTACAAAATATTATTTCGCTAATACAAATGAGAGTAGGCCCCATTTTCAAAAAATAAACAATCGATGAACTCTAGCGCATTATTCCACAAAATGGACGATGAAATAGTGTTGTTTTAAGTAGACAAAATTAATAACAACAATATCGATAAGTCTACGCATGGACTGTAGTCAAGAGAAAGAAATCAGATTTCACTTATTGAAAATTGATTGCCTAAACATTTGGGTTACAAATGGGACTTTTTAACACTAAAATTAACATAAATATATACAGTAAACAGTCATACGATGACACGATAATAAATAGAAATAACAAGTTTAACTTCAAATTAGTGTACTTAGCGTTATATGGAACGTTCTACCTTTTTATACTGAATGGTAGGTTTAATAAGAACAATTGATATCGCCAAACATATATATATACTTACAAGACAATGATTGTTACACTATTGACGTTTCCAATTATTTAAGTAGGTAGCACACAATCATACACACATTCACATTCCCTAACCTAATATCGATGATTAGAACTATCGAATAGAAGTTATCGATAATCCACAAACAATTTATCATCACTACGAGAACTGTTACTAAAGGAAACCAATAAAACCGCAATATGGCAGAATATCATTAGTTACGTAAACAGCCTGACAAATTTGACGTGCATGGTATGAACATGTACATAGAATTCATGCACGTAATGTCTCCATACCTTATGGTATGTACGTCAAGTGTGTTCCATATAGTTGCGACTTTCCTTCATTTCAAATACTGTAACAATCCGCCAATGAATAGGTATAGGAATAATGAAGTCTACATTAATAATGATAAGGAATAATTATTGCTACGTGTCGTCGCTCGATTCGTTTTGAGCAAATTCTGCTGTATGTTTCCACTAAAACGTCATAAAATATCGTTCGATTGGCCGAATTTATCAATTTGAGTAATGATTTGTTGATTTTTTTTAATAATGTTTATATGACTGACCATCATACTTTATTTTTAAGCTATATGTAGTTACTAATAAATGCGTTTTTATTTTAGCTATGTAAATAATTGAACCTACGCGTTATGCTCATATATTTGAAAACATTTGATTATTTCTTGGTTTTCTCTTTATAAATTTATTCAATCACTTGGAGGGAGTTGCAGGCAAAGAAGTTGTTTCCAAAATCTTTAGAATAACCTTTACAATACCAATAGCTAAAAATCTTGTTAGACTTTTTAAGAAATTTAATCAAGAGAAATGTCGTTGACTTCCCTCGCGGTTCCATTTTGTTAGTGCTTTGTTATTGAGAACAAAGAAGTTGTTATTATGATATCTAGCGAGTTAACCGCGTAACACATTTACTCATTATTCACAATTTGAATTACTAGTTCGAAGGTGAATATGTCAGCCATTTTGTTTCAGTGGTTTGATGTCACTAAAATATAACTGAAAATGATGTCATGTTTTTAATTTGACAATGATAGGAATAGCACATTAGCTCTGTATGTTACATTTTCTCGCTAGTAACGCATGTTTGCAGTTTAATTTTAGTTTGATTTCAGTGTTGCTAAAACTACGAAAAACTTAATGAATTCCGTGATTGAATAAATCCTAGTATAACTCGAAAATGGTGAAAAACTTAGTTGAACTTTGGTAGAATTTTAATACAGACCCAGAGCTATGGCTCTATAATCAAGAAGTTAAAACGACGGAAATATTGGATATGAGAAAATTCCCTTAAAAGATTCAAACAACGGATAAAGAGCTTTCTAAAAGCATTTTGAAGTTGATATCATACATGATTAGCACTCCGTAACAAGAGCTCTTCATATTAGTCTTAATAACTTCAAAATTTGACGACTAAACAAAATAAATTTGATTTGAGGGTAGTTAGAAAAAGCCACTCACTCGCGCGACGACAACAAACGGGGGTAACTCAACGCAGGTCGGCGTCTTCGTTGATTTGCTTCTTGATGCGGACAAGCATCGCTGTGTACCACTGGTCGAGGCGAGATATGCTATCGTAGGTTTTCACTGCCTCGGTAAATGCGTCCACGTTTTGTTCTTCGAGATGTTCAATTAGTTCCTGGAATTGTATTTATTTTAATAAATCAACAGCCCAGAACTGAAAAAGCTGAACTTATTCTAAAATATACAGCCAATATACGAGCTACTCGTGCTTGAATTAACACGTCAGTTTAATATTATACGGTTGGGCTGCTCATACACTAAAATATCAAATATCAAAGTGCTTTATTTCATTTAGACTTTATAGGGTCATATGTTATTAACTTGATATGGACCTAAATTGTATTACTTATGCTGGTTGAATTTTTATCGTTGTCCGAAATAAATCAATTTTATTTATTTTATTTTTAATTTAAATATTTTTTGGCGAAGCCGCGGGGACATCGCCCGCGTTGAAATCTATGTGTCAAATGTTTATAAACCTTCCTCTAGAATTATATATCTATTAAAAAAACCGCATCAAATCCGTTGCGTACTTTTAGAGATCTAAGCATACCTAAGGACAGACAGACAGCGGGAAGCGTTGTTGTTTATAATATGTAGTGATTAGAGACTCGGTACATAACATACCCGAACAAGCTTGCACTCCCTAGTATCCCCAAAGGCAGGGTACAGCCCACAGTACTTGTCGAGCGCGTGCTGGGCATTCAGGATGTCCACGCACAGGTGGCAGAGCGCAGCGCGGAACATGTACTCTTTGGCGCTGTATTTGAGGAGGCTGTTGTCTAGCGACGATTTGGCGATCTGAGGACAAGTATTATACAAGATAATTTGGCGTTTAAATAAACTATAACCGAACACAAATAACCGAAAACCACTGGGGTAAACGTGTTCTTGAGTGGAGAGCGATTTGGCAAACGTAGTATAAGACGCCCTTCGGCCAGGTGGGATGACGACCTGCGAATGACTGCGGGCAGATGCTGGATGCATCAAGCTGAAGACAGGGGACAGCTATGGCGGGACAGCTATGGCGGTCATTGGGGTAGGCCTATGTCCGGCAGTGGACTAACATAGGCTGATGATGATGATGAAATAAACTATAAACCGACTTTAAATTCCTAAATAATGAAAATGGGTGCAAAACTTGGTTTAAAAAAAAAATTTATCAAAATCGGTTTGCGTGATATTGAGTTATTCGGGCCGCGTACTGAGCTAACTTCAGCATGCACTTGTTAGCTGATGAGGTGGACTCTTCCTAAAGCAGTTATCCTGCTCGCACTCACCTGCTCATAGATCTGTATAGCCTTGTCGTAGTGCTCTAGCTGGGCCGCGTACTGAGCTAACTTCAGCATGCACTTGTTAGCTGATGAGGTGGACTCTTCGCCTCGGAAATAGTCCGCGGCTTGTTCGTAATGTTGCATCGCGCGGGCTAGGTCTACGCATTCCGTCTCGTATAGTTCTGCTATGTTCTGTGGGGGAGAAAAAGAGATAGATTATTTGTGTGCATTGCACAACTATGGACCCTAGAAAATCATAACGTTATTTCGTATCCTCTACATCTTAATTGAAATTTGCGGTAAGCTGAAGACAGGGCACTATGCCGCTCATTAGGGGAGGCCTATGTCGTATTATAGGTAATATGTATCTATTTTGTAGGTTGATTATGGATATTTTAATTTGTAAATAGAACGATTGATATGTGTAATTTATCCCCGCTATTAATAATCTTACGAGAAAAAATATGTATGCAGTTTTTGTTTTCTCATAAATCGAGATCATGACTCCTTTCACAATTGTTCCGGATTTAACGATCCACTCCCATCTCAACAGCTAACGTGTATTATATCTTTGTTATCTAATAAAGTGAGAATAAAACTTGTGAATGTGAAACTAACTAAGAGCTAAATCTTACTTTACGCGCAAAAAAATTGTCACGGATTTTTTATAACTCAAATATCAAATAAGCCACCGATCGCTATCTTTTTCTATTCACGGCGTCATGCATACTTAGTTTACTTAGTTCGCGAACCACTTGCGGCTCACTAGTGCATTGTTACTAAAAAAATATATTCTTAATAGATACAGAATAGATCAAACACTTGCATCTACTTAGTAGGTACTTTGCGTGTCCTAAAGCGAGGAAAATGGCCGACATAATAATTTATTTAAATTTTATTGCACTAAGGTGCAATGGGTGGGCTAAATGGAGAGGCATTTTCTACCTGCCATATCAAAACAAAAGTAAAAAGTAGACAGTAGTAACTGTCAAGACTTTTTTGGTAACTCGTCAATCTGAATAAGGCGTTAAACAATAAATAAATAATAAATCTAGATACGAAATTGCCCTTAGTGGCCGACTATCAAGTCTATTTTCGCATCTCTGTCTAAACTATACATAATAAAACTATTATAGAGGCACTAAAAAAGCTTATAATAGGTATCTTCAAATTGCCCAATGATTAAGTTTTAGAAATGTCCTTTGTTCAACTTGATATAAAATAAGTGGCAGGCGCTAGTGTCCGTAGGGGTACAACCACCTTAAGTAGAAGTAAAATGTCTTATTAAGTTATATCTAAACTTTTATTTAGGTTTCGTCGATATGTAACTGACACGAAAGGTCAAATGAGTAGAAAAAGAATTATTTTTCTTTGTGTTTAAGGTCACCTTTTAGAGTCTTGGCTGTCTAGACTTTACACGCACTTTTATTATAACAATACAAAATAAACAAATAAATGTTCTAGAAATGCGACACGAGTCATATTCAAATTCGGCTAAAAAAGGTCAAATAGGTTCGATAACCTATTAATACTAATTCGGAGCATTTGTTTCAAAGGTACAACCGATAATCGTAAATATAGGTGTTCGATATACACGACACCGATCAAAATAATTAAAATACAAAATGCTTTAGGTACAATTAACAATACAATCAATTGAGCAATGTCTAATTTGATGGTAAGTGGCGATGTGACTATACGTCTGCGATCACAAATACTATCTAGATGTCGGGTCTGCGCAAAAATAAGTGTCCGTAAATAAGAGCGCACTTGTAATGTGAGCTCTTATTTTGTTTAGTTCGATTGAAACACAATAAAACTTTTGAAACTATCATGGTTATCAACACTAAAGTCATTTAAAACGGGATATTTACCATGATTTGATTTTTGAGTTATCCAATATTTCGGCACAGTTTCACGATTGAAACACAGCCAACGTAAACACGTGTCACAATGCCGCAATGTGTATTCAAAAGTTGCAAAAATAAAAATATTATTTGTTAGTTTATAGCTAAAATATAACTTATTCTACATGTACTTACCTCAAGTGCACTTTTATTTACGGAGACGGCTTTTAGCTTTCATTTTGTATGGACCCGAAATCTAGATAGTATTTGTGGTCGCAGCTATACGTACTTGATGTTGTTTAGCTGCAACGTACCGGTAAATCGACGTACATACAATACATAATAATATACAAACATACAGCGCGAACACAGAACTTCCTCCTTTTTCGGTTAAAAACAGCAGTTTTGTGGTAGTGGGTATACGTACTTGATGTTGTTTAGCAGCAACGGTGAACCGTCCCATATCAGTGTAGATCTCAATGGCTTTCAGTATGCAGTTCACAGCCTCTGTAACCACAAACATATGAGTTCACATCATTTATCATTCACTAGCTGCGCCCTGCGGCTTCGCTCGAAATGGAAAAATATGTGTCAAATAGTTTATAAACCTTAAAACCGCATCAAAATCCGTTAACATACATAGGGACAGACAGACAGCGGGAAGCAACTTTGTTATACACTTTGTAGTGATTTAACAGTTAGCTAAATGATGCTGTGTGCATAGTATAGCACTATTTACTAGCTTGTGCCCGCGGCTTCGCAATTACAAGTAGCCCGAATGTTATGAACCAGTTCAAAACTTCAGCCCGATCCATTCTGTAGTTTTGGCCAAACATCTCCACACAAACTTTCGCCACCATGTGCTACGTCGCTAAGTTTCCAGCCGACCAACAGGATCGCTTCTTTATTGCGTCATTTTTGTCAGCTATGATAGTGACGCGATAATTGACCAATAGGATCGCTTCTATATTGCGTCAGATTTGTCAGCTATGAAAATGACGGTATAATGAAGCGATTGGTCGGCTGGAAATTTAGCAACGTAGCACAGCTCTGTTTGTCCTTAGTCTTAGAGAGACAGGTCAGAATTGAAATATGACGTTGTCTTGTGTCGTTGGCTAAATCCCACATTATATCGCTAAGCCATAGGTCCTTTTTTATGTTAGGTAGGCTTATCAGTTCAGAAAATGAAATTAAACCAAAATCCGTGCGCATCTTAGACATAGGATGACTAATGGTTTATTCATGGATATTAGGAAGCGCGCTTAACCCAGACCTTGAAGATAAAGTTAGATGGGTGAAGATAGCGTTGAATAATGTATGTTTTCAATGTAGATTAAGATAAGGAATCTTATTGTTATCTTAAAGTCGAGCGTGTAAATAACGTCATGGGTACAGAAAGGACAGAAAAAACAGTGGCTTTTTCTCGGCAACTTTCGTAATACATCGTCACTTGTCATCTGATGAGATTGTTGTTTCACAGCAACAGTCTAATCATCATCATCAACCTATAATAGTCCACTGCTGGACATTGGCCTCCCCTAATGAGCGCCATAGCGCCCTGTCTTCAGCTTGCCGCATCCAGCATATGCCTGCAGTTTATCGCAGATCGTCATCTCACCTGGCCGGAGGGCTTCCTACGCTACGTTTTCCGAGTCGCGGTCTCAAGAACACGTTTACCCCAGTGTAATAGTACCTATCTAATTTACTATTTGATTCACGAGGTAATTAATGACTAATGTAATGACTTCCACTCCCTTTAATTAACTTTTGAACTTTAAAGGTGGGACAGTTAAAAGAAGGCATAGTATTATTTAATTCCAGAGAGTTGTCCCTTTGCGATACTTTATTTCTAGCCAGAAGATAGATGCCTGGCTTTGAGCCAAAATAGTAGCTATTGTAATATTTGTTGAGTAAAAATAGGGATTATAGGCCTATGCTCTATAATTTGTAGGGAATAAAATATAATCGACGAACTCTGTCTGTAGGTGGTGTTATGAAAATGAAAATGTTTTTATTGGTTTGCGTCTCTGTAGTATATTACATTTATGATATATAGTGATGTACCAACCGCGTCGCGTTCTGATACCGTCAGTGTTGTGTGTCGTGATCGAGCTGCGTTCGATAATAATGAAACCGGTGGTAGTGGTAACGTTCGTAGCAAAAGACAAAAAATGAGGGTAGATCGGTATGTCTGTCCATAAAAACTTACTCGCAGTCGCAGTGCCTTCAGTTACTCTGTGATCATGGCGCATGAAACTGTACCGAAATATTGGATAACTCAAAAATCAAATCATGGTAAATATCCCATTTTAAATGACTTTAGTGTTGATAACCATGATAGTTTCAAATGTTTTATTCATTTATGATCACATTATTGACCTGTTTTGTGAGGGGCTGGTGCTTGAGGTAGGTTAATAAAACCTGTATTACAATTATAAATATTGTTTCGGGTTTTTATTGGCTATGTTATCGCTAAGCGATAAAAGCCCGAAGTCGCAGGCAGAAACTAGTACCATATAAATAATAATTATTTAGAGATGCAGCTTTGCACCGAGTAAACTATGAAAATGTATGAATATTATCAGATATTGCGGTGACTATCTAATAACTTTAATTTAAAAACCCGTTGAAACGAATGTTAACTCCTGATAACATCACATAACATAAATAAGTAAACCTGTTGAAACTGGGAAAAATAGGTAGATAAACGCGATAAAAACCCGTTGTATTAGTGCTTATAATGAAATAAATAAAACGTCAAGTGTTCTGTAAAATTATATATATATGTGGGAACCTATAACCATCATCTAGCCTAGCCACAAGTTAAGCTTTTTTTATGGGTAGATAAGATAAATGATTGATGTGGTTGTGGTATTATTATATTACTAGCTGCGCCCCTTTTGGATAATATACAATATATCTTTATAAATTGTAGCCTATGTGTTATTCTGATGTATAATTTATATTATTGTAAAGTTTCATTAAAATCCATTCAGTAGTTTTTACGTGAAAGAGTAACAAACATCCATCCATCCATACTTACAAACTTTCGCGTTTATAATATTTATAGGATTCTATCTATAGAAATTTTATACAGGGTCGAGATAGAAATGGATGGTCAAATACAAAAAAGAGGACCAAGTCAGATTTCTTATATTATTTAAATAACTTAATAACTGAAACTGATGGATCCATAAGCATGGATGCATAAGCTCTGGCAGAGTAATCAAAGTTTGTATGATAAAGAACTTTATGTACTATTATTATTATTGATTTTTGCTCTATTTCCAAAATATGTAACTTTTGTACGCCTAATGGTGCTCTTAATTTTAAGTCTGAACATCCCTGTAATACCTGTGTATCACAAATAAATAAATGAACTATGAACCACTTACCATTAGGATCACACTTTTTATAGCAGTTGGATGCATCTACGAAGTTTGTAGCAGCATCATGTTTGACTCCGGCTTTTTGGTGAAGATTCGCAGCTAGAATGAAGGCCTGACCGGCCTGCGCCCATTTCTTGGCCATTTTGAACAGGTTTGCTGCACGTAGGTAGCAGTCCACTGCTTCTTCTACTTTTGATGAGCCTCTGTACAAGGAAATTAGATTTTTTCAAGTAATTAATTTGTTAAAGACAGATGATGATAATATCCTGCAGGGCAGCTTGTGGTAAGCTGTTGATGTGTAACAATACCATAGGTACCGAGTGGTCCCAGGGAAATACTGGTTCTTGTCTCTCTGATGGTGAAAAAGATGCATCGAAAGATGTTGACTCAGGGGTGGAATTCCTAAATGACGTAATAACGACGAAACCCGCTCAGGAACACTCATTGCGATGGTAAAATAGGGGTTGCATGTCATGACACCTCTAATATTTTCATTCTTTTATGACTTTTCATAATGAGCAGCATTTATTTAGGAGGTACAGCACAAAAATGGCAAGTTAGGTCGATACTGGGGTGACTGCAACTGATTAAGAGTTATTATTTCATTCATTTGGTAATGTTTCTGTTTGTTCTGTTATTATGGATGGGCAGAGTTTTACTCATATCACGGAATTGAAAAGTGACTCTTTCAAGAAATTGGCAAACAGTTGAGTACTTTTAAGCAAAGAAAACACCCTTTTTGATCAGAAGATGGGTAGGTAAGGAGATAGGCCTAGTGTTATGCCTCGTTTTTAATTACTATTATTGAGATAATTGATAAAAGGATATGACTATGAATGATTCATAAGCCTGATTACTCATCATGGCAGTAAAGCTGATTGATGGTTTCAGCCAATTTCGCAGAAATGTAGAACAATGTAAAAAGCTCGGAAACTTCAATGGTAGATCAACGTCAGACTATTTTACTACGAAGATTCTCCAAAAATGTGAATTATGGAAGTTTCCGAGGCTGATGCTGGGATAAGATGATTGGTCTAATGGTCAAAATTATCGCTAAACTAATGAAACATCATTGTGCTCACCCGAATAGCGATCCGAGGAAGGTTTTCGACGAACTTAGTTTCTTCTCGGCCTCAGCCATCAGCTGCATCGCTTTCTGCTCATTATCAGCCATGGTTATGGCCAAAATTACACTATATCACAAGGGAAAACTTAGAAAGTCTAAGAAAATTCACAATTTATTGACAAAATGTCGCCAGCAAACGCTTTTGCGAAAATCTCGCTGTCATCGATTGGTTTAGGGTTACCATACAAACATTAATATTTTTATGGTAGAATTTTTCTACCATTGACAGCCTACTCTAGGATCTTCGCTACCCACGAATGGTTTGAAAAAGGCATAAAAGAAATATCATCCTTCTTTGGAAAAAGGTAGGTAGATTAAGTAGAGGAGAAAAAGTGTAGTGCTATATTACGGTGTGTTGAGCACGCGCTGCCCAGGAGGACAATTCTAGCAACTAGCAATATACATATCTACTCGATATTGTATATAGCAAAAGCTCGGCTCGATAAAATATCAGCTCTTGATAGTCCGGATATGTATCGAGTCAGTCGACAGGTTCGCAACACTATATTTAAAAAATAACTGTCTATGTAATTTAATTATAAATTAATTATCTTCATTCACTCACCTGTCAAAAATTAGGAAACTTCATAGGTTGGACATATCAAAAGAAAATAAAAGTGTGGACGGTCCTTACTATTCCAGTAGGTACCCATAATCTAGCCAATTTCGTTGTGAAATGTTTGCCTTTTGAACTTGCCGTGTATTTTTATACGGAACTTAAATGTTTTATCAATTTTGGATCTTTACTTCAATAAATAATGCTTAACTAACGCCAATCATGTGAATTGTATTTTCGCTGTACTTTATTTACAAATATTTCACATCGAATTTGGATGGCAGTAAATATAGTAGGTAGGTACCTACTATATTTATTACAATATAGTAGGTAGGTACCTACTATATTTATTTAGTTCTATTCTAGTAGCTATGTAGGTACCTTATTGGTTGGTTTAGGTATCTACCTACTTATTTTAAGGGCGATTTTTCAAATAAAACAGGGATAGAATTAACACTGTAACTTTATAATATTGATAGACATTTGTCCCACTATTTGCGACTCAACAAGGTACACTTTCGAAGCTTTCTGTGGCGCTCTTTCTATAGTGTAACTTATTCCATAATTTATTAGATTACTCACTGATAAATACTACTTCACGACTAATAAAAATATATTATTAATTATGAGATTGTAATTCTTCCAACATTATTAGGAGCAGTGGACAGTAAGAATAATGATATTTCCCATATTCTCTTCGCATTGGGAACTTTCTGAGTGTCGAAGTTTCTCGAAAGAATTACAATCTCATAAACTTCTTGCCAAATATTTTAACAGCTATACATTAGGCGCTACCGATTTAATACTGTGAAAATTAAGAGATTCGCCCAAACATTATCTTATGAAATAGATTATCTTTTTCTCCTAAGATACAATACAAACAGATTGTCATACAAGTTTGCGATACGATAGTATTGTCACTGGAACAAGAGGTAAATACACACAGACATCGATTAGTAACTACCTATGAGTTTATTAAGTACTCTATGTATCTTACGATAAAGGTGATATTTGAACATGTCATTTTAGAAGCTTAGTCTGGACCCAAGGGTGAAGCGCTACTAGGAAAGCAACCAAAATAAAAAGCAGAAAATAATAGTATTTGATTTATTTTTCATAAATAAACTAAATTGGATATCTAAAGATGTGATAGAACTAGAAAATAACATACTAGAGGATTATTTACATAAAACATAACTCATAAGAATAAAATGTACAACTTAAAATTTCAAGGATAGTAGTAGGGGTAGTATGAAAAATAAATTGATAACGTGATTTAACTACTATTTTCACTTATTCAAATCAAAGGCGAACTCTGCTTCTTCAATTTGGATCAGTCGAATTCATGCATAATATCTTACGACAAACCACTGGATCTAACTGGCAATACTAATAAAAATCACTAAAGTATTGCCATAAAAAAAGTTTATAAATAATTATATTGCACATAAAAAGCAAAATGGCAGAAAAAACCAATAAACAGATCTTATACATTGCAAATGATATCGAATATCATTAATTTTAATAAGAATGCGTGACACACATGTCTCTAGGCAAACATAAGGACATTATTTAAGCCAACTTTATACAAATTATTCATAAGAGACCTAATAAAAGATGTCCTAGGTAAACGTTATTAACACAGAGTCATACACACACAAAGATGGTAAGTTAGCACTATGTACTAGGTATGTGAACAATGTTTATCATTATTTACACATCATTTTTGAATATTATTACATGCACTTTGCACTCAAAAAGCTTATTTTCAAACATCAAACGTTTCTTAGAACAAGTGTTATAACTTCTATGTGATTATTTTATCTAAACTAGAAGAAATCTAGTGAAAATCTGTTAATGTTGGCAGAACAGTCACAATTTGCTACCGATATAATATAATGTTAATTAATTTAATAATATTCAATACTTTGTCCAAACGGTTGTAAATAAAATATAAATAAGCGATTACGTAAATACTCTCAATAGCTGCAGTCTTTACAAACCAAATATCACGTGAAATCTTGAATAAGCGTTTTGTAACTAAGTTAAAAGAAAATACATATTTCGGATTTGCATCCATAGTTATGTAGTCACCTTATTGGCAATCGGTGCTTACAAGACAGTGTGAGTTGTAGCATTTAGAAAAGATTTTCACATAGTAAAGACTACTACACTAATACAAACACTGGTTTATTAATGATTTCATTACAAATTTCGCTAAATACACCCGTAACATTTAATTTTTATAACAATCTAATGCGAACCATCTTTACAGAGACGAACAATAATTTTATGTGAGTATGAGATATGAAACTAGCTTGTTATAATATTTCAAGCTATATATGCGTAAATCTACAGTTTTATATAATTATAGTTACTATTACATCAATGCTATATTTAGTATTAAAGATAGACTAAGGAAATGGGTCAATCAAAATTATAGTAGTAAAAGAAGTATTCATTGAATTCATTGAAATTAAGTCGCTAAAATATACACAACTAAATGAATGAAAAAATATTATTTGAGACCGCTTTGTACAAATATGGAATGTGATGTCTATTGATTTGAAATAAATATATCTTTTTTACAAAATCCGCACCTTATTCATAAGAATTTCCATTTAATTTCATAGACGATATTTTAATAATCATTTCATAATTTTGCGGAATGGATTCACACAAATTTTTCAAACAAATTTCTTGCCACAATTTAGTGGTAACTTTAAAACCAAAATATCCAACTACTTTTTTACTATCTAACTAAATATATTTGACTAAATAAAAATAAAAATCATAAGTATAATTGGCTGTTCAAATTCACTTTGGTGAATTTTGTATCAGGATTAAATTACATTTTAATTTATATTTCCTCCAAAAATGACGATTAATCTTCAATGGTTCAATTACGCGCAACGTTTCTAAAAACCACTATAGTACGATTCAGCTTTTTTTAAAGAAAAATCGTATACTTTTCTCATCTACACCAGAAAAATATATCATCGAAACACTTCAACTATAAAATAATAGTAAGTTACAAGTACTTTGACTATGGAGTACCTACTCATGAGCATAAACAGAATCCATCCCAACATATAAGTTTATCATAGCTACGCCTAAAAACGTATTCCAGTACATTTTCCACGAAGCTAATCTTCTGTAACCGATATAACAAAACGTCTAGGCTACTTGTAACAAATTTCCAATCAAGCGTTATAAACTGTAAAATTTACAGTACTTTGATAAGCTATTTTATAACCGACGGGGTAAGTTTAACTGAACTGATTGGTGGGCTGTGGTGGTACTGCCGGCCGCATGGGCGCTTGCATGCCCATTGGCATCATGGGGGCTCCGGGCATGCCCATCACCATTGGCTGTTGCTGCAAGGAGAAATACTGTGAGTCAGATACACCTTTACAACGGGTACAACGATTTTGTGGGGAAATAATTGAAGAAATGTCATCGAATGTGTTACATACATAAACCTATATTAATTTAAATTTATTGTGATAGTTATTGTCCAGCATTGTTTTTATAACCAGCATTGTTTTACCAGGATAAAAGTAGGCTATATGACATTCCTAATCTAGAGTCTAAAACAAATATTTTAATATCAGCTCGATTCGTTCAGTAGTTTTAGCGTTGCCTTCGGCCAAACATCTTTATCAACTTTAACCTGAATAAATTTAGTATTACTAGACTAAGCTGGACACTTGTAACGCAATGTATGACAGCGTATTAGCACAGCGTCGGTTTTAGAAGATCCGTTTTTCCGTAACGGCGATTGTAGCTGTAGAAGCGAGTTCACACACCCAACAGTCCCCGGGTCTAGTAAACGATTGTTTCCAGCGAAGGTTCCGTATAAAACGGTCTTGTAAAAACGGATCCGCTGTGTGGATGCGCCCTAACATATTTATCTTCTTCTGTCTGGAGCTCACCTTAGTGGCTGAAAACTGCTGTAACTTGGTCGGTGTTAAATTACATATTATATGAAAGCAAAGCATTAGCTGCATAGTTTATCCTAATATAATTTTGTTATATAGGTCTTGTTTTACTTCCACCTTATTATTTATTTATTGCACAATGGTAAGTAGTGAAATTTTGTTCCACGTGTACCTACTGATACTGAATAATACTTAGATTTTTCTAACCGATGAACAATTGTTGAGAGAAAAAAGTTAGAAATACAAAGAGCTAGAACGTTTTACTCATGCTGCATACATTCAGTCACATGCATTTCAGCTCATTCATTGTCTCACCTTCAAATATTAAATAATTAACAATCAACAGAATAACAACAATGGAAGGGAAGATTCGGATTTTAATGCCTTTTTAAATCAAGAAGTATTTACATAAATAACATGATTATTTACAAATGAATACTCTTCTTGCAACTTCAAATAGAATACAAAAGCCTTGCTCATTAATTTAGAATTAAATTTCCATTCGAAGTATCAGGGAAAATGGAAACCGATATTCCACCACAAGTTATTTGAAATAATATCTACATACAATATACAAATGGGAAACTTAAATATGGAAATAAATAAAAAAATAAAACAAGTTATTTGAAATAATACCTACAAACTATATATACAAATGGGAATCTTAAATATGGAAATAAAATGGGAAAAATAAAACTACGCAAAATAAAAAGAACTAGCGGAACTTACCACAACAAAATGCGGGGGGTGGTATGTGTGAGGCATATGGGGCATGGGTAGATTTATGCCGGGACCCTGAAACGCAAAATAAAAAGCATGCTACGAGGAAAATGCAAACAAAAAAACAGGAGGGGATGTTTCAGCTTAACCACTGAAGGTTAATAAATAAAGTACAGGAACTGTGAAAGAAAATGAGACATAACAACGTATATATAATGCTGAACGTGTCACACAACATCATTTAGCAGAGCTTATATTATGGGAACCAGATAACGGCAATAAATTTCATATAACATACATTTTATTGATGACAAGGCGAAAGATTAGAACATCACTGATTTAACAACATTAGTATTAATAGCACATCCACAATTCCTGTAGGTTACATATTACAAGGAGGAAATAGGAAATTAAAATCTAATAACTAAGTAAGCAAAATAAGTGGTCTAGCATAGAAATAAAATTGCAACGTGTAAAAGCTAAAAGAAGGATTTAAACTGAAGAAAAGGAGTTACCATATTGAGAGTGAAGTACATTTTTGAAGAGATTTAGATAGAGAAAAGTATGCTGGTGCTAGAGCTCTCTTGTTACGAATGAAATTTGTCTTTGTTAATCAATAAATTAATTATTTACGTGCTACCGTCGAACGACTGATTTATTAATTTGTTGTTTGATTGATCATCAATCGGCCAGCTAAGCGTGGTAATTATGGCAAAACCCCCCTGGTTGAGGAAAGGAAGATCAGCAGTGGACGGATATGTGCTGTTGAGGAAATTTTAATTATAGGATTACGAGTAAGTCTAAATTTTTGCATCCTCTGGGTTCATATTATTATAATCGTTTACGTTAAGTTTGTTACCTCAGAACTTTTGACTGGGTGAACCGATTTTGGTAATTATTTTTTATTTGAAAGATGGTGCTTCTCGTGTGGTCCCATTTCAATTTGGTCCAGTTCTGACAACGGCATCCACGAAAAAACCATATAAGTCTCAAATTTGCATTAAGTATGTGCGCGACAAATGGACGAATAGTCCAAATTATTTTCTACCAACGAATGAATCGCAGTAACGCTGACCGCAATCCGTGCGCCACGCTTTCCAGACTTAACAACTTGAAAAGTCATCATCCTTATGACGAAGAGTCCTGACAATGAGACTACCAACTTAATTAGCATACTTAAGATAATCCAAGTGAATGTATGTATATTCTTTTGAGAAAAATAACTTTCTAAAACCATAAATTTACTTGCAATAATTCGGGACAGACAATTTTCATCCGTAACAAGTGGAAACAAGGTCTATTTTTATCTGTACGTACCATAGGCCGGTAGCCCGCTCCAGTGGTCGCTTGCATGGGCTGGGGGGTCCACGTGGCGCCAGGCTTCTGTGCGTTCTTCGGCGAGCTCCAATTCATCGGTCTGACAACGGTGCGCGTCAGTCGGGGGTACGTGAATGAAAGCTTGCGAGTGTTGGGGTAATACGGATGTATATCTTATTTAGACAGGATTCTGCTGTTGCATTACTGGATTACCTTCAGCCATATTCATGACTTCTTATATATACAGATCAGTATTCTCGTATTTGGTGTATATGTATGTCCGTTCGTCACCGACCTCGCAGACGTTGTGAACCGTTATACATTATATAATGCAGACAGTCCAATGTCTCACAAAATACGTGTTACCAATGCCATGGCTATATGGCCATATCTTTCCCAACAAGAAACCCGCAAGAAAATAATATGTATCGTGGAGCCTTTATTTTACGAATCTGACTGGTATATTTTATTTTAACCGATAACGGGGGCAACCACCGTTTAAGCTCTTTAATAAATGCAACAGCAAAATCTTACCACGTAATAAACCACATAGGTACTAATCTAAACCCCGTATTAGAGTAAGTGTGCTAGGAGCATGTACATTATTTCACCAGCCCCGTGTCAGTGTAGAGGATTATAGGACTATATGTTTATGTACATAACTAGGTAAGGCGAGTGAGATGCTTGCTTTCATTCACGTGTGTATTTGACTGCTCAATTTTCAAAGAACTTGAGAATTAAATAGTCAAAAAGGTCAAATTAGCATTTAATAAAATACGCTTCGTTTCTTTTACATCAAACAATTTAATTAAATTTACATATATATTAAAGTCACCTTATATAAAGCCGACCACTTGAAATTACTCTAGTTTTAATAATTGAGAATCAATTTTCTTTGATGTATAATAAACAAAATTGCATTTTGTTTATAAAATTTCAAAAATACTAATCTACAAAAGTCACTCCACAACTGCATTAAGTTCCACACAGTACATTCTGCATGAAACTTGTCAAACATACTACCTACCACACGATTAAAAATGTTTGTAAATAACTTATAGCTTGCCTTATTCAATCTAAATCATTTCATTCAAGCTAATCATTATAGTAAACTGTTGGATTACTCTGATGACAAATTAATACAATACATGAAGCCAGTGTTGCCATTGTCATGGCTATTTCTGATCTTGAATGTTGCCATTATCCGACAAACCAATTCTACCATTATGACTGAATATAGAATCTAGTTCGCATTTATGACATCAAAATAATTCAACAGTAGAATTCTAGCAAAGTAATAAACCAGTAAAACTCACTTCTGAGCAGCAGCTGTTTTGTTGATGCTCAAGTTATTCGCCAACTGAGCGAGTGATGAGTCTAGGTCGCCAGTTAAGACCTTGCCTGGCTGCTGGGCCGGTTGACCTGGGGATTTGATAGCTATTTGTAGAAGGCTAAGGTTGAATATTATGATGGAACATGATGATAAGTATATTGATCAGTGAATATAGTGCAGCTAATTTGAGGCATTTGATTGCAAGAGATGTTGTGAGATGATGGGATCTCTTAGCAAGTCAAAAAATAAAAGTAATTATGACTATTAGCAGTATTAGTCAAATATGATGATTAGAGGAATAAAAAAAATCGGAAAAACAACGAACGGTAGCTCAAACGACGACACAGAACAACGATGATTAAAATCATGCTATAAAATAAACAGCGTTTGTACAAAATTAGGCAAAACTGTGCAATGTGAGGGGTCAACGGAAAACCTAAAGCACACTGGCAGCTATTCTATATTCAAACCGGCCATCGGCATCATTGGTTGGCGAGCTGGCGAGGCAAACATTTGCATGTTCATTGGCTGAGACATCTGCATGGACATGACGTCACTGAATGGCTGCGACGCCATTGGCTGCGGCTGCTGCGTGATTGGCTGAGACTTGGCCGGCGAGCCTCCGAGCGACATTCGCATGACGTCTTCAAGGTCATCGAACGCTGACTTGGGAGGGTTGGGGGGAGGGGGACGGGCCGGGGACGCGGATATAGGCTGGGTGGGGTTCCCCATACCCATGAATGGGTTCGGCGTGGCAGCTTGCACAATAAATATACAGTTAAAATGGACACCTTTTTTGTTTTTTTTCTTCAATAATTCACATTATCTACCATCACCAAATTATTAACCTAATTATTAATCACTAATCTGCGACCATTCAAACCTATAACAATTTGTTGATTTATTTGAATGATATCAGTACAGTGTGTAGGAAAATAAGTAAATTAAGTATAAGAAAATTATAGAGTGAGGCTGCCATTTAGTTCTTATTTACTTTTTCTAATCATAACTCTTTGAACACACAATCAGTGCTACCATTTTTTTCCATCGAGTAATATTAATCAATGTTGCCAACATACAAAAAATCTACTATTTTGGTATTTTTTTGTTCAATTTTGTTCAAATGGCAGCCCCATCGTGCAAAGCGGCTCACCTGCCGAGCTGTCTGTGCTATCGAATACGTTAGAGAAGTTAGCCTCAGGCACGAAAGTGTTGTTTTGCTGCGGGAACGCCGAGAAGCCATTGGTCGGCTGCTGCTGGGTCCACATCTGATTGGTTGGCGCTGGAGCGGGCGCCGCGGCTAATACAAATGCAGTACCATTTTATTTTTCATTCGATTATTAATGTTTTGTATCGCGATTTGGCATAGCAAAGCATGTTTTGTTTATTGTATCATGACGTCGGTCTTATCTTTTGGTCATAGTGTGTTTGTTTGCCATGATTTAATAAATATTATATTATTGTTACATGTAACAATATTATATATAAAAGAGTTTCATTGTTGTTACATGTTTTGACAGATATAATGTTGACACAATTAATTTCGAAACTTGAACTCTTGAACCCAAAAATTAACCCTAAAAATAAATATTTTTTTATCAATTGATTGGTTTATTTTGTCATTTGCCAAGCTTATGACAATAAATGATTTTTTCCTTTTATTTCTAACAGTTGGTTGTACTCGTATATGAAATTGTACTGCATTGGTATTTGTAAAATGTAAATTCTGTGCTAGTAAATACAGTGTATTTTAGAAGAACCGACCCCTTAATTCTACGGATATGTACAGTTTTAGTGAAGGAGTGCTGGGTCTAATATAATGTCAGTGTAGTAAGGTGTAAGTTTCACAGTTCTGTTCGTAGCATGAGTCTGTAATAATAATTATATTATAAATATTAAAAGACAAGTTTGCTGCAAATGTTGTAGTAGATTATTTGATGCTATTGAGTTAATTTATACAACTTACGAGTTTACTCCACTTTAGAATCCAAGATATTTAACGTCAACATTATGAAACAATAAAGTTGTCAAGGCGTAAGATTTTTTCTTTGCCAAGCTCTTTACGATTGTGCTTACATTTGAGTCAAGTTATAATGTACATAGTTTTGTCTTCTACTTCTAATAAATATAATTTTGACATCTCTAACAAGGAAATAAGTGCTAAATTGAACAGATGGCAAAACGAACCATTAATGATTCATCACAATCATCATCATCATCAGCCTATCACAGTCCACAAACTTGGGCTATAGCGCCGTGATATCTATTCAGCATATGACCGCCTTTTTCACATCGTCATCCCTATTGCGACAGGGCATCCTACCTTTGTCCGATAATTGACTATTGCTGATTAAGATATACATATACAGCTTAGCTAGTCCACAACTGGACATAGGGATCCCCCTGATAACGTGGTAATATCATAATCCACACGCTATGCAGGTTAGTGACCGCAATTCGGTGGTGGATCTGTGCCCTGCTTTCGGTTTAACGATAGTATCGAGACGTGATCGTGCAGCTCAATCTTATGGGATTTGATACATCGCCTCTATCGTGCGGACATGGAACTACGCCGTCGTAGGTCGTTAGTAAAGGCGACTTACCTCCAAACATATCAGCGAACGGATTGCCAAGCGAGAGTAGATCATCAGATGCTTTAGTAGCCGTGCCGTTGTTCTCTGGAGTTGGCCCGAATAGGTCCACTATGGATTGTTGGTTGTTGGTCGGCGCAGCCTGCGATAGGAAGGGATTGTTCGCCGCGTTTGTTGGAGATTGGACCTTGTTCTGTAAATGATAAGGTGGAATTAAGCTTGAGTACTTTTAACTTGATATACTTTCAATCTGTTTAAGGTGAAATATTTTCTATTGAATGTTTGCTAGCGCAGCCAATAAGAATAATTTCATTCGAGCTTTTATTGAAGATTGGACCTTATTCTATGACTATGCGAGATATAATTTTAATTTTGTAGCGACGAAACCTTTGAAATTTGTCTGCACAAATTGGATTTAATGAAACTCGTTCGATAAAAAGCAACCAAAATGAACAATAAACGTGTATTTTTATTATTTATAATGAAGGATGATTAAAAATCGAAAACACAATTACACAAAGCATAGATAGGTGCAAATAATGATTAATAATATTTAAATATAAATACAAAACACACAATGAAAATCGCCCATCAATCCCAACTCCGCAAAACCTAAGCGATGAGACAAAACAAGACCAGCCCCAGAGTCTTGAAACAAGACTGATCCTTACAATAATTTCTGCGATGTCTTCCTCGCCAGTCCATTTCTCGCCTTGCAATAAATGCACCTGTGTCAATGTTATTATCAAATGCATGCAAAGAAAAAACACGTTTTAAGAAGCCAATTGGTGGGCAAGGCCACATCGTCTTTTTTTTAAATTTATTTATACTATAATTAATTATACTATGGATTATAAAGTACCGCTTGCTTGGCACTAATAATAATTAACATACTTATTATTCCAGCTGAATATGGGCCTATGGGGGAGTATGGGGGGTCCCCTCCCTAACTAACCTTATACTGATTCATAGCAGCTTCCTCCTCAGCCAAGACTTGCTGCTTCAAAGAATCATCAATAAGCAGCGATCCGTTGCTGGCCTTGTCGAGTCGAGACGAGGCGGCGACGTTGCCGAATGATGATGATGTGGATGATAGCGCTCCCATCACGCTCGCTACGTTCTTTTGGGCACTGGAAGAGAGAAGACAGGATTAGAACTTGTATAGGAACGTAGGTACATAGTACCTATATATTTGATTGTTTAAAAAAAAACTAAAGAACGACTTCGAATCCCTTGGATTAAAACCTGTTTTATAAGTAAAGCGGGATAAATCTCTGGAATATCGTGTTTTTGCAAATAAATTAGATATCTTTATCCTTCATTTTAAAAAATATAGATCCAAAAGAATAATTCAAGTAGTTCCGGTCTACGAATGAATGAAAAATCGATTGACTTGTGCACAGTAATTAAGTATCAAGTTGTATTAACACATTATTATATTTATTTGTGTATACGTATTTTCAACATGTTTTTTTTTCTATTGCTCTGTTCATTTAGCTTTATATGTGTTACATAATAGAGGAAATTATTTTGGTTTTGTATATCTTAAGTTTCGTAGTATTAAGTTTTATGTACTGTTTATTTCCCAAATAAAATAAAAATACATAGTTTACGAAAATGAAAAAGTTTTTCTTTCATATACATACATAGATCAAAGGCACGTCAGTTTATTTTGTCCTCTAATAATAATGGTAGTGTGATCGACAAATAGTATTGTTAAAGGTCATTCAAAAAAAAAAATACGTACAGCCGAACATAGAATTTCCTTCTTTCCACGTCGGTGAGTAACCAGACGTCCTTTTAAGGGTCCGCGACCCTTGCTTGCAAAAATCGCTCCGAATATCGCTGTCCCTGTTTAACCCTTGCGCCACGCCACATGCGTGCGCGATAGCAATATTAGCCGTTCAAAATTTGGTTTGTTCCGTAATACCAAAAATTATGACTGAAAACATTTTGTATGAAGAATTCGTCCCTCCGGAGGCCCCTTAATGCGTAGAGTTGTTACTCTACGCATTAAACGGCCGTCTGGTTACTGGTTACGGTTTAGAATATTTGACAGTTTACGGAACGTTTTATCCATAGTTTTTGTCCCTTTTAGGGGACTTTGAGAGACTTACCTAGCTGTCTGGGTAGGGGTGTTAGCGGCGGATCCTTTCTTCCCCTCCAGAGTAGCGAGGTGTCCCTCTAACGCGTCGAGCAAGGAGCTGGGGGCTTTGGTTAGGTCTGGAATGTCTCCCTTGTCTATGCCTACGCTTTCTGCCACCTGGAACACGGTTTGTTTATGTCAGTTCTAGTATCCGAACATTCATGCTAAGTTAGTCGCCTTCTTGGCACATATACATATAAATATTGCTGGACAATCCACACATCATCATCTAGCCCCAAGGAAAGCAGAGCTTGTGTTATAGGTGACTGATATACTGAATACAATACATAGATATATTTTTTTTATACGTAGAAAACGACACGAACACCCGAAAGCAGATCATACGAACTTTTGTCACGAGTCTGGAATCGAACCCGCAACCTCCTGTATCACAGGTGGACCTTCGCCCACCACGCCACAGAGGTCGTCGATATATTTCTTTAATACATTCTCTGCCCGATGCCATAATCGCGTGTGCGACAAAGCCCTTTATAATATTAGGAATAAAAAATTAAATAAAACTGCCCAGTCTGCCGGCGGCGGCGGTGCGACGAGGTGTCGCTGACCGATATGTGCAAGTGCATTTCGAAATTCCTAACAACCATGGTTACTATGACTACAACTACTATTTGTATAACTTCTATTAGTCTCCACATGGTAACGTGTCACATGGTAAATCCATACCTTCAAGAACTCTCCGACCCTATCCATTCGTATGAGGAACTTCTTATAGAGGTCGAGAGCGTCGCGGGCGTTCTTCTTGTTCATGTCGAAGTATTTCTCCAGCAGGTTTATGATCCCGTCGTTGTAGCATGCGAATAATCTGAAACGAATACACAATTAGGTTTATGTCTCATATATCAAAGTGCTTTATTTCCTTTACACCTTACATGTCTCTTGGACACGTCACAAAATTCAAATTACATGAGTAAAACTAGGTAATCACGTTGATTTTTAGTTCACTTCGGATTTTTTTGACTGCATACGCTGCAGAACTAAGTATCTTCGATAGCTTATCTATATGTGGTTTTATGGATCAGTTGGGCTACCTGTAGATTGTTTTCAACAGTGCAGTTAATACGGTTTTGTTATCATAGTACGTAAGCCCTTACACTCGGATTAATTAATTTCTTGGTGTGTAGTTAGCATCTTAAGTATCTTGAAGTAAAAGTAAAGTTTTATTTCACCATAGGCTCCATTTTGTAAGTAAAATAATATATTCATCATGCGTAGGGAGCCTCAGGCTGGGTTAGATCCACCTAGGGATTCTTTGCGGGGAAAGAAAGGATATGTCACCTGATGAGATCCCTGAAGAGCAGCATGAAGCACACGTTGATGACGCCGTTGGTGAGGTCATTTGCCGTGCAGTCGAACTCCAGCAGAGAGTCCAGCTGCGCTTGCAGCACCGGCAGCGTCTTGAGCAGCTTCTCCGCGTTCATCATGCGTAGGGAGCCTTCTTCTTTGCTGTGAAAGGAAGAGAAAGAAAGATTTGTTATTGACACACACACACTGGTTGGTATTTGAAACTGTATGTAGTTGTTGGAAATTTTGTTTGATCAATATTTTTCTTATAGGTATCTAGGCGAGACAAATTTTTACTATAGATAGACCTTCGCTTGACCACAAGTTTAACTCATGAAAGAGAGGATGTGGTCGACGCTATATCTCGAAGGTCTAGATGACACCTAATTACTCTTTGTCTTGAAGAGACCCATGTTGTAACTGGCCGGAATAACAGTAGCAGGCAGCGAGTTCCATTGGAGGAAAACCGCTTAGTGCGTTGAGGAGCGAATCACAACAGCCCCCTCGATGAATGGACATGATGACCACGACCGCTCTGTCTATTCTCTCTAATTCATTCTATCGAATGCTTGTTCACAGGCTTAGGTCGTTTACGTTAGGTATTGTATTTATTCTGATGTCTGCTCCCAAGGCAGCCAGAATAGGAGAAAGGTAACTTACCCCCGCTTGACCTTGCAGAAGTCGAATGCCACAGTCCTGTATGACAGCGCCTTCTCATTGAGGTACTTCGCATAGCGGCGGATGAACGGTGACATATCATACCCTGGACATACAAACACAGGTGAGAAGAAGCCTAGGGTAACGCTTCCGAAATGGTAATGGTGCAACTTTCATGTCATGTCGGGCTTTTCGTCAGTTATACTTTTTTTACTTTCATTAGACCAAGTAACGGGAATTTTCTCTATGGTAGAATAGACAATAATGACATCGCATCGTCATACATTGCGTTCATTATTGAAGTTAAAGGAATGAATTTCAAATAATTTACGCTTTTATTTGGTCGTTGAGGAACTTATAATGCAGAAGATTCTGCATTTTAAGCAGAACTGCAGATTGCAATGCCCATGTTCATGTTAACACTTGTAGGCAAATTTACGGCTCGTTCAATAGACAAATTCCAAAGAGATCTAGTGTTAACATTTAAGCTCAATTTATTAGCTACCATCTGTTCTCAAAGTTGCGCTACCATTACCATTTAGGAATGACTCATAAAGTCAACTAAGACATACTAAAGCAGTCGACGCCTCAACAAAACAAACCCTATAACTATTCAAAGTGAATGGCAAATTTGTGTGATGAATAGTTTCGGTGCAAAGCGACAATACACAACAATAAAGACAAAATACGTGCAACATTCGTGTTATGAGTATTGTTTTGTACATTGATTGTTTTATTATAAAGCTTCAAAGATACTGGCAATAATATCTTACTGATAGAAGCTATTAATTCTCTTGTTATCTCTGTCTTAGAGAGCTGGGCCACGGCGACTTTTAGTAGCGATGCTGTCGCGCGTTATTAAAACGCGCGACGGCATGTATGCGTTACGAGGCTCTGTATAGTATAGATTCGCGACTGTGTCAGTGCGAACGCATGTCAATATCGCTACAAAAAGACGTCGTGGACGTGTACTCTTTAGATTTAAACTATGGCCCATAATATGAAAGCTTGCTCAGTTATCAATCTATGCTTGAGTAAAGCTTGTGCTATACAAAATCGTTACTAAAGCACAGATTTAGGACTTAGTAAGCTTTTTCATAATAAGGGCCAATGACTTGTTTACTTTTAGTAACTAAGTAATATTATGGATTTTTAGGTAATAAGCATTTAAAAGCTTAGAACAGTTTTAATTTAAAATCAATAGCATGTGATCTTTAAGTTATCTTTTAGTTAGAAATACGGTCTATAGTGAATGCAATGTTTCCTTATGAAGCAAAACAAGCAATGTACAAGAACCAAACACTGCGTGTAGGTTGTGCAGTTGGCATTCGATAGTGCATTGTGTCGAGGTGAAAATACCAACTTAGCAATGTAGTCGCTTATACGCGACAATAACAAGGTTGAATAGCTTATAGGTCAAATACTTCAACTATAAATTGAATCAAATGTTTATTTCAAACATTATGAGTAAATAACTACGGAATTATATTTAAATATTATCATTTACAGAATAACTACAGACTTTAATGATTATAAGTTTATTAGCTGTAGAATAACTACACAAACGATCAACATTAAGCTATTTTGTTGTGAGTGGAAGAGGAGAACGGCAATATCTCGTTAAATTTAAAAAGTCACATAAGAAAAGTATTTTTGACAACTACAACAAACTAACAGTTTTAAACCTATTATGATTTTAAATCTAACCCAGTTCCTCTGTTTCCTGTTTCCTTGTAATGCCGTATCCAAGAAAAGATATCGCAAACTCATACATGCCTATAAAAAAAAAGAAATAAGCAAATACACGTGCGACAACAAATTGCAACCAAAAACTCCAAGCGTGCACGCATGTGCAGTCGGACAGACACTACAAAAGCCGCCATTTTGTTTTTCATTTGACTCACCAATCCGAGCACCGGCCGCGCCTTTCAGTAAGCGGAAGAAAAAGTGTATCAGTAAGATGTAGAATTTAGAATATCACAGTTTTACGGTTATGCCTATACGCGCAAGAATGTGCCTTATATTTTACGATTCTACACAATTTAGAATTTTTACCTATATAATTTTAAAGTCTATACATGTTGAAAAATGAATAGAAAAGGCTGTAGTAATTCGTGTCTCGGAATTTCTACATAAAACTTTACATTTAGAGAAACATTTTGTGATGTTTTTACAATAGAGCAGAGAAGTTCAGGGTGCCAACCAATATTCCAATCCTTGAACCATGCCTAGGGTTGCTATATTTTAGAACTGTAGATCCATCTTAAGTGTGGCAACACCAGACTTTTTGAGTGATATAAACACTGTGGTGTAGATCAGACCATGCACTGTATAGGATTCCTGTGTAATGTTTATTTACATTATGCATTGCATGCCATTTTATTTATTTTCAATACAGATGGATACCTACTCCCCAAGAGCCCCTTCGCATATCAGTAAACTATATTCCCCTACCTACGGGACTTACTGTTTTCATTTATACCTACGAACCGGACTTAAGTTCAAGCTTTAGCTCAAGACTCATTACCAATAAACTAGCTAAAATCAACGTGGAATCTTTGTAAACAAACCACGGCGCAAAAACTAAAACTCACTAGCTTGGCGTCGCGTCGTTTCAGATATAATTGTAAACAATATTTACCGAAGGAAAGATCACAAATCGACGAGTAATGTGAATTCCGTATAAAAAGACGCGTCAATGGAGTGAATTTTAGTAAGTATAGGTGTTTTGTTTACAAACATTCCACATAGAGTTTGACTAGTGTATAGTTGGATCCATTAGACCTATAAAAAAAGCTTTAGCTTTTTAAGTAGGTAATAGATAACAAAATTGTATTCTGGAATACGCCCCCTAACCTCAACAAATGGCCAGTTACAAGATATATTACATTACAATGTAACAAGATACCAATTTGTATAATAAAATGTAACATTTTAATTAAATAACATAATAATTAGAGGTCGTGGTATCAATGGACGCCTATCAGTAATTAATATAACGCCGCATAGCATAGCTGTTATTGTTTTGATAACGTTGGTACAGTCAGCGACAGTAAATTCTAGAATTGTCTTTAGACGAGGTGATGCCGTATAGTGCCGGCTTAAAATTTGCACCACCCCAACTCTTCCCGCGGGTGTCGTCAGAGGCGTCTAAGGGATATCCACCGGGAGGCGGGCAGCAGCGCCTCCTGCAGAACAATTTACTACCGAACTATTCCCCAAACCCGTACTAGTTTTTTTGTGCAAATAACGGAACTCTAATTCGGTATGTAGATAAGAGAAAAAAAATTAACAACGCATAAAATAAAACACTTTTTTTTTAAAGAAATGCTTTTAGCATCTTTTGTCGTTGACTGTACATGATAGGAATGCTGTAGATTTATTTGAATGTAAATATTTATGAACGTTTGCTTCTCTATTTGCTACGCAGAAATGGAACTCGTTTAAGAGCCTTTATTCCTAAAATGCGCAGAAACAGTACTTTTCAAACCCGTTTATATCATGAACCACTTATCTTATAGTATATGTTATTTACTAATAATTTTAGGAAATTTTAGTGTCCAACGAGTTTGACTATAAAATATTTCGATTAATATAGTATGTACGCGTTCTATCAAGATAACTTGTGAGAGGTTTTCATAATTTCCCTTTCAGCATCAGTTTCGAAGCTCAAAATAATAGAAAATACTGACATATCTAATTAAGAAAAAAATATAACCTACTGATGAGATCCTTGGCTAAAAACTTACTTAGAAAGATGTTTGGTTTTGGTATCCTACTATGAGAAATGTGAAATATTACGAATATTTCACATTTTTAAATGATGTTTTTACCGATATACCTTATTTAATTTAATATAATAATAGCCTACCAATAAAGTGGAGCATCTTTTTTAAAATCATACATTTAAAATTTTTATGATTTTGTTGCTATTATTTTTCTATAAATATTTAATGAGCGACGTGACCACACTCTAGAAAGCCTCGCGGCGGACTGATTTTCGCGCAGCGTTTTATAGTAGTTTTAAAATATTTATAGAAAAATAATAGCAACAAAATCATAAAAATTTTAAATGTATGATTTTAAAAAAGATGCTCCACTTTATTGGTAGGCTATTATTATATTAAATTAAATAAGGTATATCGGTAAAAACATCATTTAAAAATGTGAAATATTCGTAATATTTCACATTTTTTGAATTTTAATTTCTCATAGTAGGATACCAAAACCAAACATCTTTCTAAGTAAGTTTTTAGCCAAGGATCTCATCAGTAGGTTATATTTTTTTCTTAATTAGATATGTCAGTATTTTCTATTATTTTGAGCTTCGAAACTGATGCTGAATGGGAAATTATGAAAACCTCTCACAAGTTATCTTGAAAGAACGCGTACATACTATATTAATCGAAATATTTTATCAAACAAACTATTTGGACACTAAAATTTCCTAAAATTATTAGTAAATAACATATACTATAAGATAAGTGGTTCATGATATAAAAGGGTTTGAAAAGTACTGTTTCTGCGCATTTTAGGAATAAAGGCTCTTAACTGTTTTAGGAAAAATAAATTCAGTGCCATATAAATGAAAATCAAAATGAAAAGTTTTTATTTCTTTAAGCTTACAAATAAGCACTTAGACAGTACTTATATACTGATACTTATTACATACAGGGTGTTTGGAAGCTGGGTGCAAAGCCTTAAGGGGGTGTTAGTACAGACCATCTAGAACATTTTGAGCCACATTTGTCCTAACCAAAGTCTGATTGTTTTTTTTTAGGGATTTTTTTACGATTTTTAACCAAAATCCCAAATGTTTCCAATAAAGTGCTAATAACGCATAGTTTAAGTGGAAATGTCAATTTTTTTTAATGTACTTTATTAGCCTAATGTGTGTTTAATGATATCAAATCATTTTAAAGCACCATTTTTAAGAAAAAATAACTCTCAGACTAATTATGCTTTACAGAAAAAAAAATAGCAGAAGAAAAAATGATTTTTATTGACATTTAAAAAAAAAAAAAAAAATAGCTACTGGTGTTCAGATAATTTTAAAAACATGCTGAGTTATTGTTCTTTCGTTTAAGGTATCATTTACCTAGATATGTTTACAATTTTTGAAGTTAGGGTGCCTGAACCAGTTAAGGTCCGTAATATCGATTTTTAAGGAGATAAAAAAAAATACAGTTTTTGATGATTTTTTTAATGCTGATGCTCAAAATGGCTTCCGCCATTGCGTATACACTTACGATAACGATTTCTCACTTCTGTCGTCGTGATTTTCAGCTGCATTTCCTGTTTCATAGTTGCGAAAGCTGTTTCAATCCTTTGAAGTAATTCTTCCCTAGTGGATATTTCGGTAGTGTATACGAGCTCCTTTGCCCGTCCCCACACAAAAAAATCTACCGGGGTCAGGTCAGGCGATCGTGCGGGCCAAGGGATGGGCCCATCTCTGCCTATCCAGCTGTCTGGAAAACAGTTGTTGAGATGTTTCCTGACACTTAACGTCCAATGTGCTGGACATCCATCTTGTTGAAAGATGATTGTCCTGTCCGGCCTGTCCGTATTTAGTATAGGTACTTCGGCTTCATACAGGAGTTCCGGTAAATGAAATTGCAGAAAATGCAGATAATTATCACCGTTTAAATTATCAGGTAAAATGTGTGGCCCAATCAATGTTCGTCCGCTTATTCCAGCCCATACATTTATTGCAAATTTTGCTTGGAAAGACACCTAAAACAAAAATGCATTCTAATTAAAATATTCTGTTAAAGATGTGTTGAACGTCTAGAATTAAAAGAATAAACATTTATTTGTACCTGTTTTTTCCAATGCGGATTGCTGTCCTTGTCAGCCCATTCATGCAAATTATGAAAATTCGTGATACCCTCTCTTGAAAATTTGGACTCATCAGTCCACAGGATCGATTTTAGGAACCATCCGTCATCAATATCACTGTTGAGCATAAATCGGCAGAACTGCATCCTTCTCCCAAGATCGGTTTCTAATAAGCCTTGTACGCCTCTACCGTGAAACGGATACTTTTTTTCCCGGTGCATGGTACTCCAAACTTTCCATATCGAAAGGTTCAAGTCTCTCGCTACAACTCTGACGCTAGTTGTAGGATCCGCTTCAAAGGCTGCAATTATTTCCTCTTCATCGGCGGGGATATGTCTTCCCGGATTTACTCCAGGTTCTGCGTGATGGATGCCAGATTCAGAAAGCCTACGAAACGTGTTGTAGAAAACACGGACATTAGGTACCCTGAAATGAATGAAATTATTTATTGGCGACGTCTATTACAAATCAAAATGGCAATTAATTAAAATAATTTTAGAATCGAAAGTTACTTTACCTGCGGTTTGGGTAACGTTCTTGGTACAAACGTCGTGCCAAAGCTCCGTTACCATCAGCTCTGCCATACATAAAAACGATATCCGCTTGTTCTTGGTTTGTAAATGCCGCCATGGCAGTAAGTACACAATTAAAATGTCAATCAGTTCAATAGTCCAAAATCAACACGTGCAGGAGCGTAAAGCTGCAACTGAACACGGTGAATCACAAACACAACACAGCACAGATCACAATTCAATCAAACACGTCTTCTCGCAACTTTTAGATATCAGTTTTAAGTTATTAGAGCAAAAATTAAGTTTCTTTTGATTTTCTTGAAATTTTTAATTTCTTACCCTTAAATGGTTCAGGCACCCTAACTTCAAAAATTGTAAACATATCTAGGTAAATGATACCTTAAACGAAAGAACAATAACTCAGCATGTTTTTAAAATTGTCTGAACACCTGTAGCAATTTTATTATTATTTTTAAATGTCAATAAAAAATAATTTTTTCTTCTTCTATTTTTTTTTCTGTAAAGCTTAATTAGTCTGAGAGTTATTTTTTCTTAAAAATGGTGCTTTAAAATGATTTGATATCATTAAACACACATTAGGCTAATAAAGTACATTTAAAAAAAATTGACATTTCCACTTAAACTATGCGTTATTAGCACTTTATTGGAAACATTTGGAATTTTGCTTAAAAATCGTAAAAAATCCCTAAAAAAAAAACAATCAGACTTTGGTTAGGACAAATGTGGCTCAAAATGTTCTAGATGGTCTGTACTAACACCCCCTTAAGGCTTTGCACCCAGCTTCCAAACACCCTGTATATTATTCTTTTTCAGGAAAAACGACCCCTGTAGTTAATTTTAGAAATTAACCTAAAACAGATGACGTTCAAAATAATAACCGAAGCGACGAGAAGTGAATCATTCATTACAAAATCGAATGTACCTATAAATTTTTCATAATACATTACTGCCTATCTTTAGCGATATGGGGCTGACTTAGTCATTGTAAGACTCAAAGTCCCTAATTGAATTGGAATAAAAAATAATATTTAGCAATAAGACCTGCAAGGGCGCGTGCCGCTGCCGGCCGCGTCGTCGTCGCCCTCATCATCATCATCACCAGCCTATAGCAGTCCACTGCTGGACATAGGCCTCCCGCAATGAGCGCCATAGCGCCCTGTCTTCAGCTTGCCGCATCCAGCATCGTCGTCGCCCTACGTGCTAATAACACTCACATGTGCGTCACGGGCAGTGTCAATAAACTATGCTTTATTGAAAAATATACATAATATATTATGTATAAACTGTCCTTGAATACCTATTATTTTGGGCTGTAAAAACTATCTAGCATTATTTATGTTCGACTATTTAATTTTTTTTAAGTGCAATATAGAATTTTTTATTCATCTATCAAACAAAACATAAAATATAAAAATTCTAAATTTTATCATATTATAATTTTACATTTTTAATAGTATTTAAAAAAATATTTTTTAGTATGCTAAGTTTCAGTTCAATCGGTTGAGGATAACTGGTCTCGAATTTCCAGTACATCATCAGTCATCACATCACCCTGCTGTGATCGCCACCTTTCCAGCAATCCAGTAGTTTTTAAGGCATTGTGTTATTTCATATAGGAGCTGCTTGAATAAATACTTTTTTTTATTATATCAGTTATTTTTTATTAAATTAAGTTTGCTAGATTCATCCCACACAAACTATCAGGGTATATATAATAAAAGCTTGTAAAAACGTTACGTTTCCAGACCTTATTGCTCTGGAACATGGAATATAATTAGAGCAACAGCAGCGAGTGAACGAACCTCGAGGTCAACGGTCAATAACTCAACACCATAGCTACGTGTTATAGTTATATTATAACTTATGTTATGAGTTGGTTACAATTATTGCAATGTTCAGGTTAATTGTCTCGCTTATTCACAACTAGCTTCGCTGGCTTAGAAATCTATGTGTCAAATGGTTTATAAACCTTGCTCTTGAATCACTCTTTTATCTATTTAAAAAAAAACGCATCAAAATCTGTTGCGTAAGTTGCGTTTTAAAGATCTAAGCATACATAGAGACAGACGGACAGCTCTGTTTACTTTGGAGCTAGATGTTTTTGAAGTGTCAAAGCATTATGAATAAGGATTCTAGTATGAACAAGGAATCTAAACTCAAAATGGATGCAAAAAGATGTCTTTTGATAAATTGATCCAAGGTTACTGTAATACTGACAAGAAAACGACTAAAAATGTCAATTACAACACTGTAACCTAGGTCAGGTACGACAATTACGAGGAGCGCTGGCCACTGACCCGTCGTTGAGTCATCTTAAGTCATTGCACAGGTGATATACTGCGTTATTCTGGTAAACTGATCGCTTCACTATGACAATGGTATCGATGTAGAATGACACATTAAATAAATAAATAATGCTGGACAATCCAAACGGAATCATCTAGCCCCAAGCTAAGAAGAGCATGTGTTATGGGTACCAGGTGAATGATACTTAATAAAATAAATTCCATAATGTCTAGGGTCGCCGTCATCGTCATCGATGAGGAGGCCTATATATGTATAAACAAAAAATTACATAGATATTTTTTTTTATTATACATATATAGATAAGATAACGACCAGAACATTCGGAACAAATATCTGCAGTTCGTACACACAATTGTCACGAGGCGAATCGAAACCGCAACCTCCTGCGTCGCAGGCGAACTTCGCCCACCGCGTCACAAAGGTCGTCAATTTTGGCATTCTACCGTAAATTAAAGAAAAAACTACAGATGGAAGGACTCGCGTTAAAAGTAACAAGGTTGAAACCATCCTTTAAATCTTCGTGCACTGTCATTCTACGTGAGGATTCTGCGGCGATGCCATTGTCATAGTAAAGCGATTGGTAAACGGAATAGGGCCCTACTAATAAATAATATAAACGTGAGATAAATCTAGCGTAGTAATGAGCAGTTTTAATTATTGTTTGACTATAGAAACAATAATATATATTTACATATGTTTGCTACAACTTAGAAAAATGCTAATCTTTTGCAAGTGACATAAGAGTTGGTTTTACAAAAAACTGTAGCTCTTGCATAGATCCAGTGGGAGCCGTAAAAATGCCAATCCCATAATAGGTCGGAAATGCCAAAAATAACGGACTACTACAGACGTAGTAAAAACATATTTGTTCCCGTTTCCCTAGGCATTGTGTGCCAAGATTACTTGGCAGTGGATTGTACAGGAAATAAGCATGGGTTTATTCCCTACACGGGTTATATTAATTTATTTTTAAATTCGACATGTATTATATTTTAACTAAGCCCTCTTCCTAGGATACTAGTAGGAAAACGCGCGAATCGTAGAGGAAGAATTTGTTCATTTGTGGGACCAAGTAGGTACAAGATATACCTACCTAGTTATTCATTGAAAACTAAGTATAAAAAACCGGCCAAATGTACCAGAACGGTAAAAATACATGTCAGTTGCACCGCCTTAAATATTTATTTTATTCTGTGTTTTAGTAAATTTTTTTACAGCTGCAACAGATTAACATCATCTGTGAAAATTTCACTGTCTAACTATCACGGTTCATGAGATGCAGTCTGGTAACAGACGGACGGCCGGACAGCGGAGTATTGGGGGTCCCGTTTTACCCTTTGGGTACGGAACCATAAAAAGCGACTCGGTCTCCACTTCTTTACTTTTTTCGCCAAATAAGAGGCGAAGCTCAACAAAATGATAGGGAGACTTTGTCGGGAGATAGCACCGCACAGAAAGAAGTGACAAGGAATGAGTTTCTTTACTCGGGAAAAAGGCTCTTTAAAAGGGACAATAAACTTAGTATAATGAGCATACCAGAAGTTTGAGAGAAGAAAGTTCGTGTAATTCGTCTGAGAAACTCTCAAAGTTCCATTGGAAACTTTAAGTTCCGGAATTTGCCAATTCGTAACTTCATCAGCAAAAAGCTTTACATAAGAATCAAGATAGCAATATATTATTAAAATAAATGGTATTTCTTCGTCGAGATGTTTTCTCAGACCCGAAACAAATTTGTGCAGATCATGCAATCATTTATCATGGAGCTTCTTTGCCCGTGGAAGGCGTAAGAATTTCTGTTTTTCTGAACTCCTGGTCTCTAAGGATATTGTTATAGGGCAACGTAGAAGTATTATATATACTAGCTGAACTTCGTAGCGCTTAGTAGTCAAAGTTTGACAGGTACGAAACCCAGAAACATTTTGTATGGGAAAATGTTTTTTCGTCAATTTTCCAATATTTTTCCAAGTTATTCTGCTCTTCGGGACGGAGACAAATGCAACACACTAAAAACCATGAAAATCGAGAGTTACTTTCTCCGGATTGAAGTAAGTCCCTCGCTTCCTCGCTCCACTGCTGCAGATAGAATTTTTTATATTTTTTTTCCTGATAGGCCGTGGTGCCCCCCACACGTGCCTGCGGGGTTATCCATTAATTAACGGACACCCTGTATATAGGTATTCTAGAATCTTGACTGGCGCTCAGGATTCAAGGACACCCGTGTAATACGTGCGACACTGCTGTGCGCACTCGGTGCATAATGTACGATACTCTGATGTAAGAACTATGTGTATTCAGCCGTATCATTCAATAATAGCTAGTGACGTATTTTATCTACGTATGAATCGTCGTCACATTTCAAGATTAAATACATATACCTAGTTGATTATGATAAGTTGGTACTTGTTTGATTTGCGTTCAAAATTCAATATCACTATTTTCCATAGGCTTAAAAAATAAGCACTTAGACAAGATACATTTTATACTATACATTATTATCAAATAGAAATTAGGTGATTTAGATTTGATTTTTTGTTCACTTCATTTTTTTTTGTCCACGTGTGGAAGAAGTGAAAAAGAAACCACGAGTCCATTCATATATCTCTTATGTGTCTAATACATAGTTGTTTGTTAGCAGACATTATAGTTTGATGATGATGATGATGATGAAATTCCCTACAGTAAGTACCGATAAGGGTACAACGAGCCGAGAGTTCCATTTCCGCAACGTTAGGAAGTTGATTGCATTACTGCGCTTGCGCATTCCATCGACCAATCAGCTGTCGGCGTTATATTTTACTGATTAAATACGTCCACTGGCATAGGCATTATAATTATTAAATAACTAGCCCTAAAAGAAACATATCTCTCTTGTGAAAATATGGTGTCAATTCAGATTTCAGATGCCACCAAAACAAAACTAAGCTAATTTGACAGCACTTTAAAATGATGCCATCCTTTATACTTATTTATTTCATATTTAATTTTATTGATTAAAAGTCAATTATAATAACGGCATATTTACCATGAATTGATTTTTGAATGACATTGGTATTATTAATTAACCATGATAGTTTCAAGTTTCAATTTAAGATTATACTAACGCTCTATAATTGCATATTAATATTTTTATGTGCTTTACTAACCAAACATGGATCCATGGTTGTCGACGTCATTGTTTTATCCAAAATAGATTTTTTTTATTCATTTCGATCGTTCATGGATGGCAAAATTTTTGTCATGTCAAATTATTTATGTTCAATTTTGGCTACATCTGAATTAACTCCTGAATTGTCTATTCTCATTTTTACCCACTAAAAATATTTTAAGGATACATACCTTGGACCCCGCTTTTATCCAGAAAATTACTAAGCTGAAACGTTGAATTACTCGACGCCAGGTACTGTGTGAATCTCTGTAATGAGGAGAATACATAAATGAAATAAAATGAATCTAATGCAATGGTATCTTGATCATGTACATATATCAAAAGTCAAAAATCATTTATTTCTTTAGGCTTACAAAATAAGCACTTAGACAAGTCATATTTTAAACATTAAATTATTATCAAATAAAATTATTTTACTGTTCACTTCAATTTTTTGTCCACTAGTGGAAAAAGTGAAAAAGAAACCACTAGCATGTTCATCTCTTATATGTCTAATACATGGTTATTTGCCTATTTAAGTCTAAATATAATATGATTCGATACATGTCAATATTTAAGTAAAGCTATGCACAGCAACAAATTACTTACATACTATTGTCGGTGCGAAACTGAGCGACATCTGGCCAAGCATTAACATCATTGAGATAATCATTTATGGAGTAGAAAGCCTTCTTGATGAGATTTAGTTTTATGTAATTTTTAAATGTACGAAAAGGGAGCTCAGTTGCTTCAGATGGAAGCTTATTATAGAAGCGCACGCTATTGCCCATATCATACTAAGGGACCTGAAATGTCTGCTTACTTTAAATTAAAGTTAAATAATATTTTCACTGGCAATAGGAGCAGGAACCTTGCCTACAGGATATGCTATTTAACATTATACAAGAACAGTTATCTTATAATGTCTCATACAATTGTAATAGATGGATGATAAAATGATAAATGAATAAATGATTTTGTTTTTGTTTTTGATTTGATGATGATGACTTTGTTTTATATCTTTTAGATGGTTAAAATTCATCTTTAGTTAATTTTATTTATTTTGTTTTGTAAGTAGCATAGTCTGACAAATTCTAACATCCGTCCAAACCTTTGTTGAGATGTATTGTCTAACTTAACGTACATAAAAGGAAACAATAAAAGAAGCAGGATTATCAACTACTAACATTATTGCAGGTAAAATGCGTAAGCAAATTAACGTAAGTCTCAAAATACCAGCGGAGTTTATTACAAACTCTAGCAACCTCGTCAAGGTCAAGGTAACTTATAATTGAATGCAAAGAATCACGAATTTAGGGAACGCCATGAATGTGGCATGTTTAAAATTTATGAAAATATTTACGTATTAAATTTGATAATTACTGATGTGTTTTGTTCTTGCCCGTGTTCCACGAGGTTAGAAGTTATGGAAAATTGCGAGAAATCATGAGGGAAATCTCGAAGGTAGACTCTTAGGGCTATATTATGAAAGAAAAGGTCAGTGCATTACATTTTATCCAAGTACCACCTGAGCGAATCCGCCAGCAATGACGATAATACACAAGGTTCATGTAAATAAGCCCTAGGTCTTTGCCATTCAAATAAATTAAAAATCGCCTAGATATGTAAAACCTAGTTGTTTGGTTACGTCATGTCAGCTGTATCTCGGTGGAAACACGAGTAAAATTAATTATTGATAACAGTGTTTGGCGATGCATTTTGTGATTATTTTTTATGTGCTTAGAACGGATGTGAGCGAAGCACGGAAGGTACCGGACGGTATAAGGACCGTGGATGACCCATAGTAGGTTTGGATTTAGTTCCATTTTCTATAGGTTGACTTGGGTACTTCGGAAAAGGGTAGAAAGGGCTTGGGTAAATCAAGGATTTCCTGCACCTAATCCAAATATGAGCCTATCCAATATTGCCTGGCAGTGGGTTTCAACGAGCTGAAAAATATCTTAAGATTTCTTTGATTTATTCATCAAAAATATCTCTACAAAGTTGTAAGTTTTATTGCAATAATCATGTACAGTACGTACTATTCAACGCTTAAGTACAAAATACACACTTTAAGTTATGTGTGCGAATCATCCTTAAATGGCAATTTCTCGGAGCAACTTTAGAGTTAATCATTTACAACTTCACAATGTCAACATCAAGAGCAGTTAAAGTTCCCGTCTAATTTAAATTCAAGCACCTAATTACCATATTTTGCTGCCAAATTTGGCATGTAGCGGGGGGCACCAGTGACGTTACAGTTACAATTTCTCTCTGAGCCACTAAAACCACCTCACCGGGCTGGGCGTCTCGTGATAAGGCAAAAGATATTATCCCCGTACGGCGAGATACACAAATAATTCAACTGCAGATACGCAATAATTCGACTGTCAACCTGCCCCCGGGGCAGTAACATTGGACTCGACGCCTTACAATGCAACTCAGCTCGTGGCTGTCGTAAGAACCTATCAGGGAAAGAGCAGCAGCTTCCTTCTGTGCGTTTTTTAAGTATCTCCAACGCGTTCACCAATCCGTCTGCTAAGCGTTGTGCGTAAAAAGAGCGAGACAAAACAGCTAATTTTGTCGCAGCGTGTATCTTAAGCATCACTACAATAATCTTTTTTGACACCAATCTACAACGACTGTCAACGACAGAGTCCCTTTTCTTGCGAAAACTGTACGTCTAGTCTAAGTGACGAATAGATAACCTAATCAGTATATTATGAATAACGAACAATGAACTTTAACTAGCAGAAACAACCTCAATGATTAATCACGGTCAAAAAGAAATCCCCTACGTAAATCTATCATCGTTGAAGATTATAATAATCAGGGCGTCTAATCGGAAAACGAAAACTTATTTTCCCATTAATTTTCGAGCAAAACCAACTCTAATGTCGCATGCATCAGATAACGTTTACACGAAAACGAATCAGAAACGATTTTCGTTTTTACGAGTAGACCTTTACTCTGCTACGATGTCTATACTAAATTGTTGTCCACACTACCCAAAGGTTAGCAGGTGAAGAATGTAATCTAGCATTATGCTCGCTTATGTACAACTTTTGTGCAATAAAGTATATCTATCTATGTCTCTCGCACATGCATAAATCAGAGTACAAATATGTACAACCAACGTGTGTTCAATGCATAGTAAAATACGCTAGAATACGTAACGTAGGCACACTAGCGAGTCTCAGTCCAATTAGGCGACTGACCGACGGTCAAGAACGCAATTTGAACCTCTCGTCTATTGATAGATTGTAAGACGTTAGATTTCAATTGATGAAAGAATGTCGGTGCATAACTTACTTCTGTGGAGACCCATGATGGATTGGCCTCCCACAGAGGACTTCTTCAGTTCAGGCATCTCTTGGCATTCCGTTTTAATATATAAGTAGGATTATTTTATTTTAATTAAGATTAACATACATGGTTTACCTGACCGTGGCATAACTATTTGATACCTACTATTTAAATAAAATTTTTGCCATTTCATGAAATCATATGGCAGTGCCATGCAGGGTGAATATAATATTGACCTAAGCTAACATTAAGATCTAAGCTGTATACATGTACATGTGAGCAAAATAATTAAAGATATGAAGTTATTAGAGGCCAAGGGCTTCCAAATCATTTACTTCTTCCCTTCACACTGTTATTCGTGATCATGACTTTCATAATTCGATTTTTTAGTTTTCCATTTCGGCACACTTTCATGCAAAGTGTGCCGAAATGGAAAACTGAAAAATCTAATTATGGTAAATATCCTAGCGAGATATATGACTTTTGTGTTAATAACCACGATAGTTTCAGAAGTTTCTCTACATATTGCTTTTTTCTTTGTTCGGAGTTTCGAGTTTTTACAAAAACATAACGAATGCCCAAAACACAAGAGATCAACCTGTTCTCTCTACTGTTATTTCTATCATAGCTTCCGCATTATTCTTATACTTGTTTCTCGCATCAACTGTATCATAAATTAGACAAGCTAATGCCGGGACGCAAATTGACCCAATATATGAAAGGGCAACTTCCTTTACAAATAGAAGATATTCTATTACCAATACCCTCGGGACGCCCACGCAAGGGTCATGGAAAGAAGATCAACACACCGAACACCTACGCGATATGATTGACACCCACTTGAATAATTGATATTTCTTGGAGGCCAGAGACTGATCCTATAATAATAAAATTCACACCCTGCTGGATATAGGCCTCCTTCAATGTGTGACTCGCTTTTGCATCCAGCTACTTTATTAATGTCATCAAATTCTACGCGTTTCAGTACATCCTCGACTTCTCAAGCTGTCCGCGGTATAAAGGTCTCGAACTTCGGTCTGTGCTTTCATTTCAGCTTGTTCATCAAGGGCTGGGCATTCTGACCGCGCTGTGTTAGCCTGGACCTGCGCTTTCAGCCATCATCATCGCGGCCAGCAACCCACCCATTACCAGTACTACTATTTGATCGTCACACAACCCCCGCGACGTAGTGGGTGAAGGTTGCCAGAGACGGAGGAGGTTGCGAGTTCCATCTCAAATGTTATATTATATTGAACGATCACTTTTATACAAAACCCGAGTAGAGCAAAGCCCAAGTCAATAACCTAAGGGCTCCCACACAAAACTGCGATGCGATGCCGCATCGCAGGAACTTGCAATGCGAATTTCTGCGATACGATTTTGTGCGGCAAACCGTTTGGTAGGGTAACCATACCTTCAAGTTTAGTCAGCCGTATTGGACGTGTTTTTAGGAAGCGTAAGATGGATCGCATCTTGCTTTATAAATTTATTTTTATAATGTTCATCACTTGTGTCCCAAAGGACGGGGCGCTCCTCAATTAAAGATATTAAAAAATCTACATCATATTCCGCCATTCTATAAACAAAGAAGGCGGCGCAGGCGCCGCGCGTCTTTCTCTAAAGCTGTCTCAGAGCGGACTAAAAGGGGCGTCACCAAATATGACGTAATGTCGCAGGAATGCGCGATGCGATGCGAGTTCTGTGTGGGAGCCCTAAATTCACGCTACGCGTCCTGATTATATTAGGATTTCTTATATGACTGGTGCTTTTAACATTTACATAGACATATTTACATCTTCCCCATATTGCATTTCTGATCTAGCGGGGTAGTTTCTAAAGGTCATCAAAAACAGTTTTAAGGTTGAAGCATATTTGTAATGCACCTTATGCTCGCTTCATACGTGTAGCAGGTAAACAATTGGCTGTTATTCCGCAGATAGCTCGCTGATCCACGCTGAGTGCTCCCTCGGATAAAACCGACCGACATACAAACCCTAGATTACGATATCATATAGTTATGTTTCTATTGTTGTCATTGTAATGTGTTTCTACAAGGCACGTGCATCTACATTTTCATTATTTTTTGTGCAGGAGGTGGCGTATGTATATGCTGTGACCTTTAATACCACGTAGGTTGAGTTTCAATATATTGCTTCGATAGTCGAGTTGATACGATTCTAGGCTTTCAGGCGAAGTCTATTTCTGTTAATATTTTATACTAGAAAAGCTCCGTTTGTACTTTATTGCCTTTTGATCAATACTGATGAATATTTTCTCTTAAATGTTAGGACTTGCATGAAAGCAAAAAAAAAACTTAATGTGATAATTTGATTGTTTTAAAAATAATAAAAAATGACTTTAAATTCATTAGTTATCATTTATACTGTTTTTTACGGGACAAATACTGATACCTCGTAAAATAAATATGGGACCACCTCGGGATCATTCTCCATAAAATATCGAAAGAATTTTCCAAATAACAGACGGAGAAATCGACGAACATACATACATAAAGAATTACAGACAGCCGAACATAGAACTTCCTCCTCTTTTGTTTTTCGTCGATTTAAAACAGTCTAACATACATAAAATAAAACTATTTAAGTGACGTGCGACACGCAGTATGTGCTGCGATCGATCATCGTCCCCGAAGACGGAACAGCACATTCTTCGGCCAGAATTCTTCCTCAGTAAAGGAAAAATTCTGGCAATGCCTACAGTATAAAGTATAGTATAAAGTTGCTTACCTCATTACCATACGCTAGTAGATGATGCACTGTGATCAGCGATTTGTATACCACCACCCAATTCGTGTTCTGAGTTCTCTCGACGAGCAAGTTGGCGAGCTGGGGTATTGACACGTTGGGCTCGTTTGTGCAGTGGACTAGATCTGTGGACAAGGTAGGATAGAATGAAGACCTGTAACTATGTTGCCAATGAATAATCTGAATGTGATTTAAGGTGAAGAGAGTCCCAAAACCGACGTTTTGACTAATTAGTCAGTACCTTATTGTAGATAATATTATTTTGTTGCATTTGTACTAATGCTGGACATTCCACACAATATCATCTAGCCTAGCCCCAAGCTAAGCAGAGCCTGTTTTACGGGTACTAGATGTTGATGCCTGATATATGTGTACATAATAGAATATATTACATAGAGAGAAAAGACAAGAACATAATATGTATTTCTAGGTACATACTGACACATCATTAAGGAGTGAATGAAAACTCGTGTTAAAAACAAATTTATTCAATTCAATTTAATTCAAATTCTTTATTATCAGACAACAAAGGTCCATAAAAAACACATACACAAAATTACAAAAAGGAAAATACAATTACAACGAAGAAAATAAAACCAAAATAACTAAATCTAGAGTATAAGTAATTTCACCCAGTGGTGTCGTATTGGACAGTCAAATTTACTAGATATTACTTTCAGGATGCTGTTGTTACTGCCTGTCACTCTACTCATCAGAGATGCCACTCGCTTTCGCATAATTGCCGCGAAGCCATCTGTGAACGTATTAGTGAACATCTCAGATGCACTGCAGTAACGAGGCAGGCCCAACAACATCCTGAAAATGTTATTATATTGAATACGTAGGGCGTTAAGAGACTTTCTTTTTTTTATACTTGACCCGAACAATAATTTTAAAACTATTGTTCTGGTCAAGTAAAATAAATCAAACTCTGTAAGTAAGAATTTAAAACCCTAGTATGGCTACAGGACTAAATCGATAACTCCCTTTAACTTATTCCAAATTCAAGTCACGTTGCCGTTCGATTCGAAACATTTACATTTTCAAAAACCAATCACGGTTCGACGACATAATCGAGTTTATTTTGTAAGTTGAGTTAGAAAAAATACGTGTGAGAGGAGTTACTTCTACAATAATAATAATAATGCTGGACAATTCACACAGCTTTATCTAGCCCCATGGTAAGCAGAGCTTGTGTTATAGGTACTAGATAACTGATATACATAATACAATACATTATATAGATAGATTTTTTTTATTATACATAAAAAACGACCAGAACAGTCGGTACAAATATCTGCAGATCGTACACACAATTGTTCCGAGGCGGGAATCGAACTCGCAACCTCTTGCGTCGCAGGCGGACCTTCGCCCACCGCGCCACATCGGTCGTCATATATGAAATAATAGAAAATGAAGTTGATTATGTTTTACTAAATTGTGCCCAAAAAGTGGCTGCTAACAGGTAAAAATAATTATGTGGATGCTTAGTTCATTAAAAGCCATATAATTGTTACTCTGACCTCAATCAGAGCAGTTATTGTGTTAGATAACAAAACAGATGTAAATGGGATGAGCAGATAAAAGGATTCATTTACAGTTCCAGCTTTGACTGTTGCTGTGTGATTGAAAAACATTTCATATTTGGCGGTAATAGCCAAATAAGATATAAAAAAATGTCGTGCAGTCTTATGGAGTGGTATGGACGGTACCTATATATTATAATAACATATTATATTTATATTACAAACTGCTATCATCACCAGCCTATGTTAGTCTACCGCTCCCTTAATAAGCGGTCCTGTCTTCAGCTTGCCCCATCCAAGATGCTATACGACTAGTGAAAAATGTTTACAATAATTCTCATTCCACTAATGCATAAACAAAGGTTTATTCAACACTATAGAGACAATTACAGCACAGAGCCAGTGAGGTCAAAGTTAACAACGTAACAAATTGTTTGTGCGCACTTGACCTCCTATTAGCAGTAGGAACACTGCTCTGGGTCAAGAATTTGCATTGTCGAAAAGATATTTAGTAAAGAGTTTCAGATTAGGTGGTTTCAGAATTAGAGTCATACGTTTTGTAATCTGCATCGAACCAACTTTGAAAGTAGGCAACTGAGTAAGTTGTCAGGGGATCTAAACAATTCAGGTCAAGAGATATTTCTAAAACGATTTATGTGTCGCCTTGGACAAGGCAGCAGAAACACTGCAAATTGAGAGTTCAATTTCCGCTTCGACACAAATAAGTACGTGTTAGGATCTCACAAGAATTATCGACGCCGAATAGTCTGGGCTGGTTAGAAAATAAATGCAAAGAGTCAGACTCTACCGTATATCTTCTCTTCGAAAAAGTCCCTTAATGTTGTTTAAAATAAAAAAGTATGTATATCTTAGACATAACCACAAAAGCGACACATGCTTTCGTCAATTCCACACTTATGAAATTATTATTACCTTCTCGCTATATTTATAGAGACTTTGGCAATTGACCTGCAGTTTACGTAACCTATAGTTGGGTAGCGCCTTGAGAAACATCGTCCGACGAATCAAAATGCCATTGTTTGGCTTTACGGCTGAGAAAAAAGGACATACCTGTAATAACATAATCATCCTGATAGGACTGCTCCGTTGAAGCCACTAATGGAAGGACATTATCGTGCGTGTCACCGCCATCATCAAAAAGATCTCCACAGCTGGAGTGTTCAGCTGCCTCCAATTGTGTCAATCAAAAATCGTCACAATAGGAGGTCCTGAGCTGTCCGCATCAAGCGGTTTTCCGTAACCTTCGTCAGGTTATCAACCCATCTTATCTGCCTAAACTGCGCTGCAACGGAAAGTGGTCGACGAGAGCCTTCAGACCCCACCAAAGAGCGAAAGTATCGTGCGATTGTATCCAATTCCTGTGACTCTATACGTCTCTCGGAAGGCAAGGAGAAGTGAGAGGACATAATCAGGATTAGCAACTAGCACTTGCTTAGTCCACGATCATAAATATCATAATCGTCACCTTGGATTTTTTTATAGGTCAGGACAGCATTCACAGGACAAACGAAAAAAAAGAAAAATAACGTTATAATGGACAAAATTGCCTTAAAATATATAGCTACAATATACAATATTTCTCAGCTTAACTAATTGATTGTGTTTTAAACAAACAAAAACTGTTTTGCATAACCAGTTTGACAAATCGAATCCTAGCCTAGGTGTGACTTTACGTTAAAAGTGGTTTTATGATTGCTTTTTGGCGAACAGGCACAGATTGGATAACAAAATGTCGTCTAACGAAACTCTTCTTGATTTGGACAGGGAAAATTTGTTATTTTCGGCGTAGTAAGTAGAATTTTAAAATAACAAATTCAAAAATCTTTATTTCTTTGGGCTTAGAACTAAAGTAATAAAGATTTTTGAATTTGTTATTTTAAAATTCTACTTACTACGCCGAAAATAACAAATTTTCCCTGTCCATATACACAATAAAATAAGCAAGTCAAATTTTATACTAAAAATATTACTTATCAAATAAGAATTAAGGTACTGAAGTACCGAAAGTATTCATATATCACTTAAGTGTATAATAAATGTTTGTTTTGCTTATCTTAATATACGAGTGCACGTAAGAAATGCACCACATTGAATTTCTTACATGCACTGACTCACTCACTCTACAGAAAAAAGTATAAAATCTTGAAACAGAAACATAATTTTTAGAGTTTCTAACTGATACGTAAGATGATATTCATAGGTTAGTGATTAAATCTTGATGAACGGAAAGCATTAAAGTCAAATACTCAATTAAATATTTATCATAGACGAATAAACAGCCGCCGTGACAAAAGAAGCTATAATTGCGCTCCACTTTCAAATTAAGTCCATTAGTCAAGTCTAGACTCCCAGATGAACTAAAGAACAAATACCTCCAGAGCAAAAGCACTATACCCTAATTGTAAGGCTACATGGCTACAATGTGCTTTCAAACTTTAGCCTTGACTCTACCTGCCTCTATACTTCCATAGACTCTACAGCTACAGCCTCTACTATAGAGCTATAGTCTATAGCTTTTAGGCAGCGCAATCCTCGAGTCCTTGACACAATGACCTCCTTATGTAACTATCTAACCGTGGCAGTCCATTCATCGTTCGATTGCATTCGATAACTTTCAACAGATAGTGTGTCTAGACTCGGATGAAAGGGATGACTTTAATCGTATCTAATCTACGTATGTATGTGTATACTTACATATATTTACATATATTAAGAATTGTTAGTTTTTAAGTAGATGGCCTCTCGGTGCAATTCAATATTCAATATTCATACCCAAATCAATCTTGGTCTCAGAAAAACTTAGCTTTAGTGAGTGGGCAACAGTAGGTATACATAAGAGTAGACAAAAGTTGTATGAACTGTATAGTGAAAAGCAGTACAATTTTAGCCAGGAATTTAAAGAAAAAGTAAAAAATTACTCAAAAATATTTAGAAAAGTTTGTAATACAGCAAAATCAAATTATATTAGCTCGAAAATTAAAAATAGTGAAAATGTAATAAAATCAACTTGGAAAATAATTAATAGTGAGACTGGAAAGGTCAATACCACCTACATTAATGATTACAGTTTAAAGATTAATGATTGCTCCATCAAAAATGATGTTGAAGTAGCGCAAGCTTTTGAAATTTTTTTTACTGACATTCCAATCTCTACTACAAAGTGTCTGAACTCTTCTCAAATAATAGCTGAATCATTACTTAAAGAAAATGTACCTAAATGCGATATTAAATTTATTTTTACACATGTTGATGAAAATGATGTAAAAAAAGCCTTTAAACTTTTAAATATTAAAAAAACTGCAGATCTCTGGGGCATTTCCGTTAAAATTATTAAACCTTTAATTGATACGATTGCACCAGATCTAGCTTTTATATTTAATGAATCCATTGATTGTGGCATATTTCCTGATCTAATGAAACATAGTAAAATAATCCCATTGTTTAAATCGGGTATTAGGTCTGACCCCACTAACTTTAGACCAATATCAGTACTGCCTACATTCAGTAAAGTTTTTGAAAAACTGATTTTACACCAATTGCTTAGACATTTTAATGGCAATGACCTGCTACACTGTAAGCAATTTGGGTTTACTCGTGGCAGGTCAACTACTGATGCCGGTGTAGAGTTGGTATCGCATATTTTTGATGCTTGGGAGAAGTCGCAAGATGCTTTAGGCGTTTTTTGTGACTTGTCAAAAGCATTCGATTGCGTTCATCACGAAACATTAATCAGGAAACTACATCATTATGGAATAAGGGACAGCTCTTTGGATCTTCTTACATCTTACTTGAGTGATAGGATACAAAGAGTTGACATTAATGGGAAACGATCTAAAGGGTCTGTGGTTTCAATGGGTGTACCGCAAGGCTCTATCTTGGGTCCTTTCCTATTTTTAGTTTATATTAACGACCTGCCTCATCTTGTAAAGAATGATCATGAGATTGTATTGTTTGCTGATGATACTTCATTAATTTTTAAAATGAATCGACAAAAAACAAATTTCGACGATGTAAATACTGCAATCTCAAAGGTAGTCCATTGGTTTAGTATCAATAATCTTTTGCTTAATGAAACAAAAACAAAATGTATAAGATTTATTCTACCTAATGTAAAACAAGTTAAGGCTGATGTAAACGTAAAAGGAGAAACGGTAGAAATTGTAGACAATACCGTATTCTTAGGAATAACCTTAGATAGTAAACTTCAATGGGGCCCACACATAGATAAGCTATCGAAGAGACTTAGTTCTGCAGCATATGCAGTTAAAAAAATCCGTCACCTTACAGACGTTGATACTTCTAGACTAGTCTATTTCAGCTACTTCCATAGTAAAGGGTGATTTTTTTGAGGTTAGGATTTTCATGCATTAGTATTTGACAGATCACGCGGGATTTCAGACATGGTGTCAAAGAGAAAGATGCTCAGTATGCTTTGACATTTCATCATGAATAGACTTACTAACGAGCAACGCTTGCAAATCATTGAATTTTATTACCAAAATCAGTGTTCGGTTCGAAATGTGTTTCGCGCTTTACGCCCGATTTATGGTCTACATAATCGACCAAGTGAGCAAACAATTAATGCGATTGTGACCAAGTTTCGCACTCAGTTTACTTTATTAGACATTAAACCAACCACACGAATGCGTACAGTGCGTACAGAAGAGAATATTGTGTCTGTTTCTGAGAGTGTTGCTGAAGACCGTGAAATGTCGATTCGTCGCCGTTCGCAGCAATTGGGTTTGTGTTATTCGACCACATGGAAGATTTTACGCAAAGATCTTGGTGTAAAACCGTATAAAATACAGCTCCTGCAAGAACTGAAGCCGAACGATCTGCCACAACGTCGAATTTTCAGTGAATGGGCCCTAGAAAAGTTGGCAGAAAATCCGCTTTTTTATCGACAAATTTTGTTCAGCGATGAGGCTCATTTCTGGTTGAATGGCTACGTAAATAAGCAAAATTGCCGCATTTGGAGTGAAGAGCAACCAGAAGCCGTTCAAGAACTGCCCTTGCATCCCGAAAAATGCACTGTTTGGTGTGGTTTGTACGCTGGTGGAATCATTGGACCGTATTTTTTCAAAGATGCTGTTGGACGCAACGTTACGGTGAATGGCGATCGCTATCGTTCGATGCTAACAAACTTTTTGTTGCCAAAAATGGAAGAACTGAACTTTGTTGACATGTGGTTTCAACAAGATGGCGCTACATGCCACACAGCTCGCGATTCTATGGCCATTTTGAGGGAAAACTTCGGAGAACAATTCATCTCAAGAAATGGACCGGTAAGTTGGCCACCAAGATCATGCGATTTGACGCCTTTAGACTATTTTTTGTGGGGCTACGTCAAGTCTAAAGTCTACAGAAATAAGCCAGCAACTATTCCAGCTTTGGAAGACAACATTTCCGAAGAAATTCGGGCTATTCCGGCCGAAATGCTCGAAAAAGTTGCCAAAAATTGGACTTTCCGAATGGACCACCTAAGACGCAGCCGCGGTCAACATTTAAATGAAATTATCTTCAAAAAGTAAATGTCATGGACCAATCTAACGTTTCAAATAAAGAACCGATGAGATTTTGCAAATTATATGCGTTTTTTTTTTTAAAAAAGTTCTCAAGCTCTTAAAAAATCACCCTTTATTATGTCTTATGGCATACTATTGTGGGGGAACGCTGCAGATATAAACACCGTTTTTGTGTTGCAGAAGAGGGCTGTTCGTGCGATCTATAATATGGGTCCCAGAGAATCCCTACGTAATAAATTCAAAGAAATAAACATAATGACAGTACCATGTCAATATATTTATGAAAATTTGTTGTACACTCATAAAAACATCGATCGATTCAATAAAAAAAGCGATATACATAATGTAAATACTAGAAATAAGAATAAACTCGCTGTTCCCACAACTAGACTACATAAGATAAGTGCATCTTTTAAAGGGCAATGTATACGCTTCTACAACAAAACTCCAAGTGAGTTGCAAAAATTATCAATAAATAAATTTAAAAAAATTGTGAAGCATATTCTTTGTAAAAAGGCTTATTACAAAATATCAGATTATCTAGAAGATAAAAAAGCTTGGAACGAGTTTTGCTGCAACTCAAAATCTAACAACTTACAGATAAGCAAATCTATGTACTAGACACATAAGTTATGAACATACTGGTGGTTTCTTCTCACTTCTTCCACTGGTGGACAAAAAATTGAAGTGAACATCAATATAATAATGAATAGTATAAAATATGACTTGTCTAAGTGCTTATTTGTAAGCCTAAGGAAATAAACTTTCATTTCATTTCAATGATCTGACGATCTGCAGATATTTGTTCCGGGTGTTCCATGTATAGTATAGGTAATTAAAAAAAACTATGTACGCAATGTATTAAGTATTGTAATAAGTTAACTAGTAGTACTCACATCACAAACTCTGCCAATAACCTTTAGTCCTGAGCCAGCCCCACTGATCGACGCATTCTGGATTCAAAGCTTTTCAAATAGTAATATAGTACCAGTAAAACTTAAAATCCACGGGTAGAACCCAGTTCAACAACTAGGTTCTGCCCGCGGCTTCGCACACGATGTTTCTCATTTATTTATGTTGTATGTTTCTTAGCGTGGGGCTAGATTATACTATGTGAATGGTCCAGCATTATTATTTATTTATCTACTAACTGATTTATGGGAAGCCTATGTGTCATTCCAGGTAAATCGACATAATTAGCAACATTTCAGTACTTTTGGTATGATGTTTTCCACTAACAAACATCGCTCCATCCTTACTCGTTTATAATATTAGTTTGTAGTGTGATATAATAAATACTACCAACTCATCATAGCTTTATCTCTATCTATAGGTTTCCCCTATGCATGCGACTTGCAACGCGAGTGAATCACTGCTTATGTGCTATACGCGTATATGCAAATATCGAACTCAATTGAACTAGGTCAAAGGTTTCTTGTGCCGGCTAAGGTTTATTGATCTCTTGATCAGCAGAAATCGGTTATTGTTTTTGCTGTGTAAAGCGCAGATATGTCAAAATGACGACTTGACGACCTCAGCTGGCGCGGTGGGCGAAGGGTTCGATTCGCTCCTCGGGACAATTGTGTGTACAATCTGCAGATATTTAATCCGGGTGTTCTGGTAATTTTTTATGTATAATAAATAAAATATGTAAAATATCTATCTGTGTATTGTATTGTATGTATTAAGTATACCTATCAGTCTTTTAGTACCCATAACACAGAATAAATAATATAATAATCCAGCATTATTATTATTATATTATAATATTAAAATAGGTCACATGACCAGACGCAGGTTTGAACGCAGCTTGTATTGGGTGTCTGTTTGTAGTGTTAACACATTACTCCGCAAACGGCTAAAGGGATCGCATCATTAAATGATTTATATGACGGGCTATTTCCAAAGAAATATATTAAGGACATATCCTTTTTGTGTAAGGGAGTAGGGTAGTATTGAAAAAGAAAATTACTGCGGGATGGGTCGCCAGGCTATTGACCTTTAGATTTGCCAAACCAAGGTTATGCTCATATGCAATATATTGTATTTAAGGATATCAGTAATCTAGTAACCATAACACAAACTTTGCTTAGCTTGGAACTAGATGATGCTGTGCGGAGTGTCCTGAATTATTTATTTATTTATAGCTCAAAGAATTAGCAAGCTGAAGTGGCATGACAGTGAGCCGGCGAAATCTCGCGAAGAACCGACCACCGATGGGGAAAACCTGTTCTTGAGAGCACGACTTGGCAAACGTTGGGTGGGACACTCTCGGGCCCGGTGGGATGACGACATGCTAAAGACTGCAGGCATACATGGATGCGGCAAGCTGAAGACAGGGCGCTTATGGCGCTCATAACAGAAGGCCTATGTCCAACGGTGACCTAAGATAGGCTGATGATAGGTATATAGAAAAAAAATATTAGAGGACACAGAACCGGAAACAAAACAGAAATAAATACTTAGAATAGAAGAAGGATGAAGGCCGGCCGACTATAATATAGTTATCATCATCCTAAGGTAGCCTGGAAGAGATCGCTCTCAGCAAACATTACTTTCATATTATGAAGGTAATGTTCGTACCCGCTATGAAACCAGACGGATGTTATATCTGTTTACGCACATTTCACATTCGACAGATCGTAAATTCAGTTTTACAGTTTTTGTAACGTCTGGATGGAGATTGATGGATACATACAACATACTTATAAGGAATGTCTCGTGTATTTTTACAGCATAACTAATTTCTGTCCGCGGCTCTAAGCGTCTTATGTCTAGGAAATCGTACATCTAAGAAAAAATTCAGGACGTTCCGTTAAAAAATCTCATAATCTTACTCATCAGCCTATATTAGTCCACAGCTGGACATAGGCCTGCCCTAATGAGCGTCATTATAGTGCCTGTGATAATAAGTGCGTTCGATCGGTAGCCCACTATCTATGGGCTTAGCCGTTAATTCTTACAACAAAGCTAACAGGAAGAAAGGAACGCAAAGGTTTAATATAGGAATTCAGACTCGGAACGGAATGCGGAAAAGAAAGTCGTAATTCATTCATTAGGTAAATCATGGTAATAATAAATAATTTAAATGTGGTAAGCTATTTAAGTGATATTTTGATATTGGTTACTTTAAAAAATTCCGAACCATTTTATACTCCGGCCATCTGTAAATAATATAATAACTAAATAAATAAACCTGTATTGTTCCAGAGTAGCTTATAGCTATAAAATTCATTTAACGCTAAACTTAACGTTAACTTACTAAAAACAATGGAATCTAAAATATGTAAATCTAAATTTAAACTAAAAACAATGGAAAAAAGGTTATCTTGCGCTATTAGTTTACTTGTCAATGTGAGCTCTTTCCTACAATACAATGCTGACATTATTATTTGAAACTACGAAATAAACAGAATTTAGGATTGTTCCGAGTTATTTGCAAACATTATATATCGAGAGAAGTTAGACTATACTACTGTAGACAAGCCTTGTGCTTATGTTGATTAAAGTGCCCGTATCTCCACTCCTATACCCACTCGTCTAAATTGACGGGTGCAAGCCACTAACTGGGTATGATGCTGGGCGCTCGGCAATATTGGTAAACTTCGTTACTGTACAGGGTTATTGATTTATAATTTTAGATTACTGTGAATATTGCCTATTATTCGGGAATCTGTGGATTCTTATGATGATTATTCTTTGTTAATGGCAATGGTGTCTATTCCAACCATAGACACCATTGTCACTTTTCTGCTAGTGAAGTAATGGAAAAATGTTAATTAACTGAGTTACCTTACTTATTAAAAAGATTGTTTGATATTTCACCAGAGCCTAGTTCGTCTAGCAGAGTGTAGTTTGGCTTGGGAGATGATGGGGGATGTTAGAGTCCCCCTAATACTTTAGTATGTTTACTTGTGTCAAACAAACGCCTTCGTGGAAATCTATGTGTCAAATGGTTTTTAAACCTTCCTCTTAAATCACGCTAACTATAAAAAAAAACCGCATCAAAATCCGTTGCGTAGGTTTAAAGATCTAAGCATACATAGAGACAGACCGACAGCGGGAAGCCACTTTGTTTTATACTATGTAGTGATAGTAAAGTTAAGTTCAGCCCATCCTGACAGCTATCAGTACAATCACAGGAAACAGTGCTGTCGTGTTTATCAAGTTTCAATGCAATCACACCAATAAACATATGGGTGTCTAACTGGACAGATACCAGAGGTACTTCCCTGGGTGTTTCTAGGTAGTTTTAAATATTGTTGAGTAGTGGAAGGTGACGGAGTGCACCATCGGATGAGAAAAGTGGTGTATTAAAGATGCTGGACAATGCATACCGCATCATTTAGCCCCAGCTAAGCAGAACATGTGTTACGGGAAAAAATTAACTGATATATGTTATACATTATAGAAAACACCCAACACCCTGGATCGCCTGCTTGCGACGCAGGAGATCTCGGGTTCGATTCCCGCCTTGGGAAAAATGTTTGTATGATCTGCATTTATTTATTTTGGGTGTTTTGGATATTTTCTATGTATAATAAAAAATATCTATCTATTGTATTATGCATATCAGTCATCTAGTACCCATAACACAAGCTCTGCTTAGCTTGGGGGGTAGATGATGCTTCTAGAGCCAATAGGTACATTCAATAATAATTATTGGTAAAATTAGCCTTATCAATCAAATTTTAAATGATTAGCAATATAGTTCAGTTTAGGCACAAAATTACTCCATTATCAACAATATCACATTCATTGTTTTTATTATCATAATGAATCAATTATTGGAACAGATGTTTGAAGTGTGAATAATTATATACAGACCAAATATTACAGAACTAGAAAAACAGATGCTTTGAAATCAATATGAATATATTATGAGACTTTACTTTGGGTGTTGTAACTCTTCTGGACAATACTTTAAATTGAGATCAGCTGAACAAGACATGGAAGTTAAGACTATGAATGCCGATGAAACAAGTTGTTCTATAAGAGCTTATTCAACAAGTTAGGTTGTTCTCAATTTTTCCTAATATTAAATTAATTAATTATGGGGTATAGTTTGTTTTGTTGATTAAACATAATCTCCAGGACTTCTTGTATGATTAAAATCAAGACTGTTACCTTTTTAAAGCTACTTAGATAGTTTTCAAGCAGCCATGGTTTAGCCCTATACACTAGCCAAACTCGAAGTGAAATTCGTAAAGAACCCAAAGTTAAACAGAAATTCACTCTGTTGCTGCATCTTTTTATAAAGACACAGATAAAGACCACGCACAATGGACCATTCTGAGTCTAAGTGCAGACAAAAGAGTACACACACCATACCCATATAGGCAATTTACATTACTTGTTAATTCGAGATCCATTCATTACATATTGCTTACAATTTTATGTGATATCTTTTTTCTATGGTTTGTTTACTAACATTCTACATGGGTTTGGCTAGTATACAGTTACACTGTTTATACATCACAGCTTCACTCTCATGGTACACTTTACGCATGTTTTGGTGTGTTCCATGGATTTTCTTAGAAAAATAAATAGGATCCAGAGGAATCACTAGTCTAAGCATCAAAGGTTTTTTCTCAATTAGTAAATATTATTCTCGTAATACATAATTTGGGTGAATTATCAATCATGAAACAGGGAGTTATTATCTAGCGTAAGTCAATTTGGTAACACTGACAATGCATAGTATTTAAAACTTCAGGTAATGTGTATGACCTGCAGAGTTCAGAAACATGGAACCAGATGAATCATATTAATTAATCAGCTGCAACAGATTCTCAGAACCAAAGAGTACAAATTAGTTTATGGTCTGTGTCTTAATTTGTGCTGATTTTATTAGTGCACATAAATAGCATTATTACATGAAAAGTAGGTGTGTTAACTTGGCATTCCAGTGTTACAACAAGGAAGACTGGAAGTCAATTTCATGTAAAGGTGATGTTTCAATGCCTAGTCAATATAATTTAGGAAGAACATTATGCAGAACATGATAAATATTAACACATTAATAGCAGCAATAACAAGTTACATGCTTACATAAATCATAGTGAGGTGGGTAGTCAGCAATCAAGTTTTTTGCAACATTGCTTCAATTAACCCTTGTTACATGATAAGTTACATGCAAATTGTATGTCAAATGTTTGTATTCAGCAAAAAAAAAACGTGGTTGTATTGGCACTAATTGAATATGAATGGATAGCTATTCCAATAGCGCCACTGAACTGAACTCCAAGCTAAGGGTGAAAATAAACCTACGTAGCTATATAAGTAGCTACCTGATATCGACCATCCAACTGACGATGTCGTTGTGGCGATTGCGCCACGGATACCTCAAATCCAGTTGAAGGTTTAGTCAGAATATCTTGGGAACAGTGTAAATAATTATCTAAGATACTCACAATCTAAATGTTTCTTCTTAGGAGCTATCATTTCCTCAGTAGTAGCTTTGCATACGGACTTTGCTAAACCCTGCCCGGCTATGCTGTGACGAGCGGCTAAAAGCCTATCGTTTATAGTCTGACCCGCCATCTTCACGTTCAGTCCTGACATAAACTATTTACACTGTAAAACTCTAATGGGTTTCGCCTTTTATCAACGAAATTCACAAAATTACGACGATGACGGGTAGAATATGTCACCGCCCCCCCGACTGGCACTATACTAAATTCAAGATGGCGGAAACTGAGTGCTGCCATTCATAAAAAAAAGTCTATCACATTCTACTAAAAAAAAAAACGAGAATTCTCTATGGATTTTAACATGTTGCCTGCGGTTGCCATGAGGTTGACTCGCCGCGCTGCGCCGCGCCGCCGCCCCACTTCGTTGTCGTCGTTAATGTGCGTGCCGCCGCCCGCGCCACCGCCGCCTCGCTTTTCGAGCGGAATTTTAGGGGAGTGGAGAAGGGATTATAGCCTGTTATTAGATTTTCTGGCCTATCATTCTGGGCCTGCAAGGCTATATTTAACGCTAAGACATTTGTATCTTTACGTTAGTTTTAGCGCGAATAACGCGTATTAATGCGTATTTTAACGCGAATAACGCCTCTTCACAGGTGTTATTCGCGTTAAAATGCGCCTTTTACTTTTTTTATTCTAGAAGCAAAGCAATAATATACAAATGTTATTTCTGGCACTTCTCTGTCAGATCGCTAAATGTCTTTCTGTGTGGAAATAGAGGGCAACTCTTTCTTAACGCATACACTGCCCAACCGCGGCCGGCGCGGCGCGCGGCGGCGGGCGGCGCGGCGTTTCAACCCGGAAAGACTCGGAGCGTTGTCGTTCAACGAAGTGTACTTTAATCTAGTGTGTGTGGCTGGCACTACGGGTTGTCATGCCATATGACATTCTTCCGTCTGACTGACAGATAGCAGGCAAGGCAGCTGAAAAAAAAAGCGAAAAGCAAGCGCTTCTGTCTGATCAAAGAGAGAGAATACAATAACTATTTGTCTTAAAAAGTGAAACTTATAATATATCATATTCATGCTTGTTTCCTACTATTTCTTTTAATTTAGATGGTGACGAAGATAAGCAAGCAAATAATGAAGCAGAATGTATACAGACATCATAGAATAATTTTCTGCTGAGTGGCTGAATCCTTTGAAATCTTGCCCAACCCATTGCTTGCATTGTTGGCGGCCAGTGTTTCTAGTACATTCATAGTCCAACCAACTAAACTATTTCTAAAATAAAATGGCTAAAAAGAGAGTGAAAAAAGTATCTAAACACGCGACGGTGCCTAAATCCACTAAAACATCATCAATATTGGGCGACAGTGTTGAGGACGTAATCGCTGCTGCTCTGAGCGCCGCACCTACAGCTTCACCGTCTATGCTGATGAAGGTTTGCAGGCTCTGTGAGGCGAAGGATGGACCTTTCCTCAACATCTTTGATACTGATAAGGTTACTGCAAAAAAGGTTGAAGATTTGATGCCATTTGTGGTAAGTGGTTTCCAATTTAGTTACCACAATCTAGCTTTTGCTTGCCTGAGCAATTCAGATAGGTACCTAAAGTAGGCACAAACACAGGTAATCACAGGTGAGTAAAGAATTTGGTCACAAATTCTCTTGATTTGACTGATACTATGTTGAATGTACAGCATTATGTATTTATTGTTTAGCCCATATCAAATCAAAAAGTGTTGATAAGTAAGAACCTTACATACTGTCATACAGGATTTGATTTGAGTGCCGTTTTGGACTAATTGTTATCAATCAAATCTGGCTCTTCCAGCTATCCTCAACTTCATCTAGGTTTGTCCAAATAACCTAAATCCTATTAGGCCTATTGGGTGCTATTTTGACTTAACTAAGTGAACTATGTTCTTTGAGAAATAAACATCTATAACCATATCTATCTTTTCAGATTGCTGAAAATGATGATCTTCCACACAAAATATGTTTCCGGTGCTCAGCCAAAGTTGAGGAGCTTTATGAGTTCATCCAAAAATGCATAAAGACTCAAGAGAACCTGCGAGAAGCAATGGGTAAACAAGGTCCACTTACTATGAAGTCTAGAAACAGAGTGCTCTGGGAAAATAAACTCCACAAGACAAATTTATCCAATGATGATATTTGCGATGTGCTCATTAAACGAGCTATGGAAGGAATACCTTTAGGTTTACCTATAGATGCTCCTTTAAATGAAAAAGTAGACGAAAAACCTCCACCTCCTATGAAAAAACCTATAATGGAACCCTCTATGGTTATTGAAGAAAGTGAGTCAGAATCTGACGAAGATGATGCTATCAGTCTGAAGCAGGTAAAACAATCTATTGAAAAGGCTGATGAAATCCCTCCTAGAGTCTCAAGGTCTTCTAGGAACGCTCCGGTTGAAGCCATAGTAGAAGAACCTAAACAGACTACTCAGAAAATCAAAACTTACTCTAAAAAATCAACAACTGTTGAGACCCAACCACAGGAACCACCAAAAGCTAATCCAGCTGAGGTTGTTGAAATAAAAAAGGTGGCAATTATAGTAAAACCAAAAGAGACACCACAACCTACAAATAATGTTAAGACGGAAGTAGAGAAACCAACAAAACCTTTTAATATAATGGACCATGTAAGCACAATCAAAGTTAACCAAGTAGGTGTTCTCTTCCAATGCAAACTATGCAATAGAAACTTCCTGAAGAAGGATATAGTGATGAACCATGGCTGTGCCAAGAACCATGGACCACCAAAAGAAACTAGTTCCACCAATGCTCCAACTCCTGGCCCTCCTAAACCACCTACTGTCCAATACATCAAGATGGACAGTATCAAAAAGCCTTTGTCATCTCTTCTAGACAAAGCTGTTGAAAAACTAATAACCGAACCACTGCCAGCAAAACCTACTGAACCTGAAGTAAAACCTAAACCTAGAATAGGACCTGCAAGTAGAGTCAAAGCAAAACCTGAACATACTGCAGAGCCTTCTCCTCCTAAAGCCCCTGCTGCAACAAAAGTCTCCACACTTCCGCCATCTGTCAGTTTCCCAGCAACCCCAAGTCTCAATAGTCGCTATAAGCTAGTCCCTGGTCCCAATAACACCTTCCAACTGGTTGAAGAATCCACTACTCCGGAAGAAACACCAGTAAAACAACCAGAAATTAATAAAAGCAGAAAACGACATAATGATACAAGTCATAGTCAATATAAACACAGTCAAGAACCTATGGAGAAATCATCTAGTCCTGAGATTATCGATTTGGATGATAACAAGGTATCACAAAGAGAACCATACCCGGTTGGATTGTTCCAGCCAGTTCCTCACCACTCCAGCGTGTCGCCCGCGAAACCGCCAGTCCCATTCACAACTCCTGTGATGAAGAAACAGTCCTACACAATAGTCCAAACAGGAAATCCTAGTAAACTTTTAATATCGACCAAACCACAGACCACCGAAGAACCAGCTAAAAAGAAATCGAAAAAGAAAACAGAAGTGGTAGAAGAATCGTTAAAGGTCACATCTGAGCCAGCTGTGCCTGGTGACAACAATAGAGTATTTACATTCGTATCCTTAAATGCAGCTGATATACTCCAACCCTCTTATGTGCTACCTTCTAATAACATTATTCAGGAGTCACAAATAACAACGTCTAGTGCTGTAAAACCTGCAGCAGTTGAAAAGGCGAGTGAAAGCTATACCTGCAATATGTGCGGTGAGATATTTACTAGAGAAAAGAAGCTGCTGAGTCATATACAGTCGCACTACAACCAGATGGATGAAGAAGATGAAAGAAGGATGGGAAAGCCTGGCCCTAGGAGACGGACTAGAAAATCATAGAAGGCAAAACATGATTCCTTCAGTTGATGGACAAAGTATGATGGCATTCACCCAGAATTCAAAACAAGATAACAATCTGAGCAAATTGTATTTTATTTCTGAAGAGGTTCTGTCAAGAAGATAAAACCATATTTAAATAGCATGGACATAACTGGCAGAAAATATCAACTGTGCCTAACAGTATTTGCCTAGGAATGGTCTGTTGTTTCGTCTATTATTTTAACTGGATTAGGTTGCAGGCTCGAGAATTTTGATTTACCATGAGATATGTTCTCCCTGTCAGTATCTCGAAAAAACTGAGTCTTTTATGTACATGTGATGACTTGAGATAAATACTTAGTATTTAAAAATGAGTCTAATCTAAGTAAGAAACTTAGATCTACTCTCCACTGACATCTCACATGGGATTGTATGGTGCTTCATCTCCTGTCTAGGAAGGTGAATACCAACCTAACTTCTTAAGTTTCTACTCTGTTATGAATGAGTTTACTAAGTTATAGTGATAAGTTACTAATTAATATTTTTTTAGTTATTTATCTTGAGATATGACCATTTCTGATGTTCTGTGCTGTAATTTTGACCGCATAACATCTGAGCCCGCTGAAATAGTGTTTGTAAAGCTATTACATATCACAAATAACATTATTCAAACATCATTATTATTTCTGCAGGGTTCTCCGAAGAAAACTCAATTTGTTTTGTTCACTCTACAAGCTTTTAATGTATTATTTACGAGTTGCGCCCCGCGGCTTTGACCTCGTGGAAATCTATGTTTCAAATAGTTTATAAAGCTTCCCCCTGAATCGCTCTATCTATTAAAAAAAACCGCATCAAAATCCGTTTCGTAGTTTAAAGCATACTTAGGGACAGACAGCGAGAAGCGACTTTGTTTTATAATAAGTAGTAATAGTGACTATGATTAATGATAATGGTGTTTTGATTTGTTACTCTATTTCGGCGTACAATACATTATTGTTCAGCATTTGGGATTTAAACATGTTACAGTATTTAATAAAAAAAATATGCATTTTTCAATGTGTAAATAATTATTTTGTTTTCAAATTGGGTAATTATAATAAGTTTATTATAAGTTTTGTTTTTTTGTATTTTGTCTGTTATCTGTTTCTGTATATTTATGTCAATTATTGCTAATTGACGATGTGATTACAAAATGCTTTATTCACCAAATTTTAAGACTGGACAAGTTATAAATTACTGTTAGCCAAGTACAGTTTTGAATTTGGTATTATTCGCTATATTTTTTAACCAACTTACCCTGTTAGTTTAAGTTAGGTTAGCTACCTGCGTATTTTAAGAATGGGATTGTGAATGTCACGTGAAGTCTCATGTTGTCTCGCTCAGATCGGATTCGAACTGAGCAGGCCAGCATCGGAGATGACGTCATTCTCAATTTCATTCTTTAAAAATTAATAAATGTTGGATACATAGCATAACTACGCAGGTTATAATTAATTTAGTATAAATGACAATTGTAAGCATTTATTTCACTTTTGGGGCCACAAGGGGATTCTGGATGAAACTATTATTTGTTGTTGGACGTAGAGGTGGCGATTCTTCGAAAGCACCAAAATGTATCCTATGATCGAAAAGTGAAGGAATAGAAGAATAGACTTAAGTGATAGGTGTAGCTTATGTTTATGTACTTTATAAATCGACATTAATGATTGTAGAAAAATAAGTTTTAATGAAGGTAGAAAATATAATTTGTAATTTACTAGTAGTTAAATGACAAGCAATTTAATGCTATACGTAATTCCTATCTTTGATTATAAAAAGATTTTCATAGAAATAAAACAGCATTTCGAGATGATCCATTTATTTGTTTGTTATTTAAGATAGTAAGCCTTATTATATTTTAAAACATATTCTAAACAGAGATAGAAGTTCATAGACTTAATAGATCTGACGCAAGTTAAAATAATACAAATTTTCTTATTCTACCAACTACCTATCTAGTTATAGATCAAATAGTAAATTCAAGAACGCTACGAGTTATAAGATATACTTAGTTCTTTATCAAGTTCTGTTATGTGGCTGTTATTCACTGACCGATAGTTTTCAATAACATTGAAGAATGGGGTTCACAGCCAAGTAACAGTACTTGAGCAATACAATCCTAGAGTCAGAATATATTCTAAAGGTACACACAGATTTCAAAGTTTGGCTTAAAATAAGGTTGATTGTGGAATAACTTCTGGCAAATACAGGCTGTTCCGTAGTAACGGCCAATCGTGAACTAAGAAAGCCTTTTCAATCTTAAAATAACTACATTTGCAAGAACCGATTAACTTAAAATGTAGAGCCAGCCATACGTTGTTGATCTAAATAACTTTATTTGCGGTCACTCCACTTCAAATCCGTGTACCAGAGTCCGAATTAGTACTAACATTATGTTTATTCGTTGTTTCCCTAGCCCGCATTTGACAAAAGTTTAATTTATACACAAACTCTAGTGAAGGATGACGATATGGAACAATTTTCGTGAAAATGAAGGTACTCTACCATAAAATCTCCCTATAATAACTTGAAACTACCTTACGCTATTAAACATTTAATAATCTAACATTAATCACATAATTTTGATATGTCTCGGTAGGTGCAGCACCGTTAATATATGCTTTGATTCAAAAACGACATTGAAAGTCCTACTAAAAGGTCTATAAAATGTTAATCTACAATACCGATCATAATAAAATAATTGTACTTTATCAACTACGGATTAAATCTACGATATGTTTCAATTTCCTCTAAGGCTAACATGATATGTTTCTTTCCATGGCCCTATTCTGGATTTATCCAAAAGCCAGATATAAAGCGCATGCATTCTTTCAACGATTCATTTACATCTAAGGACATTTCATACCGTCCGATTGTAGCTTTATATCTCGCTCAGAATGGACGCTTTCGTTTCGATCATTGTGGAGTCGCCTCTGAATTTATCGGGAGTAGGTCTTTGAAGGAAAGGGTGACATTCACTCGTGCATCAGTCATGCCTCACGGTTGGTGTCACAAGCAGGGCTTCGCGAAGCGCGGAACGAAACATTCACCCCCGAACATTCCATAACACATCACAGATACTCTGTCCTCCATTTCAATCAGCGCTTCGCTCGAGACGCGAGAATCGAACCCTGAAGTAATCTAAAACGTTTCAAAATCAACGGGTTATAAAAATAGAATTCTATTCTACGTAGAAAATAAATACCATCTAGCCGAAGCTTGAAGCTCGGAAATGTCTGATAAGACGGGACCGCTAAGTGGCCGGTCGCGGTGCCTTTCTTTTAGCCATTTCGACATGGTTTATCACATATACATTCTCTCAGGATTAGGACAAAGGAGGGTTACTTCCTCCTGAATTTAGAGGAGTCATAGGGAAGATAGGAGTAGAAGGAGGAGCTTAGGGGTGCGAATTGGACGATGTAGTGGTCAGAGGCCGACTCCGGTGCTATTCAATCGAGGAAACCGGTGTTCACCAGTTTCTCGAGGAAGAACTTCACGTCTCCCAGCTCGGAGTCCTTAATGCCGAGGGACTTGAGCATGCCGAGGTCGCCGTTCTCGACCGCCATGAAGACGGAGCGCAGGTGTTCCAGGTCCGAGCGCATCAGGTGCAGGGCGGCGCCGAAGTCTTCGATTGTTTGGGATTCTGAAGAAGACGTTTTACGTGGTTATGTCCATTCCATGAAAGTACTGATCATGTAAAAATCATTAAGGTAGGTATGTAAGCCTTGAAACTTTAAAAGTGTCCAACCAGACCAAAGAATAATAATAATCATCATCATCATTGACTGTAAATATTACCCGCAGGTAAATTACCTGATAGCGCTATAGCAACTTTCTCCACGCCACCTAGCGGCTCCAGAGCGTCACGAGCCTTGCTGCCGAACAGCTTCTCAAGGTAGTTGGGGCCGTGGGATGCCAGCAGAGATTGCAGGAAGGACGCGGTCTCTTCTACAGGTGGTCTTTTAGCTGTGGACAAAACACAGAAATATTTTATTTTAGTAACTACGCCTCCATGATTATTTTTTAAATTTCCATGAACTGGAAATACAGGAGTTTTAAGATTCAAGATCTTTATTGCGAGACCTGCTGTAGGTAGGTACTTAAGGTAACTATGTTATCAAGAAATACACCCTGCTTCAATCTCAGAGGTTTGAAAGGAATAAGGTGTTCGGGAATTCCATTCCAATCAGCATCATACCCAAAATAACAAGGAAATTTAACCTAATTTGAATCCTCTAATAGACATATCAGTCTAAGATTAAAGAAGTAAAAAGGTTTGTTAGGTAAGTAGAAAAAAAGGTTTATTTTTTCTTTTGTATTTTTACTTCGTTTTCCCTTTCAGTGTTAATTTTTGATTAGTTGATAGACTTTTCGGCTAGATGTGGTATACCGTTGTAATAAGCGATGATAAGATACATTTTTAAAAGCATTTGAACTCCTCGATCGCTTTTAATTTTTTTTTTAAAACGATGTAAAGATGATAGTTCTTAACTCAGTTTTTTATTTATTTTTTGACTTTGAGAGCGTATAACTAATTATTTACTGGTTTTTTTAAATGAATAATACCTTCAATAGATGAAGGATACATGTGGGACCAAAACCAAATAAAAAGAACAATCAAAAACATGTCTCAAAAAAAATTGTAGGGGAAAAGAGTTAAATTTTCGGAAAATTATTTTAAAATACAAAAAACAGAATTAAAAAAACTTGTAAGGAGTTAAGGTCTTCAATTTGTATTTTACAAATAGGTCCACCTATACACCCACCGAGTTTGTCTAACCCTCCACCAAACACCCTGTATATTAACTTAATAAGTCACGCAGGGAATTAATTCTAATTACGATACTTTTTATGTTTGAACAATCCTAACAGAGACTGAAACATCGTTATAATAACGACCAAAGTTTGTTTGAGCCTCATTTCATTTCACCTACCACAATAATAATGAAATCCCTGAAACCTTCATGAAACAAAGCTTTACAATACACCCGTACGAACAATTACGTTTAGAAAGCATATCACAGGAACCATTTCACGGGGTTGATGTTGAAAGGGAACATGTTTCGTAATGTTTCGTTATGTTTCGTGCCTTTTTGATGGCAAAATATAGGTTGGTATCTAATGGAAGTCGAGGCACTTTATCACATTTAGTATCTATTTATACATATGTATAGAGACTCAAAGTCCCTAATTAAATTAGAATAAAAAAAACTATTTATATCATAGGCCAGTCTTTGTCGTGTATAACAGGAAAACAAGACTGACACAGAGGTACTCTTCAGTGGATGATTCCGGGAGTCCGGGAGAGTTGAGTTTAATGTTACGTGAGCAAATTTTGACATTAGTTGGCTGTCTTTATTGTTATAGGTATGTACGTCTTGCAAAAATCAAGATATACCTAAAACCAAGGGACTAAAAGCTTATTTTACTTTCCACAGTTACAAACTATGTTGAAACTTATAATGTCTGAGAGAAGGCTAGGTATCCCTAGGGAATAAATCTGTATAGAGGCCGGGTGAGTGTCTAATGTCGACTCACTTTTATCTCAACGACGCGACGCGACGGTTTCTTATCTCAAAGTGTCTAACGACATGAAGCTTAAGTGCTGAACTTCAGCTAATGAAGCGCTTTTACTGTAGTTTCTAAATTGCTAGGTACCTAGGTTTATCTTAAGTATCTTAGTATAGGTACCTACCTACTTCCTAATGATGGGTCACCAAAGAAGAAAATGTGTTTTATGGCTGCGGGTAGGTAGGAACTAGGAACAGCTGCAAGAGCAAAATGTTTAAAGTTTGTTGCGCGCCGCGCCGCCTTCTATCTTTCGCTAAAGTTTCCAAAAATGCGCGAGCGCTTCGATCAAGCGCTGAAAATGCTGACGCTTATCCTACTAGGTACTTTACTTGCTAGCTAGGTATAATCACTACATAGTATAAAACAAAGTCACCTCCCGCGCTGTCTGCCTCGCAACGGATTTTGATGCGTTTTTTTAAATAGCTAGAATGATAGGAAGCAATTTGTCTCATAGACTTCCACGCGAGCGAAGCCGAGGGGCGTAGCTTTTTATGTATTAAGAAGGTTAAAAACCTAGAAGGTTCGGGGCTTTAAATATTTAGGTAGATACGTTCTGAACGTCGAGAGGTAGTCAGGAACCTAGATAATGAAAAGTGTCTCGATAATATATGTAGATAATGGAAGTGCTTAGATGCTATGTAGGTAGCTAGCTAAACAAAATTAATTATCTAGCTGTCGACGCTTAGTTTACCTACTCTACGTTAATATTCCTCCTGCCTCGTATATCATAATGCGGTATTCTCGGAAACGTTATTTCCTAATAGATTACGGAGGTATAATCATATAAACTACCTACTGAGGGAAATGAGACTATGACTTGTATCTTCTTTGACGAGAAATTGGATGCCTATTTTATGTGAACAAAAGGTACGTGGTCTGTACAACTCAGAAAAAAAATACATCACTACTATCAGATAGATAGATAGTACTTTATTGCACACTTAATATATAACAACTAAGTAAAATTAAAACTTATAAAACATGTTACAATTGGCGGTCTCATAGCTCAAGAGTGATCTCTACTAGACAATCATGATCAGTAGGTATCCACATGTCCACTGCTGGACACCTCCCCCATACAAACCCCTCCATCCATATTCCATTGACTCCAAACAGAAATCAGAAAGTTTCAAAAACGGTAGGTCCCTTTATTCTCTTTGTAAAAACGTCTGCGGTCTACAATTCCCTAGATTTGGAACGAGCACCGTCTTCTAAAATCAAAGCAAACTTTGAGAACTCGCGGTTACCCTCAGAATTCAATTACGAAGCACTCTAATCTTCTAATCTCCGAGTTTGTTTTGCTAAATGAATTGGACTAGCAGCTTTCTTGAATACGGGCTTATTGACAAGATTATGAAGTGCTTAGTTTCTAAGAAGTTGCTTGGCATCCTCATCATCACCAGCACACATCACCACTACATAACGTGAGTAGGCCTCCTTTAACCAGTATTACCATATCCACGCTTGGCGGGCTGGGAATCTGGCAAACAAAACTTATTAATTAGGTTCAAAAATCAAAATTATTTATTTGTATACATGGTGTCACACAAAGATGGAAATAGCAATAGGTAGATAGATAGAAAATTCTTTATTGCACTTTAACTATAAACTATGTACAGTAAAAACTAAGCATACATGTTTTGCCTAAATCTAGGGCATAAATCTAGGTTCTAGCAACAGACTCTCTCTTACTTCCTTCTATCTTTCCACTTAAAAAATAAATCAATGTTTTGTTTAATTCTGTTATAATTATGCTCGTCTATATTTAAAAGGATGAAAGGCTTCCTCTACCGTTCTACGTTTGTAGGAACTAGGAACATAGGTTATATGTAATGAGTTTAAGTGGTCATAATTATTTTCCGCAGTGGTCATTTTCCGAAAGCTTCCCTGTATAATTTTAACAAAGACAGGACACAATCGTAGCTCCCGAACGGATGAACCGATTTTGATTTTGTTTGAAAGGTGCATTAGTTATTAACTGCTTAAGTATAATATAAGTAGCTTAGTATCATTATGAGTAGTATATTTGATTATCTCTATTATATAGCACTACCTACCAAACTGTTGTCCACACTACCCAATGGTTAGCAGGTAGAGAATGCTATCTAGCATTATGCTCGCCTATGTACAACTTTTTGTGCAATAAAGTATATTCTATCTATCTATCATTAGACGGGAATGTTCTTAGCTATGTTTTATGAAAATCGGTCCAATCCAAGATGGCCGCGTACACAAAACGGCGCGGCGTGTCGAAGGTTGGTTTTTTTTAATTTAAACTTAACTTTAATGATATTTTAGGTTTAATTGGTTGAACAGGTTAAAGTGGACAGTTCCACTAAAATCACTGCAATGGTAGATGCCTGTAAAAAGCCTACCTACAAATATAACTACACACCTAATTTCAAGGTGAACCGCGGTTCGTTAGACGCCATTTTAGTGGCTGACTAATTGATGGAGCAAACAGTTTCTGACGTCAATAGGGACCTAAAACTGGGATTCGTGGTAAAGACTATACTTGTTCGCTAGTTATATTCATTGTGGTTCCTTTGAAACTGGACAAAGCTTTCTAGGAATATGGAACGAGGTATTTTCATTAAGGTGAAGTGATTCCTAAAACCCACACGTTCTGACTAGGGAAAATCAATTTTGTAAGCTAAAAAACATTGATTTTATTATTATTTTTTGACTTGCATCAAAAGTTTAGGATTCTAGTTAGTAAGCTATGAGAGTTGAAACACGATTGACAAAACTTTATTGGGAAAGAACATTATTTTAGAGCAAATAAAACGAATTTATAAATAACTAGCGGACCGTCCCGGCTTCGCACGGGTATAGGAATATTACATTATTGAAGTTTTAGTAAGGATCCCTAACTTTAAAATATAAAATAGCCTATGTTCACCGGGGAACGTGTAGCTTACCAACGGTGAAAGAATTTTTCAAATCGATGCAGTAGTTTCGGAGCCTATTCAATACAAACAAACAAAAAATCAAACATTTCCTCTTTATAATATTAGTATAGAAGACCGGTGAAATTGCACTCATAGAACGATCTTCTGGAGACGTTTCAACACTTACCCGCAGTACAAAGCTTGGAATCTTCATCGTACCCGTCGATGCAGTCCGGTGCACCATCACAGAGATACTGGATGGAGATGCAGTTGCCATCCACGGGGCACTTGAACGGCTCGTATGGATGGCAGTATTCTGGAATAAAAGAAAAAATTGATTGAGTAAGTAAGCATACTTTGAGTTATTTTAGTAGTTTGAGTAAGAGTTGGTCTTATCCGTAAATGAGGCCATCTCGATGGACCATTGTAGTGGTCGCAGGGAGTTGATGGAAGGATGGAGACGGCTCAGGACCGCTATTTGTGGCGTCGTCGTTTGGGGAGTCCCCTCTAGCAGTGGATGATAGTGGATTGATAATCTCCACATACATAGTATAAAACAAAGTCGCTGCCCGCTGTCTGTCATAGCTGATAGATAGAGTGATCAAGAGGAAGGTTTATAAACAATTTGACACATAGATTTCAACGCGGGCGACGCCGCGGGGCGCAGCTAGTATGATGGATTGAGATATTGAGATGGATAAGGATTTGTGGGTGATGAATTTACTTTTATCACTAGTTTGGAGGCTTACCGCAATGTAGTGGGTAAAGAAGAGTAGCAGATGATGATGATAAAACGGCACTGGTCTCTTATACGGAAGCGGAAATCCGTAGAGAGGTCGATACTAATTATTGACCCGGATATTAAACGCCTTTGATGAATGTCAAGCGATGCTATCTCACTCCACTTTCCAACATAGGCCGGTTAAAAATTCCATCGCAATTTTCGTCTCAAACATTTTATTAGTTTTGCCTGTTGTTGATTTAGGATAACAGATTTTTTATTAGTCGAGTATCTTTGATTTAGTGATTCAGGAAAGTATTGCACCTATTGTATAATACGTATTATTATACAATACGTAGTATTATACAATAGGTGTAAAAGTAGAAGCACTTAGATAAGACAAAATAAAGACTATAAATTATTATCAAGAGAGGATTGCAAGAGCCGCAGAATCGCCGGCCCGTGCTCTATTTCTTTATTTACACATTTGTTTTTAGCTTTATTTTGCAATAAAATAATATAATAATCGTCTAAGATTAGAATGAGGCATAACGTAGACGACATTTTATTAAAAAAAAAGAAATTTCCATCGCCATCCTTGTTTATAACCTATTTCCCTCAGATCTTTAAAAAAATAACCCAGCAGCTTTGTTAAAAGGCACCCATCAGCCTAAAATAACGAACAAGCCTAATTGCTTATTTCGTGGAATTATAAAAAGGAATTTATCTAGCTGATTTTTTTGGGTTCCGCAGAGAAACGAAGTTATCAATAGTATAGTATTATACGGTCTCCACGGAAGACCAGCGCTATGGAACGATCTGCTCTACCATAGCACATGCTGAGTGGAGACCGATTTTGTCATTTTCTATTTTCTGTTAATCTGTTATAAGTTTAATTTACGTGAGTTCTGACAAAATAAAAATCTTTTTATTTTACTTTACTAGTAAAATAAGTAAGTTACAAACGATATTTATACATTTTATAAGTCTTATTATAAAAACTTCACGGAACCCGTGCTTTTGACAGTTCTTTTCTTTTGTATATTTTTTACTGAAAACAGTTTAGTTCAGCTAATTTGCTGAAGGTTGCGGGCCTTTTGCATAATTAGAAGAGCGTCACGAATCTTGACGATAATTTTCAAGGAGGGGAGTTTATTGAATTTTCTAATTATTTAGATACCGCAAAGTTGGGTCGCGTATCTTTTAGATAGATCTAAAAGGCCGACGCTTAGCGATGACCTTTTCAAAAAGCTAGATAACGTATCTAATTCAACCTACGTAGCGTTATGGTTACAAACAACCATGACGCTACGTAGTTAAACTACCCACCAATTACTTTTAATTGCTGGGTGGTTTTATTAAACTACGTAGTTTTTACCGACACGAAAAAATAAAATCAAACACTTTAGTTACAAAACTACATAAGGTCAAATCAAAAATTCAATGAAAAAGGTCGCTAGTTAGGATACCCTCCAAAAACTTTTTAAATAGGAAACTGGGAGCGGTTTTTTTAATCAGAGTTTCAAAAGTATATAAGTAGGTACCTTGTGTTACCTTTCGCTCTTATCCAAGTAATAACTCTCGGTTTGTACAGTTGGTTAAAATCTAGTCCGAATTCGTGCATAGTTAATCAAAGAGAAAATTAACACTTTCTAGAGTAACGAGCTCTAATAAATCAAATGAATTTACCTACCTGCGTTGAGAACCTACTGAACTGTTATTTACAGTTAACGGTGCTAATATTCACACAGTAAAAATGAGTTATGGGGTAATAAAAAGCACCCATGGATAGGGATTTTAAAGTACGGAGAGACCTGCGGAAATAACGGCTTTTTTACCAACATGACATTTCAATAATAACACCTTAACTTAAATTATGTACATATTCTTACATTTTAGAGTTGATTGATTGATTTTCTTTAGTAACAATAGAATAAAACTAAAGCTAAATAAAACAATTAAAGCAAGTGCCAATGGCCAAAAAATAATCAATAAATGAGCTATGAACTACATGAATCTACTAAAGAACAAGAAAAAACGAGTAATGAAGTAAAGTAAAAATCACGGACATTGTTATACAATTCCTTCTGCCTGCAGGATGCTACCAAAGAACAGTGAGAGCCTCTGATAATAGAAGGTTAGCAATGGCGTTGTCGTGTTGGCATTGAAAGTACGAAAATGGCGGATTTGGTTGCCCAGAGAAAGTCAAGAAACGAACGAAAATAATAAAAATAATATTATTTACTTATTTTTTTTTTTAATAATAATTTACTTTTAAATTCATTTTGTATTTGCTTCACATAAACTGCTCTTTGATCATGCTGTACACATATTTAGGGATACAGTCTAGTTTTAATTATTGTTTCTAGTTGTATAATATTTGATAGTATTCTTTTGTGTGCCAAATAAATAAATATATGAAAAGCTAGTTATATGTACGTACACGACCTATAACTAGATTTCCATCAACATGAGTCGTTGATAAAGAACAGAGTAAAGAATATAATAAATACTGAAGGAATCGAAACGAAATTTTACGTAGAAAATCGATGTTCTAGAATAACATATTAAAAATATTCCTGTAAAGAAAGAAAGAAAGAAAGAAAATACATTTATTTGACACCATACAGAACACAAAACACGACACATTACATAATAAGAAAGAATACATACAAGAAAAAAAAATTATAAGGAGAAAGATAAAAACATACAGATAGGTACAAATACGTGTTGCATAAGGGGCCAAAAAGGTCCCTGTCTCAGCATAATGCCGCTACAAGCCGGAGTTAGTAGCGGCGCTGATTTTCAGACAGGTCCTGGTGTGGTGGCACAAAGCTTTAAAACATTACACTAACTGTAGAATGCGTGTTATCCGACTTTTGCATATATTTATTTGTTAACCTTTAGCTAGAGATACTTTTTATCCAAGAAAAACAAGCTTATTATATTACAGATACAAAAACCAGGAATATTCACTAAATAAGTACTCACATTCTATGAAACGATGCCAATTTTATTCGGTGTCTGTAATTTATTTACCTACCACGCTCATGTTTTTCTTTCTATCTCTCTAAGTTATTCAACTCGACGTCTCCATCGAATTACGAGAGAAAATGATACTCCTCGAGGAAATATTTGTCTGTTTTGTTTAACGAAGCAACAAATTCATATCTTTTGTTAAGCACAGAATTAATCTCTCTGAAAACAATGTTTCATATTCTTTATAAAGCTTTTGTACGATATACTGAGTCGAAGTAACTATTGTCTACGAATGTTGACCGTGGCCTTAGAGGCCGTGGCAGCCGTGACGTAAGAATCGACCCTATGATATGCTACGTCGTAGCATTGTCTACGTCGTAGTCTTGTTTACGATGTGCTACGTCGTAGCATTGTCTACGATGTGCTACGTCTTAGCCTTGTCTACGATGTACTACGTCGTAGCATTGTCTACGACGTGCTACGTCGTAGTCTTGTTTACGATGTGCTACGTCGTAGCATTGTCTACGATGTGCTACGTCTTAGCCTTGTCTATGATGTGCTACGTCATAGCCTTGTCTACGATGTGTTACGTCGGAGCTAACTGTGTTGCGCCGCGGTTGCATGCCAATGCATAATGCGCTGCGCTAGATACTCGCCAGCTCTCGGTCACTTATAGATGTAAAAAACTCAGAATACTAAGAATAATTTTACGATTTTTTCGCGTGATTGTCTAAAGTACAAGTTCTAGTGGCGTCAACGTTGAGCTAAGAATGACCAATAGCATGTTGTGAAAATAACGTCATACGACCAGCACGACATGTATTCGTGATTTTATTGTTTGCTTCTAAAAGCAAGTGAGGAGGTAAGGGGTCCACAATTAATCACGTGAGGCTTGAAAAGGGGGTCGGGAAAAATCACAAGGTATCACAATATCCCATTTGTGCTAGCAGCATTTATTTTTTCGAGGAACGCGTGATTTCCAAATCGTAAACACAGAATGCAGAATAATTTTATATATTTCAATTACATTATATTTAATTAGTAATTATAATCCAATTTGTAATAGTTAATCAAAAATATAATCATGGCGAATATAAAACTGTAAATAACTTTTGATTCATAAATTTTGTATAAAAATATATGTATGTAAAACCCCGGAATCAGGGTTCAAAGTTAAACCAGCGCGAACAAGGAACCTCTAACTTATTACATATTTATGTCTTGTTAGGGGATTCATAATGTTCTTTCATTTGCCGAGCTTCCTTAATATTTATGGAAGACGATAAACTTAGAAACTACTGCTTTTTTGGTTTGGTAAAATATTATAACGATTTTTTCTAAGTGTTATAAATCACTACATAGTATAAAACAAAGACGCGTCCCGCTGTCTGTCTGTCCCTATGCATGCTTAGATCTTTAAGACTAAGCAACGGATTTTGATGGGGTTTTTTAAATAGATAGAGTGATTTAAAGGAAGGTTTATATCTATATAATAAATGCATTTGCACCCGTGCGAAGCCGGGGCGGGTCGCTAGTTTATAATAAAACAATGTTTAGACCGCGCGGCTCTGTTTGCTATTTTCTGAATAAAAGTATCTTTGGTGTTATTTGTTCATTTTCGTTATTTCCATTAATTTATAAAGTTTTTTTTATTAAATAATGTTTGTTTTCAGAGATAAATTTAACCTGCATGCTAGGATAACTTATCAATTAGCAAGCTTGCGCGGGCCGTGGTCTGGTGAAGTTATAAGCTTTTGTAACTTTTACGTTCATTTGATTAGTAAAGTATCACAAATCGTGATGAATATCCCAGGGTATAGAGATATGTTGCCAGCTGTAATAAGAAACGTAAATATTTCTCCCATAGGAGCATGTAAACATGTTGCCAGACATTAACTTAACGAGATTGCAAAATAATGATCACCCTGATTCCCCTAGAGTATCTTACTTCCCACTCATTTGACGACCTCTTTGGCTCAGTGGACGGTGTGTCTCGAACGTAAAATCTTACAGGTTCGGTTCCAGCCTCAGGACATTGGACGATTGTGTGTCTCGGACGCAAAAACTTGCAGGTTCGATTCCAGCCTCCTGACATAAATGTTTGTAAGATCTTTATTTATTTTCGACGACCATTGTGGCGCAGTGTGCGAAGGTCCGTCGACGCAGGAGGTTGCGGGTTCGATTCCCGCCTGGGGATAAATGTTTGTACGATCAGCAAATATTTGCTTACGATCAAAGCAAGCCACTAGGAAAATCTTGTGAAAGCGTGCATTCTATCTAGTTTCAAAGTTTGTTAGTACGAATTTCACAAGCTACAAGGTTAACCCATTATTTTGCAGTTTTTTATGACTTTCACATGTTTTTATTGTTTTAGGTAATCGAACCAAAGTCACGAGGAAAATCTTGTGAAAGCGCGCATGCTGTCTAGTTCCAAAGGACCCATTATTTTGCCGCTTTTTATTACTTTTACACAGGTTAGGTAATACGCAACGAAACCACGACGAAAATCTTGTGAGCTGTTATTAAGTTAGTAGGAATATGTAGGTGTAGATGAACACGTACAGTCAGCAACCAAATCTAAACACGAACTTTATTCTCTACACAAGTTTATACGTAAGTATAACCAGAGACCAAATTAGGTAAAACATTCGCCTTATACCTACTCAAATACAAGTACGTATTTAAACACTAATTACATTTAAGTATGTCCTAGCTTTATTCAGACAGATTTTTAATAAAAACTTTAAAAAATAGCTATGAGACTTGCTCAAACCAAGCTTTAGAGTACGGTGGTAAGTCGTTTTTGATATACTTATGTTTAGAGCTATAATATAAAAATTTAGATGTAGCCGTAACTACGACAGTGACTAAACCTGTTGAAACTTTAGGAAAAATAGATTAACAAACTTGAGAAATAAATACTCATTAAATCTTACTTATAATTAAGTGTTCAGATCGCGTTAGTTTCAAATTATTTTATTTTTAGTAGTGTAGGTGTTTCGTATGTTTTGATTAGTTTTAGCGATATTTTCATTGACTCCATTCATTGTTTCTTTTTTGCTGACCGTACTTAATATCTGACTGGTTCAGATCTTGAAGATATTAAACAAGAGTAATATACAGCCTCATAACGGATACATTTGGATGGATTTACGACTTTCGTGTTTTGGGGTTTTGCCATTAATTTATTTTGTTTCGTAACTTTGGTTCTTTGAGATAAATTTCAGAGATCTCCATTTTGTTTTAGTTTATGAAGGTTATCATGAAGATGCAAATTTCGCTGAGTAGGTATATTGATACATGTGCCAGAGAAGATAAAAAAAGGCAGTGAAAAATGTGTAAATTGAATAATTGAATATTAAGTTGTTTTAACTTGATATTATGGTAAAAACATAGGCTTAAAAAGCTAAATAGAATTAAAAATATAGCAGGGTATTTTTCGCTCAAAAAAGTTAATCGAAAAGCTCCAGCCCAGCTTTCAAACAGTAAATTGAAAAACATTGTTATTCCAACAGTGCTCAACATAGTTTTAGGTTGGCTTCAAAGGTTTTAAAAAAATAGACCCCAAAAGGGCTAGACAGAAACTCTCGAGTTTTAGCCAAATGACGTCTATTTATTTAGGTTCAGAACATTGTTTTATAAAGTGGCTGTTATGGACCCGGCTCTACCCTTTTCAGAGCTGTCACCTTTTTCGTCTAGAATTTTAGTATAATTGTTTTCTGCGTACGATAGCGTCGCGATGTTGTAGCCTTTTTGTGTGTAGGTTAAGTAACAGTCTCATCAACCACTTTTAGACTTGAGATTTTTAATAAAAATCCAATTTTTCATAAGATTGCGTCGCAAATTCGTGAAGCTTTTATGTACCTTCAATCCTTAACCTAAAAGTAAAGGTTTTTCCTCAGTTAAAAGAGTATATAAAAGTATGTAGGTACCCATTAAATTTCTCGCCTTTTCAGCAATCTCTTCTCAAACCTTGAGTCTGTTTTGAGAAATAATGTTATTCCTGGAAACTGTTGTTGATTTTAAATTAACTAGAACTAGGAAAATGTTCGGTGGAGGGAATACAGAGAGTACAGAATGGCTGGGTGTTATTAGGTAGAGTATTTTAGCTACACAATAAATCTAATCAAGGTCTAATAAAGTCAAACAGTAATCTTTGTTATAGTCATACATATATAATATTATAAAGAGGAAAGGTTTGATTTTTTGTTTGTTTGTTTGTAATGAATAGGATCCGAAACTACTGGACCGATTTGAAAAATTATTTCACCGTTGGGAAGCTACACTATCACCGGTGAACATAGGCTATATAATATTATCAAAATAGTTAGGGATCCGTACTAAAACCGTGCGAAGTCGGGAAGGTCCGCTAGTCATATAGTATATTTGTAAATATATAACGCACGCCAGCCAACCCTCTGTAAAATAATTTAGTTTTGGTTTGCAGGTAGAAAATGCCTCATTAAGCCCACCCTTTGTACCTTAATGTAAAAAAGTTTTAAATAAAATATAAAAAACCAATACAAAAATACTTTATTGTACACCACATTCAGATAATTACAAAAATACATAACATGCGATAAGTACAATGGGCGACCTTATCGCTTAGAAGCGATCCCTGCCTTTGGATGGAAAGAAATATGTGAATTTTAGGAAGGCGTACCAAATATCAAAATACAATAAATGTGAAGATGATATCATGAAAATAATAATATGATAATATTATAAAAAGTTTCTTCTAGTTGATTAGATAGGACATGCTCCACCTAGTTGACATTTTTACTTACCTGCCCAGCTCTGATGTTACAGCATGAAGGTGAAACTTTAGAGTCTGGACCATGAATAAAACTAATGAATATTTAGAAAAGTACTGAAAAAAACGTAGAATTTTTTCGTGTTTAAATATATTTCTATGTGACAAAGATTATAAATCAAATCCGTGCCCTATGTCTGCCTAGCAGCGGGCAGAAGCTGATGATAATAACCAGACCATCCATCCATCACGATAGTCTGGTTTTATTTCTTTCATTTTTCTTTGCAATAGTCACTACAACTGGCGGATACCAACTTGGGATGTATCATATTGTGCACCAGAGGATGATACCCGCTATGTGTAGCCATCGCCATCATTTAGATTAACTCTCTCAAAGGGCCTCTGTGCTGTTGGCTTCGGCCCCACGCAAGCCTTCCAAAGGACCGGGTCACTTTGTGGTCCGATATAATGGTAATGCGAAGTTAAATGGTTACTAGGTATTAGGATCAAAAACAACAGTGTAGTGTAGGGGTTCTGAAGATCGATAATATGCACGGTTAAGAATACACCAGCTCAAAAGTACCAAAGGTACTCGTGTTCGAATGTTCACCTCACCACACAGTAGTTCATCCATTCACTTGTCAACACCTGACTTTCGCCTTCTCAGCTATTCAGTCAGTGTTTCAGATGACAGTGACATCTTGGTAAGCCACAACACAACTCAACACATGAGATGTCGTATGTAAGCCATCGTTTTGCGTCAGTCCAGACGCAGAGCCATCTAGTAAGAAGTTGTAATCCATGGAATCACACCACACTGGTATTATAAATGCTAACGTTTGGATGTTTAGATGTTTGGATGTTTGTTACCTCTTCACGACAAAACAAGTAACGGGCTGAAGTCTTGCGACTTTGGTTCTAAGCCTGGAATAAAACATCAACATATTTGTCCCATAAATTAAGTTCCCAAGCGATAGAAAAAACCTTAAACAACGTGTGCGAAGCCGCGGTCAGAAACAAGTAATATATATTATCTAGCCATACATAAACAGTATGAAAACTTGAAATATAAAATATATTGTACCAACTGTCTTCATCTTCCCTGTGCTTATTTTCGCACCGCAACTATTCGGAAGCGAGTTATTTTCCATTCGCTGCTACATTCCCGGCACGTTGGTGTCGCGGTGAACGAGGGACTCGACACCACTCAGCAACAGTGTCTTATATATTTTTGTCGTTCGTTAGATATGGTTAAGGGTACTAATAAAAGGGGTCGTTAACCGACACCCGGTAACGTCATCTGTAGCCGTAATTACAAAATAGCGTGTTATTAATTTGGACTATTTATATTTTATGTATGCTAGTTTTAAGGTATATCACTATGAACTGTATAGTAAGTTAAATAAGATCGCTTACTTTTCTTTGGTCTGAAATAAATGATTATTATTATACTCTGATATCAAATTTTCATAAAATACATGTTTTTACTTCGATGTCAACTCATAAGGTTGTAAGACGGAAAGATAACTACACGAATCTGACACCTTATTTATAGACCCTATTGAAAAAGATAATAAGTAAAAAATTACGTAGAATTTAAATCACGACGGTCTGACTTTCGTGAGACGTTGGGAATGAGCACGTATCACGTGACATTGGGTAACCCCCTATAATAACGTTATTTGCGTACTAACTACGATATTTCCCCGTCTAATTGCCGGTTTGCAACGAACTTTATAATATAAACTGTGGGGTATATACATTTCTTTATAAACCTTGTAGGAAAGTTGCCGAGAACGTAGTTTATTCCCCGCACATATTGCACCTTGGTTCCTGACGCGAGGCAATTACGTAAGCCACCAGAGGTTTGAGATAAACTGGTCCTTATCGGTAGGAAACTGAGTTAGTAAGTTCGTAGGTAAGAGCTTCCATTTAAACTGATGAAACCATAGATATACTGATATGGTAGGTACCTAAGTACAGTGTAGTGTATTCTGTCGGTTATTATTGTATATTACCTGCTGCAGGTAACCTTTCCTTAGTTTAAAAGTGTTAAGTTGTAATTTTTTAAGTAATAATAATAATAAATAATTTATTAAGGAACAATGCTTACTTAAAGTTAAAAATGAAAACGATGTCATCTGCAGAAGTTTAAAAACTGTGACGCAATTGTTAAGTTATGACGTTCATAGAAAAATACAAAACATGAGGGTAGATCGGTAAGTCTGCAACACGTTACGTACGTAAGGTAGGGAAATCATTTATGGGCAATAGCGTGCGCTTCTATAATAAGCTTCCGTCAACATAACAATATCCTATTGTATAATATAAATAGCGAATTCTATAGTAATCTATACTAATATTATAAAGAGAAAAAAAAAGAAAGGTTTGATTTTTTGTTTGTTTGTTTGTTATGAATAGGCTCCGAAACTACTGGGCCGATTTGAAAAATTCTTTCACCGTTGGGAAGCTACAGTATCCCCGGTGAACATAGGCTATATTTTAATTTCCTAAAAGTTAGGGGTCCGTACTAAAACCGTGTGAAGCCGGGAAGGTCCGCTAGTAGATAATAAAATAAGAAGTTATATAATAGTTAATTTCGAATAAAAAGCCTATCTATCTATATATTCTAAGTCCGTGCAAGTATGTGAGAAAACCCCCACACTGTCTGCGACCGATGACCTATGTATTATGAAATTAACAGACCCTGCGTAATCTCACGAATAAACATTTTAGGGGCCAATCTGACCTTTGTCCCTCAAAATATTCCAGTTGACTGGTTCTCCCAATTATAACAGAATTTAACAAATTATTTCGTGTTTTCGGTCACTAGGTTACATTTTCCCAACATTTAAAATAGCGTTGTAAATGTATGTGCATATATTTTCATGAGCTATCTTTAGCCTACATTCACGTTTTTGTTTCCTTTAGATTGATTAGGACTAGTGGCACACACTTGTTGTTATTTAAAATTAAAACAGTTGAGCTATCTGCAGACTGTTGCTACTAATAATATGCATGTTTGTAAAATCCTACCACAACACTTTACCAAACGTAAGGATATTATCACTCGACAGAAAAGAGCAAAATTTGATAATTTGTTATACAAACTGCAATGCCACAAACAAAAATTTGTCGACCTATGTGGCGCGGTGGGCGAAGCGACGCAGGAGGTTGCGGGTTCGATTCCCGCCTCGGAACAATTGTGTATACGATCTGCAGATAATTGTTCCGGGTGTTCTGATCGTTTTCTATGTATAATAAAAAATATCTATCTATATAATGTATTGTATTAAGTATATCAGTTATCTAGTATCCATAACACAAGCTCTGCTTACCATGGGGCTAGATAATGCTGTGTGAATTGTCCAGCATTATTTATATATTATAAATCTATGAAAAAAAATTATATAATATATGTGCATTACTATATTATTAATATTGAATATAGTAATGCACATATTATATACATAGTTACCAGAATCTATTAAATATCCCAATGGTAATTTATTTAAACAAAAATTAAATAAGTCGCTCCTTGACCAATGTTTCCATAGTATAAATGAATTTATTAATCTAAAGTAGAGAATTTATTATGTTTTGACGATTGTGAATTAATTTTAAAGTTGACTATTTATTGATTGTACCTATTTATGTATTTTCATTGTTTTTTTAAATTATTGATTAATTTAACGACCTTAAAACACGCTTTAATATTTGCACACCTGCTTGCGAGTTGAATACATTTGACTCCACTCTAGTTAAACTGAAAACCAGCGTTGTTCCGCGCCACGCGTGGTTCAGCATAAAGCTGAGTTTGACCCTTTTTGGCCAGCAGGCTAGCACGGTAGCTATGTAATATAATAGTTTTTATTTTTCTGTAGGCTTTTTATTTATGTTTTTTTTTATACTGTGTACTGTGTTTTTTTATGTGTGCTTTAATTGTGTAGCCTGTTTTTTTTGGCCAAATAAAACAATTCTTTATTCTTCTTTAGTTATAAGACATGACATGTACCTGTAATAATGTGTTCAGCAAATAAATGATCTGATTTGATTTACTGATAGGTATTTGCATATAGAACCGACGGCCGCTGGGGCAAACGTGTTCTTGAGTGGAGACCACGACACGGTAAACGTAGTGTAGTACGCCCTACGACCAGGTGGGATGACGATCTGCGAAAGACTGCAGGTAGATGCTGGATGCGGCAAGCTGAAGACAGGGCGCTATGGCGCTCATTGGGGGAGGCCTATGTCCAATAGTGGACTACTATAGGCTGATGATGATGATGATGATTTGTATATATAGGTATCTACCTAATAAAGGTAGGTAGGTAAAAATGTTTCTCTAAATATTTATTTCCAAACAATTTTAAAAATATACCTGTCTTTTTAGTCTCGCGTTCTCGACATTCTTATTATCAATTAATTTACCTCCAAAACATTTTAGCTAGATTACAACCTTCAATACCACAAGACAGGATAAACAAGAAAAAAGCCAACATATTAAAAACAAGACTAAAATAAAAACCCATTATGGAAATTGAGAACAAACTCCCTTTAACTTAGAACGAAAGCTTCTTAAGCAATTACCTTAAGCTGCGTACTGATCGGCGGCGTAACGCGTAATGCAACATTCGCAGGGAGCATGATACGTTACGCCGTATGTTAAAATTCCTTCAGTGACTTTGGTAACTAACTGATTCGTAACCAGTTACGTAAAAACAGTTGTCTTTACTGTTTTGTCATCAAAAGTCAAAGTCAAAGTCAAAAAATCATTTATTCTTTAGTTTTACAAAATAAGCACTTAGACAAGTCATATTTTATACATTAAATTATTATCAAATAATTTCAATTTTACTGTTCACTTCAATGTTTTGTCCACTAGTGGAAGAAGTGAAAAGAAACCACTAGTATGTTCATCTCTTTTATGTCTAATACATGGTTAATTGCCTATTTAAGTCTAAATATAATATGATTCGATACAATGTTAATATTTAAGTAAAGCTATGCACAAAAACAAATTACTTACATACTATTGTCGGTGCGAAACTGAGCGACATCTGGCCAAGCATTAACATCATTGAGATAATCATTTATGGAGTAGAAAGCCTTCTTGATGAGATTTAGTTTTATGTAATTTTTAAATTTACGAATAGGGAGCTCAGTTGCTTCAGATGGAAACTTATTATAGAAGCGCACGCTATTGCCCATAAATGATTTATAATCATCAGTTACTAATAAACACTTATTTTCAGTTCTTGTTATATTTTATAACCAGTTATGAGTATCCGTCTCGTTACTCGTTGCACTGCGGCATTTCCCCCATACCATAGATGAAAGAATCTCTATTGCATAGTTTTAAAGATCTAAGCATACATAGGGACAGACAGACAGCAGGAAGCGACTTTGTTTTATACTATGTAGGATTATTACTATAAGGTCACTATAAGGCACTCAGTTTAAAACTTCAGCTAGGTATTGTAACCTATTCTCTCGAGATAAACCCCACTGGCCCAGCTCTACATTGTTCTACAAACGCAGCCTTGATTGCACAAGACGGCTCGTTATGAAGCTTCAGTAAACTCTATTGTTCCACAGCAAGTAGGTCAAGAAAACGTCTGCTATTTTCTAGAGTAGGTATTATGGGATTTTATATTAACGTAGTACTTACTTACCTTCCTAGTTATTAATGAAATAATATTTATTATATTATATTAACTGTTTGTAAGTGCTAATTATAAGATTGAAGTGTATTTACTTATTAGTTTTGCTGTAATAAATGATTTTTATCTTATTTTTATCTTTATAGATATATTGACAATCCATTATAGATTTAGTTAAAATATTTTTTATTGTTTAATAGACCAATGAAGGGTTTGTTCATTAATCCATTAAATCATCATCATCATCAGCCAATAGCAGTCCACTGCTGGACATAGACCTCCCCCAATGAGCGCCATAGCGCCCTCATCCATTAAATAACCGCTAAATAATCATATTACAAGTAACTATGTTTCATACAGTCCAAAAAACGTTTTGCCCCCTGTCCCATTCCGAAACAAGTTTTCACCAATTTCGTGTTCTTATTGAAACTTTTAAATATTCACCTGCTACAAACCTTCCCAAGTTATGTGTATCTGTAAACAATTTTGCCTACAGTACAAAAAAATATTTGTTATTGATTGAAACTATTAAATTGCCGTTAATAGCTACTATAATAAATAAATAAAAATAAATAAATAATGCTGGACAATTCACACAGCATTATCTAGCCCCATGGTAAGCAGAGCTTTTGTTGTGGGTACTAGATAACTGATATACATAATACAATACATTACATAGATAGATATTTTTTATTATACATAGAAAACGACCAGAACACCCGAAACAAATATCTGCAGATCGTACACACAATTGTTCCGAGGCGGGAATCGAACCCGCAACCTCATGCGCCGCAGGCGGACCTTCGCACACCGCGCCACATCGGTCGTCAAATAAGTCAAATTTTCACGTAAACGATAAATTACAACAAAATATACCTAGCAAGCCTATATAAAATACCTTCAAATCATTCTAAGAACCCTAATGGCCTCCTAAACTACCCCTAACGACACAAATGGATTACCGCTATTTAGATTTCAAGTTAATAAATGAGAGTCGTTTGTGAGACCGATTACAGACATACTGCAAAATACTCGTTTTTAACTGCCTTGTAAGTAATATAATCTACTACTAATGCAATATTATAAACGCGAAAGTTTGTAGTATGGATGGATGGATGTTTGTTACTCTTTCACGTAAAAACTACTGAATGGATTTTAATGAAACTTTATAATAATATAGCTTATACATCAGAATAACGCATAGGCTACAATTTATAAAGATATATTGTATATTATCAAAAATATCTATCACCACGCGGGTGAAACCGCGGGGCGCAGATAGTATATAATAATAAAGATGTTAACCAATGTGAATATTCCAGGACATGTTCCTGCAAATATGGCGATGACCCGGAAAAAGCCTAGCCACCTTTCATACTCGTAATCATTCGCAAACATTAGATGAGGAGGGTACATTTCACGGAACGATGTATAAGATAATTTGAAGTCCTATATCTTTTTCAATAAACGTTATTCTTATTCATATTATGTTTAATCGCAACCTTTTGCTTAGTCTCAGATGAATTTCTATTTTATTACTTTTTAAACACGACGAAAGGCTTTGCTCAATAATGGGTCTTATCAGGCTTATTACAATAATTGTAATTGTAATACATGACGTAGTAACGCTACGGTGCTACAGCGACGTAGACCCTCTCCTCGTAGATCCTCAATCTAACTTACTATACCGAGAATCTGTTTGTCTAGGGGTAGGTACAATTTATAGAATAAAAAAATACTGAGCCCGTGAGCTTCCATCTGAAGCAACTGAGCTCCCTATTCGTAAATTTAAAAATTACATAAAACTAAATCTCATCAAGAAGGCTTTCTACTCCATAAATGATTATCTCAATGATGTTAATGCTTGGCCAGATGTCGCTCAGTTTCGCACCGACAATAGTATGTAAGTAATTTGTTATTGTGCATAGCTTTACTTAAATATTGACATGTATCGAATCATATTATATTTAGACTTAAATAGGCAAATAACCATGTATTAGACATATAAGAGATGAACATGCTAGTGGTTTATTTTCACTTCTTCCACTAGTGGACAAAAAATTGATGTGAACAGTAAAATAATTTTATTTGATAATAATTTATATATAAAATATGACTTGTCTAAGTGCTTATTTTGTAAGCTTAAAGAAATAAATGATTTTTTACTTTTACTTTTTAGCTTTCGAAGCTCTGAAAATTCTCTTTTGAATGAATATTGGTAGTTTCACATTTGCTGGATTAAGGTGCACGAGTGCACCAATCTCATCAAAAATAGAACGAGCACTCAACGTTCACTCATACTTCGGTTCCGATTGAACCAAATCCCGACGGGTTTTTTTAGAGTTCCGTACCCAAATGGTAAAACGGGACCCTGTTACTAAGACTCCGCTGTCCGTCCGTCCGTCTGTCACCAGGCTGTATCTCATGAACCGTGGTAGTTAGACAGTTGACATTTTCACAGATGAAGTATACCAAACGTGATTTTGATGCTCGTTTTTTTAAATCACTGAACTAAATATGCCGTCTATTATATATATTAGCCGCGCACATAGGGAAAGACCAGTTTTTCTTACACTTATGTTTTTCTGTATTTATGTGTCTTTTCCTTTTTTTGTAACTCTGTTTAACATTGTGTGTGTGTTGGCTATAAATAAATTATTTCATTCTTTTTTTTTCTCTTTTGTTCTTTCATGTCCAGTCCATCCAAAGGTTGCCTGGAAGAGATCGCTCTCAGCGATAAGGCCGCCCTTTATACTTCCTTTATTCTATTGTTTATTCCTGTATTGTTTTCTGTTTTGTGTGGTATAATAAAGTGTTATCTATCTATCTAAATAGTGTGAAAAGAAATTCGCTTAGGTCCGGGCAAAGGAAATATTTGAAACAAACGTACAAAGGTAAGACCATGAGCTTACAAATTCCTAAATAGACTAATGAAAGAGGAGCATTCCAATATTTCCCGAAATATCCCTATAAATCCTGCTGAATAATTTATAAGCATGATTTGTCTCTTTCTAAAACGTTGCTGTTTGTATATTTTGTTCCTGTCTACCTATATCAAGTTTTAGTACGGCTTTCGAAGGACCGTCTGAATTTATTGCTTTGGTCTGCGAAATTAAACGGTGTAGGGAATTTTTCGTAATTGCTGCTCACTACGAAAGAGCGTGTTATTTATCTTTACGTGAATTGCCATTTCTTGATGACCGATGTGGCGCGGTGGGCGAAGGTCCGCCTGCGACGCAGGAGGTTGCAAATTCGATTTCCGCCTCGGAACAATTGTGTGTACGATCTGCAGATATTTGTTCCGGGTGTTCTGGTCGTTTTCTATGTATAATAAAAAATATCTATCTATGTAATATATTGTATTATGTATATCAGTTATCTAGTACCCATAACACAAGCTCTGCTTACCATGGGGCTAGATAATGCTGTGTGAATTGTCCAGCATTATTTATATTTTTGTATTTCCCTCAGAACAAGTTACATATTGGGATGGATGGATGTTTGTGATTTCGCTTTTTGCTCTATTGGATTGATGTCATATCTCAAAAAAAGTTTCGAATTGACATTCCATGACAAAGGCTAGGTCGGCAGAGAAAAGTAAACCCTACGTACGAAGCCACAAAATTGATTACTTGAACATGAATTTGATAACTTGACAGCTGGATCTCTTTGTTACGTATATTTTAAATCTATTTGTAAAATAGACGCCCTGAAGCATCCCCTGAAGCCCAAAACCTAGCTTTTCTATTCATTTCTGTTCTTGCTAAGATATTCTGGCAACAATAGATTAAAGACGAAGAATTTAATACCTTAGAAACAGTATGTACATCAGTAACTCCATTGTTAAAAACTAAAGACAAAATGTCGACGAAAGCCACCGACTAATACCCTACCTACAAAGAACTAACTGGATGCGGCAAGCTGAAGACAGGGCGCTATGGCGCTCAGCTCATGCCTATGTCTGGACTGCTATAACAGTGGACTGCTATAGGTTGATGATGACGATGACAAAGAACTAAATTCGTCAATCATGGGTTCGATTACCGACTTGGGACAAAAACTCGGATAGTTGTATCTGCTTTCGGGTGTTCTGGTTGTTATCTCTGTATAATAAAAGTATCTATCTATGTAATTATCAGTCATCTAGTACCCATTACACAAGCTCTGCTTAGCTTGGGGCTAGATGATGCTGTGTGGATTGTCCAGAATGTCCAGCATTATTTATTTTATTTATTTATAATATGAAAACCAATTCTATTCTACCCAAAGTCAAAGTAATCAGCGCATACAATTCAGGGCTTGTAATACACAAATTGAGTTTGAAGCCCCCACTGAATATATTACGGGCTTCAGTGAGTAAACTAGCAGGTAGGTTCTGAACGAATAGCCTTTGAATACATAAAGCCAGTGTTCTGGAAATGCAAACTCACCTGGACTGTGTAATTACAAATTATATTACATCTACACCGTATTCTAGTTCATTAAATTTAGCTCGTCTCTGGATCAGGTGAGGTCTAGTTATAGAGGAAACTATGCTGCGCATTTACATTTACTGGCTGCCTTTAGATTAGCACGGATTTTCCCGGAATAAAATGTAGCCTGTATGTTAATCTAGGTCTAGAACTACGTTTATGCAAAATTAAGTTTTGGCGTAAAGAGGTAACTAACATATAAATTTTTGCATTTATATAGCATAATGTGGTGTGACTCACGCTTAGGACAGTATGACTCACCATCAACCATAGGTGATTTATTGTTTTACGATGGCAGCTACAATAACGCAACTCGATAAAGAGGTTTGGCAAAAATGTAGGTATGTAGGTTTTTCAACTATATAAAAAATAAAGGACAATAATTAATGTTTATAGTTGAAGAAACTAGTATTTTGCCTATTTTATTCCTCGATTCCTCTTATCCCCATTTCACTGGATACTGTCGCCTTAACGCACTTAAAGCCTTAAAGCACTTACGCCTTAAAGCACATGTTCAAACTAGGGCTAAGCGACACACAATCCTGCAGATTTTGTGAGGAGGCGGATGAAACGCCCCTCCATCTGCTAAGTGAGTGTGGAGCACTGATGCACAAACGCAGCATCCATCTGGGCAAGCATTTGCATAGCCCAGACGAGCTGAAAGACATCACCCCGAAGAAAATCCTACAGTTCCTAGCAGCTGCAAGGGTTAGTGGCGAACTATGAACGCCACGGCTTCGGGACTGAAATGTAAAAGTGGCGATCACAATAGGCCTATCATGGCCGCCGTGATACGAAAGCCACCACAAAGCATAAAAAAAAATCCCCATTTCACCATACGCTGTCATTTCTGTACGAACGATTATTTATTTTCTTCATTTTTCTGACTTTCCTATGCCACTCTATATATACTCAAATTTCGCCAACAAATAAAAACATATACTCCCTGCGTTCAACCACAAACCTATTTGAATTACTCACAGATCCGCACGGCGGAGCAGCTTCGAATAAATAGCGCGAATGCTGCACGTACTCGTATGTTTGCCCTAACTACATTTCGAGTGAAAATTCTCACTGGAAAATTCGATAGTTACGAGTATTTTATTATTTTACAGCCCACACAAACCGCAGCGGGAGTTGTATCGTTATTTTCGTGAAATTGATGTTTGTATACTCGCAATTTTACAATATATTCGTAGATAAATTAGATCGTGTTTTCGATACTGCGAGCAAGTTTATTGGGACGAAAATGTGGCTTATTTGCTGCACACATAATTCATCAAATAATCGATTGACACAGAAAAAACTCTGTGTTGATCAATTATTTGATGAATGATCTTCTCTCGCTACGTGAAGTAGCCAATACATCGAGTGAAAACCTTTCATGCATGACTTAGATCACGTGAACGTCTCTGCCATTCTTCGCCGTGTCATTAAGTTTTGTTGTTTGTACGCATTAAAAAGTGCTACCAGATTTTATATACCTTTTGCAAATACTGTGAAGTCTCCAACAGAAAATGCTGCAATCAACTCTACGTATAATGTGGATCATGAATCACCAGATCTCTAACTGTGTCCAACGATGGTTTAGATCCAGCGCAGACACGATGTGCATATTATTATGAGTTTCGTCCAATGTGGTTCGACTCACGCTTAGTACAATATGACTCACCAGATCTCTTGGTGTGTCCAACGACGGTTTAGATCCATCGTCGACGCTGTGTGTATATTATTGGTTTCGTACAATGTGGTGCGACTCACGCTTAGTACAATATGACTCACCAGATCGCTTAGTGTGGTGTCCGTAGAGACGGTTGAGGTCCAGCGCAGACACGGTGTGCGGGAGCGCGCAGCTGACCGCCGCAAGCGCAGCCATACATGCCACCACGCGACACGACATCTCTGTAACAAACAAATAACAAATAAATAAATAATGCTGGACAATCCACACAGTATCATCTAGCCCCAAGCTAAGCAGAGCTTGTGTTATGGATGCTCAATAACTGATATACTTAATACAATAATAATAGTACAATTTGTTTTATTGTACACCAGAAAAACTACATTACATAGATATACTACATAAGATAATTACAATGGACGGCCTCATAGCTTAGAAGCGACTTTTGAATGTATAGAATTGTGAATTTACTAAACAAAAATATTTTATTGTCTACCAGATGCAGATCATTACAAAAAAGACATTACATGCGCAAGTACAATGGGTGGCCTCTTCCAGGCAACCTTTGGAATTTACCTAAGAACCAGCAGAAACTGATATCCGAAAACTCGACACGATAACGAAATAATTTATTTTCAGTTGCTGACTCAAAGGAGTGCTTTAAATACAAAAAAGTCCACGAGTATCAAACTTGAAGTCTCAAATATCACAAAAGAAAAATGTTTCAATCTCGCTCTGTTTACTTAGGTCCTTGTTAAAATAAATCTACAACTCAAACGCAATTTACTTGTTCAAACGGTACAATTTTTTTTGTAGAAATCTACTTTATATTCCAGTAAGTTTTCGTCACCAGACTGAATTACATATTTTACTAAAGCTCAAATCAGTCTTCTCCATTTTATAGAGAGGTTTTTTAGGATTAAAGATTTTCGTTTCCGCTTTATCACATATACGTCTATAGGTTATTCCGACGACAGTTTCAAAGCAATAATTATAAATATACATGATTTAAATAAATTACAAAAACCGTATTCTCATGTCCTATCAAATTAATCATCATCATCAGCATAAAGCAGTCCACTGCTGCACATAGGCCTCCTTCAATGAGCGCCATAACAAATTAATGCGGTGGTCCATTCGTACTTTTTGGAACACTAAAATTCAAATTAAGTAGGTAAGTAGGAACTTAAAGTGAGACTCTTGCGTCATGAATAATAATAAAGTTGTTTTGAAAAAACTATAAAACGACGCCATTTTGTAGAATTTACATTTTTTTAAACTAGTTAGCAGTTATGTAGTCTGGTGTTAGGTAATTAGTAAATTGGTTAGTGCTATAAATAATTATTTTCTATTCTATTCTAAAATTTCTTGGTATTTATACTGTTTTTTAAATTGAACTTATACTTAATGTTTCGGCTTCTGGTTGGGTGGTGCCAAATTAAAGATTCTGAGACTTTTGATATTGTATTGAATAAAATTTTGCAATGTTGAGTTAGAGTGATGAGGCGAAATCGAGACGATTATTTTGAACTAGCAGTTCCCCGCGGTTTCACCCGCGTTAAACTCACATTTCACTTTATTAGTTGATTTTTTACACCTTGTGTTATATTATTGGAGTTTTAGTAATCCCTAATTTTTATGAAAATATAATATAGCCTATGTTTACCGCGGATAGTGTAGCTTCCTAACGGCGAAAGAATTTTTCAAATCGGTCCAGTAGTTTCAGAGCCTATTCATTACAAACAAAAAATCAAACCTTTCCTCTTTATAATATTAGTATAGATGGTCGCCATATTGAATTTATACTAATAAAAAACGTTCGGATACACCGCACTGTCCCGATAGCAGTTCGGATACGCCGCGACACTTACTCTAGAATGATTTTATAGTACCACCTCTGGATCATTCCCGATACAATAGCGAAGGAATTTTTCAAAGCAGTCGAACAAAATACGAATAAAAAATACCAGCATAGAACCTTTTTGACAGTTATAATTATATATCGAGCCACAGTCCTCGATTACTCGACTCAATACAATTTCAACTTTAAAATAACCTGAACTATGATCCATATTTCATTGCATTTGATACAATATCTATCTATCCCCTAAAGACCCTTACCGAGTAAACATACGCATTGCATTATGCACCGTATTCATTTGATATGTAAAGTAGTTTATTGTTCAACACGTGAGCTTTCCCAGAGGTGCTTAGTATTACTGTTGGGTAGTTTGTTACCACTACTAAGCTTGTATTTCATTATCTAGTCACGTTCTACATAGCCGTAATCCAATTAGATGCTTACTGAAAATGTATTCTAAGATGTGTGGTGTACTATCTACCTACTCGCTCCTACACTAATCATAGTACACTTATATTATAAATGCGAAAGTTTGGATGTTTAGATGGAATGGGTGTGTTATTTCTTTACGACATAAGTACTGAACGAATCGGGTTCAAATTTTGCATAGATGTAGCCAAAAGCCGTGTCGTTCGTCAACTTACACCATGAATCTTGTCCCAACTGGTGTGAGTTGACGAATAGTAAAAAAAATATTATTTTCGTTCTCCAACTCACACCACCCTTTGTTTCTATTGAATTTTTGCGTTGAGTAAGAAAATTGATAATTTAAGAAGGGCAGGGGCGTATATAACCCCCAAAAGAATGTTTAAGTGCCATTTTACTTTTTTCAATAAACTTTACTTAACTATTATTCAACCCCAAAACTGCGACCACCAACGTGGCCACCCAAACGTGGTAATTATAGCAAAGCTTCTACTCCAGCAGTGGACGTTTAAGTGCAGTTAAAAAATAACCCTTAATTACAATCGTGCTTAAATACCACAACCCCGCAAGCTCAGCCAAAACCACTTAATTAGCAACTTGGGAAGTTTAGAACAAAGTGCGGATTCGATTCCATTAATTTAACAGAGTTCGGAGCTAATTTAACTTCACACTGCACTCTCCCGGGATAACGCTGAACTGAATGGTTAAATTCACTGTTACCTACTTGTTTCAAATTAGGAGTTTAATGTGCTGGCTGTTTTATCCATAAAGGTTCAAGCATACATAGGCCACACCGTCCACGTGCAGCCTACGCACGCCTCCTCTTGAAATCGTGTTGTCCGCACGCTGTCCACGCGGTGGAAGCTAGCAGCAGCAAGCTTGACGTGTACGCCCGGTCGGCAAAGAGCCAGAAACTTCACAATAATATAGCTTACATATCAGAATAACATATATAATACAATTCATAAAGATATATTGTATATTATCCAACATATCTATCACCACGCGGGTAAAACCGCGGGGCGCAGCTAGTTTACCCATATTTGAATGCCCGTGTTGCTGCCCAATTTTAATTAATAAATGCACTATGGAATATCACTAGGTACTTACATGTTAAGTATGAATATACAATGCCAAGACCCAAGACCCGTAACTATGTTGCTAATAAAGAATCTGAACCTGAATTCATATTTGAATGTCCGTTTTGCTGTCCAAGGCAGCGGTGTTTGTTGCCATGTCTTTTGTAGGAACCTACACCAAAAACCCGCTCTCCCTGTCAACCGGAAATGCCCAACTTTAAACCTTAATCGAATGATCGCTACAAAAAACCTTTTCCTCGAAACAGACAGCCACTTACGGTGATCATCTGGCGAAAGGTCCGGGCTACAAAAACTAACGTCGAATGAAAGTCATTACTTGCTAGTTATACGACGTAGCTGAACGATCGTTCAACCTTCTTGGTTCAAACGCGCGAGAGTGTCGTAAGGAGGGAATCGTATTTAAAGAAATGAATTCGGACGATTTTTTCACTTACCCATCAAATGCGCGAATTTTAAAATATTTTGTGTTGAAATCGTTGTAAATGAATTTTGTTGTAAATCATTACAAAATATTCTAAAACTCCATACAAGGTTCATCTCAAATAATTTGTATAAAATGTCCCTTGTACTTATAGATATACAAAGGATTTTTTATACAGATCGTTTTCGTATTCTTTTCCAAAAAATATCTGCATTCCCTTTGCAGTAACTACAACTTATTACCCTGGAGAAAAGTAGTACGAAATGCGTAGGTTTGGGAGGAAAATAATCAAGATATATTTGAGCTTATTTCTTCTTATTTCGGGCAGTCCGTTTCCTATTACTTTTCGTATGTGACACGTTTCATCAATCAGACAAATAAATCTAGACGCGCGATAGATCAGCCAATATGGAAAATAGATTTATATCAGCTTACCTTTAAGGTACCTATGTAGTTTTGTCTCTTTACCCAAACAGCTATTATGTATATGAATCAAGGCACCTGGCCTTCATAAACAATGCCAAAGTAAGTATTATGTATTTCTTATTGGGATAGTTAGGTAATCGAGCGATACTTACAAGTACCTATGTATCTATATCTGGCGCTATGATTCTAAATTTTCAAATACTCTAGCTAGACCAATCAAGGAATTGCAGGTTTCATTTATAAAACCAACCCTTTAGGCCATGCTTCCACGGAATGCTACCCTCATGAGAAATCAAACATCTCTACGAAAGAATAATAAATTAGATATACGCCCTTAGGACTGACGCAGAATGACAAACTTTCCACTGTTTTGTTGGAGACCTTTTGCGAAAATATATTTTCGGCAATATCATAAAACTTTGAAATCTGCGACAAAGTTTGGAATAAGTTTGGAATCTTTTCTTAAAACGAGTTAGAGTTATAATATTTTTGGCGAGAATTTTATAGTAGTTGTTCAGAAGGAAAGAACCGTGAATAAAATCCAAATTAAAACCTTCTTTCAGTGTACTTTGCCTTTGTACTTTACTTTTTATGTAACCTTTACCTAACCGTGGGTTGAAAAGTGGTCTTTCCACCCACTTTCAACCCACGTTTTCCAACGTTGCCGTTGTTTGCAATAATTTTTACTTCCTAGTATCCTTTTTGGATCTAAGAGTAAAGGTAAACTTTAGTGCTTATTATAATTTGATGCTTTTTACAAAAACTAAAAACTAACTTTAAATTCCTTGCACTATGTTTTAAGTTTTGTGGGACAAATACTCTACCCTCATCCATCGTTCATTCATCATATTTTTGTGAGACCGTCTCGAAATCACTCACTACAGAACAGCAAAACGATTATCCAAATCGGTTCACAACTGACTGAGTAATCGAAGAACAAAAATTAAAAAAACATGATCTCTAATTATAGACTTATTCTTCCACTAACTCTGTAGGTATTTGCAAAAAATACTGCAACCAGAAGCTTGATTTTTCATAAAAACTCCTTTATTCGAAGACGGTTAGAAACGTATGGAATAGTCAATATATTTCTGTGGGAAAAATCAAGCTTCTGGTCTTTTTTACAAATGCCTACAGAAGTTAGAAGTGAAAATGTCTATAATTAGAGTTCGACACCACCTCTCCAAGCGTTAAATAACCTCATTAGTAAGAACTTCTACTAACGTTACGTCTTTTGTAACTTTACCTAATTGGAGACAGCCCGGGAATATACTTACCACCTACTTGAAACGTTACATGTAACCTACTTTTGCAGTTTGTTTTATCCCCGAGGGAATCTTATAGAGTTATTCAAAGGGCTTAGAAACGATGTTAGCGAATATACTAACTTTATGAGAAGAAGGGAAGACTCAAGATGAAGTTTTTGAACGAATACAATGGGGCGATTTGGGAGTGCCTATTCTGAACTAACGATGAGTTATATAGGGCGTCCCACGGCTCTGCCACATAGAGGGAAAGTATCTTAAATACTGTAGATAGAAATTTTACTGAAACAAGACTATTTTGAATTTAAAAGAATTTAAACTGCATTCAATAAGTTACTGATGTAATGTATTTATTGTAAACATTATTGTTAATTTTGTAACCTAAAAATAATTATCTAATTTAACTTTATAGATGCTATATGTACCAATTTACTTTATTTTCACAGTCTCTTCTTATTATATTATTCTGTTATTTATCCGTGAATACCTTCAATAAGCTTTCTAGTATTTATGAACGTTTTATTGTGTTATTAAGCTTCTGGTTTTCCTTTAAATAAATATAATATAAATATAATATATTCTATTTTCCTCGCACAAGAAATCTCCTATGCGAATATAAAACGGAAACAGGCAGCGATAGGAAAGTGAAAAACAACTTATAATACTGGCTGTTTTCGAGGTTAAACGAAAAGTATTTGCACATTTGATGACGTAAGTTTTGTATTTCGGTTTTGTTTAAGCGGTTTTTATTTTTTACACTGGCATCCCTTTCTTACTGCCTGCATACTCTCGAAAGTATTTGAAGGATTGTGAGTCAGACAGGGTGCTATGGTGCTCATTGGGGAGGCCTATGTCCAGCAGTGGACTGCTATAGGCTGATGATGATGATGATGAAGTCATCAGTCAATTTATGCATCCACGCATTAAGTCGTGTTTGGACTTATACATAACAAAGTAGTTCTTTTGTTTTAAACTCTCTTAAAACTACGTTAAAGTCCCTTTTCGAATACCACTCTTTAACCTGGTTGTAGCTCAAGTAGGAAAATAGTCTTCACACATTTCGCGAACCCACCGAAATCTAGTTAAACCGAGTTTGTTAATAACCTAGACACCTATTTAGCGTCCACCTAAATTTAATAAGTACGACGTTAGTTGCGCTGCACGATTAAACTTTCGACTAACTAATTTAACTAAATTCAACTTCACAAAGGTTAGGTTATGCTCGGGACCTAAGCTAAAGTCAGGCTAATTGTTTGAGTGGTTGTTGAAGTAACATTAGAAAGTTTTGTGCTTAAGTTACGTAGTTTTGTGAAGGGTTTTTCATGTAATAAAAAGCGATTAAGAGAAATCTCGTGCAGCAGATATTTAAGATATAAAAAAATCTGTATAAATAAAGCTTTTCTGAATAATGTACTAAGATATTTAATCCGACTGGTATTGATATGGGTCAATTGGGCTACCTATAGATTGTTTGCAACAGTCTGCAGGTTAGCTCAATTGTAAATACTAGTTTAATTTATTTCTATTATTTTACTGTTACTTTATTTGTTATTAAAGTACCTACCTATGCTGGCTATTTAGTATATCTAAAGTTTCCGAAACTAATTTCTATGTACCCGAGAAAGAGCTTGGATCGGAAGGTCTAAACTACACGGCTAAAATTCTGATACAAATTTCAATATTTCCGAGATATAACTGGAAGGTATAAACTATAAACTCTGGTCTACGGTTAAAAGCAATATATGGGTAAAGCCCCGGATATCTACGCTATAATCCATTATGTTCAAGGTCCAAAATATAGTGTCCAAACTCTCTTTGCTTTCAGCTTAGTACTTCCCATTTCCCCAGTCTTGCAAAGCGCAGCTTTTAGCAAATTGGCTGAGCGCGTCGTCGGCTAGAATAGCGCCGTAAAAGTTTTTATGCATTTGACGCCATTTCTTAGGGTTCCGTACAGAAATTTCAGCACAAGGAGACGAAAAGTACCTTAACTTAAGATAACTTAGGTGTCTGTCATATCTTTTGAATCTACGGGAAGTGATGGTTTTATTTCCGATTTTTTTTTACATTTTGCATTCGAATAATCTTATATAAATAGAGTGAGTGGCCTTTAAGTTTATTTTTAACGTACCTATAGTAATCACGCAACAAAGTAACCCAAAAAGCCTAGCTTAGTGCATAATTAATTTTACTTCACGGAACTTTGTGTTAGCAAATCCAGACCAGCTTTTCTAGTAATAAAGTTAAGTGATGTGTTTATGAGGCTGTTATAATAACTGACTACACCCTGTAAATTTTAATAAAGCACATTTGAAAGGTTTGCTAATAAACTAATGGAGTTTATAAACTAGTACTAGTCTGTAATATATATTTTATGTAATACTTACAAACATATCAAAGCTCCGAGAGAGTGGGGAACTAAAGTGCTTATTTGTAAGCCTAAAGAAATAAACTTTCATTTCAAAGAGTAATTATTTAGATAAAAATACAGCCCTGTATTAAAACATGATTTTTTCATAAAGTTATGAAATTGAATATAAAGAGAATCAGAGCGTGCTCGCGATAGCTCAATAAAGTGTTTTAGAATTCTAATCGTAAAAAGTCGTAGATCTCGACATCGCGACAACTCACAAGAATGGGCTGCAGCTACTAGGTGTTGTGTAGACAACAAAGGCGAGCCGAGCTACTGGCGTACGAGTAGTCAAGTCGAGTAGCTGCCTACTGGCTAGGCAGCAGCATGCACTATGTAAACCAGCCTTTAGTTTAGCCATTAGTTTAGCACGCACTATCATTATTACAGGTCGCCGCCGCCAGTCTGAAACAGGTTTCTATACAAGCGCACGCATTATCTTTTTCAGATAACTTCCTACATTTGGTTCGAGGTTTCTAAACGCTTTTGTGTCCCATAGTAATAGCATGGTATCTACATAGTCAATAGTATGGTCATAGTATCGCAATGTTTACGGCATTCAGGCTTTTATTCAGTCTTGACTCTTCTTCACATTCAGAGCGAGCACAAAAGATTGTATGGGATAGGAGATACATGCTGTTCGCGAAAGAGATGATTGAAATGAGAGATGTTCAGAAAGTCATAGTGGTACTGAAAGAAAATAAAGGAGAACGCTAGCCCAGTGCTTACTTTTATGCGTTTTGGCGTTTACAGCTATTTGAAATAGCTGAAAATGCCAAACCGCGTATATATCCGTAGTGACGAAACGCAAGCAGTTTAGAATTAGTCTATTTCAATTATTTTTTTTGCGTATCATCACTGTACGTGCTCGGCCTAAATAAAGGTATGACAGGGCATAGGCACAAGGAAAATCTATCACGAGACCTAATGGCGGGATGACATTCAACCACGAGACAGGCCGGGACGAGTAATTGGTGCGCTCGGGTGTTCGTTCGGTTGACAAGACTAACGGAGTGGTTTGGACATCTCGACGAGTATGTCATCCCGCCAAAATGATTCTCAGATTTACAGGGGCTTAATTCCACAAACACAATCGCCTCACTATGGCATATATCTCATTATGACAATAATATCGCGTCTAAATCACGTCTAAATCTCGTTTGACCTTTTAGTCTATCTTTCTCAGTGTAAGTCATATCTACGAAAATTAGGATTAGGAACTCGATTATTTTTCGAATGGTTTTGAGAGAGGTTTGGAAGAAGTCTAAGTGCTTATTTGTAAGCCTAAGGAAATCAAAACTTATCATTTTCAAGAGGTTATATTAATGGAATATTATATCTCATAATTTTTTATCGTTCATATAAGCAAGATAGAAGTTAAAGTCTATCGAAGCCTCGGAAACTGTTTTCGTACCTAATCCTATTGTGCACACTCATACATACTAAGCACCGAGCTAATCGTCTACGTGAGACACATAGAAGACGAAGACCCAATTATGCCATTTAAATGCATATAGCGCCTCGGCAGATCGTTTGCACAACCTCAATCATGCGACATAGGTTCTAGCTGACGTGACCTAAGTGGTATTTAGGTTGTAATAGTGCCTACCCAGCTTTTATACTGGTTGGGTATTTGCAACATAAAATTGGGGAAAAGTTATCAGCTTTGACTTGGTCTAAAATGTGTGGGATAAAACCAAAATCGATAACCTAACAAATAAGTAAGTACAATAGTGTATAGTACAAACATAGGTATTCATCATCATCATCAGCCTATATTAGTCCACTGCTGGACATAGGCCTCCCCTAATGAGCGGCATAGCGCCCTGTCTTCAGCTTGACGCATCCAGCATCTACTTGCAGTCTTTCGCAGGTTGTCATCCCACTTGGTCGGAGGGCGTCCTACACTACGTTTACCGAGTCGTGGTCTCCACTCAAGAACACGTTTGACCCAGCGGCCGCATATGTATTGCTAGATGGTAATTTTGACTTTCAAAAATAATGAAACAAAGGATACAGGTTTCATATAATCAGGTTTATATGAATCGTAATAAAGCCATGACATAAACCAAATATAATTTAATCAAAACAGACACGAACGGATTTTCAGAATATAATTATAAACGTGAGTTATCTTATATCTGCGCCTGAATATATTATTCCATCTGTGTAAATATTTTATCTAGTAATTTGTAATCTGGGTCTAAATCCTGTAAGCTTTCGCAGGTGTTTAATCCTATTAGTCCTGGATGTTGTTATTTATAATAATGCTGCTGGACAAATGCTGGGAATTTATAACTGTCATGGTCACAAACCATTATTATTGAGGGCTTACAACGTTTCACGGGCAAGTTTTTAATGTCGAATGTAGATGGCGCTATAAAAATATAGTTAGTTGAAAATATTATCTTTTTTTTATTATTGTTTCTTCGATAAAAAATATACTTACGGATATAGTTTTCATAAATAAATAAGATATAAAAAATAAAAAAAGCCCAAGTTAATGTGCTACACCATTTTATGTTCCTAAATAGGTATCTAAAAATGAAACAAAATTAGAAAAAAAAACTACACAAAGAAATGTATCTAAATAAACACCGGTTTATTTAGATAGTAATTTTGTTGTCTCAACCCTGCCTTTTGACTGAGTTCTTGTTAAATAAACAAATCTTATTATATTTTCCCGAATAAAATACAGAGAGCAGTGAAATTTATTCGTTTATTTTAGACAACAGAGAGAGAATGCTTACTTACTTATGGCCATGTCATATGCCACTCATTTTCTTTTTAGTGTGCCAGGTTGATGGAGCGTCATATAAAGTATATTTTAGGGTTATACACACACGTGGCTGTCACGGAACCATTACAGGACCTTTCAGGAATAAAAGGTGTTTTTTTTTTAAATCTCTGCTGCATATTCAGAGTGATGTGTATGTCATTGTAATGTGAAATTGTATGAAACTTGGAAAGGAACAATTTGAAAGGGTGCACTTTAGTTAAGTGGACAGCAAAGCACAAAGGAGTCGCATGGGGTGCGCAAAAATTACATTCAGAACTGTACAAAATCCCGCTCTCTGCCAGAGAAAACTTAGAACGGAAGACTGGGTCACTGAAAATAAAGAAATCGGAGTCAAATTATCATATTAGTAACATTGGGTATGTTACTAGCATAGTACAACATAATTTGCCAAATTTTATAAAAGCCCGATTAAAAAATATATTTTTTATGTTTTGAAAAAACTAGCCACCGAATTCCTTAATTTTAAACTGTTTAAAGTTTCTCGGGATCTCAGGTCCTCGGGTAAAAAAAATGTAATTCCGACCTTGGGATTATTCTCTATTCAATAGCGAAATAAATTTGCAATCCCTTATTGCCGGAGATATAAAAAAAACGACGAACATACATATACATACATACAGCTGAACGTAGAAACTTCTCATCTCTCAAAAAAAATGGTTGAAAATTTTTTTTTATATTAAAATATTTATTTATCTTCCGTGACGTCACCAAACGGCTCTACCGGAAGACCAGCGTTGGTTGTAACATGCTTACAACTAACTCATGCTGAGATAGAGACCGTTTTGTGACTCAATTACAAAAAACTGTTTTATCCTTAATTTTTAATCATGTTTGTTTTATGTTTTTGTGTATTGAGTTACAAAAGACACTGTTCTATTCTAGTGTTAATCTAACTCCGGGCGGGCCGCCCACGTCAGAAAACCTCGTAATTTCAATAAAAGGGTAAAGGATGGCTCCGTTTTGTAGGGCAGATGATTCCCTAACTGAATTATTGAAAAGGGTCAGAAAAATTTATGCTATCGAAGATTATTGAATCGTAAATATCTTCGTTTGTAAGTGAAAACGTTTCGGCTAAATTCGATAGGCACTTAAATGTTTGGTCGAATTGTTATAACATTTTAAGATGAAACGCCTAACCTGTATTCAGAAAAAGAAAATGATTTATATCTGATAAGATAATTATCTGATATTTATCTTCTTTCTTTCTATTGCTGTTCGTTAGTCTCGCTAAAACTAGAGAACTAGGGCTTGGTTTCGAAATGTTTGTCGTAGTCCAGGGAAGGTTTAAACGGTGAGAAAACGTGGTAAAATTGCGCAAAAACTTCCACGCGGGCAATGCCGCGGGGCGCAGGTAGTTAGTTAATAAAAATGTATCTTTATCAACAAAGAACAAACAACAACAGTTACAGTAAAATAATTAATAGTACAATTCCTTTTAAAATAGAAACCCGAGCTATGAAACATTCGGGTAAAAACCCCTAAGGGTTTAAAAGTGGGTTATAATTGTAAGTCCTATGCATATTCTTTTTAAATAAATGTATACAAAAATATACCAATACCTAAGCCTTCAAAAATAAAGAATATTTGATACTTTTTTGATCAATACTTGTTTTGGTTCCTCGAGCCAAGGAAAGTACTATCATTAAAATCCTGTGAGACATATCAACATAGCAACCCCTTGTGTCACCTACTGAAGACAGGGCACTATAGCGCTCATTGGGGGAGGCCTATGTCCAGCAGTGGACTATCATAGGCTGATGACGATGATGATGTCACCTACTGCAGGGTTATCTATGCCTCCTTTATCTTTGCCAGCCTCAGAAAGAGCGAAAGACAGTAAATTCAATAATATCTGCCTCGATGTTGAAATTCAAATCCCACATATTCATATCGCGACTCAATTTGTCTGTTTACGTAGAACGTGGAACTGTATAAATGTCGTATCAATTTGCTGGCAACACCGGAACGGCCCTGACATCATTTGCATAGTAAACGAATACACAGAACCAGAGTGTGGAAAAAATCCGGTTACTTTGCTTTGGTTACAATTACCTTTTTAACGAGCTCTCACTTGGCCAGAAAAATAGATGTAGATAGATAGATAGAAAACACTTTATTATAGGTACAACAAAAAACAGGAAACAATACAGGAATAAACAATAGATTATAGTAAGTATACAGGGCGGCCTTATCGCTGAGAGCGATCTCTTCCAGGCAGTCTTAGGATGGATTGGACATGAAGGAACAAAATATACGGTGGTACTTTAGTAAATATACAGATCATAAAAAAGAAACAAATACACTACATAGCATAATTCTTACATTACAATTTACAAACATTATAATAAACTTACATAGACATGATAGAGCTATCAATGTTTTCATAAGGATAAATAATGCTGATGCAGCAGTTTTTTGAAGATAGGGAATGATTTTGCCTCGGTAAACGTAATGTATGACGCCCTCCGACCAGGTGGGATGACGACCTGCGAAAGACTGCAGGTAGATGCTGGATGCGGCAAGCTGAAGACAGTGGACTGCTATAGGCTGATGATGATTATGATGATGAATGATTTTGCACGTCCGATGTCCCGAGTGAGACCAGTCCATAGACGAGGGGATATATATAGATTATTTATTTAAAATATACGAAACTAGGTTCTGCAAGCAGCTTCGCACTTTTCTATGATAGAAAGTGGGCTAAAATGTTATTAAAGGGAGAAAATATTTATAATTTAGGTAAAGAGGCATGTAAATTGAAACAGACGCTAAAACATCTGAAACGTCATAAATTTCTACAAGGTCTTTTCATTTTATTAAATCAGAGAAGCTCTTGAGCACCTCTTAAATAAATTGAGCCAGCTTTTAATCAAATACGAGCGTTATATGCGAGCATTAGAGCTCAGAATGGTGAATAAATTTGCTAGTTAAAGCTCTGGTACGCTAGGTGTAGTCTATTTAGTTGAGTACTAGACTAGCTCCAAGCTGGAACTGACTATAAGTGCTATAATTACAGTTTCAGAGCACCAAATAACCGAAGTAGCCTGCACTTCGGTCGGATCAAGGTATTAAACACAAGATCGTGTACAGATTGTTGTGGAAATTGTCTTTTTTCAAAGCATAGATATTTGCAAAATATTTTTATTGTTCTAAAATCAAAGTATTGTATATACCATTTCAGCTTCAATAGTTCATGTTTTAACAGGTCAACCAAATAATATACTAAATAATGTTATTGAGATATTATGTAGGTATGTACGTGTGGCTAAGCCAACCAAATATAGGTAAGCAATTTTACTATTAGAGTTTGTACTTGGAAAAGTAAATTTACCCGAGTTCTGACTCTGCCCGTTGTGCGACGGATAAGTTTTAGGATTGATTAGTAAGGGGTTATTGAAATTTAGCAGTTACACTTAAAATATTGAGACCACGACTCGGTAAACGGAGTGTAGGACGCCCTCCAACCAGGTGGGGTGACGTCATACGAAAGACTGGGTAGCTGGATGCGTCAAACTGAAGACAGGGCGTTATGGCGCTTATAAGGGGTGGCCTATGTCCAGTAGTGGACTAACATAATGTAGGCTGATGATAATGAGTTCGAAATTTATCATCTATGTACACTTTCACCATCATGGGGTGATTAAAATAGTTTCAACAGTTGATTTCAGATGTAAATTAATTTAACGCTTGTTGAAAATAGATTCTACAAAATACTAAACAAATCAGCTAAGTGCTACGAAGCGCTTAGAAATGCTACGAAAATGGCTACGAGAGACGCCAAAGGGAAGAGTCAAGTTTACTTAGTAGAAACAAATAGCAAATATTATGTTTTCATCCACTTTTCGACGGAAATGTCTGAAAATCTCACTGGAAACAGAAGGTAATTAAAAAAACAAACTGTGCAAAATGGCAGCAATTAAAATTATTATTTACTAGCGGACCTTCCCGGCTTCGCACGGTTTTAGTACTGATCCCTTACTTTTTTGAAAATAGAATATAGCCTATGTTCATCGGGGATACTGTAGCTTCCCAACGGTGAAAGAATTTTTCAAATCGGTCCACTAGTTTCGGAGCCTATTCATTACAAAAAAACTAACAAACAAAAAATCAAACCTTTCCTCTTTATAATATTAGTATAGATTCATTTAATCGGTCACATGAACAATTTTGCATATTCATTTTATAGAATAAATTGGCAAAACAATATTAAATGAAATAACAATGGTAAGTGATATTATCGAGTGTAAACAAAGTAAATAAAATAATTTGTAACAGAAACTAGTATTTACAATTGGTCTCAATTGTAATCAGGTACACGTTTTAATTTGTTTGTATTGTTGTAATTCTTTTATAATAAAGCGAATTTAATAAATTGTTTTCAATTTAAACTCCTACTGAAGTTTTTTTCTAAATACCTATTAATAAATCAATCAAAACTATCAAGTAGAACGTTAGGATTCTAGACTGTTCGATTAAACTATTCAAAACTCACGATAAATCTAATTAAGTGAGATTAAAATAAACAGTACAATCATGTGTACCTAGGCACCATTGCCACAGCTTAGGAATTGTAGTTAATATTACTTAAAAAGCAATCAGCGTGAATACTAGTCAGCAACCTTAGTAACAGCTTAGCAGCTAAACCAAAGTAATGAGTATTGGAATGAAACGAATATTTGGAGAGATTAAGAAACTTTTCTAATTTGCAGGTAATTTAATATTGTGGTAATCCTACTTTTCACTAAAATAATAAATGGAATATCATGAGCCGTGTAAAAGAAATTGCAAATTCCAGGTGAAACTTATTGCTACCGTTCTGTTTAGCGAATACAGCGTAGATCTGAACGGACCTTTAGAAATAAAAGAAATAGAAAGATTGTTTTATAATATTATAAATAAATACTTGATTGTTCTGAAAAAACTAAAAAAAAACTTACATGGTTTTCCAAGTTTTTGCAGAACATTTTGTTGCACCAACGTTTTGTTTTATGCGAGAATTTCGGGATCACTCTACTTACAATGGCCAAATAATTTTTAGTATTGTATATATGTATTTATTCAAAGCATTACAACTATTTTTTTACAATAGTGTAGTCAACTTAGTTAATCACTAGCATCGAATTTAATAAAACTAATAATCAAATATAAATGTCAGTAAGCAAACTAAAATAAAATCCATAAAATACATCATGTGCAAAATAAATTCAATTGTCAGTAACATACACAAAAATGTTATTATTTACCATAACATAAATTGAATAGTAAAGCCCTTGCGAACTCGCTCAGTGAACAGTGGAATACGTCAATGGTCTCCGCTACCCGCATTAATATAACTGTATGGTGCGCGTCAGAGGGGAAAGGGGCTTTGTTCATCAGGCTAGTCTTTCCGCGAGGCACTGCGAACAGAGGCGGCCGCCTACGCCGCCATACGAACTAGTAGGTATTATAATTGTTTTAAAATTGTACCTACTTTGTGATAAGGAATAAAGCTATTTTTATTTTATTTTATTTACATACAGAATAGATAGATATATAATACTAAACAAGAATAGAATAGTATAAATATGACCTGTCTGAGTGCTTATTTGTAAGCTTAAAGAAATAAAAACTTTTCATTTTCATTTTCATTTTCAAAACAATAATACGCTGTTCACGTTTTTTCTTCGTTTCGGTAGGTAGCTAAGAAAGTTGCCAGTATTTTCATCTAGAACCAAGAGGTTTTTATGGACTTCAAATATCTTTGATCATTAACATCTGAATAAGACAGTTGGCAATTGGAAGGTTCAAAAGGTGTTTTAATAAAATAAAACCCTTTTCGTACATAATAGCTGACCTTAAATAACAAAATGGTTTCCTTCCATGTTTTTGAACATACTTTCAAAAGAAAATAGGCTAATGGACTAAATGGTCCCATTCAAAGAAAGTTATATAGATAACGGGGCTGTAATTTGTATCAGATACATCACTTAAATCATTTAGCTGCTGCTTAGAAATACATTAATCATTATAATCAGTATCGCATTATATTACGCATTATTAATTTTTCATATTAAGGTGTTGTAAGTAGGTACCTACTATGTTTCACAACATAATATAAGACCAACTTTTGATACTTATTTCAGACTAGTTTCTGCCCGTGGCTTCTCACGCGTTGTTTCTATGGAAACGTTTTAAGCTTATTTCTGTCCCATGGGAACTGATTTATGGAAAAGTATCCTTTTTTATGCCAGGTCTGGAACTCCCCATATGCAGCATTTCATCCTCGATCTTCGATCGACCTGCGATCCGTTCAGTAGTTTCTGCGTGAAAGAGTAACAAACATCAATCCATTCATTTAAACTTTCGCGTTTGAAATATGACTCGGTAAACGTAGTGTCGACGACCGATGTGGCGCGGTGGGCGAAGGTCCGCCTGCAACGCAGGAGGTTGCGGGTTCGATTCCCGCCTCGGAACAATTGTGTGTACGATCTGCAGATATTTGTTCCGGGTGTTCTGGTCGTTTTCTATGTATAATAAAAAATAGCTATCTATGTAATGTATTGTATTATGTATATCAGTTATCTAGTACCCATAACACAAGCTTTGCTTACCATGGGGCTAGATAATGCTGTGTGGATTGTCCAGCATTATTTATAATAATATTTATTTAAGTGTAGGACGCCCTCCGACCAGGTGGGATGACGATCTGCGAATGACTGCAGGTAGATGCTGGATGCGGCAAGTTGAAGACAGGGCGCTATGGCGCTCATTGGGGAAGGCCTATGTCCAGCTGTGGACTGCTATAGGCTGATGATGATGATGATGTTTATAATATTAGCAGGATTAAACAGTTTATTGCAAATAGTCTTCAATCCCATCATTTTTATTCTATGCTGAGCGATTAGATCACGTCCGTCCAATGAGTGAAACATGAGTGAAACATGAGTGAAACATGGGTTTAAAATATTTGATTATTTTGAGTAAACTTAAAACCGACTACATTATCCCTTGGTTTTAACAGTTTTTGAAATTTTTGCGGGGTAAATACTAATCCCTCGTGAATTAAACTTTTATTGGACCACCTCGGGATCATATAATAACTAAGTTATGGTTAAAATACCTCGCTATACCAAATTGCTCTGGGTTACCAGCTTGCTGAAATCAACACAGTAACAGTTCTAAGTTATCTGTGCCCTAGTTAAGTTATAGAGCGTCCCTAGATCCCATCTCAAGTTACGACTGGGTTCAGATTGAGCATAACCAAAGCAAGTTACCCGCTAAACTGGTGTATTAAACTCAAGTTAGAAGCCTTCAAAGGCCGAGTTTGAGGACTTGAGTAAGTTACAGAATTCATTTAGTTTCGGATTCTGTTTTGTTTTGTAGGTTGCAAGATTTTAGGGGCCATACCGAGTTACTCCAGTTAGACAGAAAAATTTAATGAGAGAGCGTTATCCGCAGGTTACTACTAGATAGGTACTTACATATACTTTTTGTAGATAGATAGATAGATAGATAACACTTTATTACACCACACAAAACAGAAAATAATACAGAGATAAAAACTAAGAATAAAGGTATAAAGGGCGGTCTTATCGCTGAGAGCGATCTCTTCCAGGCAACCTTGGGATGGACTGGACATAAACGAACAATATAGACGGTGGCACTTTAATAAATAAATAATTGATAACAAATACACTAAATACCTACATTACAAACATTATAATAAACTTACATAGACATAAGATATATATTTGTACCTATCTAGAAATGTTTTATCTATTTCTTTCATATAAATTGTTCTTGTTTGTGATGTTTTCCCATTATGTAATGTGTCGTGCTATGTGTTACCATCATCATCAGCAGCCTATATTAGTCCACTGCTGGACATAGGCCTCCCCCAATGAGCTCCATAGCGCCCTGTCTTCAGCTTGACGCATCCAGCATCTATCTGCAGTCTTTCGCAGATCGTCATCCCACCTGGACGAAGGGCGTCCTTCACTACGTTTATCGTGGTCTCCACTCAAGAACACGTTTGCGCCAGCGGCCGTCGGTTCTTCGCGAGATATGGCCGGCCCACTGCCACTTCAGCTAGCTAATTCTCAGAGCTATGTCGATTACTTTGGTTCTCTGTCGGATGTATTCGTTACGTATGTATACTACATAATGTATTATGTATGGTGTCAAATAAATGTATTTTCTGTCTTTCTTCTTTACGTTCAAATACCGCGCAACTACGATGGAGAGGATAACACAAATCCTTTTAGCGCTAGCTATTGTCCGTTGGATTTCACGTTATTACAACCCTTATGTATTATTCAGAAGACGTGCGCGTGTGATACATCTCGTTCCAACGGCTTTATTCTATTCCTTGTATTACTACAGTTAATAAATAAATAATGCTGGACAATCCACACAGCATCATCTAGCCTCAAGCTAAGCAGAGCTTGTGTTACTGGTACTAGATGACTGATATACTTAATATAATACATTACATAGATGGATATTTAAAATTAATTTCATTTCATTTATTCAGTTCCACCGTAGGGACACACGTTACACTTGATGTCGTTAAGTTCTACATAAAAATTATATTAGACATAGATAACGACCAGAACCCCTGGAAAGCCATTGTCCCGAGGCGGGAATCGAACGTTTCGCCCACCGCGACTCGGAGGTCGTCGCTATTACAGTATATGGTTTTTTTTAGACTAGCAGTGGGATATGAATATGGTTGGAGTAGAGTAAACTCAGGCTAAAGGAAATATGTCAATAGTGTGATTCTAGCTTTAGATAATTTGGCGTGTTAAAAAAAAACTATAAACCGACAAATTCCTAAATAATGAATGGAATTAAGACTTAGTTTTAAATTTTTTTTTAAATCATCGAAATCGTCAAACGATTTCGGTGTTTTTTTTTTACGCGACAAATGGACTATAACTCAAAAGTTATAGTCCATTTGTCGCGTACACACTTAATGCAAATTTAATATATGACTATACGAGTATATTATAAACCTTTAACAGTTTCTGATGACACAATATGAGGGTTATTCCAGTTCTCCCCCTGAAATCCGCCCTACGGGGAAAACTGGAATAGAAAAATAAGCATTCCAGTTGTCCCCTTTAAAGATCCCCCAAAGGGGAAAACTGGAAACTATTTTTATTGGATTCCAGTTTTCCACCTCTAGGGGGATTTGTTAAGGGGGAAAACTGGAATAAGCCTAATAAGCTATAACATAGTTAACCCGTCACAAAGGTTAGCACATAACAACGTTCATTGCCAAACAATGTGTCGTGGCGCTTCGTTACGGACTGATTAAACATGCAAACTCAATCCCCTTCAGCCAATAACGCTGGGATCCAATAACAGGGTCTGTTAGGGACGCGAAGGGAATTTCAGGATTAGAAAACGTTTTGCAGGATAGACTACATATAGAAAGCTGAAGTGGCAGTGGGCCAGCCATATTTCGCGAAGAACCGACAACCACTAGGGTAAAAGTGTTCTTGAATGGAGACCGTGACTCGGCAAACGTAGTGTAGGACGCCCTCCGCCCAGGTGAGATGACGACCTGCGAAGGACTGCGGGCAGATGCTTGATGCGGCAAGCTGAAGACAGGGCGCTATGGCCTGTCTTCAGCTTGCCGCATCAAGCATTGACGACCACGTGAACTCGCTCCAATAACACCTACAACCTACGCGTCACTCCTACAACCTACGTCATCGCGGAAAGAAACAGAATCTCTTAAACCGATGCTGGTGTGAATACGCCTTTACATAGTCAATCCACGTCATACTACGCCTTAGAAAACCACCAAAGTACATTTTTAGGCATCCGCCTGCGATCACAAATACTATCTAGATGTCGGATTGGCGCAAGAAATCCTGTGGAAAAAATAAAATCCACTGGAAATTATGAAGAAAGTAACGTGACGATGAAAAATATAAAAAGATGAAAAATATGAACGTGGTCTATAAAAATAATATCACTCCTGTAAACCTAAGGTTTGCTGGAAGAAAACTCTAACTCAGGGTTAAGCTCGCCTATGTACATATCTTTTTAATTAAGTTATTTTTAAGTTTTGTAGTGTAAATACTGTTGCTTCTCTAATATTAAAAAACCCGGCACGTTTTTAAACTTTCAATTCGGAAGGAAATATTTCAATAAATTCGTTTGTATTTGTATGCATCCAGTCCATTGGTTTTAAGTATTTACGAGGGATACTTTCTTTAAAAAAAATTAAGAAAATCATCATTTGCCTTAATCCCTGAAGCTACTTTTTGGACAACAATCCAAAAAGTAGCTTCAGGGATTAAGTACATACTTTTAGCGCTTTAGTGCACAAAACTCGGTCTGAAGTCTCGTTTAGCTTAGAAAGATATTTCCTCTATTTAAATTCAGAAAGGCCTATGTCCAGCAGTGGACTAACATGAAACGATGAAACTCATAAAGACAGCTGTTGGTCATTTAGCGCACTGACGATGTACGAGTGCTGAAATGGATGATTTTTTGCGTTATAGAAAGACTAAAATACCCTATTTTAGTCTTTCTATAACGCAAAAAATCAGTGTTCTGGGTAAAAAAATATATTTTTCTATTTAGTCCGTGAGTTAGATTATCAGAAGATATTAGACACGTATTTTTTCTTTCGTCAATCAAACAAATACTTACTTAAAGCGCGTCAAAGTGTAGGAGTGGGGGCTCGTGACGTCACAACTTGCTAAACAGTGTATCAAGACGTGACGTCACGCGGAACTTTAACTGGCTATATCTTCATATTTTTTTTGTTTAATTGACAAAAGAAAAAACACGGATCAATATCTTCTAATAATCTAACTGACGGACTTAGTTTTATGCCAGTTTATGGTATTTTTCAAAAGAATCAAATAATAAGGTACAAATTAGACTTTGTGAACCAAGTAGAAATATTTCAATTTGTACTTGATTGCGGAGACGAAGAACACATTTTCAAGGAACATTTTCTAAGATCAGGTGTAGGTATCATCAGGGTATCATAAATGTGCGAAAACTCGACTATAATAAAGTCATATTTTAGCTTTCCTTGAAAAAATCTAAAAAGCCTTTACGCTTTATGACAGTTTTTATAGCTCCAAGCCTTATTATCTCAGACAATATTAAACAAAAATAGCTGCTAAAGAAATATTTTAACAACGAGATCAACTTTCTAAGGGTTGTTGAAATTATATTACTTGGTTTCTTGGTAATTTCTTTTCTTGAAATATTTTATAGTTTTATAAAATATATAACTCTTCGTTTTTGTGACTTACCTCTTAGCTTATAAAGAAAAAGCAACTAGCTTACCTGAAAAGACAAAAATACACATTATTACACACAATAAATAAAATAAATAATGCTGGACAATCCACACAGCATTATCTAGCCCCATGGTAAGCAGAGCTTGTGTTATGGGTACTAGATAACTGATATACATAATACAATAAATGACATAGATAGATATTTTTTATTATACATAGAAAATGACCAGAACACCCGGAACAAATATCTGCAGATCGTACACACAATTGTTCCGAGGCGGGATTCGAACCCGCAACCTCCTGCGTCGCAGGCGGACCTTCGCCCACCGCGCCACATCGGTCGTCACAATAGATTATAATAATAAAAAAAAATCATTTCAAATTTTACAACGTGTGCTAGACTAATGTTGCCCACATTAGTCTAGCACATGTAAAACTACGGCGCATATAAAATATACTACATCTTAGTCTAACATACATAAAATAAAGCTATTTACTCGTAGTGTCGGCGACGCAATATGTGTTGCGACTTGCGACCGGTAATCATCCACGAAAACGCCGGAACAGCACATTCTTCGGCCAGAATTTTAGTCGACATATTCTCAGTTGGACCACAAATGATTTAAAATCATTATGACGCGACTCCAACCGCTCAACCCTCTCCAAGGTAGGTATATGTAGGAATAGAAGGTAGGTATATGATGTTAATGCTTTGCCTCATGCCGCTCAGTTCCGCACCGACAATAGTATGTAAGAAATTCAATTAAATATTGACATGTATCTAAAATCGCTCTATATTTAGATTTAGATAAGCAAATCAAATGTATTAGACACATAAGTTATATGAACATATGAGTGGTTTCTTTAAAAATAATGTTATTTGATAATAATTAAATTTGACTTGTCTAGGTGCTTATTTAGAAAGCCTAAAGAAATAAATGGTTTGACTTTGAATATGCCGTGTCGGGCACGCCATATGTATCGACCTCTCCCCTCCAACTAAACAACCTTCCTACTCGAGAGGGATCAGAGGAAAGGCAGGAATATTCTTCTGTGTCTATTTAACACCTTCACTGCGATCAACGCCTGCCAAACATGCTGATTATGGCAGTAACATTTTGATGGGCTAGGCATACAATTGCAGGTTAGGTAGGTCCACTTACAATTAGAACTTTATCACAATAAAATCTTGATACAAATGGCTATAAAATGTTACTTTAGCTTATAAAAGGTACCCATGATATAATTAGTTTCATTCGTATATTTTTACGATCCGTACAATACGTTCCACTTTACGACCCCGCCATTGTGTTGTCGATTCCCTCGTAAAATATAATTTGTACCGTAAACCGGGCGGCACCCGAATGAATTACTATCGGTGGTAGCCCCTGGGCTTTGCTGTCAATTCATACAAGTTCTCTCAAAAGCAGGTGACAAATAGGAGATTTATTTTTCATAAATGTGTACGGTTAAGGAATTTATTCGTGATAATTTTGTGGCTATTATAATCTGGAGCCCAATTCAACCAACCAATATTAACGAGAAGCATCCAAGACGCAGCCCTACACTGGCTACACCGACGAATTTACATAATACATGAAACAGTATCTTCTGACTATTGCAAATAATTTGAAGCCCAACTGATCCATTCAATAACAACCAAAAGTGTACAAGACGCTGCAGTGCTACGCTGGCTATACTGACGAATTTACATAATACATGAAACAGTAGGGCTATCTTTTGACTATTGCAAATAATTTGAAGCCCGACTGATCCATTCAATAACAACCAAAAGTGTCCAAGACGCTGCAGTGCTACGCTGGCTACACTGGCGTATTTACAAAATACACGAAATAGTAGGCTATCTTCTGACTATTGTAAATAATCTGGAGCCCAACTGATCCAAATCAATACCAATCAAACGCTGTGCTGGCAGCATTGCCTCGCTGTATGGTAATGCTAAATGCTGTCCTATAAATGACTTTGTGACTAGATTTTGATTGAAAACTGTCAGCAAATTGCTCAATGTTTAAATATACGGTCAAGGTCAAAAACATATTAACTAGTTATATGTTTTTGCTATGACGTGACGACTTCCATTCTCACGCTATCGACTATCGATTGTTACCTTAACATCGAATAACCATAGTATTTTAAACTTCCGCGATCTGAACACATAATTATAAGTATTAGTAATACGTCACGGGACCGCGACCACGACAGTATGACTGTTGAAACGTCGGGAAAAATCCTACTAATATTATAAGCGCGAAAGTTTGTAAGTAATGTATTGTATTATGTATTATATATCCGAGTAACAATTTTAATAACTTATGTAAGCAATATGATTTTGATTTATTCTGCACAAGTGTTAGCACGGCCAGGCGGCGGCTCAGCAGATAATTTTTTGGCACCAATAATGATAATGTTGGTGATAGGTTATTTGAGTAAACATTATTGTTAATGTTGTAACCTAAAGATAATTATCTAATTTAACTTTATAGATGCTATATGTACCAATTCACTTTATTTTCACAGTCTCTTCTTATTATATTATTCTGTTATTTATCCGTGAATACCTTCAATAAGCTTTCTAGTATTTATGAACGTTTTATTGTGATATATATAAGCTTCTGGTTTTCCTTTAAATAAATATAAATATAAAATATAAATATCAGTTATCTAGTACCCATAACACAAGCTCTGCTTACCATGGGGCTAGGTAATGCTGTGTGAATTGTCCAGCATTATTTATTTATTTAAATACCCGTTGTATTAATACTTCAAGATAATTAGAACATCTATAGGTCTTGATAAAGTATCAGTTTTAGTTAAAGCAGTGGAGGAGAGTTAGTTTTTTGGAGGTATTTTAAGTAAAAAACGCACTTCTGAAAAGTTTACCTTCCAATATAAAGCGTTATCTTTTATCGTGTCGTGACTTACTAGATCGTGTATTACCATGGTGCAATGCAATGCTAGAGGGAGTGATGGGAAACTTGATGGTACGACGACATTGTAGTGGTCACAAGAAGTCGATGAATGGAAGCAGCTGAGGACCGCTATTTGGTGGAGATTTTTGTCCAACTGTGGACGTTTGTGGGCTGATACGATGGTGATGAAGTGTTTATTGCTTTCTAACTTATGTGTATAGAAGAAAACAAACGGCTAGAATCAACTTATTAACACCTAGAGTGCCCATGTCCTGTTGGTTCTCTCTGTCGTGATGCCATTTGAACCTGGGCAATGAAAACGTTGTTGAAAGGTTTGTAAAAATACGAGGGTTATCGAAATATCAACTAAAAATACATTGAAACACTGGTAAACTCTGAAAGGTCAGCTAAAATAAATGAAACATTGACTACACACGGAAAATTTATTAAAACAACAGCACGTCTAAAAAACATCCAACGTCCATATCCCCAAAGAAAATATTGTTTGCTTTTCATTTAAAACCAAATGAAATGCTGATATGTTTACTATTGTCGAGTGGAGTATGTTTAGTAACTCGAAAGTTGTTAAAGCTAAACTTCATATAGCGTACCTGTTACTAATATACCGGTTTCATGTTTAAGACGTCAAATTTATAAAGTTTTTTTTTAATGCACCTTTTGATCATAAAACGTGTGCAACAATAAAATACGGAATGCTATGTGCGTGGAAACTGACATTTTCTTGTCCTTGCGATTCAAATGTCAACCCTTTACAGTTTATACCAATATGTTATCTACCGGATTTTTTAATCAAATTAGTGATTTCATTAACGAAATGTGCAAAATGTTATTTTCTTGAATTCTAACAAAGATAATGCATGTATTGTCTAATTCAAATTTAATTTTATGTCTTATGTTTTCTTTTATTTCTGTAATTTCATATGTGTGTGAACAATGTCTGAATAAAGAAACTTTTTATTTCATTTTTATTTTATAAATCTTAAATACAAAGCACAAATACAGACCATGAAAAATACTGCTTGATTTAATGATAACTCAATATAAAATTCACTGTTTACTCTATTTCTTATTTAGCTAGTTGACTCACCCCTTCGCAAGGGGTGATTCGACGAGCAAGTGATAATAAAACACGGATAGTAGTTTCAACAGACTAACGTTTATTCGTAGATCATGTATTATTTAAGTTAGATGGCGTTAGGTGTACCTACATGGCATTTATCTTTAATTATAATGTTACCTGACTACAATAAGTGAACTGGCAAGCTAGCAAGTCCAAACTATCTAACTATAGAGCATCGCGAGCAAGTGAACTGGCAAGTGTAAACGCAGCATCGATGTCACCTCGTTAAAACACAGTTACTGTTAATGTTGTAGTGTTGTGTCGCGGAAAATCGATGGAAACTGACGACGAGAGTTTTGTTTGTAGTTTCAGATCCGTTTTAATTGGCGTGGATTCGCAACTCTGAAAGAGACGTCGCAGGCGCTCGGGTGACATGGATTCACCTTTTGGCCCAGGTGTTATGAGGCATTAAAAAGATTTTATAAATTTTAAATATTTCATATGTGATTTAAAATGATGTAGGTGTCAAAGCTGGAGATTACACGAAAACCGGATAGCAGATAAAAGTGTAGTGTTTGAACTGGAACATAGGATATGTTGGTTGCTCTTGATCCGTCTTATTACGATGAAGATTTCTGGACTCTTTGATGACTTTGCCGTCAAAAAGTCCAGAAATTAAGCAAATGTTGAAGAATTGTTTCTGTTACCTAGATTTTATCATAAAATAAATATCTGTTACTTTCATTTGTTCAAAGTACAACGTCGACTATTGTTATAATTTTATATCGGAGTAGAAGACCAACAAAGCAACGTTGTTTTGAAAGAAAACAAAGAAATATTTATTACAATAGAAAATAAGCTCAATACATTCTAAAGCTGCGGCCACACCGAGGTCACCGCACTAAGTAATACAGTGCAGACTTATAATGCAGCTGTCAAGCTGGCCACGTACTTTATAAATGGATTAGAGAGCATTAGTTCTACGTGGTCTATGAACGTCTACGTGGTCTACGAAACTCTACGTGGTTTAATAATTTCTACGTGTTCTACGAACTTCTACGTGACGGCTACGAGTGTTCTACGACTGTGCTACGATAAATGAATTTCGTAGCGGTTACGACAGAAGTTCTGAGAAATAGCGAGATGAAATAAGCTGTACTTTGAGAGATGGTTACGATAGTTTAGAGAAATAGCGAGATGAATTGAGTTAAAGTTTTTGAGATGACCATTGGGTGTGTTCATTTGTAGGTAGCAGAAAGTTGCAGGTTTGAAACGTGCTGAGGGATATTATTTTTTTATGTAAGGAGCATTTGAGAACGTTATATCTAACGGTTACATTCTTAAATTAAGTATTCCAGCTGATTGAAAAAAAAAAACAGAGAAGTAGAGAATCCCATTAAATGGGATTGTGTTCAAATAAAACTTAATTTACGAAGAGAAAAATAATAAAAAAATTGCACGCAGCGAATCGCATTTTGTTGAATATTATCAGATACGGTTTTTCTAAATATTTATATCCTAATATTTTACCAAAACAAGTTTAATCTGGAAGATCATGGCTTCTTACGCATGTTATATGATCTTATAGTGTCTAAATGCAAGACAATTCACGTAAAACAACGCAATAACCAGGCGCGCGTCACGATCGCTTAAACGCGATGGAAACGTAGGACAAAATAAAACAAAAGGTACTCGTTAAATACCCGATAAATTCATCTTTAAACCATGTAAAAATATGTAGAAGCCTAATGTCACAAGTTGTTAACATCCTAAAAGTGCTGTAAGAGGGAGTTTATCCTCCCGGATTTTCCTGTCGAAGTTCGGAAAATGATTAGAAAACTTTTGCCGTGGTTTCTCGTGTAACCACGCAGGGGGTATTGGAGTACCATTCGGTCGAAACAAAACACGCAATTGCGTATTGTGAATTAAAATAAGCCCTAGGGCCGTTCATAGAATCAAATCATTCAATGTTTTTATTTTTAATATGTAGTCGTATTTAATTATTTTCGCGTCAACGATCTTTGTTTAATAGATGTCTTTTGTGTAAAGGTTTTGGGAGTATGAGTGAATGAATTACTACTTTATTTACTACACATTAACATAAATTAAAATCTTATATCTAAAAAATAAAATAAACATAGTACAAAAGGCAGCCTTATCGCTGAGAGTTGATTGTTATTTACGTACTTTGATGTATTCTGACTCTTAATTCCGAAGTAGGCAGTTTTCGCCGACTTACGAAAGAAAATTTTCACAGTAACACTGTAGACAGTAACGAGTGTCCATAGCGTGAGACATACGTTTACGTGTAATTTCACGGTAGGACGGTAAAAAGGACATTACCGTACACTAAGTGATTGGTTGACTCATGCATGCATGCATGATATGAAAATGAAACCCAGGCTTTTTACATGTTCACATAATATTCATATAATGTATATTAATAGGTAGGTAAGGTTACATGTAGAGTTGACGTCATAGATTTTTTATCGGCTATAACTGCCACTTATCATTAAGTAATGTATTTATTTATATTTAGAATGACTGCAGGAGACTGAAACTGCAGGTAGATGCTTGATGTGGCAAGCCGGAGACAGGGCGCTATGGCGCTCATAAGGGGAGGCCCATATCCAGCAGTGGACTAATATAGGCTGATGATGATATTTAGAATGAACAAAAACATTTCTTTTCGTTGATCTTATTGTGGGACACTTTCGATTGATATTCATATGGATCAGTTGAGGATCAAATCTAGATGCCTTGCAACAGTCTGCAGTTAGCTCAGTTTTGTAAATATAAATTTTAATTTATTTCAATTCTCGAATTGTAACTTTCTTTGTCAATAAAGTCAATTATAACTATAGCAATAAAAAGTTAATAGCGATATGAAGTTAGAAAATTAATTTCATCAAACTTTGAAACATTTCTAGCTGTAAGTATTGAATTTAATCAAAACACTCGTTTCAACTTCGCTCACAATTCATTTTCATATCTGAAACACTTCAGAACTATTATTATGAAATTTACATTACTGAATGTTTATGTAAATAAAACATAATGGATGTGGGTTGAAATAAATGGTAATGCCTGTAGTTTCTAGTTATGAATAGTAAGTATACAGTAAACTAGCGACCCGCCCCGGCTTCGCGCGATTTTCAATATATAATATAGATACTTCCTTCCGCTGAGTAGTTTAAAAGATCTAAGCGAACAGACAGCTTCATTTTATAGTATGTAAAGAAGATGTATCAATTTGACTTGCCAATAATATTTAGTCAGTAAATATTATTTTTTCATTACACTAAATTTTAGTGTGATGAAATGGTGAATATATAAAATACATAAAGATTTAAAGCTGAATGCGCATCCTGTCCACGCAGCAGAAGGAAATGTTTTATTATAATTTTGAAATGATCAAATGTTTTATGTAGGTAGAGTATAACATGCCTGTGTTTGTTCTATGTTAGTTTGTTAGCCGATGGCACGCATACTATACGCACATATGTCTGTGAGACCAACAAACAAGTTCAGGTGACTTAAAAATAAGTATAAAAGCACGGAACCTAGAAGCCAGACGTTATATGATTCAGATTCCTGCCTCACTGATTTCTTCTACCATCAGTAAATCACCATAAGGCAACTAAGACACCCAGTTCTGCGTTTTGAAGCCAAAAAATTGCAAAGGAGTCGATATCAAAAAGTATTTGTTGTTTTTTACTTTATTGTTCTTTTGTCTATGGTCCATTTTATAAGGTTGTCTAAATAGACAACCTTTTTTGTAAAATAATTCAAAGGTTATCAACGGCTCAGAGTAGGTTTTTAGACTTGCTGCTTTTTGGGACAGAAGAATTTGGGACGCACTGTCCCATATATCACTTGTTGATTTTATTATTTTTGCTACTGTCTTTTCGGACACTATTAAAAATAGGTAAATTGTACAGTCAGTTAAAAAACAGTTTTTATCGAGGCGTGGCGACGGAACAGCAACATGACGAAATAGATGCATAGGATGCAAGGTCGCACTCTCCCTGTCTCTTTATTTTCTAGCTCTATTTCGCTCTATTTTGCACCTAGGCCGAAGGACAACAATTCGTCTTGCCAGTAAGTGAAGGTCAGTGCAAACAAGGACATGTATTCAGAAAGTTAAAGAAATTATATGGCAATTTATATGGGTCTTCATGTTTTTTGGGCGTAAGTTAAATAATTCAACTTAGTTTAATACTCATAATCAGTGATCGGAATAGGTAAAGTATATTTACCTAAAGTTTGAATGTGGAAGTAACACAGAGTTGATAATATTTGTTCTACAATCCCTAGATGATGATATTAATGTTTAAGTCCTGGGATTCAAATATAATGAAATGGACTTTAACTAGTAAGAAATTATTGATTTGAATAATCATATTAAATTTTGTGTATTCCAACGGAATTTCCTGGATTTGTTAAAATCTTGACTATTTTAATTATTAAATTTGCCAATTACTTTTTGAGCTTTGTGTATATTCGTTACCAATTATTATGTCCAGGAATCTGATTACCTTTTAAGGGTTTATTACATTTAATTAAAAGGCTTTTTTCTTCTAATTAGGAAAATAAATTCTTGAAAAGTTGGCTGGTTATTGCGCATATTTTTTTAGTAAATAATAGGCCTTAGTGATGATAATTACTAATAAATAATAAGTAGTAATTTTAAGTCTATGACTGAACCAATGATTATCTGTGATTTCAATACATACTCTATATACGCGCTTAGGATAATTAGTCTGTGATTTTTATACATTCCTAAAATAATGCCTTTTTTAATATGTAAAGAAATATAATAATTTTAAGATATACGAAAGCTTTAGTTAACATTTTAAATTTTTATTTTGTTGATTTTAAAATGTTCAATAGTTCAAATGTATGCCAAATGCTGTGTAAAATACTGTGATTATTGTAGGTTAAGTATTTTTTATTTTTATCATAATATATGTACCTATGTATAGATACCTTAGTATACAAGATGCTGATTTGTACTAAATACACGCTATGGATGAGACTTTTTGTTTTTTTTTACATAAATGTAAGTCACCACACGCTCGCAAAGCATTCATTAGCTTTATCACATTATATTATATTGCTTAGGTACCTACTTGCTTAAATCTTTTTTACCTGACTGTACTCAACAACTGCAATAATTTGAAGGTGTCCGAAAAGACAGTAACAAAAATAATAAAATCAACAAGTGATAAATGGGACAGTGCGTCCCAAATTCTTCTGTCCCAAAAAGCAGCAAGTCGGTTTTTAGAACTGCGTCGGTCTAGAAATATGTTTAGTTCCTTTTCCACTGCCAAAGTGGTATCCGTGTAACATTTTAAATATGTTTTGCCATAAAATGGAACGGCTGAGAGTTTACCAAAATACTATAATATTATTAAACGTAAAGAGGCGCAAAACAAACGAAAGAGAGCGTTCAAAGAGTCGCAATGTGGAGCGCATCCTGTTTCCTTTGTGAAATAAATACGTATTTAAAATACTCTACGTTTAAACGTATTTCAAGAAGTAAAGATAAACATTATCACATACACGTGCATACACAACAATATCACATCACGTACTCACACAACAATATCACCCACGCTTTCTGAAACCGTGTGGGAGGCCATTATTTTGTGTCATTTTGCAGGGCATAGAGTATCAGCACACGTGGGCGATATTCCAGGAAAAACTTTTTTGAAAATGTTGTGTGCTAACAACGCTATACCTACAGAAGGTCTATTTTAATTATCTAAAATACGTAATTGTTTTTTGTTTCACTTCAGTTCCTTATTAATAAGAATATTCTTATATGTCAAACATAAAATATTTCGTACAAATTGGTCTTCAGTCGTTGTACACCAAATAGTCGAAACAAAGCACGCAATTTCGTGTTGGAGAATTAAAATAGGCCCCCCAGATCGAGTTGTAATTTCACATAATTATGTAGATTTACTAGACATGGAAAAATGCGGCCATCTTGGACCGATTGTCATCAAACTTAGCTACTTCCGACTAATTCAACTTTCAAACAAAAAAAATCTAAATAAAATCGGTACATCTGATTGGGAGCTACGATGTCACTGACAGACACACACACACACACACCCACACACACATAAAACTTATTACACCCCGTCGTTTGCGTAAAATGAGCTGCAATGATTTTGTCGGTGTAGGTTGTACGTAGGCGTCCAATTACCAATTCAAATGGCGTAGCATTACGTTACCTTCACGTAGACCACGTTGGTGGCAAATCAAAGCACTAATCAAAGCTAGTGAAGCTTCAGTGGCCTGAAGCTTCCGGTTGCCTGAACTGACCACTGACCGGAAACTCACTAACTAGCCACTGCCGATCGAGCAGCGGTTTTAGTGGATTGGACATTCAATATATGCTAAAGTAGGTCTGTAAAATGGTTATTAGATGTTTGGGACTCAAATGATGCTAATTCAATAATTTATAGGGCAGTTACAAATATATTATATTGATACAGATATATACAGGTGTCCGGTTATTAATCGATAACCTCGCAGGCATGAAAAACAAACAGGTGCAGCTAGAAATATTTTGTAATGCGCGATGGCAAGGCTAATTCACGGCTGTTCCCGGAGAAAATAAATTCATTATTATTGAATTTGTAGCCGTAGTGCCCAATAACCTGAACAAAGGTAACAAATTTTGTATTTAAGAAATAAACTAAATGAATCCTTGACTGCTGCAGATATATATGTATATATTTTTCTGAATGGCCGTGGTGCCCCCCACAAGTTCCTGCGGGGTTATCCATTAATTACCGGACACCCTGTATATTTAATAAATATATTATTATTTATTTATTCAGTTTATTGAGTCATTATTATTTTTATTTATATATGTATTATATCAAATATTCCATATTTGATATAATACGAGTGTAGTTTATCCTTTCGATTGATTAACTTTGTACACATTACACCGCCTCTCCTATAACTCGAAGGTTTGCTGGTAGAAAACTCTTCATTGATAATCTCTTCATCGTATTATTGTGTACAATAAAGAATTACAGAAATAAAAACACATTCGTGGGAGGATGACGAAAAGGATTTTTTTAAGCGAACTGCAAATATGAGTATGATTTAGGTTTTCAGCAGTGCATATTTAGATGGGCAACTTATGAAACGGACAAAAAGCTCCATTGAGTAATTATCAAAAAATCGCTCTCGCTGCCGCTTCTCACTAAATATTAGCTTAATCTTACCCGTTCCTCCAGCTGTTTGTTTATTTAACAAAAGACTTAATTAACAAAAAGTTTAAATTGATACCCGTGTAACAGGATAAAGTCATAAAGATAATAAAATCATCCCGGAATACCATAAAGTCCCGAAAGTGTTAGGGTTGTCTCATTTAACCTTCTCGTAAAAATTATGAACCGACCCTAATTTTCTTCTATCTCTATATATCTAAATGTATATAGTATATAGTATTATTTGACTCACGCAAGTATTTTCTGCCAATTTGTTCCCGATTCGATATTTCAAAAAATTACAATGTAATTATTATCAAATATTAATAATTTAATGAATATAATTTAATGAAATTACGAATAAGTTTTCTTTATTAAAAATAATAATATTTAAAAATACATTTCTACCATTTTGCAAAAGCGGCATTCTGTCTATGAGTCTTGTCGTTTAGTTTTTGATACTCTTGAAATTCCTTTGTGAGTACCAACCCTAGAAAAGGGGGTAGGGAAAACCTTTTCGGATGTTTTAATACAGAGACACCCTTTTAACATAAAATATAAAGGGTGGAAGTGTTTTCTTTATTAATCCATGGGAGCACAGGATCTTGAATAGGTAATTTTAGAGTAATTTAATAAATTTTAAAACAAATCTTGCTGGTCTCCGTTCAGCCTTTATAAAGTTGTAGATATTTAAAATTTTCTAGCAAAAAATTATCCCACCCTTAACATTTTTTTAATTCATAAACTAAAACAAAATTTGGTTTGATACGTTGATGCAGAAATGGAAATGGGCGCTATGGCGCTCATTAAGGGAGGCCTATGTCTAGCAGTGGACTAACATAGGCTGATGATGGTGAAGGCAATGGTGACGTGAAGTGAATGGGATGACATATGGTTGATAGCTTAAGTTCTAATTTTAGCCTAAGCTAGTACATACACGCCTGTTGGGCACTGCACTTTAGATTATTAGTCATTTCCATCGTAACTTTCAATATCATTTCAAATTTTCTATACTCATATTATTAAGAGGAAATAAATACTTTTAAACTTACGCGATCTGAACACATATTTGTAAGTTTTAATACAATGGGTATTTATCGCGTTTATTTAACTCCAGTACTCCAGTCATCCCGTGACCACGACAGTGTGTAAACCTGTTGAAACGTCGGGAAAAATTGGTAAATAAACGCGATAAATACCCGTTGTATTAAAACTTATAATTAAGAGGAAATGTTTGATTTTTTGTTTGTAATGAACAGGCTCCGAAACTACTGGACCGATATGAAAAATTCTTTCACTGTTGGGAAGCTACACTATCCCCAGTGAACATAGGCTATATTATATTTCCAAAATAGTTAGGGATCCGTAATAAAACCGTGCGAAGCCGGGAATGTCCGCTAGTATTTAAATAAATCTAAAAAAAATTATTAAAAAAAAAAATAAAATAAAAACAGCTTTATTCCATATCCCTATAGTTGTACAATTTTAAAACAATAATAATAGTAAAATAAAGAATTAGTAGTCGTGTAGGTAAATTATAATTTGAGAATTGAATTGAATTTAGAATTAAATTATGTCAGATTTTTGTTGTCATGTCCTGATATGGACCGCCTTCGGCGGTGTATGCCTCCTCCAAGGATCTCCAGAGGTTTCTGTCTCTGGCTTTTTGTGGCCACATTTTTCCAGCTGCTTGTGTGATGTCATCATTCCATCTTTTGAATGGTCTCCCTTTTTTCCTTTTTTGGTCAAGTGGTATCCAGTTTGTGACTATATATGGCCATCTGTTTGGTTTTAATCTTTGAATGTGCCCTGCCCATTTCCATTTTAAGCCCAGTATTCTTTTTACTACGTCTTTTGTTCTGGTTTTTCTTCTTATTTCTTGGTTTCTCACTCTCTCTCTGAGTTTGATTCCTAAGAAACTTCTTTCTATGCCTCTCTGGCATACTCTAAGTCTTTCTAGCATTTTCTTTGTTGTATTCCAGGTTTGGCAAGCATAGGTCAGACAGGGTGTTAGGGAGATGTCCATGGCTTTGCTTTTTAAATTGATAGGAAGATTGCTCTTGAAAATTTCTTTCATGGCCCAATATTTGTTCCATGTCGATTTTATCCGTCTATTTATTTCTTTTTCCATACAGTAGTCAAATGCAATAAGGTGTCCAAGGTATATATATTCATTGACGTATTCTAAGGTTGTTAAGCTGGCCGTTATAGGTATTTTTCTTTTGTTTGTCATTACCTTAGTTTTGGTTTGATTTAGTTCCAGTCCGGCTTTTTTACTTTGTTCCGTCAGAGTCTCTATCATATATTGCAGTTCCGTTGGGTTTTCAGAGAGTAGTACAATATCATCCGCGAATCTAAGATGAGTTAGGTAGTTTCCATCGATTTTTATTCCTAGTCCTGTCCAGTCTAACAACCTGAATATATTCTCTAAGATTGCAATAAAAATATTCGGCGAGAGTGGGTCTCCCTGTTTTACTCCTCGTTCGATGCGGAATGTCGTACCTGCTGTTTCTAGTTTTACCTTTGCAGTGCTATTGTTATAAATTTCTTTGATCAGGTTAATGTAGTCGTGGTTCATGCCTTGTTTTTCGAGTGATTGCCAGATGAATGAATGATATATAGAGTCAAAAGCTTTGCAATAGTCGATAAAGCATATATAAAGTGGTTGGTCGTATTCTACGTATTTTTCAATAACTTGTTTTAAGGTATGTATGTGGTCCACTGTACAGTAGCTTTTCCTAAATCCTGCTTGCTCTACGGGCTGGTTTTCTTCAATTGTATTTAAGATTCTGCGGAGCAGCGTTGAGGCAAATACTTTGTACACACATGACATTAAGCTGATAGGCCTGTAGTTCGTGATTTGTTTTGGATCTCCTTTTTTGTAAATAAGTGTTATCTCTGAAGTAGTCCATTGATGTGGTATCTTGTTATCTTTAAGGATAAGGTTGAATAGCTGAGTAAGCGGTTTAATCAGCATATTTTTACCTGCTAATATCATATCGTTGGAAATTCCATCTGGGCCAGGGCATTTTCCTGACTTGAGTCTCTTTATGGATAGTTCTATTTCGCTCTCTAGGAATGGTGGGGCCGGATCAGTATTTTTTCCATATATTGTATTATGTGTCTCTATGTCTTTGCTGCTATAAAGTTGTTGGTAAAATTGAGTGGCTATGTTTAATATGTCTTTTCTGTTTGTAACTGTGATTCCAGATGTGTTACAGAGGTGAGTCATTAGCTGTTTTGTTGTGTCTAGTTTTTTGTATGCTTGTTTCACTCCGCCTGTTTTGTCCAAAAAGTCATGTAGCGTCTGAGTTCTGTAGTTTCGTAAGTTTTGTTTTGTTTTCTTATTAATATCTCTATATATTTTACTGAGTTGTAGTTTTTCATATTTGGTTTTATTAGTTTTGTGTTTAAGTTGGTGTCTTAAATCATATAGTTGTAATATTTCGTCTGTGATTATTAACTGTGACATTTTTGTTTTTTTTAGTAGAGCTTGCCTTAGTTAAGCACTTTTTGAAGTTATTCTCAATGTTGTCATAAAAGTCTTGAGCTGTTTCCTTTGTCGTTATTGGAGTTATTGTCATTTCTTTGTCCAAGATTGTAGAGTCGATGTTTTGTACTGCAGATTTCCCGTAGTTTGCTCTAGATTTCCTTTTGTGTTGTAAGCTTAATGTTATTCTCACCATTCTATGGTCGCTGGAATGTAAAAATCTGTTCAGCACGGTTATATTTTGTACATATTTAGGTTGGTTTGTGGTTATAAAATCGATCTCGTTTTTTGTTTTCCCATTTGGTGATAGCCAAGTCCATCTGAGCTTGTTTGGCTTCTGAAATAATGTGTTCGTGATTTTTAGTTTGTGTTGGAGGCAGAAGTCTATGAACATCTGGCCTCGCTCGTTTCTTTTGCCATATCCATATCGGCCCATGATCAGACTTTCATTTTGTTCTGGTTTGCCTATTTTTGCATTAAGATCGCCCATAATAATTGAGTTTTTCGTACATTTAGTCAAAGCTCTATTTAGGTCGTCATAGAAGGTTTTAATGTCTGCTTTTTTAGCGTTTTCAGTGGGAGCATAGACTTGGACGATCGTATACGATAAAGATTGGATCTTTATGTTGAGCAGGGCGACTCTCTCCGATATTGCTATGAAATCTTCTATTTCAATGTGTTTTTGTTTTTTTACTAGAAAGCCAACTCCTTTCTCTCCTTGTTTTTTTCCATAGTAACATAGAGTATATTTGCCCCTGTCTTCAATTTTATATCCTTCTCTTCTCACTTCGGCGATGCCGACGATGTCCCATTTAATGTTAGATAGTGCATGTTCAAGCTCGATGATCCTTGTTTCGCCCAGAAGTGAGCGTACATTGAATGTCGCGATATTGTATTTTGTTGTCCTTGGAGGGTGGGAGTCTACTGCCCCCGCGGTGACTAGCCGTTCTGGGGGAGGGAGTGTTCGTTGCTATGCGCTGTTTTCTTTGTTTTCTTGGCTGCTGTTCCGCTTGTTTGCTGTAGAACTTGAATGGCCTCTTTGTTGAAACGATAAGTATTTCGTTATGTTGCGGTTATCAGTTGTTTGTTTTTTTGCTTTATGGTTATCCTCTTTGCTGGTATTCGGGCTCGTTTCATTTGGTTTGCGTTTGCTGTTTCTGTTATTGTAGCTTTTTCTGGCGTCATTAGTGTTGTTTTCAGGTATTATTATGATCTTATTATACTTTATAAATGCTCTTTTCCCTCCATCTATTTCAGATTTTAGTTGGTCTTGCAAATCTTTCCTTTGTTGCAGAATTTTTGGTGCATAGTCTTCCTTAATATAAATACCAGAATTGATTAATTTATTTTTATTTTTTAATATTTGGATTTTTTTCCCGTAGGTCGTCAGGCTAATTATTATAGGTCTAGTTTGTTCATTTCTTTTTCCAATTCTTCTCGCCTGTTGTATCTCGTTTTTACAACATCCAACTTCCAAGGTTTCGTTTATTATTTTTAATATTCTTTCTTCAAGCTCAAAGTAAGTCTTCTCCTGTTCGCTTATACCAAAGAAAACCAGGTTTCTAATCCTTACTTCTCTTTCTAAATAATCTAAGCGTTTCTCTTGTAATTGTTGGTTTGTTTGCATTTCCTCTAGCTGATCTTTAAAATTTGTCAATTTTTCATCTACCGATTCTATTCTTAATGTTAATTTGTTGTCAGTTTCTTTTAGTTGTTCGCCGAGGGCTTGAATCGCTCTAAGGATTTCGTCCATTTTAAATGATTGTTGGTCGTGGTACAGCGCTCTCTCTCGGATTTCCCGTGTCTGGGATGATACAGCTAGATGAGTTACAACTATTTTATTCAATGAAAAATTTCAGTGCATCACTTTTATTATTAGTGCGGCTATTCTCTCCTAGGTGTCGCTTGTCTTCGCTACTGCTTGATAGATGGCGTGTTGATAAAATTTTCGTGCAAAAATTGTTATTGAGCTAGTCGTAGGTTTGATCCCACGACCGGCCGCTTGTAAGTCCAAGTGGGGATCGTCACGGCTACCGTGCCAGATACTTGACTAGTCGAAATTTGCTTTTAGATTATTGAAGTTGGGCTGTCGGTTTGAATACTTTGAATAGTGATTCAAGGCGCAGACTCAAGTTCATTTGAAGGTCAAATATTGTACCGGTTTTGCGGAGGTTATTATAGAATGTTTTTTACACTTGTCACTTTTGAGTTTTTTGCACTTATTACATAGTTTGCGCACTTTTCACAGGTCACTTTTACATCGGTGTTTTGTCTTTTTGTATATTAATGTTCGTGTATGCACTGTTTTTGTTCGCTGGTATTGTTATCACTATTTTTTACAAGAATTTGTGAGAGTTTCACTTGGATAACGTTTTCACGTGTAGTTCACTGAGTTTTCTTGGTGGTAAGCTATTATTTGTCACTTATAAATCACTTTGGCTATTTTTAAATTATTGTTTTGGAAATGAGTAAACGTAAGCGATGTTGCTCCTTACAGCGCCATCTAGCGTCCATCGAAAGAAAATTATTACTGAATAATATACCTACTTAAAACGAATAATTATTATTCCTCGTCAAACCAACCCTTGTGTGTATTATGTACAGGTTTGGCCTAATAAATGTATCTAACATACGGAAAAAAGAACGAGTTAGTTATTGTCATAAATCCTCATCCGTATAAAGAATGCACAAATATTTTTGTAAGAAACATCTGCGATGGAGTGAAGGAATACATAATAAAAGGCTAGTAGATTATTCTGAGAATAATGTATAGTGTAACAACAGCATGGCATAGGGAAGCGAAAACAGCTAGAGCTTTCATATTTCATATTTATTTTACACTAGCTAACTATTTTACCTTCCCGGCTTCGCACGGTTTTAGTACGGATCCCTAACTTTTTTGAAAATATAATATAGCCTATGTTCAGCGGGGGTAAGTGTAACTTCCCAACGGTGAAATAATTTTTCGAATCGGTCCAGTAGTTTCGGAGCCTATTCATTACAAACAAACAAACAAAAAATCTTATCTTTTCTCTTTATAATATTAGTATAGACATACATTTGTAGGTTATTTAGTATCTGGGTAATGTATACGAGACACAATGGGACCCAAGCAGGGCGTGGCAATATGTACTGAGAGTGGAAGGGAGGCAGGTTACTAGAACATTCTGTTTATTAGATGAGAGAGAGCAGGAAAATATAATTCAATCACAGTTTTAATTCAATAATAATAAGTATTGAGTTAACTTCTTTTATTATATTTTTAATATCATTTGTCGTTAAAAAAACAATTTAAATCGTAATATAATTTATTTTTAAGATATTGTTTCAATTTGGATTCAAATATTTATTATATCGGGTATGTTATTGTTGATTTTTATATATAAAAATAGGTAAGTAGTCGTAATATTCATCTGTTCTTAGGACCATAGATACATACCTATGTATGAAGAACAGATGGGTCAATCATTTCTGGTCCCAGGTAGGCTACCACCTGGGACCAGAAATTATTGACCCATCTGTTCTCATCTAAGCTAGGAACTAGCACTATGTTATTCTGTTATGGGAGCTTTTGAGATAAAAAGAAAAAACCGTATTGTCCTTTATTCAGAGAGTAAATTGAGGGAAATGTTGAGGAAAAACTCATACTCAGAAAACGTGTCGTTCTAGGAAATATATTAACAGGCAGTTCTTTGGGTTCTTCAGAAGAAAATTATAATACAAGATATCACTACCTATAAAACAAAATCGCGTACCGCTGTCTGTCTGTCTCTATGTATCAATTTTAATTTCAAAGATGCCTTAAATAACATTGGTCTGGTGCAATACTAGTGTAAATTTAATCCTGGATTCCACAAACATACACAACAAAAAAACACTTAACACTTTGACTGCGGTTTTTTTTCGACGACTGCGATCTTTTTTTTAACCTAAAAAATTCGTGTTGCCGCTCTACACAGCGGTTGTGTTGCGCCGCACATGCGTTTCGTTCGAAAAATATTACGGCTGTGCTGAGTCACAAAGATCTGTATTTTCTCAGCCGCTGCGCTAGTGTGGATTTACGCATATTAGTCACTTGTAGAAAATACATACCGTGTAATTTCAGCAGTCAAAGTGTTAAGAAGCTAGGGGTGCGCTTATCATATCAATGTCCCTATGTATTCTTAGATCTTTAAAACTACGCAACGGATTTTAATGTGGTTTTTTTAATAAATAGAGTGATTCTAGAGGAAGGTGTATAAACCATTTGACAGATAGATTTTCACGCGAGCAAAGCCGCGGGGCGCATCTAGTTTATAATAAAAGAAAATTAAAATTCTCTTACTACGGACCAAAACAACCCATTATATACGAGATTGTTATACTCCCGATCGTAGCGAGGGAGGAAACAAAACAAGCCACAATAAAACTTTTGAAACCATCATGGTTATTAATACTAAAGTCATTTAAAACGGGATATTTACCATGATTTGATTTTTGAGTTATCCAATATTTCGGCACAGTCAAAAAATCAAATCATGGTAATTTTCCCGTTTTAAATGACTTAAAGACAAGCTACGTTCACCTTAATTTGCAGTGAACCAAAAATTCCAGTGAATTCACGCTACTACAAAGGTTTTTATTGATATATTATCAATAACTTGCCGTTGAATAACATTTAAATAAACTTTTTGTAATGCTGTTGGCCAAACAAGGGAGCAATAGGCAAGTGAACTTATCAAGGCCCAGTCCCTACCCTTGGCCCACTGCCCTGCAAGGGATCACTGAATTAGTTATAAGCATTCAAACAATGGGCCATGTTAAAATATCATAATGCGGATTTATGGTCAAGTTTATTGTTCTCGGGTTACCAAAAATTATGACTGGTTTCTGATTAATTGGGTTATAATTATAAGTACTAATTTAACGGGTATTTATCGCGTTTATGTGTTTATTTACCTATTTTTTACTATATTATTACTATAATTGCGTGTTTAGTCTCGTCTTCACGTCTTTTTAGATATTTTTGCATATCGCTAAGTTGAACGAACACTTCTCAAATACACCAAGATAGCCTAAATTCATTTTAATAAAAATATTTGTATGAAACCAATCACCAGTTCTTTTATGAGCCACATTTCATTTATTTCAAACTAGCTGCGCCCCGCGGCTTCGCCCCCGTGGAAATCTATGTGTCAAATGGTTTAAATCATAAAAAGTATCCTATGTTAGACTCCTGGTTCTAAGCTACCTTTCCACCAATTTTCAGCCGTTCTTGAGTTATAAATAGTGTAACTAACACGACTTTCTTTTATATATATAGATTCTAAACTAGATGTATTGGTACAGTCTAACTGGTATAGTACTGACGGATAATCTTTCTAACCCATTGAAAACGTGGTATGCGTCAAAAACTGTTCTAAAAATAAAACATGAACCATTTCATTGTTCAAAGATCTTTGCTTCGCAACATCAAAGAGTGTAACTAAATACTGACACCTTTCTGCGATATCATAGAGCAATTGCGAATAATTCCTGCAAAGGTATTTTCGTAGAAAAGAACCTTTTACGAGAGTATAAAATATCTTGTGAAAATGTTTTCGATAAAAGAATTCTGAGGCATCAAGCACTCTTTGTGCTTGCTGATATTTTAAGACGTTTTAAAATATTGGCTTCACTTAACTTCTACTACTACTTGAAGTTAACTACCTGAAGTTAGCTGTACTGTGAACTAGTAGTAATCTATAATATACCTTAGGCTTAGAATCGTTCAAGCTCTGGATGAACTCCTCGGGCATGGGCCACTCAAAGTCTCTGATAAAAGCCTCCGATAAGCGGTACACTAACCGAATCCTAGCGCTAAGCAGAGGCAAACCTTCGCATCATGACAAGAGCCCTAACTGGACACATGCACATGTTCAAGCTAGGGCTAAGCGACACACAATCCTGCAGATTCTGCGAGGAGGCTGATGAAACGCTCCTCCATCTGCTAGGAGAGTGCGGAGCACTGATGCAATAACTGAAGTTATCTGTTTGTGAACCCGCAAATCTATCGCAATACAGTGTATTTAAACAAATTATACGACATATGTTAACAACCAAAACTAAGAAAACTAGACAGTATAACTTTACTGAGACAGCAGCGTGTTTTCCTGTATATTGTACCATAAATTAATTAATATTGTTTGTTGAAATTCTACAATAAATTTAGTAATATTGTCGGCGTAGATATAAGGCGACAGAGCGTTTCCATGCATATTTGATGAACTAACGAATCGATGGCGTTCCGTCAAATAACGTAGTTTCCAAGCTCTAGACTTTGAGAATTCAATAAAACTTCTGAAACTATCATGGTTATTAACACTAAAGTCATTTAAAACGGGATATTTACCATGATTTGATTTTTGAGTTTTCCAATATTTCGGCACAGTTTCATGCGCCATGATCACGGAATAACAAAAATCAAAAAATCAAATCATGGTAAATATCCCGTTTTAAATGACTTTTGAGAATTCAGTTGAATTCTCAAAGGCTCTAGATAACATAAGTTTCCACTCTTGTTGCCAAGAGATTTGAAACAACATTTCAACACGGTTCCCCGTGTGTTGTTTCAGGGAGCTAATGGGAACATATGAAACACATTTCAAAATTGAAGTGAAGAGAAAATCGAAAGCCCTTTTTTTCTTATTTGATAATATGGTTTGACGACCTCTGCGACGCGATGGGCGACGGTCCGTCTGCGACGCAGGAGGTTGCGGGTTCGATTTACGCCTCAGTATAAATGTTAATTCGATCTGCAGATATGTGTTCCCGTCCTGATCGTTTTTCATGTCTAATACTAATATTATAATGAGGAAAGGTTTGATTTTTTGTTTGTTTGTATTGAATAGGCTCCGAAACTACTGGTCTGCTTAGCTGGGGGCTAGATGAAGCTATGTGGGTTGTCCAGCATTATTTATTTATTTATTAAATTCAAACGCGACTCCTTCGCGACTCCTTATAAAAGAAACAATCTTAGATAACAGGTAGGTATCCTTTGTAATCTTCTCTTTGTTCACATTGTTGCCTTTGTTCATTGTTGAATCTGAATTTGATCCGTATCTGTTACCTAGTACCCTGAGGTTTCTGAAGGTATCACTTCATAGGGAGGGAACTTCGATTAACTTTGTAACAATTAACAAAGTTCTGAGGTAGACAGATCCAGTATCGATGACTTTGGTGACGAAAGTTTGGTTGCAAATTGAAACTAGCTTAATTCACTATGCTAGGTAGTAAAGTTTTTAGAAAAAGCCAACCGTGGGATCATTAATATAACCAATTAATTGATTAAAAACTGTAGACACCTAACTCGGTCTCCGCTTTTTAAAAGACTTTGAATTAGGAGGAGTTTCTTTGTTCGGCTGTAGATATGTCTGTTTTTATTTGTTTGTGTTCGTCGAGGCACATCTTCCATCATGGCCTGTTGCACCGTTGGATCGCGAGGAGTAGAAGGAGAAAAGGGAGGCCTTTGCCCAGCAGTGGGACAATAATGGCTAAAAATAAAATAAATAATAAAATGTTCGTCGATTTCTACGTCAACTATGAACCGATTTAATTACTCTGGTCGCTATTGTATAGAGACTGATCCCATTCAAAATGTAGTCCCGAGGAATTAGTCTTTGTCCTAAAAAACCAGTGTAAAATAAAGGGATTCGATATCGGTTTTTAGTTTTAAAGTTATTTAAAACGGGATATTTACCATGATTTGATTCATGGCGCATGAAACTGTGCCGAAATATTAAATAACTCAACAATCAAATCATGGTAAATATCCCGTTTTAAATGACTTTAGCGTTAATAACCATGATACTCGATACTACTACAATAGTTTCAAATGTTTTATTGGTTTTATCAAAACAATCAATTTACCAACTTTTTTTGCAATATTTGTGGTTAAAGTAAGAGAACTCTTTTTAGGGTTAAAATCGCCGTTGTTATTAATTTTCTAGTAAATATAATGTTTTGTATATATTTTATCGTGCAAGAAGAAAAAAGTTCGTCAAAATGTACCCATCTAAGAACCATAAATGTATGCCCAAGACAAGATGAGTATTTTGATAACTCAATTATCAAAATCATTCTATTGGATACTTCAAGTTAATATAGTGTCCGGCAACCACTCAAAAACATAATCCTGCGGGTAAAAACCGCCATCTCAAAGTTCGTTGCTCCAAATGTTCCAGGAGAATTTCAATTTCAATTACCCTTTGAAAGGGTAGTGTTATTCATACATAGTATGACGTCACGTGGAAAACCCTAATGTGGGTAAAAGCCCGTGTTTTCCTTCTTCCCAAGAGGGCATAGTACAGTCAGGGAAAACTGCTCTCTTCCGCAGAATATTTTACGGAATAGTCTTGAAAGCCAAACTACAAACGCTGGTTAGTTCATATTCATATTTATTTATTGAGGAATAAGAAACGAGTACATTTAACTTATTATACATTTGTGTTACTTTACAATGTAAAGATGAGCGATATTCAAAATGTAGCCTACAACGCTATCCACATATGAGTTATATAGGTTAATTATACATATAAGGTAAATAAATTCAATAAATTATTTTTATTCTTTCTTTTTTATTATTTTAAGGTATACATATAAACTTTATTAATTTTTTTTTATTTAACCTGTTTCGTCCCACTGCTGGGCAAAGGCCTCCCCCAAATCTTTCCACTCAGTGCGGTCACGTGCGATCTCCCACCAATCACAGAGGAAGGCGTTAAGGTCGTTGAAAAATTATATGTAATAAAATTATATGTATAAAATTACATGTATTCTTTGTTTATTTTTTAGATCCATGTCCCATTCATATTCCACAAAAACTTAAAAAATCAGTGAAAATTTGAAGTCAGCAATTATTATTTTCAAAACAATCTTTTTGTTTTACTACTATTTTAATAAAAAAGGTAATCTGTTTGGTAAACCAGAGTTTTATTAACTTGTTTATGTACCTGACAGTACCACATTACAGTTTTGTTTTTGTTCCATTGCAGTTTTGTCACGCTTTTACAAAGTTAATTTTTTAATGGACTGTTTAGAAGCACGTAGGTTTTTACCACGATTATAGCTGGGACACTAATGATAAATAAGCTGTTCGGTGTCGGATTCAGAGAGGTCTAAAATAAGCTATTAATTCAAATTTTGTAGAATTTGCCTAATGTCTAGGCACTACATACCTATTTCAACACAGTATCGTCAGCCCCAAAGGAAGAGATTGTATTACGAAACTAGATTTGTAAACGCGTTCACTGCCCGGCATCGACAGTACGACGCGCCGCTGCTACGTGGCGCTGACCGATATGTGCGTCTTGAATCATCCATGTATCTAATCTGGATTTCAAGGATGCCTCACCAGCACTCAAACATGTTCTTACTGCTTGATGAGCCTCCCCCAAACAAGGGGGGTTTTCTATAATCACCACGTTTGACTGGTGGACTGAACGCAGTAGATACATGACGTTTACTACATGTACTACACAAGATGATCTACGAGAAGCAAGCTCCTTCCAACACCCCGGGTCAATATCGCAAGCGGTGAGGTGTCGTTTGAACACATCCTTGTAGCGCAGATGCTGACCGCCGTGTGTCCGATTACCCTCTGCCATCTCCGAATAAAAGACAGCTTTGGGTAAATGACAATCTTCTATGCGGAGGACATGCCTATACCACCATTGAGAAAACGTCTCGAGATAATGGAAGCAAAACGCCAGATACAAAAATACCTAAGACCTCGTACACGTATTATTACATTACTCATCAGGCCAACTCGTACGTGCCGTACGGTATTCAAGACCAAGTTCGGTCTAGCGAGCCATATTAGTGCTCATGATAGAATGAGGAATCCGTAATGTCTAGGGTCGCCGTCATCGAAATCGATGAGGAGGCCTATATGTACTACACATACTACACTACATCCCTACAACTTAAATACATTTCATTTATTCATCACTCTTTACCCGAAGCGACCCTAACGCCCTTTTAGGAACACCTAGATAATCACTTTCCTAATTTTATGGCTATTTTTATAGCGAAATTTCACATTCTGACCTTTTACATCGACTGAATTTATCGCTCGAGCAGCCACTATCCAGGTCGATCAATAGCCTATTTCTGTTGAGGCGTCGGGTCTAGACTAGAGCACTTTAGAAGTTAGTCTTCTGTCTATTCCTGTGAATATCGCTATTGCCTAAGACGTAAAACTGGCGTATCTGGAACAGCGGGACTTTCGTATCTAGCCACTTCAGAAGAATATAACTGTGCCATTTTAAACATTGACACTTCAGAAGAATATAACTCTGCCATTTTAAAACAGTAGTAATTTTGTTTTAGCTACTTGAAAAGTTCAAAGTCTGTTTTGCAGTAATACTTTGTTAATTATCCGTGAAAACCTTTGCTAAACTTCTTGGTACCTATTTAATTCACATATTAAAGATTGGTATTTATTTATTGCGTACCCTTTGTTTTATTTTCCTCTATGTCCCTGGTATTTATAAATACGTAGTTAAGTCAGTAATTATAGCTCTATTATTCTGATTATTATTCTTATTATGAATATAAAATGAATTGTTGTTAAATAACAGACAAACGAATGTAAATACATTCGTTTGTCTAAAGACGCGAATAAAGAATGTATATATCGATTATAGACAAATTCTTCATTAATGATTTTAATTAATGATATTGATTCGATAATTGATTGATCATTTGTTTTCTATCGCTAAGATGAAAATGATCACCAAAATGAAAACCATTAACCCCAGTTGTGTTATGTTGTGTATGTAAGGCCGAATTAAAAAAAATACAATAATCTGTCTGACTATTAGTCAAACATAATCCCTTGAGAGACGTTAAAACCGCGCCTTTTGTGTTTTGAACTAGTTTTTGCGCGCGGCTTTGCACGCTTTATATATATAGAAACATTTTAAGGTTGTTTCAGTCCCGTATGAACTGATTTATTATATGTTTCATTTCAGGCCTAAAACGTATGCAAATTTCAGCATTATTTAGCAGTTTGACGACCGATGTGGCGCGGTGGGCAAAAGTCCGCCTGCGACGCAGGAGGTTGCGGGTTCGATTCCCGCCTCGGAACAATTGTGTGTACGATCTGCAGATATTTGTTCCGTGTGTTCTGGTCGTTTTCTATGTATAATAAAAAATATCTATCTATGTAATGTATTGTATTATGTATATCAGTTATCTAGTACCCATAACACAAGCTCTGCTTACCATGGGGCTAGATAATGCTGTGTGAATTGTCCACCATCATTTATTATTATTAATTTCAACCCGTACCGTTCAGTAGTTTTAGCCTGAAGAATTAACAAACATCCAAACACCCAAAATTATGAAGATAGTGTGATGTTAACCACCAGTGGTAATAGTCACATCCTATATTAGTTGTATGTTATAGTAGCTGTATAGTAGTTGTATGTAACAGTAGTAGTAATAGTAGCATCATCATGTAGAAAGCTTTTTAAATTACTACTATTAAAAATGAATTAGGCCGATTTTTAAAGTAAAACGCTATTTTGTTAGTATTTTATACGAATTCAGCCTGAAAACTAATAAATAGAAAAGATTGAGTGGTTTAAAATCGATAAAAAAACAAAGGGAAATTATTAAAAAATCGCTGGCTTTTGTTTTTACATAAGAAATCTAAGTAGTAGTATTTGAAGTTGGTATTTGTTATTAGCAGTTATTATTTTCCATTATGTTGTTACTTTGACTAACTAAAGTATTATTTGCGTCACTAATAAATACAAACCTGTACTCCGATTCAAAAACCTGGATATTTTTTGTATACAAAAGGATTACAAAACCCAAGGAATATGGTGGAAAATATTTAACGACATTGGTATCATCCAAGCTAAGCATAAAAGCTCGAAACCATTTTTGTTTTTGAAAGCTTTCATTCATCGTTTTAAAAATATAATGTTTAGTTTTCGAATTTATTTAAACATGTTTTCACTCCACATGTGAGATTATGCATTGTTGAAGTTTGTGTTTTAGTTTTTAAAGATAACCTTGCTGTTACCTCGTTGTTTTCTGTTAATGTTAACTTTTATCAAAAATGTCTATGTTGACATAAAATATCTTGGATTCTAAATCGGAGTATATAATCTTATGCTTGCTGAACAAACGCCTTCAAATGAAAAAATTACATTGTAACACCGTCTCCAATAACTTTGCTTTTTGCAAAGGTAAAATATGTCTTAGAAAGTTTATAAAACCTAAAATACGGCAAAAGTGAATTACCTTCTTACTTCACAAGTCCGAAAATGAGAAAACTTCTGTATTATTCGCGGATAGCGCCTTCTCTGCCAGAAGTGTTTAGGCTACAGAATTGAAAGCAATTTTACGTACACAAAAATATATAAAATGAGGTGTAACTTAAAGCTCTGCGCACATTAATCCAACAACTTTACGGCACAGCACAAAAATGTGCATTCAAATATAAGCTGAAACTCGTTAGATAAATTTTACGGTGACAAGATGGCTTCCCGCAAGCTACAAACGAGTCTCATCAAAAAAGTTGTCTGTCATCTGATGCCGTCAATATTAAATGCAACGAGTGCAATGTATATATCATACCTATGTGAATGCTCATTTTTGTGCTGTACGGCAGCGGCGCTTCTCTTGATGTGCGTCAAGCTTTATTTGTCACTTTGTATTAAAACGAATGTTTTGGCTCTCTATCGCCTTTATGTTGATTTTAACAATAAATGTCGACAAACGGCAGTTGAAGTTACGGATCGGAATTAGAAGTTTGTGTTAGCATGGATCGCAAAACTACCTCATCATCAACCTATAATATATAGCCTATCGCACTGCCAATCAACAAACCAAAAGTTCCTATTTGTTAGTAAATATTTTGTGTCTGAATTACAAAAATAACAAAAAAAGTGGTTAATTTACGGGCGCCGCGGTCATGATCCAACTTCTGATATTTGAAATTCAATTAACAATTTATTTCTTTTTTGATAATGAATTATGTTTGAGACTATTTATTAGCTTATTTCGTAATTCTGAAGATAGAAACGTAATTAATTTCTGATATCGGTTACGAAATTGCGACCTTTTTAACATTTTCCACGTAATAAGCATCGAACCTGCGTACTCCATCATCTCAGCCACAAAAACACTACGCCATGCAAACCACTAACAAACCAAACACAAACTTACCTCAAGCCAACACCAGAAAACCTTTTAAACAAGCTTCTCGTCAAACAGTGGCGCAATATAACAGTAACTACCTAACTGACTCGCTGTAAATGTAGGTTCGAGTCCCTAAGCAAGGTAATATTTGTACCCGGGTCTGCTGCGAGGTCAAAGGTTCTCATGGGAAACTGTCGCGTCACAGAATAGTCAAAAAGAGGGACGAGGGACATCTAACAGTGCTCTTTTACAGGGTACAACGTATACAGGTAAGTACTTATTTTTTTTCGCAATTTGTTAGTGTTAAAATTTGTTAGTGTTACAATTAGTTAGTGTTACAATTGGTTAGTGTTACAATTTGTTAGTGTTGCAATTTGTTAGTTACCTTTATTCAAATAATCATGGCACACAGATAATGTATTCGATACCCTGCGAAACAGGCCTAGCCTAGAGCGGGGGTCATTGTAAATTCCGTCACCTTCACTAGGAACCTCTCTAATCAAAGACCTCTATGTATATAATTAGGGTGTTTATTGTAAGCTTTTTGGTAAATATTTTTTTTGTACTTTCCGTTGATGGATAAGTTGTGGTCTGATTACTCCATAATTTCATGGTGGTAAGCTCTGGTTCTCTGGAATTCTATGTTTTTTATGTACAGTGGGAACGGCATAGGATTTTTGACAGTTATCAAAGGAAAATTCGCGTACGGCGTGGCCACGCTGATTATATTTTACGAACCTAAGTTTTGCTAGAAGTAAACTCTTTGTCAGGGTTAAGCTCGCCTGTGTACTTCTTTTTTGGTTAAGTTAATTGAATGTATCTTTATGTATGTATGTACAATAAAGAATTAAAGAATAAATTTCCTATGCATTCTGTCAAAATCCACTCCAGCTACAATAACCAGAAACACAGTCTTTGAGTGGCCTTCCACCAGTAAAGCAAAGACTGCTAATCATAATAGTTGGGTGCATGGGTGATATTACCGGCAGATAAGGCAGCCAGTATATTTTATTGAAATGCGCAACAGATTCCTTTGTTCGCTAAATTCATTTATCATCAAATCGAAAAATAAACGATAGCAAATATGTTTTTAAACGTAATCTAGGGCCGATTCTTCTTTATCAAAGACCTGATGATGAACTGAACTGAACCCTAGCTGATGACTTCTCCGCCACAAAAAGCTAGGGGACAACAGACCCGTTCTTCAATTGTGATTCAAAACATTTATTCCGGAACCATATAAAAAAGAGACACTTCGTGTGCCTTTTTTAAACAGGCGAGACATCCCTTAACCCAAAATATGTCCCACAAACTTGTTGAAAAGCGCAACAGATTCCTTTGTTCGCTAAATACATTTAACATCAACTCGAAAAATAAGCAATTGGAACAAAAGCGAACCGCAAAAACAAATGCTAAATGTATAATTTAGTCGAGAGCCGCTGCCACACGTAGACCATTAATGCATTTAAAAATACTGCCCGTCTTTTGAAGTGAAAATATTACCTTGAAGTTTTTTTGCCTACGACAGCCAATCGTTTATTCGTTAACCGAAACTTCCAGTTATTATTTAGCTCTTTTTAATATAAACATTTCGGTAGGCATTTGCCTCTTTTCACGTAGATTCAATCTAAAAACGTCTATCTCTATACACAAAGACAAAACATACGGACTTTGTAGTACATAAATTTGTCCGTGATTCAAACCATTAATAAATTACCACCGACCGAATACTGTGTATTCTAGAAATTAATTACAAAGCTGTCGTAGTTAATATCAATAAATAGTCAATTTCCTCCGTCATTCCTAGAGAAAAATATAATAAAATTCGTGTAAAATAAATCAAACATCCCCAAAAAGGTTATAATCAAAACATACCTTATTTCTCTCGTTCTACAGCTCAATGTGGCACAAATAAATTGTTTTTTTCTAAGTCATGGGTGGCTGTGGACTGTTCTGCTGTAGAGTTCGCGAGGTACTGAGCTCCTGTGAGCGAGACGGTACCTTTACCTGTTACTTTGTTCCGTCGGGGGAGGGATTTAGGGATGGGAAGCGAAAACCCGACTGTCAACTGAAAGCTGGTATTATAATATCGTTAGTAACTCGAAAGCTTGGAGCGTACAAAACTCGCCGGTTGCTTTTCAATATCGAGATAGGTGAAGCAATAAGTGCCTCTTTGAATGAGTGAATGAATGAATGAACACTTTATTGCACTTAAAAAATAACAAAATGAAACCTTATATCTAAATATTAAGTACAAATCTCTTCTATCTTTGATGTAGATAGAGCTTGAGTATATATATGTTTACGCGGAGTTAAATCAGGTGTTTTTTATGAAAGCTTGAGTTTCAATTGAAGAATTTTATAAGAAAACGTGGGATTTTGGTCTACAAAACTATGAGTTAATTTACTGAAATCATTTTATATGTAGCTTACGAAATATTTGAGAGTTTAATTTGTTCTAGATTCTACGAACTGCTACGAAAATTTGTTACGGCTACGAAAGTCTACGAAATATTCGTAATTATAGCTACGGAACGTCTACGAAACAATCGTTAGTGCTACGAAAAACCGCTACGGTCTACGAACGCGCTATAAACACATTCTTACATATTTCGTGCTATGTCTAGCAGAGATAGCTCTTTAGCGATAAGACCGGCAATTGTTAATTCATTTAGAAGTATTTTTGTACATAGTTTCTTATATATCTATTTTACTATAAATACTATCGTACTTTTACTCATTCATTACGGATATAAGCTGGTTAACTACGGACCTTATTTATGTTGGAACTACCCCAACGCTTCATCCCTTAACGAGGTACTTCTCGACGGATATTCTTACAACTTTAATTATAAAGATAATTCACGTACTCGGTTAATATAAGTTAGTGTCAGCTTTTACTCCCAGTAATTTACGTTTTTTGGTAAAACAGAAGCAAATGCTGTCCGTCACTAGAATGCTTTCATTAACACAGCAATTCTATCATTTCGGCCGTCACAGCCATACTTATTCAATCCACGTACCAACTTCCAATCTCACCATCTCGCTCTAACTTACAGGAAGTCATACAGTTATGAATAAGGGAGAGGGGGATGAACGGATCGTTAGTGTTACAACCTTATGTCAGAGATAGTCAGTGCTGCCATTAGTCAGAATTTCCGCCGTTTCAAGTGAGTATTTAGATGTTATCCAGATGTATTTTTTATTTGTGTTTTTCATTTGGACGGAAATCGAATTAGGCTTTTAGAGAGTAATGAATATTTCTTGATATTTTCAAAGCGCCTTTTAAAATCAGGAAAGTTAATATGCGGATAAATTACTTTCTTTTGTAAATTTAATATAAACTTATACCTACTTTAATTGTAAACCATAACCACCTTTGTCTCGTAGTGAAATCGAACCTGCAACTTTTTACACTTCAGAGCCCACTACGACATAGTTCGCTAAATATTCATATAAAGAAGTCATAAACAACTGACATTTTGTCCAAACTTTGCCTGTAAAGTTAAGATAAGCTGAGACTTTGTAAGTTCTGACAAACAGACATGTCAACTTTACACTTTTTCTAAGTTATCCCCGAATACTCAAACGCAACTTAGATTTAAGCCCGTCTCAAGTGAAGATTTTCATTGAAAACTGTCAAAAATGGCTATTTGAGACGTGCTTAAATCTGAGATGTGTTTGAGTATTTGGGCGTAACTCGTGCATTTTACTTAACACTGTGACTGCGAACTTTTTTCAACGACTGCGATCTTTTTTTTAACCATTCGTGCTGCCGCTCTACACAGCGGTTGTGTTGCGCCGCACATGCGTTTCGTTCGAAAAATATTACGGCTGTGCTGAGACACACAGATCTGTATTTTCGCAGCCTCTGCGCTAGTGTGGATTTACGCATATTAGTCACTTGTAGCAAACACATACGGTGTGATTTCAGCAATCGAAGTGAGTTTCAGCAGTCGACCTTTGACAACGGGCTAGAATCGGAATAAACTGGCCAAATGTGAGTCAGCCTGCGCCCATTTGGATTATATTCCTTAATGGTTATCCCCCAGAATATTTCCGGCATATAGCACACGTGTCTGGCCCAGACAAAGAGTTACCCATAATGTTTTTTTATTAAATCATGAAATTTAATAAAACATGCAAAAACCACGTCGTTCATGAAGGTCAACCTCGTTGTTCATTAATAAATAATTCATCATACATGTATGTATAAGTTGTATACTTAATATCATGTGACGCTGTTTTATTATACGACGACCGATGTGGCGCGGTGGGCGAAGGTGCGCCTGCGACACAGGAGGTTGCGGGTTCGATTCCCGCCTCGGAACAATTGTGTGTACGATCTGCAGATATTTGTTCCGGGTGTTCTGGTCGTTTTCTATGTATAGTAAAAAATATCTATCTATGTAATATATTGTATTATGTATATCAGTTATCTAGCACCCATAACACAAGCTCTGCTTACTATGGGGCTAGATAATGCTGTGTGAATTGTCCAGCATTATTTATTTATTTATAAATATTATATTTACACATATTTGCTTTGCTTCGCTTCGGTAGAAAACGGCCAGTATTTTCCCATACATCCCTGAACATATTGCTAGTTTGACTACAATTCCCAACACCTGCGAGCAGTTTATACAAACTTAATTCAAATTTCCAAATGCAAATCGACAACCTCGAATGCATTTGCCCAATTGAAAACTACATTATGCATGCCAAGAGCTCACCAATTGTAGCACTTTCATTTCACTGTATTTTAGACTCTATTTGACAGAACTAGAGTGCGTTTTCATGTGGGTAAAAGTACTACAGATTAAGTCAAATATAACACGTGTTTTGTACAACAGACTTATTTGCAAGTTGTTTTGTAAAGTTTTGACTAAAATTTGTTCATTGAAATCCACTTCAAAGTCTTGTAAACTTAGTGCCGTTATGACCTACGGAGCTGAAACGTGGACACTCACGGTAGAGCTGGTCCAAAGGTTCAAAGTCGCTCTGCAAGATAATGACAAAAATGTGTCAGTGATTAGTATTTATACTTAGTTTATTTATGGCAGATTTGGCTTGCTCACTAGCTTTTGCTCGCTTTTTTTTATTGCAACCAAACGAAATATTATCCGTCCATGGATCCATCGATTTACTGTTATCAAATAAGCTGTAAGCTCGATTTGTATTCATTACCTACGGAGCGAAAACAGCAGTGGATTTTCGACAGTTTTAATAACAATTTCAATGTTACAGCAAACAAGCCAAATGCAATCCTATTTTTTATTCGCGTGCCGAGGTCTTGCAACCTTTTGGCATTATAAAGCAAAGCCTATTCTTTTATCTACATGGCTACGGTCGGATAATAGATCATCATCATCAGCCTATGTTAGTCCACTGCTGGACATAGGCCTCCCCTAATGGGCGCCATAGCGCCCTGTCTTCAGCTTGACGCATCCAGCATCTCCCTGTAGTCTTTCGCAGATCTATATTCGACCATCACCATGGGTAGTCCCCCAGATGTTGCAGGCGCCTGGCTTATATACTGCAGAACTCGCTCTTCATCAGGTAGGCTTGATTCAAGTTTGCCAACTGGGCTTGGTGGTATGAAAACAGGTAAATAAAACAGCTCTAAGAGTCAAATTTATTTATTCAAAAGTCTAACTTACTTTAATTTATGATCTAGGTATTAAATATAATTTGATTAATGTATATGTAATTTGATTTATTTAAATTATTTATATATCAGATATCTTATTCTATTACAGTTACCAACTGATCTGGGGGTATGTTGGGAATTTCGACATTACGAGTAAATACGTAGACAAAATCTTATCTTCCATTTTACTTAAATCTACTTAAATGGTTGACAAATCCCTTATAAAACTTTACTAATAAGAAAAGGAATATTCATAAATAAATAAATAATGCTGGACCTTCCACACAGCATTATCTAGCCGCATGGTAAGCAGAGCTTGTGTTATGGGTACTAGATAACTGATATACATAATACAATACATTACATAGATAGATATTTTTTATTATACATAGAAAACGACCAGAGCACCCGGAACAAATATCTGCAGATCGTACACACAATTGTTTCGAGGCGGGAATCGAACCCGCAACCTCCTGCGTCGCAGGCGGACCTTCGCCCACCGCGCCACATCGGTCGTCATATTATAGAGTTACTGACTGTTAGCTTACGTGTATATGTTAAAATGGTCAAAAATCAGCTCACTGCGCCGCTGTCTATGTATACAGATATAGATTATTTATGGGCAATATACATATGTAGTTATAGGTCTTTGTTGTGGTAAAATGATTTTACATGTTGCTTGGATAATAAATTCAAACAACAAGAATACTTCAAAACGTGTCTAAATACATATTTTTGGCACAACAAATTATAAAAGCACTTCTAGGTAGGTATACATAGAGACCAAAATAATATGCCTCAATGAAACCTGTCTGATTTTGGGGTAGTACGAGTAATAACAGCAAACAGTGAAACTGTCACCTATTTTACTTACATACTTGTTTAGTATGAGTGAAAAGTCTGTATATGACATTGAAAAGGCTATTTCAGTGAGAAGTATATTTCATTGAAAAGGTTATTTCAGTGAGAAGTATATTTCATTGAAAAGGCTATTTCAGTGTGAAGTATATTTCATTGAAAAGGCTATTTCAGTGAGAAGTATATTTCATTGAAAAGGCTATTTCAGTGAGAAGTATATTTCATTGAAAAGGTTATTTCAGTGAGAAGTATATTTCATTGAAAAGGTTATTTCAGTGAGAAGTATATTTCATTGAAAAGGCTATTTCAGTGAGAAGTATATTTCATTGAAAAGGCTATTTCAGTGAGAAGTATATTTCATTGAAAACGTTATTTCAGTGAGAAGTATATTTAATTGAAAAGGTTATTTCAGTGAGAAGTATATTTCATTGAAAAGGCTATTTCAGTGAGAAGTATATTTCATTGAAAAGGTTATTTCAGTGAGAAGTATATTTAATTGAAAAGGTTATTTCAGTGAAAAGTCTTTGTCAGTGAAGAGTTAAACTTATATCAGTGAACTTTCGTTAAATTATCAAAACCCACCGCTACCTACCCACCTATTCGCTACCTATCCATTTATTCGCTACCTACCCACCTATTCGCTACCTATCCATTTATTCGCTACCTACCCACCTATTCGCTACCTATCCACCTATTCGCTACGTATCCATCTATACCGTCTATTCGCACCAGGTACCGATGTAGCGCTGGTTTCTTTATTGATAAGTTTATTATTATTATTATTTTATGAATTACCTCTTAATCGTATTTTTTAACATCTTACAATCCTAAACTAATATCAATTGTCATATTGGTTTCTATGTAAAAGTAATAGAGTTTCAATTCAGATATCCTCTCGTCAAAACCAAACTAATTCAATCACCATTAAAATTATGCCATTCTTTTTCTTTCGATGGTTACGAAAATATAAGCAAAATGTTTACTGCTGTCAAATTAATTGAGTTCAGTGTAGATGACGCCCGAATTGACACCAATATCTAGTCATTATTTTACGAATGATATAGAACAGCTTACATAGATGATATATGTAGAAAAATACAAAATAATACAATAAGTTTCTACATTATTCTATCTACAGGTTATTACCGTATGTCCGTAAATTTATGGGAAATAAGTACCAGTAATCTATGGACAAAAATCGGAGTAGCTGAAGACAGGGCGCTATGGCGCTCTTTGGGGGAGGCCTATGTCCAGCAGTGGACTGCTATAGGCTGATGATGATGATGAATCTATGGAAGGGTAAATTATAGTTTCTATCTAATAATATCAAGACTTCATGTAGGTAAGTATTGTGCGTGTATTGTATCCATTAGTTATATTTTTGCCAATGAGCTGAGTTCACACTTTCCGCGATGCGTTTTATCCATATTTGCTAGTTTATATTATTAGAAATTGAGGATTTCTCAACAAGCATTTGCGATTAAACGATTATCGAGTTATTCATTCCAATTGCGTTGCGTTGTCATCAGTTTTTCTGCAGGCCGGTCCATTTTGAATGCGTCCGAATCAGTCCATTAATAGCATATACAATTTTGTTCCCATTTCATTTTACGTTCCTTTTACAACCGTCCAATTTCAGATCAAGTCTAACCGCCTACAGTTCCGTATGCGTCGAAGGAAACTTTCTCAGCACAGCAGTGTATAGATTATAAAACGCGTAGATTGAAACGCTGATGATGATAAATAGTGATGAGCCGAAGACGAAGGCCAGGAAGTTACCGTCGATGATGCTGGCTCCCTTCAGGGTACGTGATTGTCCTTGCAGAAGTTCTTTCTGTCCGCTTCTTGCCTTCCTTTCTTCCATGAGACGTTTCATGGAGGACAGACGCTCTTTTAGCTCGTCAATCGATTCTGACATGTCTGGGGACCCTGAAAGGGATCGGTGATTATTACTAGATACAAAATCATTGTTTTTGGCTATCGTGCCAAATAAAACATCATCATCAGTTAGTCCACTGCTAAACATAGGCCTCCCCTAATGAACGCCATAGCGCCCTGTCATCAGGTTGTCGCATCCAGCATCTACCTGCAGTCTTTCGTATTTCGTCATTCTATCTGGCAGGAAAGAAAAGATACGTAATAAATTAAACACGAATCCTGTCTATTCATGTTACTTTACAAGAGATTGTTTTGCCATTTCGTAATATATTGAACCTCATACTTGGGGCTATGAGTTTATCATGCATCATGAGTGCCTATTTATATTTTATGTAAGTACTTAACTAATCTTATCCTTGTGGGTATAATATAATATATGTATAATGTCTAATAGATAATTATTTTAATATATGGATAAGGGACGATTCTGATATCACAATCAAAGGATTATAAAACAACTCGAATAAGAACACCGGGTTTGATAAGAATTGACAAACAAAATTATCAATACGAAAACTGCACCGTTCGGCAAAACTGCACAAACCTGTGCAGTTTAGTGACCTACTTAGCACCATGGTTTTTTGCACACATTTCACCTACAAAACATTCAAAATCTTACAGAAACTTAAGGAACTCACCTTCGTTCTCTCTTTCTGGACTCATTGTCACTAAATAATCAAAATAAGCACTTATTTCAGGATACTTTTGTTGATCGGCCGGTGTTCCCGGTGAGGTAATGGTTGACGCCTGCGTGGGGATGCACGAGGCGGGATGAGGCGTTGTGTGCGCATGCGTCGAGCCTCCCTCAGGATTGGAGGGAAGATATTGATCGTGCCCCGGGAATTGCCTAGGTCCCAAGCTGTGTTAGCTCTTGCCATGTTCGAGTTTTTATTTAAAATGTTAGATGCTACCTCATGGTTAGAACTGTAGTTTCATACGCATTTTCCTGATGAAGGTACCCACTCAATGGGAATTTAGCTACGTTAGGTGCCTATACTCACGATTCCTTCGAAGTTTACGTTTCTTTGATCGCCTCTTTTAATGATTTGTCATGTTATCTTATGGGATCTAAAGGTAGAACCAACCTACTGGGTGGTGTTCTTAAAAATATATTGGTGGTATAGATTGTATAGATATCTGAAATCTGCACACTCTACTTTCTTCGCCCATTCCTTCACTGCCCAGGCTGTTCAACAGCTATGGAACGCATTGCCAGTTTCGGTGAGGCATGCAAAGTCGCTACCAACCTTTAAAACCTTGTTAAAGGAGGTCCTGGATGTCACTAACGCATACCTAAGGAGTCCCTACATATATCTAATGATATTTATGAATTATATTTCTATGTATTATAATTATTTTGTTTAAAATATTATAATAACATAAGCATACAGTATCTAGTTGTACCAGGGACCAGTTATGTTGTACTGTCCAATGATTATATCCATCCACGGTTGACTGGAAGAGATCGCTCTTGAGCGATAAGACTGCTAATTGTCGCTTAGCTTTTAAGTTATTTAATTACTTATAAATAGTTTCTATTAGATTATAAGTGTAATAATTGTAAGAAAGAATTAAAGTATTTACACGACTACTAAACTATTTACTAGACTAACCTATGATAAAAAAGGCCCGACTTTCTTCTCTTGACAATAATAATTATGTATATTATGATAATTATGTATTATTGTGCATCGGTGACGTCATAGACGGCTTCCATTGTTATAGCGTTTTAGAGCGAAATTGAAATTAAATATTTTAGTACATATAAAACTCAATTTTTCCTTCAAAATCTTATATTTAGTCATTTATTTTCAGTACATAATAGGTAATAATATCATAAACAATTCGGAGTAGAAAATTCGGAATAGTTTCTCAAAATCAGTCTTCATGCCTTTTTCTGTTTCAAATAAATGATTTGATTTGATTGAAGAGCCTTTTGGATAGAATACTAGGAACGAAACGAAATCATAGAATACAGTTTTCTTTGTGTACAAAAGTTTTTACGAAGAGTAGTAGGTATTGCCTGACAGCGCCCTCTCGGCAAAAGTGTTGGAAGCGCAACTGTCGCCTGTGGCTTTGAAACGAATCTGCCATTTGTTTTACGGTTGATTCATAGGTGGCGCTGTACCACATTATTAGAAAAGTCTATCTGAACAAGTAGGTAAATTAATTAGTTACCTGCTATGTTAGTAAAGCTTAAATCTATGACGTAAAGGCACATTTTTTTATGTAGTGTAAGTATTTATTCTCTTTTTTTTATTAAAATATTTATGAAAGTGCGACTATTTGAAACCTAAAATTCGATATTTAAATTTTGTATAAATTATTTTGCAGTGCCCTACGGCCTGCAGGGTCCATGTACCTACTATTCATCTAAGCTAAGATTAAGATCTAAGCTGTATACATACATGTATGTACATTGTGAGCAAAAAAATAAATAAATATCTGCATTATACAACACAAATAGGTATTTTTCATTAGGTATTCATAGGAAACACCCAGAACAAATAGCTGCAAATCATAAAAACATTGTACCAAGGTGGGATCCGAACCCACAAACCTCCTGCGTAGCAGGCGGGCCTTCGCTCCCTATACTCCGAGGAATAAATGATTGACCTCGAGCGAATTCCCTAATCGTCGAGCATTGAGGCCCATTTGAGGCCCCAGAACATGCGATGCCGTTCAAAAGTTTCTAGGATCCCGTTAAGAACGACCTTCGCCGAGATGTTTATTTGATGAAATGTATTTTATATTTAATTTAATATATTAATAAATACATTGCATATGGGTTGTCTAACAAATTTCAGTCCAGGATATGATTAATAAAAAATAAAAAAAATTTGAACATTTCACCGGTTTGCATAGTAGACAAATTCTATACCAATCGAAAGTGTGAAGCCCATAGAATATGCAAACGTTAGGTTGCCTATTCTTTTCCAGTCACAAGTCTCGGGTTGCCAGGTTTAAACAGGTAAAAAGATATTGCATTTTGCACCAGTCTGATTATTCATACGTTCGATTGGTATAGAATTTGTCTAATACTATGTAGTGAAGTAAAAAAAACACAATTTTTGTACTAATATTATTTATTAGTCAAGACTAGTTTGACTCAGCTTGAGCTACTATCCAGTTGGTGTAGGAGGCGACGCTGGTGCTGACTCCAGGGAAGCGTGACTCCGCGCAGCCTTGACCCCAGGACACGATACCCACCAGGAGCTGATTGCCAGGAGCTGGCTGGTTGTAGTACAGAGGACCACCAGAATCACCCTGAAACGAGTATTACCAATGAATATTATTATAATGTAACTATGGTGGTGTATAGAATCAAGCTTTGCTGCCACCACACCAGGACCTGTCTGAAAATCAGCGCCGCTACTCTTTTACTAACATAGGCTTTTAGCGGCATAATGCTGAGACAGGGACCTTTTTGGCCCCTAAGTAACACATATTTGTTCTTATATGTATGTCTTATCTATATCCTTGTAATTTTTTCTTGTTTTTATATTGTTTTTTTTACTATTTCATGTGTCGTGTTATATATGATGTCAAACAAATGTATTTTCTTTCTTTTTCTTATAATCATCATCAGCATAATGTCAGTCCACAGCTGGACATAGGGTGTTATTAATTTCGTATTTTCTTTATAATACATATAAAGAAAATACGAAATTAAATACACCCATTATTTTATGTACACTAGTTTTAAGGTATATATTACTATGTACCGTAGAATAAGTTAAATAAGATCTGTTACTTTTCTATGGTCAGAAATAAATGTTTTTTTTTATAGGCCTCCCCCAAAGAGCGCCACAACCACAACGCCCTGTCTTCAGCTTGACGCATCCAGCATCTACCTGCAGTCTTTCGCAGGTCGTCATCCCACCTGGTCGGAGGGCGTCCTACACAAAACTATAAGCCGACTTCAAATTCCTAAATAATGAAAATGGGTGCAATACATGTACAACTTAGTTGAAAAAAGAAGACTCATGGAAATCGGTTGGCGTGATATTGAGTTATTCGTCCATTTCTCGCGCACATACTTAATTAAAGGTTTTCTCGTGGATACCATTCTCAGAACTGGACCAAATTGAAATGGGCCCACACGAAAAGCCACAGCTTTTAAATAAAAAAGAATCATCAAAATCGGTTCACCCAGTCGAAAGCTTTGAGGTAACTCAAGGAGAATACAATAAGTATGAAGTAACTCTGCTAAAGTGCTTATTTTGTTAGCCTGAAGAAATAAAACATTTTGAATTTGTATTTTGAATTTTCTTTCGTCTTTAATTACCTGACAAGCATCCTTGCCGCCGACGTCCAGGATACCAGCACAGATCATGTTCTCAGTGACGATGGCAGTGGCTGACCACTCGGCGTATCGCTCTCTGCAGAGGTTGTTGTTGATGGTATAGATCGTGACGTCACGCAGGATGGGCGATGCTTGACTCCATGACTGCAAGAATATTAAGACTAGTCTTCTTCTTCTAATAATATTATAATATCGCCGTATATCGTATTTTCTGTATTTATGTATTACTACACAAAAACGCATTTGATTTTATTTGATTTGTAAATTACGCGTCAACGTAAGAAATTGATAAACTCAGTGAATAAGAGTGCTGGAATATGGCGAACTGTGTGTGCATTCTATTTAATCAGAAGCGTAGATTGTGTGTTTTATTTTATATTTTTTGTATGTAATCAAATTTATTGTAAGAACATTAGGCATCACCAAACGACTGTTCAGAGACCAGTATTGAGCGAACAGTGACCAACGAGTTTAACTTATGCCGCGATACAATGTTCCGTGACTCAAGATATAAATAAATCGGTTTTGTCTGTGCTCCCTAGTGAGCATTTATTATTAGGCATGCTTTGAATGCCCCACATCAATCTTTCATTAAAAAAACGCAAAAACGATTGAACGGAACAGGCTGAAATTTTGCGTACAGGTAGTTCCAGACCCGGAATAATACGTATAGACTTTTTATCCCATAAATCAGTTCCCATGGGACAGAAATAACCTTAAAAAGAAACAAAGCGTGCCAAACTAGTACTGAATAAATTTTACATAACTTACTGAAGTAGAACCCCAACCAGCATGAACAACCGGAAGGTTATCAGGTAGCACGGGGTCATGGCTATGAGGATCGTATTGCGCTATAATAGTAACAGGCTGAATGACTGGGGTGAACGTCAAAGCAGAGTCTAGCCGAGCGACGCAGATGTCTCCATCGAAGCCATTGGTGCCGTAGTCAGGGTGGTTGGTGTTGCTTGCGAAGGTGGCGATAACGCCGCCGGTGTTGCGGTCGGTGCTCCCAGCGCGGATGCGGCGTTCCTCGAGTACGAATGAGCTGGAAACACGGAAAGCATTCGCTTTACTTGAGCACAGTTGAGTAGAAGGTAGTTTTTCCAAGAAGTTTCCTAGAATATTGCACGGTATCTATGTGTCTTTGTGTAAATTAAACACAAAGATTATAATAAATATCCCGTTGCAAGCAAGTGCTATTTCAGCTAAAGATTGGTGTTGCCCATCGACTATACGTTGTCGATGGTGTTGCCAGTGGTCGAATGAGGACGGACAGGAATTATTAGGTATATTATAGATAGATATGATTCTATAACTACATGCTTTACAAATTGACTTATCGTATTATTATTTTATTTTTTTCATCGATAATTAATTCCAACCATATCGCAGTGGGTACACGGGTAAACAGGAATTACCCCTACACCCACCGGTGGGTGAAGCCAGTGGGTGCACGGGTCGCGGGTCAAATAAAATAATATATTTATGATTGTTAGCTACAATATTTTTACAATGTTTATTGAAATGTCTGTACGCCTAAGCGGCAGAATCCAGCGATCTAAACTAAGTCTGTCTAGTACCTACTGACTGTAAATTACCTGATTCGCAAACAATGAATGAATTATTATTATTATGAATGACGATTAGGAAGTCCCTCCACATTTTTCACCATTCGAATATGTCAGTACAATCTGTTTTGTCGAAATTTTAAAACCTACAAGGTAAATAGCGTGGGTGCGTCGTTTACCTCTATAATATGTAACAGGGTCCTACCCTACTGCAGGCATCAGGTTCGCCATGATTCAGCCAAATGGCAATGACACACACTTACGCTCCAGAGAAGCAATGAGCAGCGGATACCACGTGGCGCGTGGTGATGATGTTGGCTGCACAGGTTTGGATCCAGGAGCCGAGCCAGGCGTATCTGGTCTCTACTTGGACGATGCTGGGGTACTTGTCTATGGTGGTAGGCTCGCCGCCCACGATGCGAGCGCCGCTCGCATTGCTTACGACGGCTGTAGATAAGAACTTTTTTGTTAACTTACCCATTACACAAGCTCTTAGCTTGGGGCTAAATGATGCTGTGTCGATTGTCCAGCATTATATTTATTTATTGTACTCGGTAGACAAGTACCTATACGTCTAATTTTTTTTTTCGTTTATTTATGTTTCACAGTAAGTATTTAAAATCTAAAAGCTAACTTAAACGGTTATTCCGTTTGTCCGTAAGCCTCAATATATGAAATCCTACACTGCGAACCGAATCGAACTCGGGGCTATCAACAAAACTAAAAACTTAAAACAAAACTTACGCGTCATATTAAAAAAACCGCGCTGAATTGCGTAACCCCTCGCAAAATATAACTAATTCTGTTTAGAAACTGTAATAATTCAACACTCACCTGCCAGTAGGACCACCGTTAGAGCGCAGTACGATGCCATTTTGTATTAATTAACTCCCAGAGAGAACCTAACACTTATATATAATTCAAAGATTCAAAATCCCCAATAAAGATACAGTTCTAATCGTTGAATATTATAATTCTTATCTGGTAGCTACTGGAAAACTTGATAAATAAATTACGTTAACAATTTGGAAGCTTTTAATCCTTCGCGCTTAAGCATTATCGCTGATATCTAGGTTTATTAATTATAATTATAATGATAATTAAATAAATAAATAATGCTGGACAATCCACACAGCATCGTCTTAAGGCTTCATCTGCTGCAGGGCCCGATGTTGTTCCTCCTTTTCTGGTGAAAGATTGTTTGCATGCATTAGTAGAGCCGCTGCTTTCTCTATTTAACAACTCTTTGATTAGTTGCCGATATCCCGCTCGCTGGAAGGTATCAAGGGTAACACCGGTCCCGAAGATAAGACTTATCTGACCGATAGCCGTTCTTTCCGTGTTTGCTAAAGTATTTGAGTCAATTTTGAATTTTCACCTTACTTGCCAAATCAATTCTTCTCTAGATGAGTCACAGCATCGCTTTCGTAAGGCAAGATCAACAGCTACGAATCCTACAGCCTACATAGATTTTATTTCAAACAAAATGGACGATGGACGGCAAGTAGATTCTGTCTATCTTGACTTTCGACGTGCATTCGATACGGTTCATAATGACATCCTTTTGGTCAAGCTTTCTGCAATGGGAGCTTCTCCCCGACTGTTAAGATTTTTTCCAGACTACTTGAGGGATCGCAGACAGTATTTCAGCTTAAAAACTACAGATCTCAGGAGTTCTACACAAGATCAGGCGTAAGTCAAGGCAGTACGCTCGGACCTACCCTTTTTTTAGCCATGATAAATTATCTTCCCGCAGCTTTATGTGGTTCAAAGTGTCTGATGTTTGCTGATCATGTTAAATTGTATAAATCAGTCACTGATGGGTCCGATTGTGTTGAGCTACAGTGAGATATAATACTACGACAAAATAAACTGTCATTCAATGTGGCGAAATGTAAGGTGATAACATTCACTAGACTCTAAGCTCCCAATATGCACAATTTATTACTCTCTCGGAACATAATGGAGAGAGTAGATACCATACGTGATTTGGGCTTGGTAGAGGATACGCGCCTCAACTTTAGCCAGCATATCATCGGGATGTGCAAAACCACTAATAGAACTCTGTCACTAATACATACTCTCATTTAATTAAGTTTAAATAAATTATCTGTTTATGTATTACTATGTACTTATTTGTAATCTTGTTTTTAATTTATTTTTGTCTTTTTTAAGTCTAGTAGTTAGTGTTTTGGTGTTAGACTGTAAGCTAACTGCTGTATTTTTATAAATAAATAAATAAATCATCTAGCCCCAAGCTTAGCAGGGCTTGTGTTATGGGTCAGGATGACTGAGATTTGGTGATCGCATTGTTTTGAATTATACGTAGATAACGACCAGTACACCAGGAACAAATATCACAATTGTCCCGAGGCGGGAATCGAACCTGCACTATAATTAAAATTTAGGTAACATAAAATATTTTATAACAACTTTTTTCTTATAACTTAGGATAGGTAATACTATATTGAAGCCTAAGGTCTGCTGACTTGGCAAGTTTTCATAAAAGTCACTGGCAAAAGTATTTTGTGTTAATAACCATGATAGTTTCAAAAGTTTTACAGTTTTCAAAACTTGGCTTGAAACGTTACCGCGTGTCTAGATGCAGTTTTGGATGGACATAAACAAAGCGCTATCTTCACGTGTTTCTTGGTGTTACGCCTGACATGCGCGGAAACAAGTGGGTGTTATTTCTCACAAAATAAATAGAGGTAAGTACTTCGATTATATTACCGACGAAAATTAATTACACTTAAGTAAGGATACAGAAGGAAGGTGCCATTCCACTGGTAAATTCCCTTAGTCAAGGGTTGTAAGGGGATTCCAACCTCTCGTCTCCCAAGCCAACCTAACCTGCACGTGGTACACCCTGCTAGATAACGAACTAGGCTCTGAGATATCAAACAATCTTCATAATTTGAAATATTTTCCATTACTTGGCACTGGCAGAAAAGTGTCCAAACAGACACAATTCATCATCATCATCAGCCTATATTAGTCCACTGCTGGACAAAGGTCTCCCCCAATGAGCGCCATAGCGCCCTGTCTTCGGCTTGACGCATCCAGCATCTACCTGCAGTCTTTCGCAGGTCGTCATCCCACCGTCCTACGCTACGTTTACCGAGTCGTGGTCTCCACTTAAGAACACGTTTGCCCCAGCGGCCGTCGGTTCTTCGCGAGATATGGCCGGCCCACTGTCACTTCAGCTTGCTAATTCTTTGAGCCAATTACTTACCACAATTACAGACACAATTACTTACCATTAACAAAAAATCAAATCATTCATTAATTGCATGAAATACATGTTATAAAAGTTGTTACTTAAAAGTAATGGGATGTCACAATTTATTCTGCCCCTATTGGGCGTGCAATGTGCTAAATCATCATCATCGTAATCGTCCGCTCTTACGACATCCAGGGCTGCTTGGAGCCGCAATAAAACAAGCAAATAAGTACAATTCAATCAATTTATTAAGAAGAAGCTGTGGTGACGATCCAGTTGGTGTAGGAGGCGACCCTGGTGCTGACGCCGGGGAAGTGTGCTTCTGCGCATCCTGCGCCCCACGACACGATTCCAACCAGGATGTTGTCGAAGTATAGAGGACCACCGGAATCACCCTGAAGAAAGTACTTATATTAACATAAATAATTATAAATAAGTAAATAAATAAATAATGCTGGACAATTCACACAGCATTATCTAGCCCCATGGTAAGCAGAGCTTGTGTTATGGGTACTAGATAACTGATATACATAATACAATACATTACATAGATAGATATTTTTTGTTATACATAGAAAACGACCAACACCCGGAACAAATATCTGCAGATCGTGCACACAATTGTTCCGAGGCCGCTATCTAGCATTATGCTCGCCTATGTACAAATTTTGTGCAATAAAGTATATTCTATGTATCTATTCTACTTTGGTCGGAGGTGTACCTTCCAATACGCCGCAGAGCTCGTCACAAAAAAACATGTTCTTAAAAAACGAAATCCCATGGTTCGTTCGACCACAAAGTTCGGTGTGGGAGTCTCGCCAACCAACTCATAATTTGATACATCGATCATTCTGCAGTTTAAAAATAGTGTTCATCATCACCATCATCGACCTATGTTAGTCCACTGCTGAACATAGGCCTCCCTCAATGAGCGCCATAGCGCCCTGGGTTCAGCTTGACGCATCCAGCATCTACCTGCAGTCTTTCGCAGGTCGTCATACCACCTGGTCGGAGGGCGTCCTACTAATCAGTGTTAATACTAAGTAATTCGGAGTCCTTTTTTTTTCTTCAATTCATGAATCGTTTACCTGACAAGCATCCTTGCCGCCGACGTCCAGGATACCAGCACAGATCATGTTCTCAGTGACGGTGGCAGGCAGCGGCCTGGCCGCGTATCTCTGTCTGCAGAGCTCGTTGTTGATGGTGAAGATAGTCACGTCACGCAGCACAGATGATACTGAACCACCAGACTGAAACATAACAATTAAAAATAAATAATGTTGGACAGTCAGCAATGTGCAGTAAACAGAAAATCAAAAACATCTTATTTTTTATTTGATAATAATGTATGGTATAAAATTTGACTTGTCTAAGTGCTTATTCTGTAAGCCTAAAGAAATAAAAGATTTTGAATTTTTGAATCCACACAGCATCATCTAGTCACAATAGCAGAGCATGTGTTATGCGTACTAGATTACTGAGATACCTATGTACTTACATAATACCATACATGAGATAGATATTTTGTTTTCTATTCTATTTCGTTTCTTCCTAACTTACCGCAGTGGTGCCCCAACCAGCATGGATAACTGGCAAATTGTCGGGAAGTTCGAAGTCTTGCGATACAATAGCGATAGATTGGATCTGCGCGGAGCCAAGGGTGAGTGATGTGGCGAGCCTGATGACGGAGATGTCGGCATCGTTGTTTCTCCAGCCGTAGTCGGGGTGGTTGACCCTGCTTTGGACGTTGGCGACAACGCCGCCGCTGTTGCGGTTGCTGCTGCCGGCACGGATGCGGCGGTTTGAGCTTGAGTAGAGGCTGGAATACAAAATAATATATATAAGTATCAGCAGCTTCCTTCTGTTTATCACTATCAACTACATAGTATAAAATAAAACAAAGTCGGTTCCCGCTGTCTGTCTAACCATCTAAAAAGTGTACATATGCTCTATACATATATGCTCTCTCTATATATATGCTGTATAGCTTTAACATTACGTTACGGATTTTAATGCGGTTTTTTTAATAGATAGAGTAATTCAAGAGGTTTATATATCACAAATCGTGCGAAACCGGGGCGAGTCGCTAGTAATTTATAAACATCTCCTGCTAAGCGTTGTGATAATGCCAAAACATTATTTCTCGAGGCACGTTCATCATTGGACTAGTAAAAACCATAGCTATAGTAAAAACTCAGAATACTTGAAACAAATATTTGCAGACCGTACCAAATTTGTCCCCAGGCGCATACAGATGTACTTACATGCCATCAAAGCAGTGAGCAGCTGACACAACCCAAGTAGGCGTGATGATGTTGGCTGCACAGGACTGGCTCCAGAACAAACCCGTTCGGAACTCCACTTGGACTATGCTGGGGTGCTTCTCGATGGATGAGACTTCACCGCCTACGATGCGTGAGCCACTCGCATTGCCAACGGCGGCTGCAATAGAAAATAATCACTATCACTATACAATGTGTATTGTCGAACCTTGATCAAACGAGATGTGCAAATACACGACATATATTTATCGATAAAAAACAAAAAATAAAATATTATATGTTACCTATCTCAAAAATAAAGCCGATTTAATATTTTTTTTAATGAAAACTAATTCATCTGGTTTTTTCTTCGTTTTTTTTTTGAATAAACGGTGTATTTTGTTCAAAGTAGTCTCATTTGAAAGCTAGATAGTCTACCTAGCTAATAAAATAAGAAACAAATACAATTTCGGTACATAAGCCTAGTAAAATCAATATTTTTTTAGAAATTTGCAAAAAAAAAAACAAATTTTATTTTATTTTTGATCTGTAACTTTAAAACTGGGTTATTGAGGTGTACTTTTTTGCATGTTGTATTAAACTTCATAATTTAATCTACAAATCCTCCAAAAAATATGGGTCTATCTCTTTTCGTTGTTATGTTATTCACCATTGAAAATAGGTACTTTCTGTTTTGTACAAAGATCAACAGGAATATCAACTGATTTAATCTACATAAATTATAAAATAAAACGAGGCAAGATAGGAAGAAATAGAATGAGGTCTTTGCCCAGCAGTGGGATAGAAACGGCTGTTTAAAATAAAGTTTTTGTTTTTTTTACTCTTGACAAGACAGAAAGTACCTATTTTAAATGGTGAATAACATGACAAAAAAAAGAGATAGACCCATATTTTTTGGAGGATTTGTAGATTAAATTATGAAATTTAATACAACATGCAAAAAAGTACACCTCAATAACCCAGTTTTAAAGTTACAGATCAAAAATAAAATAAAATTTGTTTTTTTTTTGCAAATTTCTAAAATAATATTGATTTTACTAGGCTTATGTACCGAAATTGTATTTTTTTTCTTATTTTCTTAGCTAAGTAGACTATCTAGCTTTCAAATGAGGCTACTTTGAATAAAATACACCGTTTAATCAAAAAGAAACGAAGAAAAAACCAGATGAAGTAGTTTTCGTTAAAAAAATTATTAAATCGTCTTTATTTTTGAGATATAATTTTTTATTTTTTGTTTTTTATCGATAAATATATGTCGTGTATCGCACATCTCGTTTGATCAAGGTTCGACAATACACATTGTATAAAGACAGATGGCGCTGCGCCATGTAAACAAATTGCTCCATATTATTTTTTAATTAAAAATAGTATAAACACTTAAAAAGTACCTTTTGCAATGTAAAAAGTGTGTGACCTGTATAATATACAGAAACAACTAATGTGACAAACTCAAAACTGCGTTATTTCGAAAATTAACTTACGTAGTGAAATACCACCAAGAAACAGTGAATAACAATAACTTTACATCTAACTCCTACTAAAAACTGTGATATTCCGTGTGAAACCAATGAATAGATACTCGATCATTCATGTATGATCCTAAATATGAGCACAGTGATTGTAGACCTACAGAATGTGCAAATTTTGTTAATGAAAATATTCAAACCGAAAATCAGTGTCCAGATCTTTTTACGCCTTTTCCCTAAGTTCTACGCATACCGTCATTAATTTTAGAGCTGTATTACAGCCACCTTGTATATAACGGTAACGGTTGGTTTGATTCCTTGAAAAAAATATACCTACTTAGATTTTTATAAAATTTACCTGTTCGGTCTTTGCTCAAATAAATATATAGAGTAGTTTAATAAAGTAAGGCTATCAGAAAATTTCGCCTTACCCTCTGTTTGGAGATCGGCGAATGTGATCGACCCCTGTCCAAGTTCAAGTATAGTTGCACGAGGTGGACATATTTACGTGAAATATTGGAAAGCTGAATATCAAATCACTTCTCACTGTTATGTACATATTGCCGTGCAATAACTGACTGAAAACATTCATAAACACTCGCGAGTGAAGTCCTAGTGTAGCGAGTAGTCTAGTGCTGTGTACTGGACGCCCGGCCAGGTGGGATGACGACCTGCGAAAGACTGCAGGATGCGGCAAGCTGAAGACAGGGCGCTATGGCGCTCATTGGGGGAGGCCTATGTCCAGCAGTGGACTGCTATAGGCTGATGATGATGGTACAGCATTATACCTATTTCATTCAATTCATTCTAGATCCTTCGATTATATTTTTTTTGCTACTAGTGACTTATTGTTCAGACTCCTCATCACCGTTATCCAGACTTAATCCGTCTTTTATATGACTTTCGTCACATTGATATAATTAAGAGATAAGTCTTGGTTACACAGTAGCCTTGCGATCTTTACTAATCCTGATGATAAAGTTTATCGTGTTTATGAAGCATGGATCACTTATAATGAATGAATGAACCTACAAACAATCTTAATAATTATAGATACTTTTACGAAACTAATATTGTTTAAAAGATGGAAACTTGTGCCATTTTAAAATATTTGTGCAAAGACAGCGCCAAAACTACTGAATGTATAGGGCTGAATTTTTCACCGATGAAGTTTGTGTGCCGAATAACATAAATGCTATGTACGAGTATTCAACACATCAATTTCATATCAATCATATTGTAGAATAATTTTATCAAATAATATCTATGGTCGTTATGAAAAACTAAAAAACGACTTCAAATTCCATAGTATTTATTTACAGTAGGTACTTAAATTTTTCGGAACGAATATTTATCCTTAAAAAAAAATCCAAATCGATCCATAGAACCTCATCGTGTTTTGTCGGTTAAAAAGTGTAAAATCGCTGTACAATTGTAAAATCGCTGCTTTTTGTGTATTTTAGTAACAACAAAATTTTCAGCAAATATACAATAGAAGAACAAATAAACTAAACCTATATTAAAAGAAAGGAAATTTACATCTTGTATATGCTACGATCGTAGTCAAATTGTGCTTTCGTCGTCGGCTTCCTATACTGGGCCTATATTAAGAAAATATTATTAAAAGAATTAATTATTATATAAAGAAACGTAAGAAACACACTAACCTGCCACTAAAATGGATAGAGCCCAGTACGCCGCCATTTTCTTATATTAAGTACAATGTTTAATTACCTACTCTGAACCGTTTATATAGTAATCCATTTTGTATGTAATCCAAGTAAATCCCCAGTAAATGATACAGAAACTCAGATAAAAACAATTTTCCAATAGCTATGTATTACTTACTCATGCTCAGGGTCTCTCTGAAGGATAGGATTCGTAACGAAATCATCCGACAGAGAACCAAAATTATCGACATAGCTCAAAGAATTAGCAAGCTGAAGTGGCAGTGGGCCGGCCATATCTCGCGAAAAACCGACAACCAATGGGGTAAACGTGTACTGTAAAGTTTTAATCTCATTAACATCGACTGATGTCGCAGTGTGATGCGCAAATGTTTGTCCTGGGTAGGTTTATGCAGGGTATTTTCTATTTATAATAATATAAAACATCATAAAAATTAGCAGGTACATGGGCAGGTACCAATCGCAAGCTATAGGTACTTTAGGGCTTATTTATAACAATCGGTTAATTTTAAAAAATAAGAATGAGGGAAAAGAAGCTGGTACGTAGGTTTATTTATAATCGCTTCCTTTGCTTATTGTGGTCGGTAACACTCAGGAAACATCTCAAATAATAATACATAATTATATCTATACTATACTTATCAGCAAAATATTCCAAAGATAGGCGAGAAGGATTAAAAACTTCCAAATACATAGGTTAATGTTAGGTACGATTTAGGGATGCGTTAGCTATTCGTTGATAATATCAGCGATTAACTATATCTTTATTGGGGATTAAATTCAATTAATATATAAACTGTAACTCCTAGGTAGTAGTATTCATAATTAGCAAAAATGGCAGCGTACTGGGTTCTAGCCTTGCTTGCAGGTTAGTGTGGAAGTTTTCATTTTGAAGTCATTAATAACTAGGATATTACCCATGATTTTTTAAAATAAAAATAACACAAATCATGGCAACTATCTTGTTATTAATGACTTTAGTGTTAATATTTATTTATTTCTATATATAATATAATATAATATAATATAATATAATATAATATAATATAATATAATATAATATAATATAATATAATATAATATAATATAATATAATATAATATAATATAATATAATATAATATAATATAATATAATATAATATAATATAATATAATATAATATAATATAATATAATATAATATAATATAATATAATATAATATAATATAATATAATATAATATAATATAATATAATATAATATAATATAATACATGATATTAAATTAACGAAGTATAATAGCTGCTCTCTGCACGCGGCTTCGCCCATGTGGAAATTTCTGTGAAATTTTCTTTAACCGAAGTATTAGAAAACATGTTTAAAAAAGATAAATGAAATTGGTTAAGCGGTAGTTAAAACGTGACCAGGAGAAATAGGGGTTAATTTTTATGTATGTACATATTTTAAATAGCTTTATAAAATGTATATAGTCATCATCGTCATCTCAGTTCGGCGAGTCCCACCGCTGCGCTGGGTAAGGTTCCTCTATACCCAGCCAGTGGCCAATTTTTTTACTCCGCATCACCTCAATCGGTCCTATGTGAGTCTCCGACCAGCCAGCCAGCATTATTTATAATTCAATAAATTACCTCATTGTTTTTTCTACAGCTGTTCTGTGATATCATTTTGGTTTAATTTGTAGCAAGCTAAAACATATAAAAGCACGAAGTAAGAGGGCCGTCCATCTATCTTCTATTCTATACTATAATATAAAAATGAATCGCTAAATGTGTTGCTAAGCGCAAATCTCGAGAGCAGCTGAACCGATTTCGCTAATTCTTTTTTTAGAATATTGCTTGAAGTACGAGGATGGTTCTTACGGAGAGAAAAAGAGAAAAAAATTAAAAATTCCCTGAAACAAATGACCACCCGGGCGAAGCTGGGACGGGCCGTTAGTTTATTATATAGGTACGTGAGGCGTGAAGAAGGGGGTTGTGCCAAATCTCACATAATCTCACGTGGGGGAAATATTACGTCATTTTTTTCCACGAATTTCAGCAGTTCCTGCGTTATTCGTCTTCGGTTGTTAGTTTCTTGGCCTCGCCCACATGGAAATAAATGTGTCAAATGGTTTATTAAACCTTCCTCTTGAATCACTCTATTTTAATAACCGCACCAAAATCCGTTGCGAAGTTTTAAAGATCTAAGCATACATAGGGACAGACAGACAGCGGGAAGCGACTATATTTTATGCTATGTAGTGATGTGTGATAAAGTTTTTGCCCACTAGTGGAAGAAGGGGAAAGTAACCACTAGTGCCTACATTTATAAGTCATGGGAAGGGTAGAACAAAATTCCCTGACGCAATATACGAGTATGCCCCCAAATTACCGACAAAAAATTAACTTTGTGATCGACCACATTTTGGTCGTTTGTCAGACTTCCATATTTTTGACAGTCCAAGTTTTGGTCGTTTTCCCGGGGATAATTACTAAAACCTACAATAAACACGATATCTACATATCAGCTGGATTAGTGAGGTATGCGAGGCTACCGTGTTAGTTGGATAATTCTGTCTACAAATAAAACAGATATCTTTAAATTACGAATAAATGATAATTATCATTATTACGTGACTATAAAGCCATAAACAGTCAGATAAAGGTTTCTTCGGTTTGATAAGTATTACGCGCAACCTTTAGAAATTAATTCGACTCAATACAGGTTTTGAAATAGAGCTGTTATATTTGTAAAAGTAGAAAAACTTGAGTGTCTAATTTTGAATTTGTATGTAAATATACAATATTGTTCAAGATATTAAACTGATCTACGAATTACAATTTAATTTTGAAGGAATACATTAATATTTTCCGGTTCACGTAAAGGCTATGTGTATCTTACGAAATCAGATGATATTTACGACCCGTTTTTTTTAAGAAACATCAGTCTTGGTTACTTTTCGTTTATTAGAAATCACAAAGACCCAAGACCTGGCTTCTTCACGGACGTGTTCGTGAGGTGAGGCAGGAACCTGTAGTTCACGCAGTGTCAGTGAATTTACAATTTATATTTTATAAAGTTGGACAATTCACACAGCATCATCTAGCCCCAAGCTAAGCAGAGCTTGTAGGGATGGCTTGGGACTAGATGACTGATATACTTAATACAATACATTACATAGATAGATATTTTTTATTATACATAGATAACGACCTTCTGGTCGTTATCTATGTATAATAAAAAATATACTTACGTAGGTAAATTTGTTCCGGGTTTCTACCCGGAACAAATTTACCTACGTAAGTTATGATAAGCGCACCCCTAGCTTCTAAAACGTTTTTTTTATTTGTGTATGTTTGTGCATTCTAGGATAAAATTTACTAGTATTGTACCAGACCAATATTATTTAAGGTTTTAATAAAGAATTTTTAAAATTGAAAAAATTTAACCGGGAACAAATGTCTGCAGATCATTTAATTCATCGACACACAATTGTTCCGAGCCAGTGAGTAGTCAGTCCGTAACGCCAAAAAGTTGCTTTGCGGGAAGACTAGTGTTGGTTGCTAGCATGCTAGTCATCCAATTCATGCTGAGGCAAAGCCATTTTTGTTATTGGACTTACACGCTTGCCAACACGTTTCCTCTTAGTTTAAGTTTATTACGTTCTGTGTAAGTCTTATAAATAATAAATAAATTCTATACTACTCCAATGTTACAGCGGTCGTTAGCAACACGAGCGGCTCTCGCATCGTGGGCGGTCAGGATACCACCATCGAGGAGTACCCCAGCATCGTGCAAGTAGACTCCCTGTCCACCTGGACCGGCGCTTGGAGTCAGTCTTGTGCAGCCAGCATCGTCTCATCGTACTACGTGGTGTCAGCTGCTCATTGCTTCGATGGCTGGTAAGTAGACATGTTAACGTCGACACCATCAACTTTTACAGGTCCACTCAGCAAGGCGACCACGCTATTTAACACATCATTCATCGCGTAACTCACGTTATGACCGCTATTATGCAAATTTTAGCGCGAATAACGCGTGTTAGGGCGCATTTTACGTTTAAACCTTCCCTGGACTACGATTAACATTTCAAAATCAGCTAAATCGGCCCAGCCGTTCTCGAGTTTTAGCGGGACAAACGACCAGCAATTGATTTTTATACATATAGGACACAAAAAATGAAGGTAGATCGGTATCGGTATCATCGGTATTGAATGCTAATTAAAATTTACTCGCAGTGCCTTCAGTTATTCCGTGATCATGGCGCATGAAACTGTGCCGAAAATTTTGAATTAAATTTCTATTCCTTCAAATTTAATAAATTGAAAAATAAAAAAAAATCTTTGTAAAAGAAAATACTTATCAACAAGCAAGTAAAACGATACGTGTTCTTCAATCCAGGGGCTTCGACATCAGGAACCGTCGTGTCCGCGCCGGCACCACCCACCGCAACACCGGCGGCATAGTCGTCAACCTCATTAGGAGAATCAACCACCCCAGCTATGGCTCTTCCGGCTACGATGCAGACATCGCCCTCGCTAGGCTGGAGTCAGCCCTCCACTACAGCCCTGTCATCCAACCTGTTACTATTGTATCGCAGGGCTTTGCACTGCCTGACCATCTACCAGTTGTTCATGCTGGATGGGGCACCACTTCGGTAAGGAATAGTCATTTAGAGATTAAATGCAACGCCCACTCGAGCAAGGTTATCGGCATATATCAAGCTCTTAATTAGATTTTAAAATTTAAATGCTATTTAATATCTAAAGTAATTTATTACTGACATAACTAGAGCTATAGACAGCTACATAACAATTAATAAAATATATCTTACTATTATAGTAATTTATTTATTTAGTATTATTATTAATATTCGCTTTATCATAATGAGATCGGATTTTCGTGACGAAAGATTTTCTATATAATCCATTTCGGCCTTTTTGTTAGATGTCTTTTAAGAATCACTCAATTTAAAATTTAATTGCAATTGTAGCATGGTTTATATATTACTGTAGTTTACCTCAATAAAATAAAATAAATTTAACCCTACGTTGTTTTAAAGAAATTCCCATTGACGGATTTAAAACCTTTAATAAATCAAATCATTAATTTGCAGTCAACGGGTTATAAGTTAGTATGCACAAAACAATAAAAAAATCTGATAGAAGGTCACTAAGTAACCTGTAGTACAATGCTTGAATGTACATAAGTTTCTCAAAAATATGAAAAGTCCCTAAAAATGAAGTCTTATAACAACCCAAATCCTTTTCTTCCAGTCTGGAGGTTCCACATCGCCAGTTCTGCAGGACGTGGAGATCTATACCATCAACAACGACCTCTGCAGAGAGCGATACGCCGCGTGGTCTTCCACCGCCGTCGTCACTGAGAACATGATCTGTGCTGGTATCCTGGACGTCGGCGGCAAGGATGCTTGTCAGGTACCCCATCAACGACTATCCTACGGATACCGGAATCCTGGTGGACGGTATCCCGAAAGTATAGGACATAAATCAATATTTTAAAACTTACGCGATCTGAGATCTGAACACATAGTTACAAGTACTATTTTAACTGGTATTTATCGCGTTTATTTAGGTCAATAATTGCAATAAATACCCGTTAAAATACAGTGTTTCAAGCCACACTGTAGCATCTTCGAACTTGCGGCCAATAAGACGTTTAGCATCAAAACTAGTGTTGTTGGGGTTCATCGCCACCTGGTTCTTAGTACTTGTAATTACACACATAAATGTCCATTGCTGAACGTGCGTCGCCAAACAATGGGGTTTTGCCATAATTACTACGCTTAGCAATCGGATTAGTGATCGCTAAGGTGCAGGTCTTTGATATACAGAGACGGAAGCTGCTACCCTTGCTGTGTTTAGTCGACTCTAGGTTACGACATCCAAAGATTCGCAATGCAGATAGGCTTGGCGCGGTCCATCGGAGTTCCCTGGCTCATTGCTTACGCACAGAGGCTGACCGCCCACCGGGGGCTTAGTGGGTCGCCGAAAATTCTCTTCGACATCCTTACGTAACCATACTGTACCCTACACAGATGGCGTCAGTGCCACGGTAAACAGTGGCTCAGTAAAATCAATGTTATTTGAACAGTAAATTGTAGCCGTGCTATTTATCTGAAAAATCTGTCTGAATCAAAACAATGAATCAGAACAGAAATCATATTCGTGGTATTTAATAAAATGCTAATTAATTTTATAGCTATCGTCAGTGTGAGTCTATGTGTAAAATTGCAGGGAATCAAAGCCAGCCAGCTATAACAGAAAGAAGTTTTATTCAGACAATGACGTTTGCGTATACAAGATTCGTTTGGTATGGAGCGGAAAAGAGAACGTCGCCATGATTTTTCCTCCTTATATAGTGCGTGCAACAGCGCCGCCTCGGCGGTTGTCCGAACCACATAAGGAGCGATCGATCTAAGATGAGAACGTAGTGCCACACGAGCGTCTTAGATGGCGCTGTGTTTAACACTATGTCGTATCGTACGTCTATTTCAGCGCAAAATCCATGCAATCTTTTAAGGTACAACATGGTACAACTAAAGAAGTGGCTGATAGCTCAATCGATATATAATGTGAATGAATTTATGATGTTAAAATGTAATACTTATATAATGTATTTTTATTATTATAATATGATGTATGTAGTTTTTTACATATTGCATTATAATATGTGACCTGTAACCAAAAGTTATGAATAAATAAACTATGAACTATTTTTTTTATTTGTTAGCGCGTGGTTTTCAAATATGTCCTCTCCTCTTTCAGGGTGATTCCGGTGGTCCTCTCTACTACGGCGACTTCTTGGTTGGAATCGTGTCCTGGGGTCGAGGGTGCGCAGACGCACACTTCCCCGGCGTCAGCACCAGGGTTGCCTCCTACACCCAGTGGATCATAGCTAATGCTGTTTGAGTGTTGACTAAAATAAAATGATTTTGTTCGAATTTGTTTCTTATATACTTACATCCTTTTAAATCCTTAATAAATAAATATTTAAAAAAAGTGTTTAATTTCGGATAATTTGTTAAAAATGCTATATACATATATAACTACTAAAATCAATTATTTAAATAGAAATAATAGCGACCAATTCCTCCAGGTGAATGTGGCTGGGCAAATAAATAAAAAAAATGTTCTTCTAATCTAAAGTATTATGTGTTAAGGTACCTATTTCGCTTTGGGGACAAGCAACTGACATCCAATCTTTGTGTGTCGTGTAGCACGCACACTTTATAAATTATAGCCACGCGCAAGGACGAGAAGAAATTCATTTTTTAATTTTAAATCTAAGAAATAAGTGGATGTAATAAGAAAACCTGTGAAATGTGATTCCGTGGTTTTTGTTAACTAAACGACTGTGGTTCGGCAACATCTGACCACACAAGAAGGCATTTTTCATTTTTCGATTTATGTTACAACAGACAGAGTCACTCTTGGGTGTCTAAAGCGGTAATGGCGGACCATAGGAGGCTTCATTGTTAATGTGGAGTGTAAGTGTGCACGCGTACGTATGGAGGATCGGAGCAACAGTGAGTGCTTCGTTCTTCGTTTGACTGAGACTCTGTCAGGGAATTTTTATCTCGTACCTGGCCACGCGATGCTTTTAGGATCTATGCTTTTAGGGAATTATTTAAAGAAATATTCTGACTGTAATACCGCATTCACAGGCTTGTCTCGTGCGGGGGCCGCCAGTAATGTCTATGTGAAATGGCTAATAATTTTTTTTTTTTTTTGTATTCCATGAATAAATAAATAAGTAATGTTGGACAATCGACACAGCATCATCTAGCCAGCTACAAGGTAAGCAGAGCTTGTGTTATGGGTACTAGATGAAAAAAAATATTAAACATAATTGCACAGAAACAGGGATAGCTTTTTGAAAAAGTGTGACTTTCACATTCACAATAGAAATACAAGAAATATGATCAATATGGGCAATTGCGTGCTCTTCTATAATAAGTTTCCATCTAAAGCAACTGCAATGTTTAAATTTACGAATAGGGAGCTTCCCTATTCGCTGCAATGTTTAAATTTACGAATAGGGAGCTTCCCTATTCGTAAATTTAAACATTGCATAAAACAACACATTATGTTTGTTTATTGTTACAAATTTGTTTTGTACAGTTTACCGTTGATAGCGTCTTAAATCCTAACATAGGTTTATCTAGACACAAAGGTTCTCTTAACAATCATCATCATCAGCCTATATTAGTCCACAGCTGGACAAAGGCCTCCCCCAATGAGCGCCATAGCGCCCTGTCTTCGGCTTGACGCATCCAGCATCTACCTGCAGTCTTTCGCAGGTCGTCATCCCACCTAGTCGGAGGGTGTCCTACACTACGTTTACCGAGTCGTAGTCTCCACTCAAGAACACGTTTGCCCCAGTATCACTTCTCAGCTCTGAAGGTCATAACGGTCTTAAATCCTAACATACATAGGTTTATCTAGACACAAAGGTTGTCTTAACAATACTTATATTAAATATATTTACTTATGCTAGCATCGGAAGTGCGGTAGGCAGTCAGGCACACAAACACAGTGACGTCATCGCTGTTCGCTGCATGGCTTGGCACACAGGCAATCCACCGCACACGCGTGATAAGCGACACAAACTTTGAGGACACAAATGATGTTAATGCTTGGCCAGATGTCGCTTATTTTCAGACCGATAGTACATAAATGTATGTAAGACAACACTATGTACGAAATTCAATGTTGTGCTTAGCTTTACATAAAAAATAGCATTATAAGTAGGTATTTAAATTAGGCAAAACAAACATGTATTAGAAATATAAGTAATGGTTTGTGTAGTGGTTTCTTTTTCACTTCTTCGAAAGTAAAGAGATCTAAGTGCTAAAATGTAAGCCAAAATAAAGCAATAAAGTTTTGGAAATCTGAAATCTGAACCGCAAAAAAAAACGTTTTCCGTACATTTTATAATGAGTTCAAAGAGCAATTTAATTTGTTTACACTTACAGCGTCCAAAGCTTCAGCTTATTAAGAGTATACTTGATTAGAAGGACATATCTCGCGATAAACCGACGACCGCTGGGGCAAACGTGTTCTCGAGTGGAGACTAAGACTGCAGGTAGGATATATACCTGCAGTCTTTCGCAGGTCGTCATCCAGCATCCAGCATCTGCTGGATGCGGCAAGCTGAAGACAAGGCGCTATGGCGCTCATTGGGGGAGGCTTATGTCCAACAGTGGACTGCTATAGGCTGATGATGATGATGATGATGATGCCTGGAAGAGCTCGCTTCTAAGCGATAAGGCCGCCCATTGTACTTGTATCATGTGATGTATTTAATAATAATCTGTAACTGATGTACAATAATGTATTTTTGTATTGTATGTATTGTATGACGATGAGATTAGAAGGTAGGTAGCCTCTGTTCTCTCTGAAAATTATAATTTTTTATTTAAAAGCGATAAGTGCGTAATACCCCTACGATAGGCGATACGGATTAACTTCTCAATGTTTTGTTATGCGTTCAGCTATCACAGGATTATGATTTAATCAGTGATTAATAATATCTTTATTGGGGATTTACTTGATTATATTAACTGTAAGTAATGGGCAGCATTCTTCATAATTGGTAAAAATGGCAGCGTACTGGGCTCTAGCTATACTTGCAGGTTAGTGTGGAGATTTTACATGTCATCATCGTCATCGATTTACTTGACGTCATCTCAACACAAAAGAGGACTTTTGCACCATCTTAAACGGTCCCGTGCTAGTTTCCTCCACAGTTTATTCCTTGCGATCTATGAGCGTACCAAGTCTACCCAAAATACGTCCATGGTTCTTCTTACTTTTTCCGCAAAGTGATTCTAGACATTATGTAAGCTCTGCTTAGCTTGGGGCTAGATATTGCTGTGTGAATTATCCAGCATTATTTATTTATTATGTTTATCAACACAAGTTATCAATAACGGGATATTACCTTGATTTGTGTTTTAACCCTACCTCAATTTCGAGTTACATTAGCACTAACAAGGTATTTGTTGTAGTCGTTATAGAATATAGTAATGAACTGACATGTAATTAAATAAATAAATAATGCAGGACAATCCACACAACATCATCTAGTAGCCCCAAGCTAAGCAGAGTTTGTGTTATATCTTTAAATATATTTTTATTTTTTTTATGACGAAAGATTATTGAACACGTATTACGGGTACTAGATGGCTGATATACTTAATAAAATACACTAGACAGTTCTTTTTTTTATAATAGAACTGTTGCGAGTTAGGAAAGTTTAATTGTAGGTATAAGATACGTGACTTAAAATGTTACAGCTATCGTTAGCAATGCGAGCGGCGCTCGCATCGTGGGCGGCGAGCCTACCACCATCGACAGGTACCCCAGCATCGTCCAAGTGGAGTTCCTGTCCATCTGGACCGGCTCCTGGAGCCAGTCCTGTGCAGCCAACATCGTTAATTCATACTACGTGGTCTCCGCTGCTCATTGCTTCGATGGCTGGTAAGAAGAACTATCAATTACCTTTAAATGCGTCAATGTACAGTACCTGCAGGCTATCTCCATCAGTCATAACAATGGGCATGTGAAATGAATTGACCTGTAAGAATGGTACAGGTCGAGTCGTCGTCTCAAAGCATCATGGTCGATCTACCAGGTAAGGATTTTTATCGAATGCCAATCACTATACAGCGGGAAGCGACTTGGTTTTAAGTCGTTTCCCGCTGTCTGTCTGTCCCTATGTATGCTTAGATCTTTAAAACTACTGTACGGATTTTGATGCGGTTTTTTTAAATATATAAAGTGATTCAAGAGGAATGTTTATAAACCATTTGACACATAGATTCCCACGTGGACAAAGTCGCGGAGCGCATCTAGTAATATATAGAACACGTATTTGACACACATCAAACTTCAAACACTCGTAAGCACTCGCCACGCCACGCGCTGGCTTGATAGATAGATAATTCTTTATTGCACACTAAGTATAAAATGAAAATGTAAAATAAAAACTTAAAAAACTAGATACAATTGGCGGTCTTATCGCTCAAGAGCGATCTCTACCAGACAACCATGGATGGATAGGATTGTGGACAGTACCAGGCTTGCTCCGCTAGAAGACCGTCTCGCCCTACGCACACGCTCCAACCAAGTCCGTCCAAGGCATTTGACTTGGGACTTGGTTGACGCCACAAATGGCGCGACTCATTTGATATTTTTGTACCATTAATAACTCGAAAGTTACAGTCGAGACGCCGTAGTCGGGGCTTTGTGAAAAGTGCGTTTCACAAATCTTCACAGCAGCGATATTTATTCTAACTATTTATTTTAACTCAATAATACAATATTTCGATTTTTTAAAGAACTAAATACGGACATGAGAGTCCTATAATATTATACGCTGTTTTATAAAATATACACTTATATCAGTTACCACAAAAACTGCTTTATCTATTATATCATATCTATTTATATATATGCTATGGCGCTCACTGGGAGAGGCCTATGTCCGGCAGTTGACTGCCATAGGCTGATGATGATGATGATATCTATTTATTGCAAACTAGCTTTCGCCCGCTGCTTCGCTCGTGTGGTACCACGATAAAAAGTATATGTTATTCCAGTACACATACTATGTATGTTCCAAGTTTCATCAAGATCCGTTCAGTAGTTTTTACGTGAAAGAATAACAAACATCCATCCATCCATCCATCCATTCTTACAAACTTTCGCGTTTATAATATTAGTAGGATAAAACAATACGTCTTTTTAAATTCCAGGCTCTTCTCAGATGCAAACCGTCGCATCCGCGCTGGTACCACCGACCGCAACATCGGCGGCCTCGTCATCAACGTCCATAGGAGCATCAACCACCACCACTACGGGTTATTGGCTTACGATGCTGACATCTCTGTCATCAGGCTGGCTGCAGCCCTGACCTTCAACCCTGTCATCCAACCCGTTCATATTGTCCCGCAAGGCTACGAACTGCCTTACAACCTCCCGGTGGTTCATGCTGGTTGGGGCACCACTGCGGTAAGGAACATCGATATAATTAGATTATTGCACACTTAAAAATTCAAAGAATTAGCAGTCCACTGCTGGACATAGGCCTCCCCCAATGAGCGCCATAGCGCCCTGTCTTCAGCTTGCCGCATCCAGCATCTACCTGCAGTCTTTCGCAGGTCATCATCCCACCTGGTCGAAGGGCGGCCTACACTACGTTAACCGAGTCGTGGTCTCCACTCAAGAACACGTTTGCCCCAGCGTCCGTCGGTTCTTCGCGAGATATGGCCGGCCCACTGCCACTTCAACTCGCTAATTCTTAGAACTATGTCGATAACTTTGGTTCTCTGCGATTTAACGTTTAACTTTTGCGTTTAACTTTTGCGTAATAACGCGTGTAAATGCGCATTTAAGAGTGAATAACACCTTTTCACTCTAAAATGCTATTTATCACACACAACGTGAATGTTATTCACGCTAAAATGCGCCTTTATGTGCTAAATAGTGGTAAGCCTTACATCATTCTTTTTCTGTTGCTTTCGACGAAATAAAAAAAAATAGAGTTTATTGCAAAGACGAGCTTAACCCTTAAAAGAGTTATCTTCTAAAAAATCTTATTGGTCATGTCGAAATGTTCAAAATGCTTTCATTCCAGTCTGGAGGCTCCACATCGCCAGTTCTGCGTGACGTCACGATCTATACTATCGACAACGACCTCTGTACGGAGCGATACGCCGGATGGATGGCTTCTGCGATCGTCACTGAGAACATGATCTGTGCTGGTATCCTGGACGTCGGCGGCAAGGATGCTTGTCAGGTAATTAAAGAACAAAAGAAAATTCAAATTTAAATTGTTTAATTTCTTTTGGCTTAAAAACAAGCACTTTTGCACAGTTATCTCATAGTTGTATTATCTTTGAGTTACCTCAAAGCTTTCGACTGGGTGAACCGATTTTGTTGATTCTTTTTTATTTATAAAATAAAAAATCGTTTATTTCGGACTACTACAGATCCATAATTTGTTAGTAATGATCTTATAATAAATGTTAGTAATTCTTACGAACTAAAATTAAATAAAATTGAATTTTTTGTATATTATTGATATGATTATAATTATTTGTATATATAAATTGTATTTAAAAGCTGTGCTTTTCGTGTAGGGCCCATTTCAATTTGGTCCAGTTCTGACAATGGCATCCATGAGAAAACCATAAGGTGTCGCGCACATTCTAAAAAGACATATTATGTCTTTTTAGTATGTGCGCGACAAATGGACGAATAACTCAATATCACGCCAACCGTTTTCAATGGTTCTTTTTTTAAAACAAAGTTTTAAGCCATTTAACCCATTTTCATTATTCTTATCTGTATCTATTCTTCTCTCCTTCTCTTTATTCTTCTTTATTTAGGAATTTGAAAACAGTTTACAGTTTTTGAAAAACGCCAAATTATTTTTTAATTGAATACTTAAATGATTTTGTTATAAATTTGCTCTTTTCTCATTCCAGGGTGATTCTGGTGGTCCCCTGTACTACCAACAGTACCTGGTCGGAGTCGTGTCCTGGGGCGCGGGCTGCGCGGACGCACATTACCCGGGTGTCAGCACCAGAGTCGCTTCCTACTCTGATTGGATCGTCGCAACTGCTCGTTAATAACACTGCTTTACAAACCCGCTTTTTTTGTTTTGATGTTTGTAGATTTACCCGTCTATTTTTGTGTATTTTATTTATTGTTATATGTATATATATTTGCAAAACGAAATAAATAAATAAATAATGCAAACATAATACAATACATTAGATAGATATTTTTTATTATACATAGAAAACGACCAGAACACCCGGAACAAATATCTGCAGATCGTACACACAATTGTTCCGACCTTCGCCCACCGCGCCAGAGAGGTCGTCAACTCAAAAAACAGTGTAAATACTAGGGTATGTGAAAGCGTTTTTAGGTTTACAATACAAGCAAATTACCATTATGATAAAAACAAGAAAGAAAGGATTTCAATTGATAAACTAGCTGTGTTAATTGTTAACTAGGTAAGTACAGTATTCAAGCGATATTCTGAAGTGGACAGTGCAACGGCAATCACTATACCGACGGGTACAGTGCCACCTGTATGTACTGCTGAAGGTATCGTCAATTGAAAGGGCCACCTTTTCACCACACTTTAAGAACCTAGTAATTCATTAGGTATTTATTAGATAAGATAAAAATCATTTATTACAGCAAAACTAATAAGTAAATACACTTCAATCTTATAATTAGCCCTTACATACATGGTGAGAAGTTATATGAGAAAAATATTAATAATTATTGAAATTTAGTGTAATACATTGTGTTATTGCCGAGATGTACCTATCTACAATGTTATGTAATTTCTGATGGCACCCTCACTAGGCTAGGCCTGTATCGAGGGAGCCTATACAAGTACGACAATTCAAAGTTTATTATTGTTCAAGTTACGGATATTACTGAATATAAAAATACCTAAGGATGATTATATATATATTTTTGACTTGTTTTTCTCTGTGCTGTTTTTTGTTACAATTACTTAAATATTTCCGTCTTTCTATCAAGTAAATGTTCCTAATAAGTTATTCGAATTCAATATCAATTTTATTTCCATAGGCTTACGTAAAAAGCGCAATTAGACAAGTCAAATTTTATACTATAAATTATTATCAAATAAGAAATACGGTGATTTGATTTTTTGTTCACCTAAATTTTATGTCCACTAGTGGAAGAAGATAAAAAGAAACATTCATATATAACAGGCTACCTCAAGACGTAAAAGGTGATTATATACTTGAGGATGTAACGCTACTGAATAAACATAAAAAGAAGGGTTAATAACATATTCTTTTTTTAATTTTAAGTAAATATTCTTTACATAATATTAATACTTAGCTTAGGTCATGTAAGTAACATGTATATTGTAAATGAGAAAATAAATATCTTTGAACTGATGTCTGTTATGTGTCTATTAACTTACCACAATCCTGCCCCAACCAGCATGAACAACTGGAAGACCATCAGGCAGTTCGAAGCCCTGCGGCACAATAGCAATACTTTGAACGGTAGAGCCGAAGGTCTGACGGTGACTCAAGCCGGACATCAGCGATGTCTGCATCTTCTCCGGACGCCCGGCCATATTGAGGATGGTTCACTCTGCTGGCGACGTTGATGATAATACCGCCAATATTGCGGTCGCTGCTGCCGGCGCGAATACGACGGTACTCATTCCGGTAAAAACTGAAATTAAAAAAAAATCTATCGTTTATTTTTCAAATTATTGATACCTAAGTATTTTAACCCCCGATAAAAAATTGCGAGGTGTTATGTTGGACGTGTTTTAGTGTCTGTCTGTGGCATCGTAACTCATGAACCGATTCTGTTTTTGTTTTTTTTTTATGTTTGAAACGTGAATCAGTTGGGAGTGTTATTAGCTATAATATGTTTGATGAAAATCGGTCCAAGATGGCCACCGCATCTCAAAAAGCCAGTGCGGCTTTTATGCATAGGAATTCTGTGCATTCGACGACCTATGCCTATGTGACGCGGTGGGCGAAGGTCTGTCTGTGACGCAGGAGTTTGCAGGTACGATTCCCGCCTCGGGACAAATATCTGTACGATCTGCAGTATTTTCAGTGTCCTGGTCGTTTTTCTATGTATAAGTATTAAAAATATCTATCTAAATAATGTATTGTATTATATATTATGTAGTTATCTAGTACCCATAACACAAGCTCTACTTAGCAATTATTTATTTTTCATGTAGTATTCGTATTGTATACAGGGTGACTCCAAAGATTTTGATATATCTTTGGATGCCTCTATGTCATGGGAGTGGATGACCAAATCGGACACCATGAGAAGATCATCCACTCACAACTCAAAAAGCCAGGGTGGCTTTTTTGCATACATTATTCTATGATTTTATTTTATTTATAGAACACACAAAACACTTTACAATGTTATCTAAAATAATCATAAAAAAGTAATTTTAATCTACATTGTACCGTAAAGATATGTGTGTACAGCCATGGACGAATTTCATCTATGGTACAGCTATACTTAGTACATTTTGTTATAATAATTCGTACTAAAGGACTAATATCAACAAAAACAAATATTTATTGTTTTATTTGATTATACGATTGAATCGAATGAAAAAGTGCACTTATGCACCGGCTATTCGAATAAAGGCATTCCGCGCGTCATCTTATTTCTAGATCCAGGTACATACATCAAACGCATACTTGTATGACACGGGACGCATTAGGCAGCTACCTGCTTGTTAGTGCTCGCGAATAGCTGGAGAGGAATGCGATTGACGAGGGTATGAGAACTGCAGCGGTAGGGTTACCTCCATCTTACTACCTACCGGATGAGGTAGTCACAGCACCTAGACTTTTTACATTTAAGCGGAGACTTAAATAGAGAGGCTCAAAACACAAGCTCTGCTTAGCTTGGGGCTAGATGTTGCTGTGTGGATTTTACAGCAGTATTTATTTTTTATTTATTTACTAGTTTCTGCCCACTGCTTCGCACGCGTTGTTTCTATTGAATGATTTTAAGGTTGTTGGTTGTTTAAGGTTGACATAAACGAGGAACTACCTGTATGCAATTTCAGCCCGATCCGTTCATTAGTTTTTGCGTGAAAGAGTAACAAACATCCATACATACAACCTTAAACGTTTATAATATACTAGCTGCGCCCCGCGGCTTCGCCCCGTGGTAATCTATGTGTCAAATGGGTTAAATGATAAAAAATCCTATGTTAGATTCCTGGTTCTAAGCTACCTCCCCACCAATTTTCAGCCAAATCAGTTCAGCCGTTCTTGAGTTATAAATAGTGTAACTAACACGACTTTTTTTATATAGATTGATAAGTAGGATTCAAACAGAGACAGCCCTGGCGGGGTAATAGAGACAGCCCTGGCGGGGTAATTAGTCTGTTATTTTCGATGCAGGTCTTCTGAAATAGATCTCAGTCAAGAATTCCATCTCTCTGGAATTCTACGTGTCGACGGAATATTACATTCCATTGATACATTTTCAGATGTTCTATATATGTAGGTACCTCACCGACGAGTTACTAGGTAATATTTCATGAAGCAATACCTTAAACATAAATGATTTTTGATTTAAATGAGTTTTTTAATAACAAATAATAGTATATAAAAAACATAATAAATACCATACATATTTTAACAATACCTAAATTGCGTCACCTACACAATATATTATATAGACTTCATTATTTAACTAAAACAATGTTATTGATTAATATTTTCTACCGAAATCTCAAACGATCTAATTAATCGAATTTTCTAGAAACCCGGTTCACTTCCACTCTCAGTACCTACATATTACCTGCTTGGGTACCATTGTGTCTCTTATACATTACCTAGATACTTAATACCTAAATATGTACACAATGATGCAATTAATTAAATATGAATATATTAAGGTCAAAATATTAATAGCAAAGGTACTTTGTAAGTTGCTCTTGTAATTATGGGCGTCCATTGAAATCTCGGAAAGCACGTTAAGTCGTTGGACCTACGCCTGACTTCTCTCCTGTTGTCTCTTTGCCGCCCCATCGGATTATGAGAGTGCACCAGTGATTACGCACAAACTTGGGCACTAAAATATGTCCTGCGGCCAGTCTCCAATAGGAAATAAAATAGGTGAGAAATAAAAAAAAATAAGACCTAGGTAAATTATATTTTTCTTGGAAATCTTAAAACAATAATGTAATAAATTAATAATACACGAAAAAAGCTCGTTTATGAAGAAAACATTTTTTAATATATTTTTTTAAATGTTCAAAATTTAAAAAGACCTGGAAGAAAAGTCCTGTATAGTCCCTATGCCCTATGTAAACGTTAACTTATTTATGTAGTTTTCGTAAACTATGCCCAAACCACACTTAAGCCTAAGAAGTGACGATTATCATGAAAAACATATACAGCCAAAATACCCGAGATTCATTATTTCCTAACTCTAAATCGTAACATATTGTTACTAAATGTTAGTTTGCACAACATCTGTGTAATTAATGATAATGTTGATACCCGGATCTGTGTTTGATACCTACCTTGTGGGTATTCGGCAGATTGTGCTGTTTGCGCAGGCACAGACGTGGCACGACACAAGTATGTGATAGGGTTGGTACATATCTGACGGAAAATGCGTCGCAAATATATTTCATCACCGTCATCGGTTGCCTTAGTGCGTCGAGCGTACAGCGTCTGTTAAGTTTCCGTCAAAACATAGTCAGTCGACGTAACGTGTCTCGATACGTGTATTTTGTATTATGCATTCAGACTAGGCGTAACATCAGCGGAAATTGTTTGTGTACAGGCCATACGAACTGACTAGACGCGTAATGTGGCAGGTTTCATTTGACCGAATAGAAGCGACCGATTATGCTCCTCGCATTTGCCGTCAAATATGTACCGACCCTTATTTACACGTGAGATTCGTTGAAAGTCAATTTTGCTATCTTATTTTGAATCTTATTTGGAAAGCCATCTGTTTATTATTGAACGCGTGACTGCAGTATCATTTCAACTTGAATTTTCTTTGCCATTATTTATATTTGTGTAGGTACATATAATAATTTTTTATGGATTTTTAAGATCTTAAATTTATTAAAAATGTATCAAATTATCTGGCATACCTTAAAGAAATATAGTATAAGTTAAATAATTAAAAAATAAAAGGGGATTGTTGTTAAACTTCTTTAATTTTATAAAAAAAAATATAACAATAATACTATAATTTTGAAAGTCATAATGACATCAGCATTTCTAATGAATATATCTACAATAATCTTACCGCAAGATACCCTGGCTAAAAGAACGTTTATCACAAAGCCAATATCCAAAATGCTCCTATTGACTTTATAGAAAAAACAGACAAATGCTTGTAAATACAATTAGGACAATTTATAACCTCTCCGCAGAACTTTAAAAATCTTTGCCAACTTTAAATCTCGAAAGATCTTCAAAATATTGGTACTTCTACATTTATTCATATCTCGTCGTACACTCAGAGACGCTACTAGAAAAGAATATCGGAGATTCTGGACTGTGGGTTGGCGTGGGAGTCGGCATGTGGGAGGCTCGGCCTGCGGAGTGAGGAAGAACCTCCACTACCTTGAAGAAATTGGTCAGCAACTTCTGCTGCTCCAAGAGCAAAGTGTTCAAATGCCTCATCTCTTGGTCTATCTTCTTTAGGTTGAATGTCGTCTGGTCAATCTTCTCCTGCATTCCCTTGATCTCCAAGTTGAAGTTGTGATCTGTTGTCGTCGGACCTTCGTTCTTGAGCTTTGAATTGTATCTGTTTTTGTACAGAATTTCTTTTACGGAACGGCCTGATTTTACTTTGTTTAGCTGAGCAAGTTCGTAGGCTGCCATCATAAGGTCTGTAGGCAGTCGGTTCTCCCGAGGATTTAACGGTTTCACACTCAATATTACTTTACCAGCTTCAGGAGACACCAAGGCAGTTCTATACACATACTTGTGAAGGCATTTTGGGAGCAAAGCACTGAACATGCCCATTTCAACAAATAAGATGAGTTTTGTCTGTCTGACCAGCTTTGACAACCCAGCTGTTTTTCTTAATCCCTGGATGTCGTGTACGGCAATACCGACCAGCAAGTTCATCAAGATGATTGTAACAAACATGAGGAATAGAATGTAGATTATCTGAGATGACAATTCAAACACCAACGGCGGGTCGTCTTGCAACGGATCGTTGATAAGAATGTTCAGATTTAACTCTCCGACCATCATTGACAGCGTTGTGATAAATCCCATCAATGGGTTTGAGAACATCTCTTCATTCGGGAACACGACACAGAAGCAAATCGTGAAGCCGAGAAGTAGACACATGTAAGCAAGTAGTAGCTTCAAAAACTCCGTGAGTACTTTCTGGTACATCGCAACGTAGTCGCCGAACATTGGTAGCTGACCCATCATCAGCATTAAGTTGGTCCAAGCTCCTAGTACAGCGTACCCTCCGACGTGATTCTGCCAGCTGTAATCGTTATGAATGTTGTAGAGGGAGAAAACAGAGAGGAGAACGAACCATTCCATCAAGTTCTCAAAAGTCGTGAAGTACTGGTAGATGCTAGAGTACCCAGTTATGCCGGTCAGTTTCCGAGTGATCTCAAATACCGTGATTGCAATCAGCACCCAACGCTCGAATTCTATAGGGTTATGTTTTAGTAAGACTCCCAAAAGAGATTGTGATTGACAAAGCTCATTTGGAACCCCGTACTTCGTGGAATGTTGTCCTCTGCAAGCCTTCACTACGCCTGTTAGAACGTATATTGATAAAAATGTCACAAACAAAAATGAGAAGATGAGCCTGGCTAAATAAAACTTCCTTATCTTTCGCCACTTCATAAACAAAAATGCTGAGCACAGCGGATGCAGCAATATATCTTTCTGACCTTCATCAATCAAACTGTTTAAGTATGTTATCTCTCTCGGGTACGAAAATTTCAACAGTTTGCCGAAATCAAACTCTATTTGCACTTCTTCGTTGGCCTCGGCAGAACGGCTGAGCGATATGCCGCTGTCAAAGTTATGTCGCAAAATAGCGAGCGACTTTGGAGTCTTTCGTGCGATCACACTGAGTGCTGTGTGCCCTTTCTTGGACTTTGAAGTCACATCCGCTCCTAAGAATATAAGCGTTTCAACGCAAGGAGTAAGACCATCCATCGCGGCAAGGTGAAGCGGCGAGTATCCATATTCATCTTTTTTATTCACCTGAGCTCCCCAGCTGACGAGTGTGTCGATAATGTCGCAAGAGCGTTCCGAGTGAGAGATCGCAGCATGTAGCGGTGTTCTTTTGTCATAGTCTTCCGCATTTGGATCCGCGTTGCCATCCCGCAGAAGGACCTCAACAGTTTCGAGGCTTGAGCATCTGGCAGCGAGATGAAGTGGTGTGAACCCTCTATAGTTTTTCGCGTTTGACTTGGCTCCGTCCGCTAGCAACAGCTCGGCACATTCTGCATAACCTCTAGCAGCTGCGAGGTGAAGCGCCGTGCACTCCTTATCTCTTTGTTTGGTAAAGCCATTCACTATTATCTTTGTCTCTTTCAACAAATATAGGAGGCATCTTTGGGATCCTAGTTCGGCTGCTAGATGCAACGCGTTCAGCCCGCCTGAAGTGCAGTAAGAGGGGTCAACTCCACGCTCTATGAAAAGCTCCATGCATTCGACGGCATCAGTCCTCACTGCGCAGTGGACGAGATTGTCCTCGCAGCCTGCCCGTTGCACGACGGCGTGTAGTGATGCGCCGTGGGCTATCAAGACTTCAGCGACTTCTAAAGAGTTACCAAAAGCAGCGCAATGAAGAGGCGCAAAATATTTCGGGGTGAAATCGACGTCTGCAGCGCGCGATAGTAAATAAATTGCAGCCCTTCCAGCTCCGCTAAAAGCCGCCATATGCAGTGCTGTCAGCCCGGCTGGCTCTGAGTAGTGTATATCAGCTCCAGCGTCCAAGATACCTGGCAGCAATTCATCTCGAGTCAAAAACGCAGCCCAGATTAAAGTCAAATTGACGACTACTTCAGGTGCAGAGCAGATGTGAGCTTCTATGTTATCAGCTGTGATCAAACCGCACTCCAGATCGTCAAAGAACCTACCAGCTCCTAAATTGAGAGCTTTTTCGCAAATGCCTCTCCTGATTCCTTCTTCGGTCAGTCTGGCTTCAGGGTCCGGTGCGAGGATATCAAAACTGTGGTGCATGTTCGGAGCATCTTCAGCGGGTGGGGATGGGCCTACGAATAGATATTCCTTGGCTTTTCCTGGCTCGCGGTGCGACTCGATAAGGTCGATGTTCCTGACTTTGTAGTTGTTAAGGGGGAATTCCTCGGGTTCTCTGATCCTTGACCGTAGGCTGCTAGACAGACGGCTGCGCGTGGGCGTCTGCGTGGGGGTCTGCAGGGCGGCGGGCCAGCCCATCTCGCGGTAACCGAAGTTGTCCATAGCGCGAACGCGACTAACTGACGCAGCCTCCCTTATCTTATCTCTGGTTTGCACAAGAGAAGACAGGTGGGATTTGTTTGACAAACGTGATTTATTAAGTTATTTTTACTGCCGCGCAGTTTTTGTGCGCAAATAGTGAAGGTTTCTGAGTATTTGGCTCATTGTTGTAAACAACCTGTGTCTATAGATAACAGTTTTCATGTGTGAAATCAGTCAGACAGAACTCTTTGTCCAAATAGGAATGTAGAGTAAACATTGAGTTAAAATTGGGAGCCACTCACGAACGAACATTAAATATTGTGGCTCGTTCGGCTCTTTTATCAAAAACTTACTAGTAGCCAGTGTTTACATATCCTTTCTATGCCAAATTTCCGATTAAAACTAGGTACACGTCGACTAGTGTTTAGTATTTTCGCTTAAAACTGAAGAAAAAAAATCTATTTACAGGTTATTTTCCATTCGCTCTATTTTCATTCAGATAAAATACCTAACACTAAAATTAAAGGTTCACTTATACGTCTGTTTGTTTTGTACTGATAATAAGTGATAGAAAATAAGGCTTATTCTAATTTCCCCCCTGAAATCCCCCTAAGGGCGAAAAGTAGCATAAAAAAGGAAACTTGCAAACCATAAAAATAATCATTGTGCAAGAATATTTTACTTACTATACCTACAAAAAACTTTGTTTGTTTTCCAAATAATATTCAATTGATTTGTAGGTAAGTAAAGTACTTTACTTAGTAGATAAATAAAACAAGACTTTGTTTGCGTAAGAACAACACCCCTTATACATACATAATACATACAACATACCTGTGTTATGTATGGTGTCAAATAAATGTATTTTCTTTCTTTCTTTCGTTATTTCTATACCATACATAATTTTCTGAGGAAAAAGCAAGCAATGCCTAGTAAATTACTAGTGTTATTGTAAATGGCACGATTCCTTGAAATATGCGTCTGAGTGACAAACCGTCAACCCCATTACAATGATATCGTTCGTGTCAATATTTGCATACCTCTCTTGCCCAACGTCGGTTATTGTAAAGAGAAATTTGTAATAAATAAGATCATATAATGCATCCTTTGCTCTCTGAAGGATTTATTTAAATAAATAGTAGAGACAGCAACTCGGTACTGATCATCGATATACATAATGTGTGGTGTACATAAGTACGGCCCCAAACAAGGAAATTTTCGCCATAATCACAACGCTTGGCGTGCAGATTGTTAATGGCAGTGAAGGTGTTAAAAATACGTTAAGGAAGCTGCTGTCCTTCCTCTGTAAGTTCCCTTGGTTGGCTCTCACGACATTCGGGGACAAGATGAAGGGGTCGATTCTTGCGCCGCAGTCGCCACGGGCTGCCAAACCCGTTCACCTTATACAATACAATACAAATACCCTTTATTGCACACAGAAAAAACAGTAAATCAAATCATTTATTTCCAGTCAACGATGACCGATGTGGCGCACTGGGCGAAGGTCCGCCTGCGACGCAGGAGGTTGCGGGTTCGATTCCCGCCTCGGAACAATTGTGTGTACGATCTGCAGATATTTGTTCCGGGTGTTCTGGTCGTTTTCTATGTATAATAAAAAATATCTATCTATGTAATGTATTGTATTATGTATATCAGTTACCTAGTACCCATAACACAAGCTCTGCTTACCATGGGGCTAGATAATGCTGTGTGAATTGTCCAGCATTATTTATTAAATAAAAATAAAAATAACGGGTTATAAGTTAGTATGCTTATTCTAAAACGTCCCATGCGATGACTCACCACCTGAAACAGCTTTGGCGTGCAAAATTATATAAAAAATATATAAATAGCAAATATACAGATCGGAAAATTTATGAAAATAATGTCAAAGTATATATGTATGTATTAAAATAACATTGGTCCATAGAAATAACAAAACGATTAGAAAATTTAAGAAACAAACAAAGATACAGCATAATGGGCCTTATCGCTAGCGAATTCATCCAGGCAACCTTTGGATGGACACGTGGTTAATGTATTTTATAGGACCTATACAACCTATACTATAGGTATAGACGGACACTTTATTTGACGTTTCGATAATATCTTTCGCTGTCACAACACCTCACTGGAGCGTTAAGCTAACGTTCGTAGCTAATCCATCGTTAAACGGTGGTATAACGGGCATAACTGTCACTTTAGTTCGGTTTAGTGAGCGAAGTTGTTAATCAGCTATCTCTATACCCAGTACATTGTCGTGCTCTATTTGCTTGCAAACTGGATTCGGTGACGATTTTCTATAGGAGAAATAAAGAATAGTTATAGCGACCAGATAGAGTGGCTTATGTGTAGGTAAATTTTCGGGCCTACAATACAATCCTGGGAATGTGGCTATCTTTAGAAAACTTAAATGTATATTGTTTACAATGGACGACTTTTGACAGAGATAACTATGATGATACCCCACAATTCTATAAACTACCCAATCCCTAAAACACCTAACAAATCAGTATATTGAAATCTATGTGTCAAATGGTTTACAAAGCTTCCTCTTTAATCAAATCACTCTATCTATTTACAAATAATAAAATAAATAATAAATAATGCTGGATAATTCACACAGCATTATCCAGCCCCATGGTAAGCAGAGCTTGTGTTATGGGTACCTACTAGATAACTGATATACATAATACACTACATTATATAGATATATATTTTTTATTATACATAGAAAACAACCAGAACACCCGGAACAAATATCTGCAGATCGTACACACAATTGTTCGGAGGCGGGAATCGAACCCGCAACCTCCTGCGTCGCAGGCGGACCTTCGCCCACCGCGCCACGTCGGTCGTCAAATAGCCGTACTCTACAATTTATGTCTTACCGCATAATGTATAAATACTACAATAATACGAGTAATTCAACAGTGTGTTTCTGTGGCTTATTCCCAGAGGTCCATAATTGTATGTTTTCAGGTAGCCCCGCACTACAGGTTCCACCAGTAAAATATAAGCATTTCTTTTTCCCAATGAATCCATGAAAAATATTACTAATATTTTAAATTGTGTGCTAAACTAACTAACACATTCTCGCAGAATGTTTTTAGTTAGTTAAGGCATGTTAAGGGAAGAGGTTGTCAGAAATTCTGTCTTCCCTTTACCTTATCTATGGCCAGTGTGCCCACGCCAGTGTCAAGAGCATATCTTACCGGTCCACGAGACATCTCATGACGCGGTCTCCGAGACCGGATGAGACAGGTCTGACGGACCGAGCGAGGCGATGGGCCATGACCGTGAGACGTTCAGACATTGCCGTAAAGAGAAAATTAATAGGCTTAGTGAAATTTACACGATACTAAGTATAGGCCGAAAACTATTTTCAATATGGTAAAAATTGTTGATAAAATGTACCTCATAGACAATAGTATCGAAATTCAATGTTGTGCTTACCTGAACATATTATATATTGACATGTATCTTATATGTAAATAATGCCTTATCTTATGTCTATGTAAGTTTATTATAATGTTTGTTATGTAGGTATTTAGTGTATTTGTTATCAATTATTTATTAAAGTGCCACCGTCTATATTGTTCGTTCATGTCCAGTCCATCCCAAGGTTGCCTGGAAGAGATCGCTCTCAGCGATGAGGCCGCCCTTTATACCTTTATTCTAAGTTTTTATCTCTGTATTATTTTCTGTTTTGTGTGGTGTAATAAAGTGTTATCTATCTATCTATCTATGTAAAATATCGCATTAGGTATACCTATTTAGATTTAGGTATGTAGAACAAACATGTTTTTGTGTGTTTTATATGTCACTAGTGGTTTCTTCTTCACTTCTTCCACTAGTGGACAAAAAATGCGGTAAAGAACCAAAAGAATCAGGTACCCCAAACATTTTGTTTGACTCACGTCTCTTCTAATAATGGACCATCTAAGTATGGCATCGTTAACTTAACTAGATAAGTGACTTAACTTTTAAAGTATGTATACGCTTCTACAACAAAACTCCAAGTGAGTTGCAAAAATTATCAAAAAAAAATTTAAAAAAATTGTGAAGCATATTCTTTGTAAAAAGGCTTATTACAAAATATCAGATTACTTAGAAGATAAAAAAGCTTGGAACGAGTTTTGCTCCAACTCAAAATCTAACAACTTACTGATAAGCAAATCATATGTACTAGACACATAAGTTATGAACATACTAGTGGTTTCTTCTCACTTCTTCCACTGGTGGACAAAAAATTGAAGTGAACATCAATATAATAATGAATAGTATAAAATATGACTTGTCTAAGTGCTTATTTGTAAGCCTAAAGAAATAAACTTTCATTTCATTTCATTTCATCTACTTATCTCAAAAGACAATAAAAATTGACGCACCGAATCTAACATCATTATCATCATCATCAGCCTACAGCAGTCAGCAGACATAGGCCTCCCCCAATGAGCGCCATAGCGCCCTGTCTTCAGCTTGCCGCATCCAGCATCTACCTGCAGTCTTTCGCAGGTCGTCATCTCACCATCAGTCGTATTCAACATACCACAGAATCATATCTCGATATAGCTGTGTGCAACATCTACACTAATTTTATGGTTACCTTTCAGCACATTATTTTCTGACAAAAAAGAAAAAAAGAATATTTACCTACCTATATTTATACCTACCAGTCACAAATAACAATTTTATATCTGTCGTAAAATGCCAACCTGTTATTGTGTTTTCTCTCCTTCTGAAAACAATAACAATACAGATATAGTAAACAAAGCTCGACAGAGATTTTCTTTCTTCCATTGTCTTTGGATTTCAATGGTCAGAAATAATTTTATTGATCCAGTCAATCGTCTTGGAATGTAATTGTTTCTCTGGGTGCGTGTTAGCTGGATAGCGAGTATTTAGTACCGGCTGTTTCACCCGCGTTAAACATTTCAAGGGGGATGAAGATAATGTTATAATATAGCCCGGGGATAGTGTAGCTTCCCAACGGTGAAAGAAATTTTAAAATCGGTCCATTAGTTTCGGAGCCTATATAAAACAAAGAAATTTAGTATAGAAGGACGCCTTTTCTTTTATAAAAAGCAACCAGAAAAGATCATCATGTGTGACTTGCAAGGTGATGCTTCGTCTCAGCACACATCTAACAGGGAATCCAACCGGAACTTAATGCGTCGCAGGCAGACAGTCGTCCGCTTCGCCAAGATGTTTTAAAAATATATGGGTATTATTCCAACCATAGATTTGACGACAAAATTAATCCTAAAGTTATTTAATTTCATTTTAAACCTTTTATTCAGCTTATACTATTGTTACATCTATATTATCTGTTTGCCCTCTTTTGGCAAAGGCCTCCCCAACCCCTTCCACTTTACCCTATCTCTCGCCAACCTTATCCACGTGTTCCCTGCTACGTCTCTTAGCTCGTTCTCCCATCTTTTGAACTGTCTCCCTCTGCTTCGCTTCTTGTATCTTGGAAACCAATCCATCAGCGTTGTGCTCCATTTTTCTCTTCCTCTTGCTGTATGTCCAGTCCAACTCCATTTCAGTTTCCTTATAATTATTTATAACGGGATAAATACTGTTAGATATATAAGTCTATATCTATAGTAAACGAGTAGGCACGGTTGCACCGCGCCTCGCGTCAAGCCAATAAACTAGTGTGCAGCAAGCCGCCTTTCCTTACGCATGTCCCGTAGTCCGCTCCCCGGTCGAATATAAAACATTGGCGACGAGGATGGGATTAGATTTTTGAGTTTTCCAATATTTCGGCACAGTTAAATGACCGTTTTAAATGACTTAACCACCACCTTAGCTTAATCATGATAGTTTCAAAAGTTTTAAGATGAATTCTGTGAATGGTTTAACTGTCTGCTGAAACGTCGCGTTACGCTGATCGTTATTTTCTATTAGCCAGTTTACAAACGTTATTTTGTCACCATCATAAGCCTATGTTAGTCCAAAGCTAGACATAGGCCTCCCCTAATGAACGGCATAGCTCCATGTCTTCAGCTTGACGCATCCAGCATCTGCCTGCAGTCTTTCGCAGGTAGGGTCGGAGGGCGTCATACTACATTTACCGAGTTGTTGTTATTTGTGTCTGTAACTAAGGTATCCGTCCACAAGCACGTCACGAGACCTCGAGCTCGCTTGTTAGGCTTCGCACTACTATTCGGAGAGTAGTTACTTTCCGGTACTGGTGGCAAGAAATATTATTTAACTGAGAAAAAAAATAATTAATTGCATAATTTGGACTATTTTTATTTCCTTTAGGGTGGCTTGAGGGAATGTCACTGCGGCCATGATAGATAGATAGTTCAAAACCGCGGCGTTCACAATTTCGTCACCCCTTGCAGTTGCTAAGATATGTCTATTAATAATCAAATATATATATATATAAATCAATGCGTATTATCAATTATATACTTTAAGTATTTTTAAGTCGTGTGCTGTATTTCTTTACTATAGTTAGATAATTAAGTTTTTTGCTCTATCAGAATAAATATATTTTCATTTCATTTCATTTCATTTCATTTCATTTCTAGGAACTGTATTTTCTTTGGGGTGATGTCTCGTAGCTCGTCTGGGCCATGCAGGTGCTTGCCCAGTGATGCCCAGATAAATGCCATAATTTGGATAAACCCGGTCGCGGCGAGAGAATCGACCCCTAAAACGACCTACGATCCGACGAATAACTCCACTGCGATCGACTAGCCAAGCGTGGTGATTATGGTAAGTATAATAATTAATAAAATAAAATCTTTTTGTCGGATAACCCATGGATCTATATTTGGTTAGATCACACGAAAAATATAATTACAGAGCGTTAGTACAATCTTAAATGAAATGAAATGAAAGAAATTGAATACCTAGATCATATATAAGTAATATAACACCAAGCATAACCATTGTTTCTCTGGTTTAGCCTCTTATTTCTTTCAAAATGCAAAATCCTTTATTTCTCTAGGCTTACAAAATAAGCACCGTTACTTACATATTTTCACCTTAAATCAAATATCGCTTTGTTTGCCAACCGTACTCCGAAATCGCTACCGAAACGAAGTGGGATTAGGAAACCTACCAGAAACTGTCTGCTAATAATCTTCATTACGACAACCATTTACGTAGCTAATAATATTGCTGAATGTGAATGTTTTCAAATGATCTGCAGCGTAGAAAAAATTAGTTGACCTATCTACTTTATAATGTATGTTGGTCCTGTGCCTGACCTCTCCCCGTTCATGTCAGTCTGCCGTTATAAAAAAATTAAAGAAAGAAAAATATAAAAAGCGTTTACATTCGTGTTTTAGGCATTGATCGTTTTTTTACTATACATACATAGAAAACACCCACCCAGAACCTCTGAACAAATATCTGCAGATCGTACAATGTTTGTACGATCTGCAGATATTTGTTCAGATCATCATCATCATCAGCCTATGTTAGTCCACAGCTGGACATAGGCCTCCCCTAATGAGCGCCACAGCTCCCTGTCTTCAGCTCGACGCATCCAGCATCTACCTGCATCTTTTGCAGGTCGTCATCCCACCTGGCCGGAGGGTGTCCTACACTACGTTTACCGAGTCATGGCCTCCACTCAAAAACACGTTTACCCCATGGGTAGTCGGTTCTTCGCGAGATATGGCCGGCCATTATTGCTACGCTCCGCCATAGAGGTCGTCAATTAATTAGATGAACTTCTAAGCCCAGCAGTGGGTGATCTAGCATGATGATACATAGTAGCCCAGATCTCCACGATAGCTGATCAACAATAGTGCTACAACACTTACCCGCCTTGATAAAAGCGGGTAATGATTAATCTCCGCAACGCGCCTAAAGCCTCGGACACACGGTAAATCATTCACAGTAACTCGGACAGCTAGCTGGATTGTTAGTAACGCCCTTAAGGTGCCGGTAGGGTTGCCACTTTAGTCAATTTAATCAAGAGCAGCTCTATGACGTCCCAGATCAGTGTGGCTAGTACCTATAAATAAATATAATTAATGCTGGACAATCCAAACAGCATCATCTAGGCCCAAGCTAGAACTTAGAAGTTATGCTTAGGCAAGCTAGCTTGAGTTAAAACTTTTGAAACTATCATGGTTATTAATACTAAAGTCATTTAAAACGGGATATTTATCATGATTTTTTTTTATTTTTGTGTCGTCAAATCATGGTAAATATCCCGTTTTAAATGACTTTACTAGCTTGGGTTGTTGACTGATATACTTAATACAATACATTACATAGATATTATTTTTTAGATGACGACTAGAACACCTGGAACAAATATCTGCAAAGCGTACACCCAAACGCATTCGACGTACGCGGACGGTGCGTACTGATCGATAGGTGAGAGGCCATGCGATTTCCACTATTAGACCCAAAGAGAATATAACGCTACGCATTATACCTATGGGGGATACTCTTCCCATGTAAATAAAAGAACGGATAATCTGCAGTTTATTTGGAGATGGTTGTATTCTTCTATTACAAATAAAACAACGTGATTGTATGTGATGTAAAATAATAATGGGGCAATCCAAATCATCCCAATGGCAGGTCCTGTAGAGAGGGGACACTCAAAAGTGTTGTACCGATCGATAAATCGATTCGCCACATACTTATATTAACTACTAGCGGACATTCCCGGCTTCGCACGGTTTTAGTATGGATCCCTAACTTTCTTGAAAACATAATATAGCCTATGTTCACCAGGGATAGTGTAGTTTCCCAATGGTGAAAGAATTTTTCAAATCGGTCCAGTAGTTTCGGAGCCAAAAAATCAAACCTTTCCTCTTTATAATATTATATATAATCTAAGCTAGCTGCGCCCTGCGGTTTGACCCGCGTGGTGATAGATATTTTGGTATTAACTGTACTATAACTATGCATATTAGCACCATTCAATAGTAATTTAAATTAACTTTGGTTTTGTTGATCTTTCGAGGTAACGACCCATCGCCGAAACGTACCGTCGAGGTAGAGACATCGAGGTAATGAACATCGAGCTAACGTCATTCGAACTAGAGTACGAGACCCGTGCGTGTGTGTGTTGCTAAATAAATCTTTATTCCATTCTACATATTCATTGAGGTTGTGTTGACAGCCCTAACGCTTGCAAATACCAAAGGCGCGTGCGCACCCAATCTGCGTGGATTAATGATAGTTACCTCGCAGGGCACGCCCTAATCCCGGAGCATTGTAGTGCACGCCTATCATAATCAACAGGGATTCAGTTGCATTGCAGTGGAATCCAGATCCAGCTACTTGAACGTTGAAAGCCCACCGTTTGTTGACGACCTCTATGGCGTATTGGGCGAAGATCTACCAGACGAGGAAATAGGTTGCGGGTTTGATTTTCGGTGACGAAATCAATTATCTGGTACGTAAAGCATAAGGCGCTAGCCAGTTTCGCACAGAGTCGTCGACATGATGAGCTCCAAGTCAATGTGATACACTGCACTGGCTTTATGCTCGTGTAATCTATCGATACTAAAAAGCTTCTCACTGTAGGCACAATGTTCAACAGTGGCCGTAATTATGTATGTAAGTAACACATAAGTCGCTCGCACACTTGTTCAGCAGAGTCGGATAAATCGTGAGTTTATTTATTTTATTCAGCGCCAGAATATGAGTTCATCATTTGTAGGCACTTACAAAATATACAAGTCCAGCTGCAGGCTACAAATGATCTTTATCGCCCCAGGCACGATTACTGAAGCTCGCAACGACTCTTTTGATACCGTCGTGTTCAAAACGACGCGACTGCCTCATTCAGCAAAACTCGCGGAAGCAGCAACAGCATCCAGAATGCTATATCTACTAAATATGATTGTCCTCTGTGCAGCTCATTCCGAGGTGCTTAATATTTAGGTACCTACTATATTTTTTTTAGGTCCCAAGTAGGCCAGTAGCTTGTGGGACCAAACAGAAATAACTCCTATTTTTGGAAGTCGACATTATACCACTCCATAATTTATTTTCTCTTCCAAAGAGGTTTTGTAGGTGCATAAAGTTTACTTTGATTTGGTAAAGATGAATGAATTGATTTATCAGGGGATTAAATCTACTAAGAGTACTTAAATAAAAATTAACCCGGAAATGACCAATAATAAGGAAATGATGAATCAAGTCTACTAAAGGTGTACCTACACTTAGTGCACCCGGGTGAATTAAATATACCGCCCCTATACATAAGCCCCATAATTTTAAACCAACTAATAAAATATACTAAGTTGTACGAATAAATTGTATTGTATTTATTTAACTCAGATAATAAAATCCATAGTATACATTCAATTAAACATTATAACATTAATTAAATCATAATAAAACATTAATACATTGCATAAGATAAAATAGTATTAAATTAAACACATAAAAAAAAAACACATTTAGTTAATTTACTCGCTATCAGAATGTATTTCATTCTCATCATTGGGCCTATTATACGCACCTTTAGCAAATAATTCTTCATAAATGTATTCGTTCCTTGTTGTCCCAAAAACGATCAGTTCGATCAGTACTTTAACATCCTCCTTAGTATTTGAGCCCCATTGGTAGTTCAGCATTTCTACGATACGGTTTATTAACTTGAGGGGGTTTATATTTCTATTAGATAAACCCTGCGCCCAATCCGTTACACTTGAGATTGTTGTGTCCAGTTCCAAAGTAAAAAATTCTTCATCATCGTAATGAAACGCTTTATCTATTAGATCTAGTAGTATTCTAACCGCTTTGATTTTGACTTTCATCTCTGGCTTGCTGTTATTGCAAAGCTTATAACGTTGTTTGATTACTCTTTGCATTATTGTAAGCAGTTCTCTGAGAAATTCTGGATCATTCTTCCAAGATGCTAGTTTTGATTGAAGAGTATTTCGCGTTTCCGCTGTCGTTATTTTACGTAAAAACCAGTGTTTTCGTTCTATTGCTTTGATCATGTCCGTGATGAATCTATCATATGATGCATCATTTAGAATAAGTATTTCATTTATCAAGTCAGCCATTTTATCAGCGAATCCACGAAAATTTCTACAAACTTGTATTTCTTCGCAAGCATATTTCAATGCTTGTTTCTTTTCTTTCATAATTATATTCTGCAATTTAGTAAAATAGTCATAGGAAGTAAACGATGGTTCAGTACGTATTGTTCGCATAATTTTTTTGGCCGTTTCAAGTAGTAAATGGTTTGTCGTTTCAATCAGGTCGAGTATGACAAGTTCTCTGTCTAAATCATTTTTAGGTAATGTTTCATTTATTTTGTTAAAGTAAGAATTAAAGTAATATGTATACATTTGTGTAGCATTGTCCAGTAAAGTTTTAATTTTTGTCGAATTATCGATTCCTAAGGAGTCTATATTATTTATCTTCATAATGCCTTCAGACAACAGATTTTTGATGCCTAACAAATCATACTTAAACGATTCCGATGTTTCTTCATTCTCAAACTGATTTTTCAAAAGTCCTGGATCTTCAGTGACTGGGCTATATGGTGTATTCTTGCCAAACATGTCAAGATGGTCTTTAATTTTTGAAACTAGCTTGATTTTACCGTCATTATTTTGGTTCGTAATGTACACATCGTTTCTTAAGTATGATTCTTTATTCGGTCCGTGTTCACTGAAGTTTAAACTGTTATTCATGCTGTTGTACAAATTTGTATCGCCATCTAGTCCAATGTCAAAACAATCCGAAGTGGCTACAACTAAACACAATTAATCATTATACATATAATTTTAAGAACTCAGAGATTTGAAATTACATTAAAAATGTTTTGGTAATAAATTAAACTACTTATTGAAATGTATCCAAACCAAGCAATTTCGGGTCATTATGTGACCGAGCCGATTTTTTTTCTCACGAGAATCATTTAGAATCATAATATTCCAATTGCTACACGTTGTCATCATTTATTCAGTTGTTACCTAGGTTGTTACAGTTTGTACGGAACTTTTTATTTAAACTTACCGAAAATAAAAAGTATCAAAATAAACATTATTGTAGTTATAATAGATTTACGATAAAAATTGAGAATGGTCTTCAGTTTCCATTTGTTCCGTCGTAAAATATGAAATTGACATTGTTAAGATAAAATACAAATAAAAACAACGTTTATGTATACTCGTACATACATACTTAGCTGTAAAGATTTAATTAAACGCATAGTTTTATGAGATCGCTCATAGCCACCGTTCTCGCAAATATAGCTGGGAAGGTGGACTGCCCAGGCTGTACACCAGGCACTGTTGTGAACGCCACCGCCAGCAGCAATCCTTTTAGTTTTTAAGATTCTCTTGTTTATTTTCTAATATGAGTGTAAATGCTTGAAATAAATACTTTTTATTTTATTTATTTATTATTTATATAGCGATTGTGCAACACATTTTGTATGCTCTGTATGCACATCTGTGTCTTATTCCTGTTGTGTATCTGTTTTGATTTGGTGTGCAATAAAGAGTAATTGGATAAGTATTGTATTGTATTGTATTGTATTGTATTGTATTAATACATGTTTAGTGTAGGCCGCCCTCCGGCCAGGTGCGATGACGACCTGCGAAAGACTGCAGGTAGATGTTGGATGCGTCAAGCTGTAGACATGGCGCTGTGGTGCTCATATAGGGGAGGCCTGGAGGCCTATGTACAGCTGTGGACTATTGTAGGTTGACGATGACGTCAGAAGGAATGTATAGGAATACAGAAATATAAATTTTATTCCTAAAACCAATTTTACCTAATAGATAGTGATTGAAGAGGAAGGTTTATAAACTACTAGCTGCGCCCCGCAGTTTCACCCGCGTGGTGATAGATATTTTGGATAATATACAATATATCTTTATGAATTGTAGCCTATGTGTTATTCTGATATGAAGGCTATATTATTATGAAGTTTAATCAACATCCATACAGTAGTTTTTAGTAACAAACACCCATCCATACTTACAAACTTTAGTAGGATTTGACACATAGATTTCCACGCAGGCGAACCTACGGGGGGCAGCTAGTGTATAGAATATAGCCCATCCAGAGTAAATTTTCCCGCGGTTTCACAGAATGCTGGATTTACGTAATTCCACATAGCTCTGTCATCGCGTGGAAGTTACTCAAGTCGAGGACAGATTAACTTATGAAGATCTCTGAGAAATGTCAGTAATGCAGGAATTTAGAACTACTTAGGTAGGTCATCATCATCATCAGCCTATAGCAGTCCACTGCTGGACATACGCCTCCCCCAATGAGCGCCATAGCGCCCTGTCTTCAGTTTGACGCATCCAGCATCAACCTGCAGACTTTCGCAGGTTGACGACCTGCGAAAGACTGGTCCCACCTGGTCAGAGGGCGTTCTACACTACGGTTACCGAGTCGTGGTGTACACTCAAGAAGACGTTTGCCCCAGTGGCCGTCGGTTCTTCGCGAGATATGGCCGGCCGGCCCACTGCCACTTCACTTAGCTAGGTACCTATAAGTTACTTGACTATAAGTTATAATCGGTAAGAACTAACCTACCACAGGTTAGTTCTTACCGATTAAAGTGCAATTTTAAGTCATCAAGGAATCTAGGTTATGTCAAGAAAATTGCTTAGATTAAGCACCACAGACATACATATATGTATGTGTATTAGGGTGGGTCGCTCTTGTATGGGAATTTTTTTATTTCTTCTGTTTGTTTTCTAATAGTAATAAAAACGTGACCCACCTCCAATAATGAAATAAAAAGCAAAAAAGAACTTTCTAAATAGTCTCCTTCTACCCGCGCATCGACTTCAAAAAAAGGTTTTTTTTTTGTTAATTGTTTGGTCTATTCTTTTTCGTGACTTAAAAGGCAAAACAAATATGTTTATTAAAAAAAACACAGTTTTAAGACAAGAAATTATATTTCAATGGGATAATTTGACATTTTTTTCGAGAAAATAAAATAAGAAAATATTTAAATAGCTTTAAAATCTTTTTTACTCTAAAATTTTGGCATTTGCTTTCGAAAACGAATTTTATTTTTTATTAAAGCCTCTCTTGTATTTTTGTGGCAAAGCTGTAAAGACGCCTCTGTAACTGTCTTTACAGCCCGCTCGACAGCTTGGGTATGACATGGTAGTCGCAGAAATAGGACTTCATCATTACCACCTGACTCCACTAGCGAATGAAGAGTTTCATCCGAAACATTGCTCAAAATAGGTGGCTGACAATAAGTTTGCTGCCAGTCAATCAAATCAGTGTATGACAAAGCATTTAAATTGATTTTTGGCACTTCGAAGATTCGAAGCTGACTTGAATTAGATGCTGCTCTTGCCTTTAAAATGCGTCTAGCAGCAAGCTCTCTCACGTGTTTCTGTTCGTCAGATAGCATAATAGACAAAAGTAAGTTCTCCGGGTGCGCAAAAAAGGCATTTCGCTTAATAACAGGATCAACGACAGTCTTCAATTCTTGTGGAAGATATCTAGAATAAAATACCAATTTCCAGAAGTGTCTTGCCTCATCCTTGCATGTCGGATGCCCTTTAATTTCAAAACCAAATGGGAGCATAAACTTTAACTACAAATGTAGCAAGTTGCTTCAGTACATTCGTAGGTTCTTCAGTCGAAACATATAACCGCAAGATCCTATTGGCCTTTGTAAGCCACCTGGCATGTGACATTTTTCCTGGGGAGCGATTGGACAAATCAGGAGGACACTCACCACTTATAGCGGCAGATGTGATATCATAAAGGTAGCGTTGATCACAACTGAGTTCCTTAACTTCGGAAATATTTGGTAACATGCCTTCTATCTTTTCAAATATCACAACAGTGCGCTTTTCACAGTCGTCCAGTAATTTTCCGATAGAACCTGAATAAGTAGAAGGTCCTGTTGTGACGCCATCAAGTTTTGCAAATAAGTGTCTTAAGGGCAGTTCATTCATATGCAAAAGGCATATATCCAAGATTTTTATTTTATTATCATTTGCGAACGTATTTTTTATGATTTTAGCAATTTAACATCATTTTATGACTTTTCGTTTTTAAGATAAACGCTCATAGATAAGGGCCGATTTCTGGTAATTATTTGAAACTTCAAACGTAATGCGTGGGTAATTAAACGTGCCAAAAAAATATGAAAAAAATACTAGTTTGTTAGACTATAACCAGGTCACGTTTTGCGCACTATTACAAATCAAATTTAAAAAAAAAAGTTTTTCGACCCACCCTAATGTGTATATCTAGATATATTTCTATGTTAAGAACTTAGATAGGTAGGTGCCTTACCTACCTACTTCTGCCTTGTAGCACACTTGTAGGTACGTCAGTTTTTAGTCGGGCTAGACACAGTGAGAATTGACATAGAGCATAGTTGGATACTCAGCATAAGAACGTTTTTCTACAGTCGACGAAGCCTACAAATTAATTACTTATAATAAGTAAGCCTACCATACCTCTAGCTCTAGTCTAGTCCGTATCATACGGACGTATGTAATAATAATACCTGTCGTAAAAATTGAAGACTGCTCACTGCACATATCAACTTCGTAAGTTCGTAGGTAACTATTATTTTCTACCCTGTTTCTATTCTACCTATAAATTCGAAATTGGGGAAGCCCCGTTTTTCACTATTTGTCTGACTGGTATTTTGATTTTGAAAGCCATAAGTATAGCCCAAGAGTCGACTATTAAAATTATATACCTAATCTATATTATAACTAGCTGCGCCCCGCGGCTTCGCCCCCGTGGAAATCGATTTGTCAAATGGTTTTTTTTTATATCCTATGTTAGACTCCTGGTTCTAACCTACCTTCTCACCAATTTTCAGTCAAATCGGTTCAGCCGTTCTTGAGTTATAAGTGTTGTAACAAACACGACTTTCTTTTATATATATAAGATAAGATAATTTTGAGCTGAATTGAAAGAGGGCGCTTTTTACATGGGGCTGTTAAATTAAAGTGGCACAGACGATGGGTACAGACCATGGCACATGGCACATGACGTTCCGGTGGTGACGATTCTGGAGATAAGTGCCGACTTTCGCACTTTGCCGACTTTTACAGTATTCAAAATACAGGTAGGTAATAGCGGACTGCCGACTTTAGGAATATTCTATGCAATTGTCGACGAACTTATATAGATTTTCGTATTTTGTGAGTACTTTGTCTACTAATATAAACTTCGATTCTTCTGAAAGCCGACTGTGGTTTTCTGGTAGGGATCGCTGGCTGTTGAGCAATAAGACATTGTAACTAATTTTAAGTTTTTATTGTAACTACATACTTTCCTTTTCAAAAGTGCAATAAAGTATTTTCTATCTATCTAAGTATTAACTAACTAGGACTTAAGTCAATATACACACTTTTTTATAAGTTAATAGCACTTATATTTAACTGCAGAGAGCTCGGAGAGCGGTTCGCCTTGCATTTTATTATGTAACTGGGTATTCAAGTTATGTAAGTGGCCATTTTGACTGATTTAAGTTAAGGACAAATATTTCTAGGTACTTACCGAATCCGGTCTACAGCCCACCTTCACCACCCAGTTTTACTTCATTACTTATTAAATAATTCGTAATTATTATATGTATAATAGCTTGATCAAGAATTTGTGATAGGTTTAACTGTAGAGTTATTTTACTATGCTTACTCTAAGTGTAAGCCCTTACCTGGTAACTTTGTACTTATACCAAAATGTCACTTCAAATAGAGGTATTCTTATGACTTCAATGAAAACCACCAGCTTAGAATTGCTTTCCCTTTTGTGAATGTGATTATTAATTATTGATGATGTGGCGCGGTGGGCGAAGGTCCGCCTGCGACGCAGGAGGTTGCGGGTTCGATTCCCGCCTCGGAACAATTGTGTGTACGCTCTGCAGATATTTGTTCCGGGTGTTCTGGTCGTTTTCTATGTATTATAAAAAATATCTATCTATATAATGTATTGTATTATGTATATCAGTTATCTAGTACCTATAACACAAGCTCTGCTTACCATGGGGCTAGATAATGCTGTGTGAATTGTCCAGCATTATTTATTATTTGTTTATTACTACTCCAATTAAATATGGGTCTTAGTTTTTAGGCAGGTACCTAAGACTTGAACATGCACAAAGTAAGCAGGTGCCTTCAAATAAATGACAAACATAATTATGTATGCTTGTAATGAGATCCCTATCAACAAACTTGCAGATTAAGGCATCAGACTTCCTTATTATCTATGGGCACCTGGTACTTATTCAGAAAAGCCGGTACACAACACATACATGGTTCTAAAATAGGTACAAGATAATAATGTCAACAAAGAAATTTATGACAGAAAACTTAATAAAAACTGATATAACTTATTTAGTAACGGTTTTTTCTAATTGTAAATTAATGTTTTACTGAAAATAAACGCATTTGATTTGATATATGACTTAAATAAAAAGACAAACTTCAACAACGCATAATTGCAAACGTGCAACGAAAAATTTTAAATACCTACGAGTTCTAAAGCAGACAGGACGAATAAAATAATAAGAAGCTTCCAAAACCAAACATTGTTTCGTGCTGGTAGAATATATTTTCTACCATTATGTAAGTATTTGGATGGTTTTGTATCTCCTATATTTACAAATAATATCTGATTCTAGAACCGCGTATGGGAGGGTTAGGTTTAAGTAAAGAAGGTTAACATGGTTATTAACATGGTATTAGCAACGGTAGCATTTAAAATTTTGATAGTTCGGTAATTAAGTTGTTTTACTTATTCAACCAATCAGCTAAATGCTGAACATTTTTCTTGCTTGCTCCTTGCCTATCCGTTGAGCCTGGACTGGGACCGTTCCTACATTCATTCGCCGCCGTCATTCGACCGTTTCGTTCGTTTCGTTTTCTGTTTTCTTTTCTTTCTTTCATTCGGTCAGTCAGTCAGCCGCGAAGCGCCGCGAAGGGAGCGCGCGTTGTATTCTTCAATTCTCGATTACAAAACTTTGTAAAAGAAAGTCGTGATTTTAAACAGTTTTGTGGTCAAAAGTGGACGAACCCTGAGTGTAAGGTGTCATCAACTAACTTTTGTTCAACTAGAGACTCAGTAAGTACAAAAATAGTTGTAATAACTGTACTTTGACGGCCAAGCTGAGGTATTCGCGGAAAAAAAACTTTCTAGGCATCCCTAATGAATGAGATATTCTAGCCCTAGTATATCTTATTACCTAGATAGAAGAAGGTAGATGACCGTAATTTGCCTCCTACGTTCTCTGATATCTTGATAATACCTTTCTATTGCTTCTACACTGAGTAGGGTAGTACCTATACGAAAGCTTGAGTGCCTATATAGTTTATTGAACTTTCTCGAGAACTTCTCGAATTTAGTAGAAACTAATGAAGTTTTGCGTTAAAGGTACCTACCTAACTTACCCTCAGCCCTTATCGTACATTATATAAGTACCGGTAATCCCTCTCAGTACATAGGTACCTAAGTAAGCCTACTTAGGTCTATGGTCTGGGTACTGGTCTATGGAGCCCCATAGACCAGTAGAACTACATAATACTGGCCTATAGGTAACGTAAGTATCTATTACCTTAACATTTGAGCAAGTACCTAGTAGGTAGTTATCTAGCTGTATCAAATTTTCTGTTGTGGCCAAAGATCTTTATGTAGGTATTTTGAGGTATTCTGCCAAAACAGGAAGGTGAAGTAGGTACCTATTCCTTTTTTTGTAATGGTATTTATATTACCTACCTTTAATTGTTTAGCCTGCCTACAGCCTACGGAGAAACGGCATGCATTCAGTCTGTGGCAATCTTAGGTTCTAAAAACCTACATTTATATGTGTAATTCGGTATATACCTACCTTGGGTTATTCTAAGTACCTTGGTTGATAAATATCTCGCCTGGTCCGAAGAGATGAGAAAAAATGTTAGCAACATTCCACGACACCGCACCGGTGCCTTACAAAAATGTCAGCGCAATTTTGCTTAGTGTCAGCGACCATTCTTTTCATAGGTACCTTTCTGTACCTACCTAGATTCTATAATAAAGTATATGTTATGGAACCTAGTCACCACAGTTATGGATAGAACGATTAGTTTGATTTGCAAACCTCCTGCAGAACTCGCAACGCAACGCTTTTTTAGTTTTTTAAATGTTATTTCACTGCAACGCACTCAACCAATAAAATACGTAAAAAAAACATATTATGAATAAGAATAATTAAATTACAATAAAATGATATAAGACTACTTCAATTCTGTATGCTCGATCCGTTCAGTAGTTTTTGCGTGAAACAGTAACAAACATCCATACATACGAACTTTCGCATTTATAATTAATATTAGATAATATAAGAAAATAGTTTTAATACATTAATTGTGTTATTTAAGTAAATAAATACATGTCCCCCAAACAAAGTGGATAATCCCCACGCAGCGGCATTAGCAAACGGATCGTCGCAGTAGAGGTGTTAAAAATACACAGAACAAAGCAGCTGTCTTCAGTCGACCTCCAGGCTTCCTCGATCTTCCACGCACGGTTGAGGAAAAGGGGTCGATTCTTACTGCGTAACTGCGAAGTTGCCCCCTAGCCGCAGGCAGCGGGTTCGATTCCCGCCGGGGGACATGCGATTCCAAGGCATAAAGAACAAAAGCCATTATTTACATCTCTGTGCAACTGTTATTATCACGTCTTCATATTTCCCGGTCGTAACGCTTTCTTCTCGATTGGATACAATACAATTAAATGCAAATTTTTAGGGTTCTGTTGAGTTTATTCGTTTCAGGTAATTTTTTTCTGAAAAAAAAATCGATTATAAGTATACAGAAAAAATCGAACAGTCACATCACTACATAGTATAAAACAAATTCGCTTCCCGCTGTCTGTCTGTCTCTACCGCTGTCTATCTGTCCCTACATAATTATGTATACTTAGATCTTTAAAACTACGCAACGGAATTTTATGCGGTTTTTTAAAATAGGTAGAGTAATTCAAGAGGAAGGTTTATAAACCATTTGACACATAGATTTTCACGCGGGCGAAGCCGCGGGGCGCAGCTAGTAAATAGTAATTTGACTTTTGAAAAAACCTAAAATTTGACTTCGAATTCGAAAACAACAATTCAAAACGCCGCGACTGCCACAAGACAAATATGATATTCCAAATACTTACTCGTATCAATAAACATAAAATTAATTTATTCATAAAGAAACACCTTGACCTGGTTTATTTCTAAAGTAATGCAAAAACTACCAAAATAAAATTAACCGACATAAACAACCACATTCAAGCGCCATTGATATTGTTTTAATATTTTGTTCATTACTATGTTTTGTTGTTCAGTACTGTTTTGTTCCAGAATTCAACATTATGTACTACATACAATTTACATACAGGCAAAACTGCACCACAGACTGCACTGTCCTACAGTTACTGGCTGTAACGTGGCACATAATGATCAAGTCATTATTAAATGTAACCAACCTCATTTTTGTTGAATTGTCTAACTTTTGGTGCATTTTATCGGAGAGACAAATAAACGTTCTTATTTATTAATTTAATAAAATACTAAAAAAGTAAATTGAGATATCATACAATACAAAAGTGCTTTATTGTACACCATATGCAGGTCATTACGAAAAAACATTACATGAGACAAGTACAAATTACGTCCGTGAATATATTATTATATATATTATTAATATATTATTTTTGTTAAGTAATATAAATAGATGCCAACGTAATTAAATAATATCCGAAACAAAATCAATTTCGGTGGGATTGAACCCGCGACCAACTAAGCCAAGTAACCCACCACAAGTCAAAAAACGTTGCCTACGACTCTAGCGCCATTAGCTTCACCTAGGGGAAACATTTAAGTTTATCCAATCCAAATCCTACTCAAAGACTAAAGTTACATTTAGTTCGTTTCGTGAAAAGCTAACAAAAATGCAACTTCTTAAAATTTTTATGTTAACCTGAGAGTCACTGTTGAAGAATGGCTGAAATTTCTCGTAGCTAAATCATCATCAGCCTATGGTAGGCCTCCCCCAATGAGAGCTATAGCGCCCTGTCTTCAGCTTGACGCATCCAGCATCTGCCTACAGTCTTTCGCATTCGTCATCCCACCTGGTCGGAGGGCGTCCTACATCATGTTTACAGAGTCGTGGTCTCCACTCAAGAACACGTTTGTCCCAGAGCGGCCGTTGGTTCTTCGCGAGATATGGCCGTATATGGCCGATATGGCGTAGCTAAGTGCCACACTTTGAGAATAAATCAGTAAATCCCGACGAAAGGTGCCATACCATTGCCCGGAATCTGTTTCGTGGGAAAATAATAACAAATACATCCAAAACTCGTCCAATAAAAAATAAATCGACGATATGTTTTCGATCAGCCAAGATAACGCCCAGATTTTAATGTCACTGCTTAATTAAAGATGTCCTTAATTCCAGTCGAAAGAGTTCAAATCAGATTAACAAAACCTGTATATTTAGGTCGATTTTGTATTAGCCTTAAATCGGTGATAGAGAAAGTACAATAGGGTTGATTTAATCGCTTGACAGTTCTATTTGTCACTCGAAAGTGGACCTTAAGGTTTGCGTGGGCTGTGCAGATTTGACCCAAATGATTGGGAGCTCAATTGAATTAAGACAATGGTAATAGACTAATGATTTAAAGCTTTGGTCTTGGATTGAACGTAATCTAAAGCTGGGTAACTGTCCGGTGTTACGGGGTGTAATGTTACGTGTTACACAGCGAGCGTTCGTGCAGTCAGTTCGGGGAATGAAGGCGCTCGCAACGAGCAACGAGACGGATTTTAGCACACGGAACACCGTATGCTAAAATCCGTCTCGCTGCGAATGGTACATTACGCGTTACACCGATTAGTAGCCATTTTGAATAACGAGTGATTAATTTAGTTTTTTTTTGACAAAAAAACAAAGGAAAAACCAATTTAATGTGTTTTTTTATTATATAGAAGAATTCTTTAACTATGAGTATTATTTATTGCAAATGTTTTAACAAAGGTAATGCAGCCTCCACCGCAGTGGTTATGGGTCGTTTGAAGACATGGTTCGTTGTTTTGATAATCTGAAATATTATTAATTATAATTAAGTATTTATTTCAAGCCATTATTGTCCCACTGCTGGGGAAAGCTCTCCCTTTTCTCTATTAATTATAACGTAGTATAAATATTAAAATTTACATAAAACGTGTAAAATGTTATTTTGATGAATTAATTATTGGCTTCAAAAAGCCAGGGTCACAAGAATACAAGAACGTATTCATAAAATATAGATTAGTTTCTGCCCGCGGCTACGCATGCGTTTAACAGACAGTCAGATAGAGTTTAAGCAATAAAATATTCATCATCATCATCAGCCTATAGCAGTCCACTGCTGGACATAGGCCTCCACCAATGAGCGCCATAGCGCCCTGTCTTCAGCTTGCCGCATCCAGCATCTACCTGCAGTCTTTCGCAGGTCGTCATCCCACCTGGTCGGAGGGCGTCCTACACTACGTTTACCGAGTCGTGGTCTCCACTCAAGAACACGTTTGCCCCAGCGGCCGTCGGTTCTTCGCGAGATATGGCCGGCCCACTGCCACTTCAGCTATATAACATATTAGCGTGGATTATTTACAGGCTTTCACTTCCATCCATCATCAAAACTACAATTGTGCCAACATATCGCATACGCACAGTAGCCGTCATAATCAAGAATCTATGCCACGGCGATCCCGAACGAAAGTGATTTCTATCTCGATTGTATTGAGTTTGTTTTTCAATGTATTGTGACGTTGTTGATAGAAATTCAGTTTGCAATGAAAGAGTGCGTTGTTGTGCATATTTAGTTTTTGCTGAATGTTGTTTGTTGGAGAATAAACGAGGTTTTATTGTTTTAACATTGGATTAATAATTATGTATTAAAGTAATACCCATTGATAATAATTTTTTTTGTATGCTCGGAGTTTCTCTGAAGGATAGGATTCGTAACGAATACATCCGACAGAGAACCAAAGGTATCGATATAGCTCTAAGAATTATTTGACTGAAAAGGGAATTATATCTCGCGAAGAACCGACTACCGCTGGGGTAAACGTGTTCCTGAGTGGAGACCACGACTCGGTTAACGTAGTGTAGGACGCCCTCCGACCACGTGGGATGACGATCTGCGAAATACTGCAGGGAGATGCCGTGCATGCGACAAGCTGAGGACAGGGCGCTATGGCGCTCATTGGGGAAGCCTATGTACAGCAGTGGACTTATATAGGCTGATGATGATGTTTTCTCGGATCAAGCCTTCATAGCTTTTGTTCTAGTCTCTGTTCAAGAACGAATGAAAAAATAAAAAGTCAAGAGCGAGTCAGACTCGCGCGCCGAGGGTTCCGTATAATTATAAGACCAGATCGAGGATGGCGTCATTCATCCGCCCACAGATTATCTCATCGACGCAGTCCCATTTCTCCGGATACTGTCTTAATAAGGGCTGGTTAGTCATCCTTGGATTCTCCTCTGAACTTGAATTATTATTTGTATCACTATTAAGCCAAATCTGACTCACTGCAGGACAAAGACCTTACTGTCGTTTCCACTCTTTTACTCGCCTGTTCTAAGTTGTCATCCTGAGACCACGACAGTGTGTAAACCTGTTGTATCGTCGGGAAGAATAGGTTAATTAACGCGATAAATACCCATTAATTTTTGTGTTTATAATTATCATCATCATCATCAGCCTATGATAGTCCACTGCTGGACATAGGCGTCCTCCAATGGGCGCCATAGCGTCCTGTCTTCAGCTTGATGCATCCAGCATGTGTTCTTATAATTAGTTTGTTAGGATTGTCCAGCATTATTTTTTTATTTGTTTCTGTATTTTTTTCAATGCACTCTGCACCAATATTTTAACACTTTGACTGCGAATTTTTTTCGACGACAGCGATTTTTTTTTAACCTAAGCCATTCGTGCTGCCGCTCTACACAGCGGTTGTTTTGCGCCACACATGCGTATTTTCTCAGCCGCTGCGCTAGTGTGGATTTACGCATATTAGTCACTTGTAGAAAACACATTCCGTGTAATTTCAGCAATCAAAGTGTTAAAACCCCGACGGTTGCACTTAAAAGTCTGGAAGGTACTTATTATGTAGTAAGAACACCCTTAGTCAAGTCAAAGGTTTTCGCGATGGAAACGTAGCGGAAAATAATACACGCAATTTATACCCGATAGATAATCTATTTATATGTACATATATTTATAAAAATGAACCTTTAATAAGGAAAGGGACTACCTTACATACTAAAAGTGTTTTGAATGACTACAAAGGCTTTTCCTTTGCCTCCATGTCTTTCAGCTATATCATGATTATTTCCTGGACCAAATGCCCCCTTTTCTGATTGCATATAAACGCACCTTTACAGTCAACTCCGCCATTACCCGATGTATCTGTGTTAACGAGATACGAATTATTCTCGAACAATCAACGTGATGTTTATGTCGTAACGGGTCCGGTATTATCTCTCGCTGTTAAAGTTCAATTTGCTTTCACTATGCTCTCTGTCTTATTTTACCTGAAATTAACGAACAGTTTCAGATAACCTCTGAATAATGTCATAATTACTACGCGTGGCAGGCGGTCAGAATATCAAAAACACCTTATTTCTTAATAATTTATTTTTGTTAAGAATGCGACACCTCAAGACCACTTATTTATGTCTTTTGCTGTAATAATCTTTACTCTAATTTATCTGATTGTTGATTGATCAGAAAAGGTGTTAAAAATACGAAGATAGAAGGAAGCTGCTGCCCTTCCTCAGGTAGGTTTCCTTAGTCGCCTCTTACGACGTCCACGGGCAACCCTTACGGCATCCGGTAGTATCTACCATGTGCCACGTAACGCGATATACTGATGATACCCTAGAATCTGACCCTAGATTATTTTCACTCTACAACACGTACAAGTGACACAATAACACAGCGAGTCAGTTGTACGCGACCATCTCTAACAATGCGCACAACTCAAGCAAAACATCTACCCTACTTACGGTGTAGGTATCTATAGGACAGTGTACATGTGGAACACAGTGTTACATCTTCACTGCATACATATTTAGTCCAGAGATGATGATTTAGATAATAAACATAATTCTTGCGAACTTCGCTTTTATATATTTTAATTTGTTTTTCCTGGGTCTAATTTCTCTTCCCAGCAGAAAACCAGCACAGGTATTTTTTTACTAACACCTACATAAGCGTTGTTGGGACCATTTTGTAGCTAAAATTACGTTAAATAATATTATGTACATCGGCGTATATCGTATTGTTTTTTAATTGTACATATTTATGTTTTACTACAAATAAACGTATTTGATTTGCATGCCTCGTTGTTCTAGCGGTTGCGTGTTCAACTTCTGATTATGAGGTTCAGGCTCCAAGCCCGGCTTAGGCCAATAATTGTTATTTTTATATTTCTAGCAACTAAAAAACCCGGTAATAACTTAGACCTTACAGGACTCTAACGCACGTCATAAAATTCAAATTACATAAGTCAAACCAGGAAATAAAGTTTGCACTTTGATTTTTGGTTCACATCTTTTAAGGTAAAGCAAACAAGAAAGTTTTACGTTGTTAGGTTGTTAGTTTCGAGTTTTTTTATCTTTTATCTATAATATAAAAATGAATCGCTGAACGTGTTGCTAAGCGCAAATCTCGAGAGCAGCTGAACCGATTTCGCTAATTCTTTTTTTAGAATATTCCTTGAAGTACGAGGATGGTTCTTACGGAGAAAAAAAAGAGAAAATTTTAAAAAATTGCCTGAAACAAATGACCACCCGAGCGAAGCCGGGACGGGCCGCTAGTAATATTATAAAAATGCTGGACAATTCACACAGACGAGTTGGAGCAAAACACGTCCCAACATACCATATTATAATACATAAATCTTGACAATTATCAAGTGTTATTTTGCGATACTCTTTGTAATATTTACTATGTCATATCACACAAATACACAATACTGGTACACTTCATGCAGCGCTAATAATTGAAGCATGGCAACTATGGCAGGTGCAAATTAGCGCTATTTACTGACGCAACTGATTGTGGGAAGTCTTCTGTTACACCACCTGCAGCCTGCAGCCACGGGGATTGTTCTTTAGGATAGACTAGCTGCGCACCGCAGCTTCGCCCGTGGAAATCTATGTGTCAAATGGCTTATAAACCTTCCTCTTGAATCACTCTATCTTAAAAAAAACCGCATCAAAATCCGTTGTGTAACTACCAAAATACATACAATTGAAAAATGACAAAAAAGACACTGTTTTGACACGATACGCGACATTACATAATATTCACGGAATATCAACGTACGTAATATGGAGTGCGCATACGCAATAGATGGCCAAAAGCGCACACACCAGCTTTTTGCACGATTTCGGCAATTCAGGCTGATTGTAAGATATGCCTTGTGTAATGTATGTAGGTAATGGGCGATGAAATATTACTAGAAGTTACTGTACAATCACTGTACACTTAGAAAAATAATTCCTAAAATGAAGCACCTACGACGGGGAGGTTTGGATTAATTGGTATACAAACAATTTCGCTCATACAAACAAATATCTAACAACCTTTTTTTATCATAATTGAAAATTTATTTATTCAGATAAAACATCCATTTTAATAATCTTTTATTTCCTGAAATCTCGACACATTAACACTTTGAGTGCTGAAATCACACGGTATGTGTTTTCTACAAGTGACTAATATGCGTAAATCCACACTAGCGCAGCGGCTGAGAAAATACAGATCTTTGTGACTCAGCACAGCCGTAATATTTTTCGAACGAAACGCATGTGCGGCGCAACACAACAGCTGTGTAGAGCGGCAGCACAAATTTTTTAGGCTAAAAAAAAGATCGCAGTCGTCGAAAAAAAATCGCAGTCAAAGTGTTAAGTCTTAGACTGGTCTTTGAAGTTAGCTAACTACATTCTACCTCTTAGTATTAGTGTAGCTACGGGCATATTAGTGTTATAAATGTAGTGTAATTAGTAATTAAACAAGTTTCGTACAATAATAACTAAGTTTTGGTAGTTTTAGCGTTCTGGTCGCTATCTATGTATAATAAAAAAAATATCTATCTATGTAATCTATTAAGTAGTTATTATTATTTTATAGTATTAAGTATAATATATCAGTATCTAGTACTCATAACACAAGCTCTGCTAGGGGCTAGATGATGCTGTGTGGATTGTCCAGCATTATTTATTTTATTTAATGCACAAAAACATGAAAATCTTGTCTTCTTTCGTTACTACCATTTACGACTACATCCGTCGCCTTAAGAATTGAAAGCCTCGATAAACTTGATTCTACGCTTTAATAAGTTCCTTTTTATGTCACTTATAAAATGTTACTTTTAAAGTTATTTTTACGATTTTGCAGTGTGATTTGTTGATTTTTAAGTTTAACAAAGTCGTAAAATTACCTCTTAGTGTGCCATTTTATTTTATTTGTCATGCTTGTTACATTATTTATTGAGTACTTACAGGGATATTGATATAACACTTTAGTATTCATCAATACAACACTTTAGTATCAAAGATTGACTAAACGCGGTCGCCGAGTATAGCTTCGCGCAAACGAGCCGCCGACCACGGCCAGCGACAGCCACTTAACACTTTGACTGCGATTTTTTTTCGACGACTGCGATCTTTTTTTTAACCTAAAAAATTCGTGCTGCCGCTCTACACAGCGGTTGTGTTGCGCCGCTCATGCGTTTCGTTCGAAAAATATTACGGCTGTGCTGAGTCACAAAGATCTGTATTTTCTCAGCCGCTGCGCTAGTGTGGATTTACGCATATTAGTCACTTGTAGAAAACACATACCGTGTGATTTCAGCACTCAAAGTGTTAACATCCTCTTTATATATTTTGTATAGACGCGCCGCATACGTGTAGCCGCTGGCGGCCACTCGCTACAGCGTATACTATATCGTATGTGGTGGTAGCGCGCGACAGACACCGGTGGCTGTGGTCGGTGGCCCATTTTCGCGGAGCCTAAGTCTCATCTACGGAGAACGCGTCGCGTTGGACTGTTTCTTAGGGTTTTACTTATTATTTGGTTCCTCTACGAAAATATCTATTTCATAATTAATTGCATAATTCTCTTGTAAATAAACAAAAATGTAGTAAGTATATGTTATACATTTTTCAAAGTTTCAACCATCATCCCGTCGTCGCATACAAGTTGTCCATCCGTCCCTTTACAATACAATACAATTCTTTATTAATTCAGTTCAGTTCTTTATTGATAAGAAATTCTTATACTATGTCAAACATAATAATACGTAAAGTAACCAAAAAAAAAATACATAACGAAATACAAATCACACACACGTTTACAGGAGTTTCTTATAAATAATTATATATTTATTTATTTATTGTAATAAGTTTACAAAGCAGTTTTCAATCACATTTATGCCTTAAATAATAGAGTTACTGTAGTGAACCAGATTGTAGACCTAGACCCAATGATGTTATATATACGTAGATACGTTGTACCGAGGTCTGCCTAACAAGATGAAAATCAGGTACGTGTCTGAATTGAACTCAGTCCGTCGTGCTCCTGGCCGCGACGCGGACGTACGTTGAAGCGGGATTTTGGAGTATGAAAAATATTAAAATGCCATGTTGTGCGTTTAGAAAGTGCAATATTACTATGGGACGGTTGTGAAAAGCAAGAAGGATGTGTCTTTTTATGTCTTCTATTTGTTTTGTACTGTTTAAAATGGAAAATCATAAAATAAATGTAATTTTACTCAAAAATCAATGCCGCGCGGTTGCCGCTTTGCTACCTACACGAACGAGACAAGTAATGCGTGCGTTGCGTTTATGAGTGACAGAGATAAGGACATATACCGTGCGGCGTCTCGTTTGTTCGAACTAAAATCACTGCCGCGCTGTTGCCGCTTCGCCACCAACACGAACGAAACAAGCAATGCGTTACGTTTAGGAGTGACAGAGATAATGCCATGCGGCGTTGTATGTTCGAACGTCGACGCTAGGTATGTAGCTATAGTAAAATATTGCAATGTTTTTATTTCTTTACAATGAGTATGACGTCTCTATATGTAAAATCTCTTTGCCTAGACCTAGTAAACATAACAAGTTTAGAAAAGTGTTGCAAACATAGTCAAAATAATTTCCATATAATTAAATGTTACTATGTATTATTTAGGTACCTATATATAATAGAAAATACATTTTTTGGTCATTAGCGTCCTCTAATAAAACAAAGTTACAAGTCAGACGCAATAAGGCAAGCAATACAGAATACAATATTGACCGTAACGAATATTTATATATGTATTTCATAAAAATATAATTGAATTAATGTATAGGAGTTACATTAATAGAATAGGCAACGCGTAGAACTCTGTCTTAGAAAGACAGCTATCCGATAAACAGAAATAATATTAATAATCTCGACTTGATTTGACCATTTCACATAATATCTTGTTTGTTGTAACTCGGAACTCGTGGATCTAGTTCTCATACAACAGTGACCCGGAAAGGGTGGGTGTATGTTTGTTCCCCGTACACACCGCGACACTTAATTGCTGTGATAATGTCTAAGGCAAAAGATAAACGCATTGTTGTGTCATTTCTGGGTGGGCTATGGACATGGTTTTAGTGATTGCAATTGAAAATATAATATATAAATGTTATATAGTATATTTTCTGTATAAATGAAGATCTCAAATAGTTGAATAATTCTTAATTATGCAGTTTTAAAGAAGTTACAGAATAAAATCCAACGCAAAATGCTTTTTAGACCTTACTAGTCTCTTGGACTGGACACATCAGAATTTAAGTTTCCTGTGATGTAAATAAGTAAAATAAATAATGAATATATAATGGACATAATTCACACAGGATTATCTAGACCCATGGTAAGCAGAGCTTGTGTTATGGGTACTAGATAACTGATATACATAATACAATATATTACATAGATAGATATTTTTTTTATTATACATAGAAAACGACCAGAACACCCGGAACAAATATCTGCAGATCGTACACACAATTTGTTCCGAGGCGGGAATCGAACCCGCAACCTCCTGCGTCGCAGGCGGACCTTCGCCCACCGCGCCACATCGGTCGTCTAATATGTAGGATACCTACACAGTTAGTTACAAAGGTCTTGTTTTCCCTCAATCTAAATTATAACTACACTGAAGTCTACATAACAGGATATTTACCATGATTAGATTTTACCATGACAACTTTGGTGGTAATAACCATGATAGTTTCTAAATTTAATTCCTACGTATATTCTTATAAATTAATACTTAAAAAATACAACTGCACTGTTAGAAAGGTTATTTATTCGCAAGCGATAACTTACTTAGGTAGTGGTCATCTACGTGGTCATTAATTTCTTAGTGTCCAAGGAAATACTCTATATGACTTGACTACATACCACACATAACTGAATATAATACAATTACTACATATGTACATGCTAACACCGTAGATAGATAGATAGATAGAAAATTCTTTATTGCACTTGTAACTATAACTTAAAAATTAAGTACAATTGGCGGTCTTATCGGCCGTACGACTAACCACAAAAATATTGTGTTGTTTTTTAATCATATGGGAATTTTTACACCTCTAGGTGTCAAAATACACGAAAATTTATCCGGTACACCGCCACTAATCAATATCTGTCTGCACAAAAAAGTTTGTGTAAAAACGTGAAATTGGATACCTTCTGTCTTTGATATTGTGCAAAAAATGTGGTAAAAAAATTCACACCTAAATATGTTTCATACCGGGTAGTGAAGTCATTTGTTACGATGTCTACTTTGAGATGTTTTTTTATGATAGTTATCGGACCCTGACTTAAACCATAGATAGATAGATAGATAACACTTTATTACACCACACAAAACAGAAAATAATACAGAGATGAAAACATGTAGGGTTTAAAATGTTCAAATGTGACAGCAGCAGTATAGATCAATTTTTAATACGCGATTTTCTTTTGTTTTTTCATACAATTATCCAAGCTGAATCCGGGCATCTAATATGTATACGTAAACAATATTTAGATAGAACTAGTTGCGCCCCGAGGCTTCGCCCGCGTGTAAATCTATGTTTCAAATGGTTTATAAACCTTCCTCTTGTATCACACTCTATCTATTAAAAATAACTGCATCAAAATCCGCTGCGTAGTTTTAAAGACAGAAGCATACAAAGGACAGACAGCGGGAAGTGTCTTTGTTTTATACGTAGTGATAGGATTTGGATAGAGTTTGATGAAAATAAAGAAGTTTGACTACTCTTTGATGTCTGCGCGAACAAGGTTCTGATTTTTTTAGTAAATAGATCCGAAGCACAAAACAACAAGAACTTATTACCATTGTATATTATGTGGGCGTTTACAACATACCAACTGTACATAAGCATGACTACAGTACGCGTTATTGTAATGGCGAATTAGCTAAAGTTTGCAAAAAAGAATACTTCAAATACGTAACATGTTTCGAAATAGCGGACCAAAGGTGCCAAAATGCGCGGATATGTAGCTATCGTCCGCACAGATAGGCGGCGAATCGCGCAGGAGAGACATAGAATCTGTGTATCTTGTGAATAAAACAGACAGCTTCGCCTCTGTTTCGCTTGTCGTATAAGGTAGAACGGACAAGTCATGGCGAAATTACTGCGGTTTCGCTGCTATGCTCTCGCAGCGGAGGTGTGCTATCCTACGGGCGTAAAAACGTAAAAAAATAGCCAGGGCCGAGTATGCCAGTCCAACCTCCACCCACTGTAGTATAGCAGGTAGGTAAACCGACTGACCTTGCCATTACCTCTCACTGCTACAATTTAGCTCCGGCAGTGTTCAACACTTTATGTCCGTACTTTAACTCTGATTTGTTGGGAATGGTGTAAATGTCGCGCGCTGACGGGATTCCTTACATTTTATATGCCACTCACTTGACGTGTTCGAAGCTTGTCTTATCATTATGCAAATTTTCAATTCTGTTCGTTGTACCTAGTTTTATCCTTTAATCTATGATTTATCATCTGCCAAAAAGATAAATAATCCCACGGTACTTAACCTTAAATTAACCTTCTTGATGTTGTATTTTTGTACACAATATAAACCAATGTACTTGCCGATTTGAGATCCTTTCTTCTATAAATATCGTTAATAATTAAATCTTTATCTTTGCACTTCGAGTTTCGAGTGACGTCACAAACAGACCTACCGCTGTTATACCCATTTAGGGCGAGGCACCATAGCATAATGCTGGACCCTCTGTAGAATCCTGGCGTCAGTGACGTCACAATCAAACCTAACGCTGGTATACCTACCTATTCAAGGCTGGGTACTACGGCATTACGCTGGTCTTCCATTAGAACCCTGGCGTCAGTAACGTCACAAACAGACCTAAGACTGTTATACCTATTCAAGGCATGTCCCCACCACAGCACAATACTGTAGCTGGTCCCCCATTAGAAACCTGTCGTTAGTGAGTCTGAGTAGTGACGTCACAAACAGTCCTAATACTGGAAACACCATTCAAGGCTTGGCACCGCGGCACAACCCTGATCCACATTAGAACCCTGACATCAGTGACGTCACAAGCAGACCTAACGCTGGTATACCCATTCAAGGCTTGGCACCACGGCATAACGCTAGTCCCCCATTAGAACCCTGACATCAGTGACGTCACAAGCAGACCTAACGCTGGTATACCCATTCAAGGCTTGGCACCACGGCATAACGCTAGTCCCCCATTAGAACCCTGACATCAGTGACGTCACAAGCAGTCCTAACGCTGGTATACCCATTCAAGGCTTGGCACCACGGCATAACGCTAGTCCCCCATTAGAACCCTGACATCAGTGACGTCACAAGCAGACCTAACGCTGGTATACCCATTCAAGGCTTGGCACCACGGCATAACGCTAGTCCCCATTAGAACCCTGACATCAGTGACGTCACAAGCAGTCCTAACGCTGGTATACCCATTCAAGGCTTGGCACCACGGCATAACGCTAGTCCCCCATTAGAACCCTGACATCAGTGACCTCACAAGCAGTCCTAACGCTGGTATACCCATTCAAGGCGTGGCACCACGGCATAACGCTAGTCCCCCATTAGAACCCTGACATCAGTGACGTCACAAGCAGTCCTAACGCTGGTATACCCATTCAAGGCGTGGCACCACGGCATAACGCTAGTCCCCCATTAGAACCCTGACATCAGTGACGTCACAAGCAGTCCTAACGCTGGTATACCCATTCAAGGCGTGGCGCACTGGCGCACCGCTGACCACTGGGACGCCTGCCAGTTAGAGCGCCGGTTAAAAATACCTATTAATCAGCTGTGCGGTTTGATACGACTCTTTCTCTCGACGGATTGAGGAATGTGTGTGATAGTCTTCACTATAGTTATACACTTCACTATATACATATATATTAAATAAATAAAGAGGTATAGTAACAAGTAAGTCACAGGATTTATTCTGCCATAGCATCTGTTGAGTGTTGGTAACTTGTTACCGTTATTTATCTGTTTCAACTTTGCCTTTCGTCTCTGCTGTGTATAACCGATAGGTAATACGGTTATACAAATTACAAAAATCTTCATTTGAAACATAAAACTTAATGTATAGGTTACAATTGTGGGCTGACTACCGCAAAAGTTAAGAAACTGTGTAGCGGAGTCAGCGCCCTCCTCCGCAAATAAAATAAATTTTAAACATTTTATCAAATAAACGCGTTTTTACTTACTTAGGATTAGTTAGGATACTAAGTTGCTCTGCTGATTAATTCAGGTGTATTTGTGAGTGTATCAAAATGACTATTTTTGTGATCATAAAAATTAGGTAATAATTAAAATAATTAGGCCTAATATTTTAAACAGAAAAAAAATTGCGTTGCATCTAGAGTTTTCCCATGACTTACTTGCATGCACAACACAACCCATAACTACATAATGTAGATTTATCTTTGTAGATGACGCTGTGAAATAAACCAAGAAAGAATTGAAATCATACAATCACCATTAAAACACTATTTCATACAAAAGCCACATTCCATATCCAAAACCAAATGCTAATTACATTAAATTCCTCCTAATGAGGTTCTAGTAGCGAAACTTTTTGTAGAAGCCCCAAAAATAAGCTAATAGATATAATCGGGTATCAGGTTACAAATCTGTTGGCAACATTTGATAAGGTCATTGCCACTATCAAATCGCTATAACGTACAAAAATAAACTTTATATTCTTATTCGATAGAGCAGGTTTTAGTTTGGTTGAGTTGTTCTGTTCCGGTCCCTCACTAATCCTTTAACGGGGTTTTTATTTGTTTGTTTTTATTTTACCTGAGTTTTTACGATTGTTTGCAGTAGTGAGAAGTTGGCAAGCTTTTTTAGTTATCGACAGATAAAGCAAACTGTGCTTTTACGGTCTTTTACTTGGGTTTTATTCAGTATCAAAATACGCTTTTCTATAGTCAAGTGTTATTTTTCGAACTTAGATCAATCGATAATGATTATTTTGTTGTTTTGAAATGGTATTAAATATTTCTAACATGCCTGGCCATAGGGCCAGAGTCCTAACCCTAACGTTCCTTTAATGCTACGTTTTGTTCTGATAAGTAGGTATTTTAGAAATTATATTGACTGTGAATCGCTGGGGTAAACGTGTTCTTGAGTCGAGACCGCGACGATCAGCAATCGTAGTACGTAAAACGCCCTCCGGACGAGGTGGAATGAGGATCTGCAAAAGACTGCAGGTAGATGTTGGATGCGGCAAGCTGAAGACAGGGCGCTATGGTGCTCATTAGGGGAGGCTTATGTCCAGCAGTGGACTTATATAGGCTGATGATGATTGATTGCTAAAACTGGTGAAACTGGTCTACCTAATATCTTTCATCATCACCTAAAACATCATTGTTTCCTGATATATATGTCCTATCGTTTGAACATCAACCAACTTTGAAACCACAACCAGACAAAAGTATCGACCGGTTCCCCGCCATTTTTAATTCAACCCGCAGACAATCTCATCAACAACCCTTCCTGGAAACAAAACTTTTAACCCTTAAAACAACACCGATAAAGCTTAAAATGCGAAAACAGAAACCTTGAAACCAAATAGTGCACCTGCTTTATGCTCTTCCATCTTCAATGCCGTAGCAAAAGCGATGTTATATTAGTGGTATTAAGGTTGATGTTTCCTTGTGTTGTTCTCTACGTGTCTAACAGCTGTTTAGTCTGGCCTTTGTTTCTGACAAGGATACAAAGGACCCTTTTCTTTGCTGATGGTACATAGCAAGTGTTGTTTTTGAATATGAACTGTTTTTGGAGTTTGTCACGTAGTGTTTTTTTATCTTTATTGTTCTTAAATTCTTTAAATTATACCTACAGAGGTGATTGTTATAGTTTTTATAAAAAATATTAGCTTCTGCACTATGTTTATATGTGCAAAATTTCAGCGCGATCCATTGAGAGTAGTTTTGCTTTTCTTTGGTTAAACATCTTTAACTCGGCACATCAGCACAACAACGGCCCAAACTCTCACCCTTATAATATAATAGCTGCGCCCTGTGGCTTCGTATTCTTCGTAATTTATATTGTATAGGTACAAGGGTTTTTGCATTTCAGAGCCGGGCGTTGATCGGACTCGAGTTTTTATACGTATGCGCGTTTCATTATTTACTTGAAACGTTTATTTTTAATATATTTTGAGAGGGGTGAAAACAGGGTGTATTTTTTTTTCAGTATTTGTGTTATTCTAGAACCTAAACTATTTTCGTACCAAGTTTAATCAGAATTGGTTAATAATTTATGGAGAAGTACGTGGTAACAAACTTTTGCAATAATAATATTAATTAATTATTCCTATTCAGCAGTCGAAATTTATATTTATTTGAAGGAAAACCAGACGCTTTTAATAAGTACTAAAAAGCTTTTTGAAATAGCTTATTATTTGACATATTATTTCCTGGAGGAAACACCTCATTATCAAGTTATTTGTAATATCTAATCCAATTTTTTCCACATTTTCAAATGTCATCAGTATTAGTTCCCACAGGTTAAAAAGCAATCAGGCTAGGAACTTGCGTGGTCTACGTCCAACGTAACTTGACCTGCCGGTTCTCAAGCTAGATACGATAGATGAAAATCAGCGTTGTGGGGTTACTCGCAACATTCAGCTGAGCATGAACCTGTTCTGATAGCGCAGCAACACGGCACTGACCATCACACACGGCTTGATCTACACTAAACTAATTTAGATATGTCTATTAATAATAACATGTATATATACATATATATAAATCAATGCATATTATCAATTATATACTTTAAGTCTTTTTAAGTCGTGTGCTGTATTTCTTTACTATAGTTAGATAATTAAGTTTTTTGCTCTATCAGAATAAATATATATTTTTTTCATTTCATTATATTATATTTTCATTTCATTCATTTATATACGAGTACATACCTACGAACTAGCTTGATTTTTGCTGAATCAGATTTTTGTTGCGAATGTTTTGAATAAATCAATATTCGCTATAGGTACTAATAATATTATGAACGCGAAAGTTTGTATGTATGAATGTTTGTTCCTCTTTCACGCAAAAAGTAATAATCGGATCGCGCTGCAATTTTGCATACAGGTTTTCCAGGCCCGGAATAAAACAAGCTACTTTTTATACCATAAATCAGTTCCCATGGGAAACACTTCATTTGTAATTTGTTTATTTTATTTGGGAAATAAATAGTAAGTACATAAAATCTTAATAGGTTTCTTTGTGTTACAGTAGATAATGTTTAAATAACCACGAATGGGTGCAGAATGTTTGGTTTCTTGAAAAACTTTAAAGTCGCAGGCGGACTTTTGCCCACCGCGCCACTGACTTCAACAGATTTAACTAGTTAGTACTAGTGGTTAGGTTTATGAGTCGATTCAAATAAAATCCCTAAGGTCTCGCGTGTTGACCACTCACGGAACAGCGTCATTCGACACGATATCCTGCCCACATTCCTGCCAGTCCATATCCTCATCCGCGTCTCCAAGTTTCAGCATAACCGACAAGCCAGTCTGTGCCCACTAATTCATAGCGATAGCATCTTTAAAACTGGCACTTTAATAGCTGGTTTCCTTAAGCTGGTGGGTTTCTGACGAGCCGCGTGATTTAATGAAAGCTTATATCAGATCGCAGTTCGCTAGCTGATGGAAACAGTTATGAATCATGGTCTATGGTCCTAAGTTGTAGTATAAAACTGTGTGTCCACCGGGTCCGAAACGGTGCGTACGCAGCGTAAGGATTTGTTGCTCTATATTGTATACTAGCGGCCCGTCCCGGCTTCGCCCGGGTGGACATTTGTTTCATAAACACATAAGAGATATATGAATGTAATAGTGGTTTATTTTTCACTTACACTTGACAAAAAAATGAAGTGAACAGAAAATCAAAAACACCTTTTTGTTGTTTGATAATAATATCAAGAAATTCAATGTAACCCTATTAATTTTACAGAGATAAAGGATTTAGAATTTTGAAACATTTTGCGATGAACTTAGAGTGTAGAAAATGTATTTTTTTGCACGAACTGTCTAACTTTTCGGGTTAATATACGGCCTATGGCACTCACAAATAACGTGGCTTTCTATTGGTAAAATAATTTTCTAAATGAGTTCAGTGGATCCAGAGATTACCCCTACAACCTCACAAACAAATTCAGTACCAGGCGACGTGAGTACTCGTTCTTCCTAAAGTTCCTTGAACCCTAGGATATCTAGATTTATCTGTGCAAATGCAAAGCATGCGCCCTTCGAATCACGCAAGGAAATAATAACCGTATCTGTAATTAAATCTATCAGATCCACTCATATACTCACGAAGCTTCGTTTACCGCTTCCGGTTCATTTCTCTGATTACCATTTATACCTATGTATCATCATCATTATCAATTTACCGACTTTATTTACCATCGGACACGGACACATAAAACATACAATTAATCAGCTTTTCATAAACGTACAAAATAAAAAAACATAATTATCAAAAGTAATTACTAAAAAATGCTTGTGTGTAGCAGTGCCCTAAAAAGGTAATAGCTCAGTGGTAATATTGCTCTATGTGCAAACACTGATTTTTTGCTATCTAAATAAAGATATTCCATTTTAAAACCACAGTTAAATCGCGGTTCGCGAGTACGCTAATTTCAACCTTTATAAGTTTCAACCGACTTCGAAAAAAGAAGTCAGTTGATTTCTCCGTCAATTATTATTATTATGGATTGATTTTGAATATGATTTCCCTATTGTATAAAAAAGGTCCCGAGGTGTTCCCATAAAAATGTTATTCCTGAGGAATTAGCTGCAAATCTTAAAAACAATGTTAAATCCAACGACCTCTGTGGCGCGGTGTGCGAAGATCGTTTTCTATGTATAACAAAAAATATCTATCTACATATGTTACCTAGTATTATTTATATCAGTTATCCAGTACCCATACCACAAGCTTTGCTCCAGCATTATTTATTTATTTCATAAATTAAGGATTTCGAAAACTTTTTAATAATTAAAAACAATCAAATCATTGTTTTTAAACTGCAGTTTGTATATAAAAGACATGCTCTTTGCCCTCGACCCATCAGATCGTCTGGTGTAAACAACCTCTGAAGGCTGCGTCGTACTGTCGTCTGCATCTCTAATGCGCTTATTACATGGCTATTGTGCATGAACGACATGAATATTGAACACGGTTCATTTTGTTTTGGTGTCATTTGTCACCGCTGCTTTGAATCTGTGAGCTGGCAACTCCGTAGTTAGCTTTGAATGCTAAAGCTTGTGAGGAATGCTAGGAAAATTACCTTTGAAAATGTTTCTGCTACGGTTTTGTATGGACTGTTTTGTGTCTTGACTTGCATCTATCTATAGACCAATAGGCATTTCTCCACGGCTTTGTCGTATTAAAGAAACAAGTCCAGTATCTCAGTTCCAATGCCGTGCAATAAATAATTTTTTGTTATCTAAAAGTTCTCATAATTATAAGCCTGATTTATTCAATAGTTATGTGTAAAAGTAATCCAAAAAACAATTGAATTATTTTTAGTTCTACGATTAAGATCGACTTACTTGAAAAAAACCTGCATTTTTTAAAATTTTATTTATAAACATAATCCACAGCGATTATACATACACGTATTTATTATATAAAATTTCAGATGAGATAATGAGAAAGATCAAACTTAATTTTTACAAAATACGCAATTGTATACCATAAATAAATTAAGAACTTTTGAAATCGTGGTTATTAACACCGAAGTCATTTAAAACGGGTATGTTTAATATTTACCATGATTTGAATCAAATTATGGTGGTGATGAAATATTTTATTTTTATTTTCTCTTCGCTTTGATATTTTGTGAACTAGCAGAAGAGGTGAAAAAGAAACCATTAGTACATTCATATATTACCCTATTTAAATCTATAAATAATGCGATTTTCAATACATATCATTAAACAAATACATGTAATGTAAAGCTAGCACAACATCGAATTTCTTACATACTATTGTCATGTCAACGCAGAACTGACCGATATATGACACACTCAACATACACATGTGTATCACAACACAAGCCTTTAAAAATTCTTTGCTACTTAAAGTTGACACACGTGTGTTGACATCATATATTGACCAAAATATTTACGTTCACCATCCAAACATCCCAATGCCTCCACATCCGCCAATTTCACTAATTAATTTACCTTTCGTCACGTTCAAATATTTGGATTAAACGGACAAGGTCAAAAAACACGTTCGAAATGTATATTACTCAATGGCTGACCTTCACCTAAAGATTTTCGGTCAATCTGAAAATTGGCAGAGTGACAAGTGAAACTTTTTGCGTTTCCTAGTGGAAATACTAGTGTTGAGTCATCATCTGGAATTATCTCATTCATCGCTGTTTTTATTACCCATCTGTTATTACCCTTCGGTTTTCTTTGTCTTTTTTGCGACCTTTGTTGTGGTACCTTCAGATATAGGTACTTACTTACTAACGGACGTTGCGCAGTGACCCGAAATATATCTTGGCCCCGACATTAGAGATCGCCAGGTCTGTCCTGGTCCCAGACTTCGGATTCAGTCCAGTCGACACTACGAAGTTCTTGTCTTCCGCAACTTCGTCGCTCAACTCGAACGACAGATAGGCCTTCTTACTCTGCTGGCTGCTGGTGAAGGATCGCCCATTCGGTCATATTCATGACCGAATGCGCGATCAGATTCATACATAACCGAGCCATTGTTGACAGTTTCTCCTATGATAGGTAGCTCTAACACTAGATCTTCTAGTTCTTGAAAATACATAATTTTATTAATTAAATCCGAAAGTCGCTAGTTAAGTTTCAATTGATTCGGAAGTTTATTTATCAGTTTTGGTGTTTAACGAAAGTTCCATCATCCCTTATTCAGTTACTAAATAGATATGTAGGTTTCCATTTCATTGACCTCCTTATGACTGCATAAGGAGTATCTACAGTTTTCCACATCCGTCAGCGGCTGGATCTACACCACAACCAACAATAGGCATTCACGATTTCATTCGAAATGCCAATTATGGAACAATAGTTACGAGTCTAATTCACCGGTCATAAAATTTTCGTTATCTATGGTATTAAAAGCTTTCGCAACTGATTTGATTAACGGGCATAGCTCTTGCCAGGTAACAAGGTTACGCACAGGATGTGTGCAACCTTAGCATAGCCAAACCCAATTATAGTTTTTATACAAACTGCTGCTCAAATTGTATCGACATAACTTTTTTCCGTAGCACTTATCTACACTATCTAGCTTCTAATTTAAAAACCTATCGGGTCTCGTACAGCGTCAGAAATCTCAGTCAAGTTTACAAGTTTCGTCACATACCTTCAGTAAGGAGGACTAGTTTCTTCACGCCACATTACCAGGAAGGTGAGTCCCGCACTTTAGTCTCCATAAATGTCTGGGCAATAGGTTCAATGCCAGAACAAGGCCTTGCATTGTGGCGTTTGGCAACGTCGCCGACCGTAACGGGACGTTGATGGCATTTATTTTAAGCTGGCGTGGGATTGGGGGCACCGATATTTCCGATTGGGGGATTTGGTTCATTTTGTTTTATTGGGACTTGGGAATAAGACAAAGAACTGGGGCAAAAAGGTTCAATCTTGCAATTAGCTTGGCCTTACATCCTGTCGCTCTGCGACCTAAATGGACGAATTTTGGACGCTTGACACAAGGCTTCTAGGCTTCTCGGTTTGAAGTCTTTATCGGCTTCCTTCTCGACAGCTAATCCGAAAACTGACTAATTAGTTTGTTTTGGCTAAGACATGTATGTATCAAATGTTACAATGTCTCCAGAAATGGGGTAGGCAGTTTCCAAAAAAATATGACAGGCAGATTCTCTCTATATACTCGTACCTGCCATCAAAGCGTGTGTGTATTTTATTTGTGTAGCTGAAGAGGTAAATAATTTATCTATCTATCATCAGATCACCGTTTACCTGTTGACATCTACTTAAGATGTGGCATCAGTTTGGACTCTGTTATTTAGGTAGCTCAGAGATTATAAAGAAAAAGCAGACCGCTACAGTTCTAATAATAAAGGCCAGATACCAGAGCAAAATCAATTACCCAGATCATTTTCTAGGTAGAGGATTAAAACTAGGCACAGAGAGAAATCACAGTGAAATCATATCTGTCAAGAAAGTGTAGCGGTTCATTAGCATGCTCGGGGCGGCGTGAATGGAAGAAAACAATCGAGGGCGGCCCCTAGGGATTAAGATGCGATCGGTGGATTGGACACGTGGAATGGATTTTGGATTTTGATAACTTCGATGATTTATTTTTATTTTCGCGTGATTGGTATGGGATGGAACTATTTGAAAACTGAAACAAGCACGATCGGAATATCACTTTGACAAGATTCCTTCTAAATCAGCAAGTTAACACGTCGATTTTGTTACTACAGACAGACACACTCGTTGGATAAACTTTAATTCCAGAGGGACTAGTATTTATCCCGTCATGTTAAAACAACAATATGAATAATCACGCTATTTTGTCAAACTAGCTACAAACTATTTCGTCGAAATCTTTGCCTTGATGATTTTTTTGTGGTTGTATAAAGGTTGATCAGTCGATCTCCTAGGGCAGGCTTTTAATCATATCGTCAAATTTAGAAACATACGATAGGATATAACACCTCATGGTAGGAAATTGCCCTGGTTTCAGTTGACATTTAATAGATCAAGTTTTGGAAGTCGTCAAATTCAAAATTAAAAAGCAATCAAAACAAATTAGTATCGTTGTATTTAGACGGACATGGCCGAGTTGCGAATACATTTACATTTTTTACCGTACGCTGATGTTACTGTTGACACACGCTGTCTCCCACGGTGGCTAGTTCACAGTGCTGACAACCCAGAGGCTACCATCACCGACTACTTTAACTACTTACTGCCGCAAAGACCAAATTGACCACGGAACAATATCGAGAGAAAAGTCGACTGTACTCGTGCGTTGAGGACCTCTGTGCGCAGCAGGTGAAGATCAGTCTGCGACTCAGGCGGTTACGGGTTCGATTTCCGCCTCGGGTAAATGTTTGTAGGATCCATAGATATTTGATTCAATGCTTTATACGTTATAAAAAAAATAATATGTAAGTAACGCAAAAATATACATATTTAAGAAACAAGTTCTGCTTCCTTTAGGGCTAGATGATGCTGTGTGAATTGTCCATGTGTAGCAGTAGCATTAATAAATTTATTTTTACTCATCCTTATTCAATTCCAATTATGCTAGCTATCCTAGTGACCTTTCCCGAATTCCATAAAATCGATTTGAGAATATTTGACACTGTTTTCAAAGAAAATCTAAGGTGCTTGGATTCACAGAAATAAATTGCTTATTACAGTAGCTAAGGACGTTGTAAAAGCCATTCTAAAATGTCATGATGCAGTAAAACGAGGTAATAGAAACTCAGCTGAACAAGCTTCTCTATGGGACCGACGAGCTGTGTCGACTGTAACGATTAGCATAATTTATGAAGATGATATGTTTACAACTGGCACTAAATTATCGATTCTCTGCAAACGGGAATCGGGTCCTGTCGCGACGATAAATAATGTTAGTTCCTTCGCGCCAGTTCTATGGGGTTTATGGGAATTTTAGTGTAGTCTTTTCGGTTTGAAAGTTAATAGTGGGTCAAAGCGAGCCTTATTTCTAGTGAGATCTCTGTCTCCTTTACTTTATTATAAGAATGAGAGTTGAGGAAGAATTTTCATCGGAATTGATGTGAAAACTTGACCTTGTTGACCCCATAGGACAGTTCCTATGGGGAAAGAAGCTGTAGGAAGGTACTCGGTTCTAGATTCGTATAATATTGTTTGTGAATATATGAAGTTCAAAAAGAAAGTGGAAAATATTTTACAACACTCGTATCATCAGAGCAAATTGTTCTGCAATTTGCTCTGATGATACACATTTTTTATTTTGATAGCTTTCATTCATCATTTATTCGTCTCTCGTGCGTTTTTGAACTCGAATTTGCATATTTTTTTCTGCGCGTGTGTAACTATGCGTTGTTGCAGTTTTGGTTCTCGTGTTAATCTTGTTGTTACTTTGTTGTTTTCTGTTTGTTATGTATGTTATGTAAAAGTTTTGATATGTAATGACTAAAATAAAAATAATGGATTATTGTTTTGATAGGTAAATTACATAATTACGGCTTTTTGTATTATAATCCGGCTAATTTCTAAGAAATTTAATAATATCCCAAAAAATGCTACTTTGACGGAACTTGAACCAAAGCAGAGAAATGCTTGAGGGATTGCGCAATTGGTAGCGCATCCCGCTCTGAGGGTTACGGGTGTTTTTCGTGATAATATTAAATGTCTTTGTTTACCAAAAATATATTTTATTCTAAAACCGATCACGTTATCGCATCTCCTCGCTCGCTACCGAAATCGGACTGACCCCAAATATTGTGATTTCTCGTGATCTGTCCATGTCTTCAATCAGAATTCAGAACTGTCAGTGCTTATCAATGGTACAGAGTATAGACACTTGGAGAAGTGCGACACAGCACGAGTGTCCCACATCGAATAATTTCGAGTTGATTAATTGGTTTTTTCCTCGATCATTGTGTCAATCGTGACTTGCCTTGGAACCGGAGACGTTAATGAGTTTGACATTAGTCATTTCATATATGGTCTTCGTGTATTTGGACAGAGTTGATCATGCAGAATTGTTTTTTGCGGAAGTAGTCAAAGCTTTCGTTCATTTCCTTTTATAGGGTTTTATCGCTGAGAGCTGGAATATAGGTACTGATCAGTTGAGTTACCTTACGAGTTGTTGCCGTTAGCTTAACTGTTTCATTTGTAAATATGTACTAGTTATGTTTATATTCTTAAATTGTATTTTTTATGATATGTACGTTGAAAAAATAAGGCATTTATCACTTTATTGCCAACTTCAAACCAATTAATTAAAATTTCTGGCATTTACCACTATATTGACAACATCACCAATTCAAACATACTGGCATTTACAACTATTTTACAAGCCAGGGGTCTACCAGCATCATTAACCGGGGCTCTGGGGCAGTCGTGTGCCGCGATTCGGCACGCATATTGACCTACAGTGATCGCGCGCGTGCCATCATCGACTTTGTATCGATTACTGGTAGTGCGGTGATTGCAGTTGGGCAACTATTTTTATTGTATTCTTGACGTGCTTGTATCAAGGCTAAGTCTGAAAAGTAAAGTGTGAACAATCAAAGTAAACTCAACCTACGCACGCATTTTCATGAAACCAATGTGTACAACATCGCACACTAAAACGCATATACCGTTTCTGTTTTGTCAACGTAAAAAGTTTTAAGTCTTGCAGTAGGAGCACTTCAAAATATGAGAATCGAATGGGCATCGTGCGAGGAAATAACTATCCAAAACGAATACAGAATCGGTGCTGTGTAGAATATGGTATTTACAATAGGTATTTAACAATCACACAATTATCTAACAAAATAAATTACAGAGTAGATAAAAAGGAACAGCGACTATATTTGACCGTTTTACTCCGATATCCGATGTTTTACAATTGCTGTACTATTTGATATTCACTTTGGCTCAATGATCGATTATACAAATCGATTCGCAAAAGGAACACCTAAACCGAACTGACTACTGCTTTTTACCAATTTTGACGCACGTGATGTAATTTGGCTCTAAACGGTTCCACTAATAGTCGGCTTGATAGTTTTGTTTCTAGACTCGTTAAAGCTAGAGTTATTGCAAAAGTTTGCCATTTATGATTTCAGCTTTACGTATTGCGTGTGCTAAATGGTCTCTAAATAATGTGTATAATTAACTTCCAATTGCACAAAAGTAATGGGTATTATAACGATCTTGTAGTATTGGAGAAACTCTGATGTTGTCGTTTATCATAATAATGTTGTCATTAACATTAGTAATGTGACGTTTGTATGAAAATATGTATGCTTCGTACGAGCTAAATATTTGTCCATCTGCGTATGTTATTAAAATTAATTCGAGATTTGTTGTAATTCTTCCTTTTGCACATACATAAATTTTCGGAATATGCTGTCCACTTTATGCACCAAAATATTGAAAAAGTGATTTTCTGATTACATTTAAGCAAGGTAGCAACATCTACAAAGCCTAACTATTCTGCCTTTCTATTCTATCCCATAATCTTCCCACGGAATCTGGCCGTAGCTTAGCATATTTGGTCTGAATATGGTCACATCGTATATGGTCGGAATTCCACCACTGACCTCTCCCATCATTTTTTCTCTCACTCTCACCATCACCCAGTGGCTTACTTCCACCTTTCCTATTTTTTGTCTCGTCAGCGACAGTAGCGTAATTGGTTTAATCATGTGGATTCTATACTCTTTGTGGGTTACCCTCCCGGACTTCGATGTCTAGTAATTAGTTATTTGATTGGCCTTCGATTTTCTTTTCATCTTTTCACCGAGGAAAAGTATTTTTAACTTTAAAAGAAAAGTACTCACTAATACTTCTTTGAGACATTCTTTAAAATTTTGGTCATACAACATTGTCTTGCCTAATTTGTAAATCCACGAGTTTCCTACTTTCATCTCTATTTCTTGCGTTTCGGACGAAGTGATCATTACGTCTACTATTATATTCATATTTCCCGTCATCACTGTTTTGCTTTTGCTTCCTACAGACCTACATAGCTTTGCCTGCGTCACTCAGATAGCTTTCTGACAAAATGAGCTTTATTTCTTCTATCCATTAAAGCGTTATTCAAATCATCATATGATTTTGAGTATAGATTAACGGATAATTGTATTCGGTGCACCGCGCTTACTTTCTTTTCTATTATGTATAATAATTGACTAAATATCTTTACTACCTGTACGTACACCGTGCATCTCAACGCGTTGCGAAATCTAGACGCAATTATTCTAACGTACTAGCTTAGAGAAAAAATATAGGCTTCTCTTGAGATCATCAATTGATATCTATCGGTTTTGGTTCTAAAGTGAAACATCTCAGCAATTTGTATTGTTTCTTCCATGGCATGTCATTGTGCATGGTAAATATTTTCGCCACGGAAACTGGCCGACACGCTGTAGGTAAACAGCCATTGTTGCTTTATCTCAATGTTATGACTGGTTTCGCATTCTTTGCAAATTTCTTTTCGTTTTTATGCCGTTAGATATGGTTCTGGATTTTGTCCTTCGTTTATTTGAAACAGATACATTTTTGACGTATCCTATTTGTTTATTGCGTGTGTACCTTACCTACCTAACCAAAGTAATATACATATATCTTTCTATTAGCTGCGTAAATATAGTTTAAAATGTTCCTAGGTTTTTACTTATTGTCAATGGACCTTTTGCCAATCTGTATCACCATCTGCTATCAATCAACGTGTGTCGTTAAACCATTGCTTAAATTACCCAGATGTCTGCCGCCATGCATCGACAATCATCAATCAATTCATAAATTATGTTGATTCTGCCTTAGCTGTTTCAATCTACATTCCATCAAACCTGCACCTGTCAGATGCACATGCAAAGTCGCGTGTGTCCACTAGTTCTAGAGTGTTGTCACGACCTCAGGCTTTCCATACTTCAATGTCGTTGTCGATTGATGACTGAATAAATTAGTCTTTTACACGACAACCTTCTTTGCGATTTATTGGATTCATTTGCGAAATTTATTCGTTAATTAATTTGATGTTTTCTGTTTCAGGTACAACTGGATTCTAAGATTTATGATCAATGGTGAGTTATAGAATTAGATTAGCGTTCATTAAAATTTGTCAATATGAACACAATATTCATAAGCTTTGGAAATCAACTAGTGATCCATAAATCAAAGTTCATCGTAACTCAAATTTCTGCAATTATGTTGGTTGGTATTCCATTTCAATTTATAACTCATAGTAGTTCCCTTGAGCCTTCATCCTTACGTTGTTTTGTTACAAATTTAAGTGTACTCCTTACTGTTATAGTATACATCTTACCTGCAATATTATACTTCTTACCCGCAATAGTACAATACTTATCTGCAATATTATACTACTGACCTGCAATTGTATACTACTAACCTGAAATATAATAGTAGCAATAGTATTAATACTAACTATTTAAGCTTTTATAACTTAATTACACATAACAGTTACAAACCCGCTACTTTTATGATAGCCGTCAGCATATGGGACAAAGGAATGACAGACTCGCATAATTCCGACGCAGTAGTTATAAAATCGATAGCATTCCGTCTAGTGCAGAGATGTCACGTACTTTACACATAACATCCTAGATTACTGGCACTTTTACTGTGGGCCATGACATGAACTGAAGCGATTTAAGTTACGACGTGCTATTTAGGTTATGAAAAGCAGGCTTTTTCAGTTAAAGGCGAAATATTGAATAACTCAAACATCAAATCATAGTTAATATCCCGTTTTAAATGACTTTAGTGAAATAAAATATTATTAATAATGTGCGCAAACCACATTATAAACCCAGTGGCCGGTGCCAATGAGAACATTCTTTTGAAGTTTTTTATATCTATATATATAAAAGAAAGTCGTGTTTGTTACACTTATAACTCAAGAACGGCTGAACCGATTTGACTGAAAATTGGTGAGAAGGTAGGTTAGAACCAGGAGTCTAACATAGGATATTAAAAAAAACCATTTGACAAATCGATTTCCACGGGGGCGAAGCCGCGGGGCGCAGCTAGTTTATGTATATTTATGTAAACCTCTAAGGTATTTATCATAATGGGCCCTACAATTATTTAATTGAATGGTAATCGAATTTTTAATTGAGTAGCTGTAGTAGGTAGACTAAGAATACTACATTTAAGATATATTTCTGCTACTAATAAATTATGGATCGAAGTTATCAGCAATAAAACATTTTATTTTATTTATAACAAGTTCTCTTTCTAGCACATTAGTAGTTTCAATAATATTAATAATCCTCACGTATTTCATGGCATCACAAGACAAGTACAAAGTAACTTACTAGGGCTCATTTGATAAATACCTTAGAGGTTTACATACATAAATATAAAAACTTCACAAAAATTTTGTCATTGGCATTGGCCACCGGGTTTATGACGTGTTTTGCATACAATATTAATAATATTTCTATTATAAAAAAAATGTTGACCTATTTTACAACAAACGTCGCTCGATTCAATTGTTTTTTGAAGTCGATTTTCTATGATTTTTTAGGTACCTAATCTCCCACTTTTCGTTCGCTGTAACAAAATAAATAAAAAAAGATTCCCGTGTAAACGTGACGTTTCACCTTAACCTAACAACCGTACTTACTTCTATCAATATTTTCTACGAATATTTATAGAATCGCTATCGCCAATAACTTGGGTCGTTTTAGTGGCATACTGTAGCGGGCGTGCGCGCAGCCGACCCAAATACCCGCTTCTAACGGTGCGTGTCCAGTGTGCGTCGACCTTTATAGTGCGGATCTGTTCGTTACTCGACTGACTTATCTATGGTGGAATACCCTCTGGTGAAACTCGGGTTTCTGTCCGCTCTCATGTAAGTAAGGATTTATTTTTATTCTCGACTTAAACGTTACCCCCATATCTCGCGAAGAACCGACAACCGCTGCTGGGGTAAACGTGTTCTTAGTGGAGATCACGACTCGGTAAACGTAGTGTTGGACGCCCTCCGGCCAGGTGTGATGACGACCTGTGAAAAACTGCATGCAGATGCTAGATGCGTCAAGGTGGAGACGGGTGCTGTGGCGCTCATTTGGGTAGGCCTATGTCCAGCCGTGGACTAACATAGGCTGATGATGATCATGAATTCCTAGTGAGAACTAAGTCTACGTATTTCCATTTAGGAAATAGAAATAATTGGAATATGCAACCTTCAATCTGTCGCTTTATCAATACAACACTTTGAGTAATAAGACCACTGTGATATCAAACACCAGATAGATAATCCGCTTCGTTAAGATCCCCGTGAAATGACCCCGTCTACCTTCAGCAGGGATCAGCCTATTTATGGACCAAACAGTTTCCCATAAGTGGCAACGACCTTTTTATGGGGTTCCTAAACGAAGTAACAAGCAATGGAATAATTTACAGAATTCAGTGCAAGCTGTACGTGATTTGAAATTTAGATTCCGATCGAAACTGGAATAGGGATGACGGGAAAGGTATTTCACCATTCTAGAGAAATGGCTAAAGGTCAACGTACATCTTACCTAGGCGAAGACGTCAAGGAAGCCGGATGGATGTATTAAATTTGCGACGACCGCTGTGGCGCGGAAGGCGAAGGTCCGCATGCGAAGAAGGCGGGTTCGATTCCCGCCTCAGAACAAATGTACAATCTACAGATATTTGTTTTAGGTGTTCTGGTTGTTATCTACATATGTGTATAATAAAAAATATATCATCTATGTAATCTATTGTACATATTATTAAATACATTATCAGCCATCTAGTACCCATAACACAAGCCTTTAGCTGGCCTTAAGCGCTTAGCTTGGCGCTAAATAATGCTGTGTAGATTGTCCAACATTATTTATTTATTAAGTTTGCTAGGCGGAGACGTCGAGGAAGCCGGATGTATCTAATTTTATAATTATTTGTTTGAATCCGAAAAAAAAACATACTGGCCGCGCCGAGCCGAACCAGACGAATCGTTTGTTCCGGTTCATTCGCAAATTGACCGGGTCATCGCGAGCCCAAAAGCGAGAGCAAGGATTGATAAGCCCTGATTTTGTCTCTGGTGTCACAGAGGTGTGTGACAGACCGTTCTTACTGAAATTTAGCTCCACCAGAGACAAAATCGGTGCTTATCGTCCGTGCAGTTTTCCTGGCTTGAATAGGCGGTCAAACCTGTCATGACAAAGGACGTTTGCCAACATGACGCGGTCGTTCCATGTTGTATCAGACCGTAACATTGGCATTATACTAATTGTCAGCGCTTAGTCGATTTTATCAATTCAATTCATTCGGCTCGCGTTTGCTTCGGATAGATGTACGTTCATCTTTATGGTGAAACTCTCTTGTGGACCTATGACCTGTTGCATCTACTTCAAGAATTTAAAGATCTTGTTTTTATCTCGTAACGTAACCTATCGTCATTAAACTTTGATTGAGTCATTAAAAAAATATTTAGACATAGGGTTGCAATACTCAACTAAGTTATTTATGTTATTCTAAATTAATTATAATTATAAATAAATAATGTTGGACAATCCACACATCATCATCTATCCCAAGCTAAGCAGAGCTTTTGTTATAGGTACATCATCATCATCATCACTCTATAGCAGTCCACTGCTGGACATAGGCCTCCCCCAATGAGCGCCATAGCGCCCTGCTGTGTTTCAGTATAATATGTGTACTGTGCCTGTGTTCAGCTTGCCGCATCCAGCATCTACCTGCAGTCTTTCGCAGATCGTCATCACACCTGGTCGGAGGGCGTGCTACACTACGTTTACTGATTCGTGGTCTCTACTCAAGATCACGTTTGCCCCAGCGGCCGTCGGTTCTTCGCGAGATATGGCCGGTCCACTGCCACTTCAGCTTGCTAATTCTTAGAGCTATGTTGATAACTTTGGTTCTCTGTCGAATTTATTCGGATGTATAAGTACTAGATGACTGATATGCAATTCATTTTACAAATACCAAAGAGCAATTCAAAATCTATAGACGAATCCTATTGGCAGGTTTGTAATAAGCCCTCTACTATTCAGGGCTCAGGGCTTATCATCAGCCCTGCCAGAAATAACTACTATTTATAAATCTTGAGTTATTTTCGATCACCCTAGACTAAAACAAGTCTAGGGTTAGCTCAAACTATTAATAACAGCCATGAATATTTATAAAGCTTCTGCAATATCGTATTAAAATAGCCGATATTATCGTAAGGAATTAAACTAGTTAGTCTTCGATACATTATTAATTACTTAGGTGTAGACCAGGAGACACTGAGACCTTTCTTTTGATAATTGCTATTATTTTCTACGAGTAGTTTTTGACCTGAATAGGATGTATCTTTTCGGTAATTTCTTTTAACAATAAAAACTTATTTACGGCATTTAAAAAGTACTGTAATAATGGACTTTATCGATTCATCGTTTATACAATGTGTATTGTCGAACCTTGATCAAACGAGATGTGCGAATACACGACATATATTTATCGATAAAAAACAAAAAATAAAAAATTATATGTTACCTATCTCAAAAATAAAGCCGATTTAATATTTTTTTTAATGAAAACTAATTCATCTGGTTTTTTCTTCGTTTCTTTTTGAGTAAACGGTGTATTTTATTCAAAGTAGTCTCATTTGAAAGCTAGATAGTTTACCTAGCTAATAAAATAAGAAAAAATACAATTTCGGTACATAAGCCTAGTAAAATCAATATTTTTTTAGAAATTTGCAAAAAAAAAAACAAAAAGTTTTTTATTTTATTTTTGATCTGTAACTTTAAAACTGGGTTATTGAGGTGTACTTTTTTGCATGTTGTATTAAACTTCATAATTTAATCTACAAATTATTATTTTTTATTTATTTAATTATTTATTTATTGAGGAATAACAAACGACTACATTTAACTTATTATACATTTGTATTAGTACTTTACAATATAAAGTTGAGCGATATTCAAAATGTAGCCCACAACGCTATCCACTTAAAAGTTACATACATACAATATAAAAAACATGCAACTAGGATGCCTAACCAGCTAGGCTCCTCTTAAACAACTAAGTAAAGCAAATAAACTGAAGTTCTTTAAAACCATTTGTATATTTACAAATTATTTCTAAAGAATTAATAATAATAAATTATATAATAATAACAAATAGCAATAAGTTATATAATAGACGATCTCTTCGTATCTTCAGGGCACAAAATCGAAAGAAGGAACGTTCTAGAATCCCCAGGATCAATGAATAGACAGTAACTCAGTCAGACGACATTGTCGCCATTTGTCGAGCTCCTAGACCCGACTGCATGCCTCGGTAATGGCCGCGCATAATTCGAAAGGACTGCAATGCTGTACTGGTCCGGCCAGTTGGCTTTCTTTGATGGATGGTGTAGACTGCTTGCTAGTTTTGTTAGGCTTCTAGGTTAGGCTTGAGGATTGACATAATTAAGTAAAGATAAGTAGATTCGATTAACTATCGATTGATAGGTCTACGCAAACGATGGTTTACCTCAGGAACTTCAACTCCTATTTAATAAAAAAAATCACAGTGTTGTGATTTTTTTTCTTCATTCATGCAGCACTAGACGAAAGTTATTATTGTTTAGTGTATTTTAATGTTTTCTCTGTATGTTAAAAAATGTGTTTCGTATGGACTGTGTATGTTAAATTAGTACCTACAATGGCTGAACTAAATGTGATTTGACTTGTATCTACGAGTATATTCGTAAACGAATTCACAAATGCCTTTCTTGCACAATCGGGTAAAAAGGTAGACAATGATACAATAGAAGTAACAAGAACGACTTTTCTAAAATCTCCAGGACCAGAACTATTATATTATAATAAGCTTTGGTCCGTGGCTTCGCACGCTTTTTCTGGGATAAAAAGTTGCCTATGTCTCCGAGATACATTCTACAACTCTACCAATTTCGCAGCCGTTTATGTTTTAGAAAAGATAACAGACAGACAGACCAAAATCACTTTTATAATATTATAGTATGGATACGTAATTTACAACCATATCAAGGTCAGGGATACCAACACTGCAAAACTCAAATTAAAGACCCGGCTACTACACAACAAAGGCTGTACAGAACCCAACGAAGGCGTGACTTTTGAAGTCTCACACAAGCGTCAACAGCATCAGCCTCAAAAACACCGCTTCATGCTAATAAGCAAGCCTACTCAAGCATGCTTAATTGAAAGCCTAAGTATGACAATGAACTTGGGTCCCGTTGTAACGGTCAGGTCGCATATGGACCATAATTAGACGGGTTAACTTCTCTAGTTTCCGTTAATGTTGCCGAATATGATGGGGTTGGACTATAATGTGATTCGGTCTAAAGTTCAAAAACCGTGCTTGTTTCTTTACTCGGCTCATTAATATGAGTTAAATAATCCTAAAATAAATACAAACTAAATATTAAATGCTGGACATAAACCATAGCTACCATGGAATTAAACATGTACCTTAGATAATGTTATTGGACCTTAACGTTAAATGACTAAATTCAATACAATACAAAAATACTTTATTGTACAACAGATGCAGATCAGTAGGTAAGGTACCTAAAAAACATTACATTCGACAAGCAAAATGTGTGGCCTTCCATCAATTAGCCCTCTTACCTTAAAAGGGCTTGTGTTGTGGCTTTCTATAAATTTAAACACAAACAATGCATAAACAAGCTGAAAAAGGACCCTCTTTTGACTTAAATAAACGTGTATATCTCGATATAGTTCTATCCTTTCGACCTAGCGTGAGCCTAGCTAAACGATGTAAATTTACTGTCCTTCAGTTAGGATCACTACATAGTATAAAACAAAGTCGCTTCCCGCTGTCTATCTGTCCATGTATGCTTAGGTCTTTAAAAGTACGCAACAGATTTTGATGCGGTTTTTTAAATAGATATAATGATTTAAGAGGAAGGTTTATAAACCATTTGGCACATAGATTTCCAGCTAGTATACATATAATACGTTTCAAGTGGTTATGTGAGGTGTAGCCCTAATTGCACCACGAGTATGGGCCTCAATGAGTTGCTTCTTTGTGTTCTCGTTACTCAAGTGGGGAAGGCTGGATCATTAAATCAGTTATCATTATATTGGAAATTAATAACGAATACTACTTACAGTCAGTTTTATAGGTTATATATAAAGAAATGGCTAAGAGGCGACTGTTCTCAGTAGCTGACTTTTGATCCTGGAAAAATACAGTGTTTCCGTGGGATGTTTATCTACGCGGGTGACACGGCCTATATATATCTACTATATGTGGGGCTAGTGGCCTATATCTTCTACCTTTACGGGGAGGTATATCTAATCGTAATTTTTTTGAGGTTCTTTCTTGACTTGACTGACTTCAGTTACATTTAAGTTGAAGCTTGATGTCGAGTTATCAAATCAAATTTAATCAGTTATTTCAGACATAGTACAAAGCTATCCTTGTCATACATAGTCCATATAGCGAAAAAATACAGTAAAAAATATGAACTTGTGCCATACTTTTGTATCTCATCTATGTCAAGAATCGTTTGATGATAGATTTCTATATATGTGGACAATGCCATCAAAAGCTTTTAGCGTATCTAATGTGTGTTGGTATCTAAATCCAAATCAACACACTTTCAACGCGATAAATCACAGGCGCCAATAAAATCGTTTATGTATGAATAATGAGATCGAATATCTAGATCAGTGAGTCGTCAAGGCTTCACTGGATCATGACAAATCTAGAGCCTTATTTGCAATTCATTCTGTTATTTATTACGGTTTTAGTTGTCTGCTTGGGTGGTGTAAGGAAAAGACTGAACAATGTTGGTGCGCTTCTCGTTTATTCTTTGGTAAATCGCTGCACTTCTAAACAAAGATAGGATTAAAGTCATCCATTAAGTATAATATTATAAATTCAAAAGTAAGTCTGTCGGTCTGACTATGTGTCTGTCTGTTACCTTTTCACGCCTGAACTACTGATTGGAACCTAAAGACATTTGGTAAGGAGGTTAATGGTATCCCTGAGATGAACATAGGCTACTTGAAAAGCGCGTGCGAGGCCGCGGGCAACAGAAAGTTATTAATAAAATACTTTATTTTGCTCTTTCAGGCGGGCCACGTGCCTGACATCTTCATCGGATAAAAAACGGTTCACGTAAAAAGACACTACTATTACGTACGAAACTTGACAGGCGCTCTATTGCGCTTTTCTATATCTTGCTTCAGCTTGTAACTTAAGCCGCAAATAACTAAAAGCACGCATGACGCCGCGACCTTGCCACAAAGCCGTGAAACATAGACGCTACATAGTTCTACTCTACGGTACTAGTTCGGTTATACGCCGTTACTTGTGAACTGTGATATGCCGACATAAATCATTATTCGGACTTTCGAATCGTATGTAGTATAAATTATGGGCCCTAAAATGGTGCCCTGAGGCACACCCACTTTTACTGGAAACAATGACGTACGGCCTTCGTTTTCTATTACAAATGTTGATTTAGTACATACTAATGATTTGTTGGTTCAAATGCCAAAAAGAAATTAATAAAGGTTGGATTAGACGTGTTGATAGTAGGTTCCTAGGTACGCGTAATTGATGGTCAACCAAATCAAAAGCTATACAATAAAATAATAGAAAAAACATAAATGATATTTATCAAGGCTCTGGCGAGGACTGCATGCATATCTTTTTGAATTCGTTTGAAAATAAGTTGATAAGAGTCAAGTTTTGCTTTACCATGTTTTGCACAGTTGAATTCCAACCCTGTTTTTGTTATTATATTTTTTTACCGCCTGACTTCAATCTTTATTGTTTCCATTTTGTAGTATAAACATGTGTAACATAAAATACAGTGAAATATCGCGATGCTGATATTCAACACTGTTTGCAACGTGCATGCAACCATTTCTACTTATCGCACCAAACTCACTGAACCGTTCTTCCGATAGTTGGGCCACATTCAGGTCGTGCACCGGAAAGGGTCTGAGCATCACCACCATAGGCGAGAGTATCGTTAGCTTGTCATTATAATACAACTCTATGAGTGTGTTTATGTTTAACTCGACGATATCTTGGACTTACCGTTCGACGATCTCCTGTGGGAATATTACTGAACGAACCGCTTTAGATTTGAAGAAATCTATACATATAAAAGAAAGTCGTGCTAGTTACTCTATTTATAATCGATAGACTTTTCATCCCGTTTCCGTGGGTTAACGTGGTTTCCATAGAAACAACGCGTGTAAAGCCGCGGGTAAAACTAGTTTGAAATAAAGAAAATGATACAGCAAACGTTGAATTCTCAGAGGTAACATAGCTGTTTTGTGGCACCTTGTATTTTGCATTATTTAACCTAGATTACTCACTTTAGTTTCTCCACTATCTCCATTCTTATCCAGCATTCCAGTTTTGTTTTCCACCTTCATATTTTAAACACTATCTTCCTTTCCTTCGATATCAGCTATCGTTCTGACAGAATCATATCTGTGTCCTATTTAATTCATTTACCATTGAGTGTATCTGTTTATTTAGTTCAAAGCTGGTCATTATGCAGAATGCGCAGGAGTGGCGGTAACAGGTAGGCGTGGGTCGTTGCGAATACTATTACGCAGCCTTGGCAAATATACCTCTACCTTATCAATGCATTCAGAGAATTGCTTTTTGCGTTGTACAGATAATGAGTTAACCTTGGAATACTTTAAATAAATATAGACATAATCTAGAGTCACATCGGATCCCACTGCTGGGTTGTATCTAAAGATATATTATTATAGAAATAGACGAATAACTCAATATCAGAATTCAATGATTTTTTTTAAACTAAGTCCTAACCCTATTTAATTATTTAGGAATTTGAAGTCGGTTTATACATAGTTTTTAAACCAAATTATTAACATCTACACTGCTGTCACCTATCTTCCTGCCCAGCGCTGTGATTGTGGCTAAACTTTTTGTATGGGTACCATTACCAGTGGATCTACAAGTACTCATTAATAGCATATTATACAGGGCGTCCCACAGCCATGCAAGTACTTTAAATATTGTAGATAGAACATTTTACAAAAGAAGTCTTCATTTCGATTTTAAAAACAATTTAAACTGCTTTCCAAGATTTTTGGATATCGCCTGTCTGAACCGGGAACCCGCCAAATTTAAAAAAAAATCTTCTTTTAGTAAAATTTTCTATCTACAATATTTAAGGTACTTTCCCTCCATGTGGCATGACCGTGGGACGTCCTGTATAGGTATAGAAGCTAGCAGTTGATAGAATCCAACAATAGAACAGAGCTCTGTTTGTTATTTTGCAAGTAAGGTGTTAATATTTGTTAGTTTGTTCAACTCCTACGCTTTTTCACAAGTGCTATGAAACTAGATGTTTTTGCTCTGAGTCAGACGCTGTCCTATATTTTTGTTGTGAAAATGTTTCATTGACCTGTTGGTATGACCTCTTGAATGTTTGGTTTACCAATCACCTGTTAACTCGTGCCGGATAAATCTCACTTACAGCTGAAAAGGACAAGTTTTTTTTTAAATTAGCTTAGCCTTATGACAATCACGGGGATTGTTGTATAGGGTTCCTAAAATAGACCAAAATTACGTCACTTTGTCATCGAATGCGTCAGTTATAAAGCAATTAATTCCTTCAACTTTAATAATTTACGCAATGGGTGACGATGCGATGTCATTATTGTATAATCCCAGTGCTTGGCTTACTGGTTTATGAGACGCATTCGTGAGGTTATCCAGCATTATGTTTTCTATTTTGATAGGTTCTTTTCTTTTATAATTGTTTTTCATATTCAGAATGCAACTAGTAAGCTGCTAAAATAGAATGCGTGCCACACTCACAAATGCATGTGAACTAGCTGATATTTTGGAGATAACTTGCAAATCTCTTTTTGCTTTAAAACAGCAGCAAAACATATATTTTTTGATCAAGAAATATTTGTTTTACTCTGAGGTAAAACCCTTAAAAAATCTTTAATAGTGACGTGGAAGCAGGGAAAGTCTCCGCTAACTTTAGTGGCCTATTTGCTCCGACCCTTGCACACGTAAATCATATTTACCGCCATCTAAACTTACTCTGCAATTACTACTTTCCACTGCTCTTATTCCAAAGGTATTTGCGGTCTGACAGTACCATACCGGTCCTAACAAATCGACATCTCAGCTTACTCTGACGTTTCTGACAGAGAAATGTATCAGTCGACTTTCTTAAACTTTGACTTGATCCCGATGGCTCACGTCTCACTTCTAGCGTTTGAATCTATCCGTCAAATGGACCTGAATAGGGTTGGGGCTGTCTTTTTTGTTTGAGCCTATCCGGCCTTTTGACCTTCTACGGGAGCTGGAGAGAATGAAGGCAAATTAACGGCTGCACACATTAAATAGTAACTCTATGACTATGTATTTATTTATTAAAGAATATAAAAGTTTACAGCGTAAGAACCAAAGCACTCACTAGCTATTCTATTAACTTCTATGCCAAAATCTAAGATTTTCTAAGAAGACACAAAATACAATTACAATAGTAAAACTAGGAAATAAAATGATTTCTTGTTCACTTCATTCTTTTTAAGGTAAAGTTTAGAAGCGACCAAGAATCCTTTACCACTACCACACGACAACTAACAACCTACGAGTTAGAGAGCAAAACTCGTCCCAGCCAAGCTTTTCTATCGTCTAGACTAGATAATCTGATATTTTGTAGAAGGCCTTTATACAAAGAATATATCAGACATTATTTTTAAATGTAATCCCTGATAATTTTTGCATCTCAATTGGAATTGAGTAGGTACCTATATAATGTTTTGTATAGATACTAAATGTTGTGATAACACATTGACCCGGTACAAGAGAGATTAAATGGGTATTTCCCAATGCAAAAAAAGATAATAAAACCCGATAAACATGTACAGAATCTTACTCTTTTTCCGACTTTTACCTGCACCTTGGCCAACCCTACCTTCCCGTAATCGATCACAATCATTTAGGTTCCCTTGGATGAAGTAGCTTGGCAAAGTGCAGCCTGATTGTGAAAGATATGCATTCATTTGGCCTAAGGCCACCAGAGGTCCTATTCTGATATATGCTGGCAATCTTTCTGCAATACCCTATTCGTCTAATGTCTATCTGCTAATTTACTGAACCTTGGGCGTTATAAATGTGATAATGCTAAACGTATGGCTACTGAATAAATTCGAAATTGTTGAAACGAGGAAACTCCGTAGCAACTATTAGAGAATTACCTCTGAACTTATCATAGCATTATCTACTATAAAAAAATCTACAAATTCATCTCATGCAATCGATTTATGGATGCCCCCTAAACAATCACCCACAGCGGACAAATATTCCCTTGAATACTCTAAAAACTTCTCCTTCTGCAGAAAATGCAGCTACATATCACTCGGTTTCTTCCAAAACATAAAAGAAAATAAAACATTTATCAGCAAAAATAGTATGAGTGATACACTTACGAAGGGTTATTCCTGTTCCCCCCCCCCTGAAATCCCTCCTCAAGGGGAGAATACATCCGTTGTCCCGTTGGTTTTGGAAACTGCGTTAGATTTGATTATAATTAGGCTATTAGGGCACAGTTTCTAAACTAAGTAGAGCAGACTTTACACAGATTTGTCCCAGTATAGTACAAAGGAAACAATTACTAAAGCCAATGGAGTAAAGACTATCAATAAATCTTCATTTATCCGGCCTACGCTTTTCACATAATCCGATCCGACATTTCCATACAATTTATCTTGCGCTGTAATTTTCATTCAGGAATAACATCTGTCTACCTATTAATGTCTTCACTACCCTGCACTACACCTACGTAAGCGCTGACAAACGAACTCTTCGGAAACTATCTGATGAACCTGCTCAGTCTCACCATAGACTAATAAAACACAAACTGAATTCACTGTTGTTTAACGTTAATGAACGAATTACTAAAAAAAATATATAAATCTATAATTTAACTAATTAATAAATCGTAGATTCCCTAAACGGCATCCAAAGCTGGCGCTTCTGTCGTATACTGTGCCGACAGGTGCCGACAGATTTGAGACGTAACCGAATGGCAATGGCAAACCAATGTCATCCATGAGAAAACTAGTATATAATGTCTTGAACAAATGGATGAATAACTCAATATCACGCCAACCTATTTCGATGATTCTTTTTTTTAAACTTAGTTTTAAACCCATTTTCGTTATTTAGGACTTTAAAGTCTTTCTCGGTTTATAGTTTTTAAATCACTTAGATGAGTTATCCTGATTTATCATTATAAAAACTGACCCTCTGACCGGATCAAAGTGTTATCAAACTTCACCTGATTGTGCGCGAGGGTATAAATTATTTTGCATCGCATATTGGTCACACTCTGTGTAGGACCATTGTAAAGTGTACTACTCGACCATGTCTGCGTTGGTGACTTGCTGGCTGTTAGTGCTGATGGCGCTTGCGACGGCCGCGAGGACGACTTCTCACAGTTCGCAGGTGGGTGTGATCGATGTTAACCCGCAACGCGGCTCCGGGCTCGATGGGTCCAAGACGTGGGATGGTCACCTTAATTCTAACAATGACCATCATCCCCGTAAACGTGCTGCCGACGACCGCACGAATAACGAGCTGTATTTCGAATGTGACTTCGACATCGACACCGTTCTGAGCAAGCATAAACAGCACAATCACGTACCCGTGGTCATCCGCGTCGCTGATCCCAAAAATATGATCACTACCAACACTAACCCCATACTGTCATACACGATGCTGAACACCATTAGTTACTATGACAAGAAAGTTGGGGACGTGGATCTGCCGTTGGCACTAGAGGCGCTGGTGACTGACTACACACTGTCACCGGTGGGTGCCAAACGTGATAAATTCACCAGCCAAGTTGACAAGAACTACAACAGCATGGATAGAACCTTCAACCATGAGAACTACGACGAACGCGGCCACATCCTTGCGGACAGGCTCGGCGGTCCAGTGGCTACATACAACATATTTCCACAAGCGTGGCGTTTGAACAGGGGCCCTGAATCAATATGGTTCAAACTAGAAGGCGATCTGGACACATTTGTGAGAGGACACGCTGACAGATACGTGCGTTTTACGGCAGTACTCAGCTATCCTACAGACGACAATCATCTGCTTGTGCACAGGCCATCGGCGGTGCTGATCCGTGCGCGAGCCTACAGCAACGGACAGCATGTGGATCTCTCTGGCAATCCTATTACTGCTCAGAATCCTAGCACGATTGAACACATGTACTTTTCCAACGATGCGAACCACTGTAGTGCACCTTTACCTGCGCGTAAAAAAAGTTGATTAGAATATAATAGAATAGAAAAGAATACATTTTCAATGTATATAAGTGTTAGTTATAAGACTGAGCTGTTTCTTCATTTCTCCTCTGCAAGCAAGCATCTTTTAGCTTCTACATGCGTGGACACATGAATGGTTATTAGTTGTTATTTAACTTTATCTGTTAAGCGTGTAAAACTGTTTGTCTCCCGAATAAAGTAAAATATGTAAATGAATAAAAATATATTTTTCTTATAAGACTTGCACAGAACATAATAAACTTAAAATTACTATATGCTCATGATTTTCTAAAATTAGTACCGTAATGTAATGATTAAGTTTTATTTCACCCGTAGAGACACATAATGTAAGTCTTTATTACATAACTTTGATTATTAGAAAGAAAGGACTAGTTGGAATGCATTGTAATTTACAGTTTTCTTCTATCATCTCCGAATGGTTCAGATTTCCCCATATTGTCATTTCGATAGAATTTTTCACAATACCCCGTCGTTTTAGCGCTAGGAATATAAACAAACACCTTAAACACAGTTGACTAATAAAAAAACAAACAAACAATCATATCAAATCTAGTAAAAATATCTATGTGTGCTGCATGCAGTTTGTCAGTTGAGTTGAGGTCTTTCCACTATATAAAAGCTAGGTATATCGGATCGTACAATGTAAAAACATAACCTACATTACTTCATCTTTCGGTTAGCCTAACAAATCTTAAGCCCAGTTACTGGTAATGGTTAACCAGAGAATCAAGTGCAGTTAATATTTATTGTTTAGGGCTCAGCGATAGCTATATTTTGAACTTTGTAATTCAGGTGTTAAGGCCTAATTTGTACAGCTTTCTATTTTCTTGCTTCGAGCTATATTGTTATGATAAGTTTAGTTACCTTTTCACTAGAGAATGAGGAGATAGGTTGTAAATTTTGTTACGAGTACCCTAGACACTAGTATGTATGATATTTAAAAAAAATTGAAATAAAAATCGGCCAAGTGTGAGTTGACCTTACTCTCGCAGGGTAGGTTAGGTACTTATGTGCATAGCGTAAGTACATGCAAAAATCGCCGAAATATCGATTTTTGAGTTTGGTTTCTAAAGCGACGAGTTCGACTTTTCCCAACACGATGAGCCAAAATCGGTTTTACTCGATTGTTTTTGAGCAGGTCAACCTGATTTGTTTCAGTAGAGTCGCCTTTTTCTAGCAAGAGCAGTAAAAAGGCCATTTTTCCGAGCGCGTGTCTATTCGGTCATTGGCCGGATTCAAACCCGCGACCTTTCTGCTTCCTAACAAACACACGAACCGTATGAAACTAACCAGGAGATCTATTTGCGTAAACCGGCGCCCGCGCAGATAAACCTGACTCTTTAATGGGTTCAATGTTTATTTTGAAATTGCTTCTGTTACCAAATTTTGAGCCTGGGCCTCGACTCTGCCACTTTTATTTACCTATGAACCTTCTCAGTGTTGCCTGGAAGAGATTGTTTGAAGATATAAGGATGCCCTTCGTTATTCTGCGATTCTCGACATTAATTTCTATACTTAATAGGTAATATTGGTCGTGTTGTGTATTTTTTCCAAATCCATCAACTAGATTTAAGAATTTGTTATCAGTTAGTCCAAAACACGAACCTCTTTTGGTACGTACTTTCATTTTATAATAATGTTTCACAGATATTACAGGGATGACAGTACGTAACCAAGTGGTCTTCAAAACAGACGTTTCGGAACTGCCGAGTGATTATGTAACTCGCGACCGGTTTGCGACAGGCGTAAATAAAACTTCTGAAACTATCATGGTTATTAAAACTAAAGTCATTTAAAACGGGATATTTACCATGATTTGATTTTTGAGTTTTCCAATATTTCGGCACAGTTCCATGCGCCATGATGATTAGAAAACTCAAAAATCAAATCATGGTTAAAATGACTTTAGGTGTAAATTAAGCAATCAGTGCTGTCAAACGTCAATTTTGTATTAGTTTGACACCAGGTACAACGTCAAAATTGGTCAAAATTGGCGTTTAACAGCACTGATTGCTTAATTTACGCCTGTCGCAAACCGGTCGCGATTTACATAATCACCATACTGGACAGGTAGTTTATTGTAAAAATGTATGCTTAATTAAGCAATAAGCATACAAAACTGTTAACTAATTTTTTACCTAATCTTCCCTGAGTGTTATTTTTTTTACCTAGTCAATGTACTATCCAGATATGACGTAAGCAAACCCACGGAAGCTTTTCATATCAGCATCGTAAAATAAGGCGATAAGCCAAACTCCGGACGTTCTATAGCCCTGTCTGTCTGATCACCGACGGGAATAGAACGGGCACCAGACATCTACTGAAATAACCAATGCGCCAGGAAGGAATGGACATCAATGGGCTAAGATTGGCTCTGGTGTTATTGAAATAGCTGTTACCTTTAGCTGAAAACACGCCATTTGGAGATGGATATGCCAAAACGGCCATATTGAATGCCCCTCATTCAATATGGCGGTTTGGGCATATAGTTTGTATTCAATTGTAACAAAAAAACACAAATGTCCTCCATAAAGATACATTTACTCAACGTTCATCGCAAAATGTGTGTGAAACAAATGTCCACCCGGGCTAAGCGGGGACGGGCCGCTAGTAGTTAGATAAATCTACTCTAGAAACTCCTAAAGGGTCTACTCTACTACATTTTTTTCACTGGCCTTTAATCACTGCGACTGGATGGCGGTGGCGGAACATCTATAGTCCTTGGGTTTATTAAAACAAAAAGGAAAAAAAATATAAACAAACCAAATGCAGCCAAAAAAAAAAGAAAACATTGAGAAGGGGAAAAAAAAGATATTCCCACAAAAACCAAGGACCGAGGGGTCGTCAGTCGTCACCCCTCGAGTTGACGCCGGGGTAATGAGGCCAAGCCTCGAGGCCCCTCTCTGTGCCCCCACCAGGGCCGGAAAGAAGTTTATTGATTGACTGCGACTGGATTATCCCTGGATTTGACTTTTATTTCTGACATTAATAAAAAGTATGTGGAAGCTAGTGTAAATAATAAAAATTTAACTACTGATAATTATAACTACCTACTATTTAACGGGTATTTACCGCGTTTATTTACTTATTTTTCCCCGACGTTTCAACAGGTATACACTATATATATAGGTATATTACTAGATCATGGGTACGGGATTAGTAGGTAAGTAAATGCTTCGGGGAAAAATAGGTAGGTACTTACCCGTTAAATAGTACTAATAATAATTTGCTCAGATCTAAGTTTATAATTTATTAATGTAACTATCTGCCTACTACGGACCTATTCTTAAAAATCTTTCATTAATAAATAATTACATTATTCCTGAGTTCTACGATTTACCGAGATTCTGAGCGAATCCACGCGCAGGGACTAGTTCATTCATTCAATCTCTCACAAACCGAAAAAAACTAGTTATTACATAATCTACTCGTATGATAGTAGAGCCGACCTTGCCGTAGAAAGTTCTAGATAGGATAGAAAGTGACAGATGATACCGCACATGTGATAGGGCCAATCTGAAAGCGTATAATTATAACCCGTGTATAATTTGTATGTATAATTTGTATGTATAATTATGTGACAGACTTGTGATTATGCAATACTGTTGCTATGCTAATTAAAGCTCCCTTTATGTTATTCCTATTTTCTTCTTTATTTTTATTCATATTAACACTTTGACTGCGATTTTTTTTCGACGACTGCGATCTTTTTTTTTACCTAAAAAATTCGTGCTGCCGCTCTACACAGCGGTTGTGTTGCGCCGCACATGCGTTTCGTTCGAAAAATATTACGGCTGTGCTGAGTCACACAGATCTGTATTTTCTCAGCCGCTGCGCTAGTGTGGATTTACGCATATTAGTCACTTGTAGAAAACACATACCGTGTGATTTCAGCACTCAAAGTGTTAAGTACTATTATTTCCTAGTTTTACTTTTTTTTATTTAGCCTAATTCGTCCCACTGTTGAGCAAAGGCCATAAATTTTACTTATGCAAGCTAAACTGGCAGTGGGCCGGCCATATCTCGCGAAGAACCGACAACGGGTAAACGTGTTTTTTGATTGGTTACCACGACTCGGTAAACGTAGTGTAGGACGCCCTCCGACCAGGTGGGATGACGACCTGCGAAAGTCTGCAGGTAGATGCTGGATGCGTCAAGCTGAAGACAGGAAGCTATGGCGCTCATTAGGGGAGGCCAATGTCCAGTAGTGGACTAACATAAGCTGATCTCTACTCAAGAACATGTTTGACTTACTTACAGCAAAACAGTATTACATACCGTATTATTATATTATTCTTAAATAAATAAATAAATTACTTACAAACAAAGTTTTGAATTTTACCTTGAAATAAATATCTATTTGGAGACCATAAACTATCTGTACGGCGAGGATCGAACTGGCAGTCCTCTCATGTGAAACTTTACCCACCGTGCCAAAAATGGTCGTCTCAAAACCAATCCCTGGAATGCACTTCATCAAAACTTCATAATATTTTGATTACGTAAGTGCTCTCATTGTGTGCGAGTACTTACTGGTATGTACAGTCAGCGGAGTAAATAAATAACTAATGTTAGTATTCATCAATGTTTTCATAACATGTAAACAAAGCTGTAAGCCTGAAAATATGCCTTTGTCTAACGCGTCTACGTAACGGAGATAATTTTGTATTTAAAATAAATAAAATGAATAATAAATAAATATATCATGGAATGATGAGGAGACCAGGATGAGATGGCGGGACGAGGTCGAGGTACATCTTCCATCATGGCCTGTTGCACCGTTGGATCGCGAGGAGTGGAAGGAGAAAAGGGATGCCTTTGCCCAGCAGTGGGACAAAAACGGCTTAAAATAAATAAAATAAATATATAATATTGAACAATTCACACAGCAATTAATAAGACTAGAAAAAGCAAAAGACCTGCAATTTTATTTATTTTTTATTTTCCTTTGGCTGTACTCTGTCTATCAGAATAAATTATAATAATAACTTCCTCTCTCTGCAGCTGAGGTAGGCCTGTGTTGGACCGCGACTCGGCAAACGTTGTAGGAAACCTTCCGGCCAGGTGGGATGACGATCTGCTAAAGTCTGTAGGCAGATGCTGGATGCGGCAATTGTCTAATAAAGGCAAAGTATATCCTACTAATATTATATTAACGCAAATGTTTGTATGTCCATACATACAAACATTTGCGTTAGTTTGCGTAGAGTAACAAACATCCATATGTTTGTTACTCTTTAATGCAAAAATTACAGAACGAATTAGAGAAAAGAGAGGCCTATGTCCAGCAGTGTACACTGCTATACATACTGCCTCTAATGATAGTATAGGTCGATGATGATAAGGTTTTATTTCATGATAATCGCTCATGCGACCGACTGTACTGATTATACATAATATCGTAAACATAAAGCTTGTAAATGCAATGCCATTAAATTAGCAGAATCAGAGTCGCCCCTCGGTACCGGCATCGGGGCCGCCAGTCTCGTCCTTCCGTTATGAGTATGACTCAGCTTTTGGGTAATTCTGTATTGTATACAAAAAACTTAAAAATAACTTAACTAAAAAAGATATAGTACATAGGCGACTTTAACCCTAACAAAGAGTTTTCTTATACAGCAAACCTTAGGTTTATAGGAGACGCGATAATCATGATCAGAAAGAATTTAAAACTAGATTAATAAACTAGGTTGTGTTACTGGGTTCACTTGTCATTGTTTTTTAGGGTTTCGTACCCAAAGGGTTAAAAGGGACCCTATTACTAAGACTCCGCTGTCCGTCCGTCTGTCTGTCTGTCCGTCTGTCACCAGGCTGTATCTCATGAACCGTAATAGTTAAACAGTTGAAATTTTCACATCACAATTTTCACACAATCACACAATTTTCATCTGTGTGTGATCTTTTCATTAGAAAAATACTAAAAAACAGAATAAAATAAATATTTAAGGACGAGCAAAAAATCACGTTTATTGTATGGGAGTACAATAAACGTGATTTTTTGCCCGATTTGATTACAGCAAAACGCTTGAAATATTTACAGAACATTTATAGTTACACTTATATTCACTTTAAAAATAAAACAATTATTTAAGAGGGCTCCCCATACAACAGACATGATTTTTTTTTTGCCGTTTTTATGGATGAAGGTACGGAACCCTTCGTGCTCGAGTCCTACTCGCACTTAGCCGGTACCCATTAATTTCATAATGTTCATATTTATTCTATCATATCTTTGGTACACCTTTCTTAAATTAACATTGCCTTTCCATCCAAAGGAATACATCGCTTCGTAGCGATAAGGTCGCCCAATGTAGGTACTTGTCGCATCTTTTTTGTAATCCGCATCTTGAGTACAATAAAGTATTTTTGTATAGTATGCCAAATTTTTGAATATATACCATTTTTGTATATATACCATAATCCTGTTTCTAATTCATAAATCAATAAAACCTGGCCTACTGCGGACATACGCATTGGTATATTGATCAGAATCTAGATACAAGAAACAAACATTGGTTCGGTCACGAATTCGCGGTTCACTTAATCGATCGTTTGTAACGTTGTGTAAATTAATTGAAAGGGCTTTGTAATTATTGTAAACTAAGGTTACATTCCGAAACATAAGATAGATAGATAGAAAATTCTTTTATTGCACACTTCAAAATAAAACAAACATGACAGGATAAAATACAAAACATGTGACAATTTGGCGGTCTTATCGCTGAGAGCGACCTCTTCCAGGCAACCTTTGGATGGACTGGACATGAAGGAGCATAAATAAATAAATAAGTAATGCTGGACAATCCACACAACATTACCTAGCCCCATGGTAAGCAGAGCTTGTATTATGGGTACCAAATAACTGATACACCTACATAATATAATACGTTACATAGAAAGATATTTTTATTATACATAGAAAACGACCAGAGCACCCGGAACAAATATCTGCAGATCGTACACACAATTTTTCCGAGGCGGGAATCGAACCCGCAACCTTCAGCGTCACAGGCGGACCTGCGCCCACCGCGCCACATCGGTCATAATCTAGCATGTGCAGCGTTTTTTTGTAAATTTTAGATAAACAATGGATTTTTTATTTACAAACATTCGACATGTATGGCTAGTACATAATATTAGACATGAACCTAAATTTTGGTGCTTACATTACCTACAGTACTATAGTTTTCAATAGGTGTAGATTACCCGCTGGGGTAAGAATACTTCACCTACCTTCACAATTTAAGCGCAGATAAATTCCACCAGGACAAGATACCATCTTACGACTTTCCACGAAATAAACCTTTGATTGAGAAATAAAAAAACCATAAAATAACTTTCTCAGATCTGATTTAGATAGCAAGGAAATGGTAGAATAAAATCACGGCCAAAATATATTATTTAAACCAGTTTAAGTGATCGCGAACAAGTTTTGAATTAATCCTGTATGTACAGTTATGGAGTAAAGTTCTAATTTTGTTATAGTGAGTTAAGTCAAAGCTCGACCGGAAATGGTCGTCATTTAGTTCACAGTTGCTTGCAAGTGTGATTTAATGTGCATTACGTAGTATCCAAATCATTACAGTTTTATAACTTTGGATTATGTCACTTTATGATTGTTACCCACTAAGACACGGTGACTTATCAAAACAGTTTTTGATAAAGTGGAACAACATCTGGCGACCGTTTTAGGAACTAAGATTCCAATAAAATAATATTATTATTTTATTGGAATAAAAAATAAAACTGGGGCAAACGTGTTTTTGAGTGGAGATTACGACTCGGTAAACATAGTGTAGGACGCCCTCCGACCAGGTGGGACGACGACCTGCGAAAGACCGCAGGTAGATGCTGGATGCGGCAAGCTGAAGTCAGGGCGCTATGGCGCTCATTGGGGGAGGCCTAGGTATGTCCAGCTGTGGACTGCTATAGGCTGATGAAATGATTTTTTTTTTATTAGCTTTAGGGTGGCTTTCGTATCACGGCGGCCATGATAGGCCTATTGTGATCGCAAAATGATGAGATGATGCTGATGAATAAAAAATAGATTGCTGCCCGCATCTTTACGCCAAATTTTTTAAGGTTTCCTTGCGTACCCAAAGGAGTAATGCCAACGGAACCTTGTAATATACAGACAGACATCGGTGTAGAGCTCTACCCGCTGTCTGTCTGTACGTCCCTCGTCGAAGACATCTGTCTCTGTCGAGTCTTAATTAATTCCTGTACTAACTCAAAAATGTTGACAATATCTAGTCGCACAAAGTCGTCGTGCCTTCTGATTGGCTGCCACTGGACGCGACAAGCAAAAGTACAAACTAGCCAGAGGTGGCCAACCATCGCCCGTCACGGTCCGCGGTACCCAGTCTCTGTAACGTGAATTTGATATGGCATTGTTGTCAAAGGTCGTACAGGCTAAATAAAGAGATTTTGACATAAAAGTAAGATGGCGTAATGTGTTTTTTGTTGAATTTGGTAACAGATACGAGTTGAGCTGTTTGCTTAAGTTTTTTGGTGAGTTTTTCTGGTTTAGTGAACAGATTCTATTTTATAACAGTTAGAATATTAAAAAATCTCCTTTTACTTTCATAAATGACAAGTGAACGTTTTTGGTCAACGGTAACGGTCTTGTTTGACACTCAAAATGAGTACATTTTGATTGTCAAATGTACAAGACCACAGTGGTGTGGAGCCTCAACAGAAAGACTTATCATGATTGTGTCATCCAATGATGCAACTTTAACACAATATAGGCCAAATAGTTAACAGTATCAGCTGTACCATGCCACATACTGGTAGACTAACTTTACGGATGAAATGGATCGAAGTCGTAAGTAGGGCGCCCTCCGGCCAAGTGGGATGACGAGACGATCCGTGCAAGACCGCAGCGGTCGTTATGACGCTATGGTGAGATCTATGAGCAGCAGTGGATTAGTAGATAAAAACTGTGATAAAAACCGATAAGGCTCTTATCGGCCTCCCCCCGATAAGCGGCTTTTATCTCATGGGGGTAGTGCCCATAATCCCCAAGCTGGGCATGCGAGTTGGGGATCGCAGTTCACAGGAGAGAAAGAGTTGGGATGGTGCAAAGCCACACAGCTTAAGGGTCCGGCGACCCTCGCTTGCAAAAATCGCTCCGAATATCGCTGTCCCTGTTTAACCCTTGCGCCGCGCCCCATGCGGGCGCGATAGCAATATTAGCCGTTCAAAATTTGGTTTGTTCCGTAATACCAAAAATGATGATTGAAAACTTTTTGTATTCTTCACAAAGTATTGTTATTCTGTAACTAGACAATATAAGCTATGTTCCTTAATAAATAAAACGTAAGATATTGATGTTTTTAATACGAAACAAATAGCAAGAAAACTTGTCCATTTTCGCATAAAAATGTGCAAAATGAGATTGGCTATCATTTTATTTTAGGTAAGTATTTTGAAAAAAAAAACCTATTTGGGAACCTAGATAAATACTATTTTAATACAAATAATGCAATATTATAGTGGAAATATGCTTGAATTAGAAATAATTTTGGTATTACGTTTGTATGAAAAATTTGTCCCTCCGGAGGCCCCTTAAAGACGTCAATTGATTTGTTATTAGTTGATGCGATAAACAAGTGTGAAATCAGTAGACAAATGGCCGCGAGTGCGAAAGGTTGCACCAGCTCTGTTACAAATTGAAATTGCACAAGCTGACATTTCGCCCCCGGCTCCGCTCGCGATAACCTTTCGGACTCTGTTTTCGGGAAATTGTGATTTATTTGTTTACTTGCTGCTGGAATTTTCCTCTTTCAAAGAGCGAATCGAAGAAAATAGGGTTTTAAATGCCGTAGCTCAGAGTTCAAGTTAGCGAGTTATGTTGTACCATAGATGAAGGAAACACTAGATAGCCAGAGCCCATTCAAAGTTGCGTTCCTCCGAAATTCTGGTTAATACTAGATGGCATTGATCCTTATCACGAAAATCGTTATATTCCACGATTAAACTCGGTAAATGAATAGGAGTCATTTGATAATCGTAACAATTCTTTTATAGATTTTTTTTTAATAAGTTTTTGATACTTACCGGTTGATATATTCAAATTTTGTTTTATTAATAGATAATCGTCCTGGTAGACTAGTCTCTAAAGAATAGTGATAGATGGCGTGGCATAATGTACAAGATAAAGCATCGTTTAATAGGTAGATGGCGTGCAAATGAAAAGTTTGTATGATAACATTAATTTTATGATTAGCTATTTGAAGTGTGTATGAAAACAATAACTTATATAAAACAGGCCCTTTCTGTCCAATTAGATACCCTAAGCATACCTATCTATTATGCCGCAGGTTTTCTCGTTTTATTTACTTTAGCTTATTTGCAAGAGGGCGCTGCGCTCGTAAGGTCAACGTACACCCTACGAATAAAATTTATTTAAAATTGAAATCCGGATAAAACAGTGATTAAACCAGTGAAAATTAAAGTAAAACGTACTAAGCATATGGCATAACATTATCTCAACGAAACATTACAAATTAGAGCTAGAAAACAGTGATTACAAAAACAACAAGGACGATCTGTGAACAACAATAAACAGTGCAAATCAAGTGAATAAGACGATAAACACCATAAACGTTAATTACTTATGCATGTGAAGATCGAGAACAAGCATAAAATAACAGAACATTACGAAAATACACTGAAAACATCATACAAAGTTATTAAAATCAGTGATTATTTGTCTACCGTGTTTGTCACATTTTTACCAACTTGACGGATCTTTTGAGCATCGTTAGAATATTGAAATGATCCTTCTATTCCGACAGTACTTATATTGGCTCCATGGCTCAGTTGTTTAAGACACTGGTATGTATCAACAATAAATAATGGAATATGACTACTGCTGGTTCGAACCTCCACATCACATGCTTTTTGCATAAATAACTTTTTGTTATTAAAATTTTTGAAGGAATATGATACCTTTAAAATGTTATGGAACATGACTTATAAAGATGTCTGTCGAAGTACCCTGCCTAATAGTATTTTTTGAATGTATGACGTCGGCCAAACTACCACCAGCAGAGCTGGTGCCAGCAAAGCTGGTGCCAGCAAGGCCAACGTTACCACTCACTCTAGGATCACTCATAGCAAATGAAGAAACACCATAACACTAAAAAGTAATGGGCTTCGCCCGCCGCACAATGCGGTTTTATTTCAAAAACCACGTGGTTCGCACCACGTGGTTCGCACCACGTGGTTTTTGACGACGAGAGAATGTTTGAGAAAACATTTAAAAATCAATTTTGATGTAGTAAATATTAACGTCATTTATAAGCTTATTTCTCATCTATTATTTAAGTTTACAAAGTAGTTAAATCGTTAATAGTTGTTGCTTGAACATGCGTCACCTCCACTACGTGGCGCGCAGTTCAAACAACAATTTGTCTTTTAATTTTACAAAGCATTGAAAACACTTAAAATGTTATCTCCTTAGTATTCTAAATTAACCTTATAAATTAATAACTATTTACAAATAAGAAAATCAATGTTAAACAATAAGCTTGATTAACTGTTTAAAACCAAGAGTATGTTTTCAATTGTTTTGAATTTGGTTTACAACACCATAAAAAATTACGTAATTATCAAACATTCCATCAGGACATTAGCCTGAATCAAATTTCTAGCAATTATTAGTTTTGAAGCGGTTATGCGTCGTCATGTCAAAAATACCGAATTATTTTATAAAATATATATATATTTATATCATAAAATTCGAAAGGTATCTGTATCTGGTATAAATATTCCTTCAAAAATTTTTAATAACAAAAAGATAAAGTCATTTAAAACGGGATATTTACCATGATTTGATTTTATGCAAAAAGCAACAAAAAGATTTTAACAAAAAGTTATTTATGCAAAAGCATGAGAATTGGAGGTTCGAACCAACAGTCGCTTTCCAGAATTCTTTGTAGGAATAATTCAGTGTGTTAATCAACTGAGCCACGGAGCCGATAACTCTGCTATCGAAATAGAAGGATCATTTCAATATTCTAACGATGTTCAAAAAATTATACGACCACCCGTCAATTGTTTTGAATTTGGTTTACAACACCATGAAAATGTTACAATTCACTAATCAAACATTCCATCAGGACATTAGCCTTAATTAATCAAATTTCTAGCAATTATTAGTTTTGAAGCGGTTCTGCGTCGTTATGTCAAAAATACCGAATTATTTTAGAAAAAAATGTCCATCCAATCCAATCGACCAAGAAACGTGCTAAATCAAGTACTTATTGAAAATTGTTTCGAGCTTTATGCATAATGTGTGTGCTGTAGGAAAAACATGAATAAAATTTATTAATTAAAGTCAAAACGTTCAAAACGTTCGTAAAAAAATATTATATATTAACCCAAAATTAGGGGGAGTTTTATTGTATGGCAATACTGATGCGAGGTACGTGAGAGTACGTAAATAATATTTTTAGTAAAACCAGTGCAGAACACAGCAGAACGGCAACGTCGCGTCGCCGCCGCCGGGTCGCGTCGTCGTCGTTCAGCCGGGAAAAATGCTATCTGGCAACGTATCAATCATGTAGCAATCGACATTAGCACCATCTATAAAATTTAATTAGATGGAAGTATATCATTGACATAGACTCATGAAAAGCTGCAAAGACCATTTTATAGGTGGCGCTGTTGCGGTAAAATAAACGGGCAGATTGATTAATTTTAACGAATTGCTACACGTAGCGCCATCTCGCGCCCTACCAGATAACTAGTAATCGATTCTCGGTCGGATGAATGGACCTTGGAGGTCTATTTATTTTATTCGTCCATGGTTGTACGTAATAAGTAATAAGGGTAGCTTAGATGGACAACTTTTGGTGGCTATTAGGTAATTATTGTGTCAGGTCGGCCGACATTTTTTACGATAACCTGTTTGACAATATTAGTTAAAATTGCTATGAGTATAAAAGAGGAACACGACACTGAACACCATAACTCCTGTGAAAAATTCCTTTTACAGACTTCAATAAAGGAGGAAGTTGTCTAATCAGCTGTATTTTTTTTATTTTGTTACCTCAGAACTTGCGAGTGAGTGAACCCATTTTGGAAATGAATTTCGAAGCTGGTGCTTCCTTCTTTTTTTAAAATAAGTTTTAAACCCATTTTCATTATTTAGGAATTAGGATTTTCGGAACAAATATAAGGAAATAAAGGGAAGTAAATATAGGGATAAGCCACCACCTCAAGATCATTCTCCATACAAAAGCAAAATCATTTTCCAAATGGGTCGAAGCTAAAATAAAACATACGAACATAGAACCTCCACTCCACCTATGGTTTTCGTTTCATCGGTAAAAAAGGGCTAAATCAAAATCGCTACTTTAATATTTAAGTTGTACCGCTCGTTGTGCTCTTTAAAGTGGCATTTATTGCCCGTCTATTCCTACTATGTCTATCCTTAATTATCGTATCAATATTATTAACAGAATCTTATAATTATAAGATTCCTATTTCTAATGAGTTTGACCTTTGACTATACATTACAAACGTCGTCGGTTTTCCCTTAGCCAACTTATTTGATTAGTTAGTAGCTTAGCCCCGCGGCCTCGTACAATTAAGTAGGAATACTATGTTGCTGGTTTATAACTTCCCTGCTTCATAAAATGTGGGTATTACTGGACGTATCCTGTTGTAGGAGCTAAAAGAGTTATGCTCGGGGTCTCTCTGAAGGATAGGGTTCGTAACGAAATCAAACGTTTTTTTTCTTAGGTTCATAAAATATAAATTACACATTACATAACGCGATCTAAACACATAATTATAAAAAAAAAACATCATTATCTTCAGCCTAAATCAGTCTACTGCTGGACATAGGCCTCCCCCAATGAGCGCCATAGCGTCTTCAGCTTGACGCATCCAGCGCAACCTGCAGTCATTCGCAGGTCGTCATCCCACCTGATCGGAGGGAGGCACTACGTTTACCGAGTCGTGGTCTCCACTCAAGAACACGTTTGCCCCAGCGGCCGTCGTCGTCGGTTCTTCGCGAGATATGGCCGGCCCGCTGCCACTAAAGCTTGCTAATTCTCAGAGCTATGTCGATAAAAAATATATATAAATAAACGTTATAAATACCATATAATTAGTACGAATAATTACTTATGAACCTACTGTTTAATAATAATTATTTGCTGTTTTGGCGCCAGCTTTGCAAAATACAAAATTAATCATTTCAAACAAATTAATGAGCTTATTTTAATGAAATATGTCAAACACTATTGACCTTTGAGATTAAATGCGGGGCTATTGATTTCTTAATGAGTTTGCAATGTTTAAAAGATTCCGACAGTTTAAAAGGCTTTACGGCAAAACAATACATTAGTTAGATTAGATAGATAGACAGAAAATTCTTTATTGCACTAAATAGAAAACAATGTACAGAAAAAACTTAAAAATTAAATACAATTGGCGGTCTTATCGCTCAAGAGCGATCTCTACCAGACAACGATGGACCATTAGTGACCGATTTGTAAGGGACATTTTATATGATGCAAGTAAGATAAAGGTAGGTACTGTATTATTGTACTCGGTTCTGGAATCGCAGATATTTATTGTAAACAAAGGGATTACAAAACCATATAAAAATGGTGGAATACATTTAACGACACTGATATCATCGGAGAAAATCGTAGATGTCCGAATTAATTATTGGAGTTTTTGTTCATCATTTCATTTACAGTCATCCATTGTCGAACTTGGATTTCAACGGTTACGCGTATGCAATTATCCGATGGTGAAGTTTTTATTTTAGATTTTAGTGGTTACTTTGCTGTTACCGATTTTTAACCTGTTTTCCTGTTTGTATGGTTTCTATGTTACCAATTTTCGTTATTTTTCATTTATCTCAAAAAAAATATCTATGCAGATAAATTAATAAAAAAAGCAAGAAATATCTTCTAACTAACCTACCCTTCAAACAAGATCAAAGCAATGCTGCTTGGTTGAAAGTAACTTCATACGAGCTCTTTCTCAAGAACCCTGAGGAATAACTGCATAAGACAACGAATGCGAGCGATTTAACAGATAACAAAGAAATTCTCGAACTGGGTCAGACCAGAACTGGCCAATTGCACCATACACCCAGACAATGGTGGAGTAAATTAAAGACAATTGCTACTAAATGTTAGCAATGCTGTCAGAAACAACTGTGATTGGTGGATTTGGATTGCAGGTTAGATTTGATTGGATTTCGAAGAACTTGCTGGTTCTTTTTAGTAAAGTCTGCCGTCCCATCGTTTGGCAGAGTATGGTAATAGAGAGTGCACCTATGTTTGCTCACACACTTGTGCACTATAATATGTCCTGCGCACCTGGCTAGTCTTTGGAGCGACTGGTCGCCGCCGTGGCCAAAGATTCGGCTAGGGCATCATCATTTTAGGCAGTTGACAATGTTTTGTCTAGGGATTTCAGTTGTCAGATATACTCAGGAGAGTTTTGTGGAATAAGCCTATTATAAATATGGCTGTTTTCCGTTTTATATAGGCCTAAAACGAGAACTGGTGCAAGAAAACTCTGTTGGAAGAGAACTCTAGGGTTAAGCGCGCCTTTGTCGTCAATGTTCTAGTTTTATGTTTTAAGAAAGAATAAATAAATAACATAGGCTGAACTGTCTACTCTAAGGTTTTCAGTCTGTTATGCTCACACAAGAGCGCTCAACGGCGTTCATCAGGTCGGTGTGACCTGATCAGCGCCGTTTTGAGCGCTTTTATCATTGCGGGGTAATGCCATAGCCCCCTCGCTGGGCACGCGGGTTGGGGGTCGCAGTTCGGTGGTAGATCAAGGGCACTACTTTCTGCCCACCGGTGGATATCTCTTAGTTGACTCCTACGACACCTACGACCTCGACTCTTACGACAGTAATCTATCAATGAGTCAAATTAGGAGAAAACTGCCGAAACCCTTTTAAAACATCAAATGATACTCAATTATGAATCAATCTAATAATATTCAAAGCAATAACATAAAAACAAATACATCAATGTCACAAATTGTTGTAAAATATCGTATTTTACGTAATCAGCACTTAACATGCAGATTAATCATAAAAGCGCATATTATTATCATCTGTTTAAATCTATCAATAACATGTTTACGAAAGTTTGTTTGTTTGTGCGGTTTTATCGAGCGAACGAAGGTCTTGATGTGAGAGAAAATATTCCACTAAAGAGGCTAGATATAAAGACTCACGGGCGGCATTCGCAAATTATAATAGATAGTCCAAATTGATACCTATTTGTCATTGTGTAAATTTCCAATGATTCTTAAATTTTATAAATACGAGTTCACGGCAAGCAAGTTGACTAAAGTTAGGCAATAAAAAAGATTAAAGTCACAAAGACCTTTAGAAAACCCTTTAGAAATTTCGAAAATAACAACAAAACAATTTTCCCGACTAACGCCATCGCGTAACAAATTTATCATCTATTCAAATTAACTCCTTAATTAGCAATGACGTCTTACCTCATATTCTCATGAATTGCAACGTTTCGCAAGACTTGCGCTTGCGCATGTCCTGTCGCAAGCGGGATGTCGCATTGTTTTTGATAATCCCGTCTTGGTTGCGCAATAAACGGATGTTTTGATTTTACATATTAGAGCAAATTCCGACCTTTGAATAAATTTATCGTGTTATTTGTAAGAATATTTCGGCCTTGTTAATTAATTTACCTAAAATTATTTCGTTATGAATCTACTATACCTATAAATGCTCATATTATATCAATTCATAATTTGGTTGACCATAATATTATACTAGTTTCTGCCCGCTGCTTTGTACGCGTTATGTCGTAGATCCATAACCGAAAACCGGGGGGGAGGGGCAAAATAGTAGAGGTTTTTTAGCACCAAGCAAACTGCGAATCTACATCAAGCTTGCAATGTCACCAGGTTAATTATGCACTTTTCCGTCGGATGTTGCACTCAACCTCATCTGGCATGCAAGAGGTTTCAACATGGAGGTTTCAATGTGCCACTGGTCTTACGCGCTGCTAAACTTGAATATTTTATACAAATAGCATTCCTTCTAGTTGTAGAGATGGCTTCAAGAATGTTTTCCTGCAGATGCAGATATGATGTTCAATGTTCAATTAATTTGTACAATATTTTAAAAATGTAAAGTTAGTTATTGACTATAAAATATTTACAAATATCACAACCAACAAATAAACTAACTGACGACCTCTGTGACCTCTGTGGTGAATGTTCATCTGCGACACAGGAGGTTGCGGGTTCGATCCCGCCTCGGGACAAATGTTTGATCTGCAGATATTTGTTCCGGGTGTTCTGGTCGTATTTATAAATGTATACTAAAAAACATCCATCTATGTAATGTATTGTATTATATATATCAGTTATCTAGTACCCATAACACAAGCTCGGCTTATCTTGGGGCTAGATAATGCTGTGTGAATGGTCTAGAAATATTTATTTATATATTCCAGCAATCATAAGCCCAGCATCAAAATTTCACCTAGTAATAGGAAAGTTCAGTGAATATGGTCAGCCACGTATAGACAAATGAAAAGCGAATTAGCTGCGACGTATATGGCTCTTGGCCCAAGACGCCTACAAGGTACAGAGATGTAGGAATGGGTAGTACAGATCTTGAAATGGATTAAGGTACTTGGTGAAAGGGTTGGTACTACTTTGTCTGGAAATGGCAGAGCTTAATTAGCTTAATCTACCAATTACTTTTCGGCCTTTAAAAAGGGAACGAATTAATTCTGACAATATTCTTCCCTTGCGCGGACAACAATGGAAGGTTATTTGTGTACGATTTCATACAAAAAATGTGAATATTTAATTCCCTCTGTGTTTTCGGAAGTAAGTAGGTACCTGGTAAAAAGGCTTGAATATCAGATTCGGCTGTTGAACGTAATTTAATTATTTAATGCAATGAAATGTTTTGCGCGCAATGATCTTAAAGTTTAATCATGGCGTGATTCAAAGCAAAGTCGTAAAACCATCGTAAATACCTCTAAAAATACAATCCAATAAAAAATTCGTAAATGCAAATAAAAACCGGTGATGCGATACGAACGGAAAAATAGCCAAATGGGAGGGTTTTGTAGTTTATGGTCATGCTCTGTTAACGTTCCATAGTCTATGGTCAAATATGGCGGATGGGTCGACGAACTGTGGAGGCTAGAGCTAGCATTTTTGTTAAATATTCAAGGTTTACTACTAGAACATAAAAGTGGTACAGGAAATTAACTACATAGCAGTCTCCAGCGAATAAAAAAATACTAACTACATAACTAGCTTTGCAGGCCTTCGTTTCAAAAACTTGGCTCCAATGATCAAGGCTCAAGGCTCTAGACGTGTGTCTACTCCGTAAAACATATCGATGTTACGCTTGATCCGGATAACGAAGTCATTTTATAGAGAAACTAGCTGCGCCCCGCAGATTCGCCCGCGTGGAAATCTATGTGTCAAATCGTTAATAAATTTCCTCTTGTATGTCTCTATCTATTAAAAAATAATTGGACAAAAATCACATCAACGGATTAAAATCCGTTGCGTAGTTTTAATGATCTAAGCATACATAAGGACAGACAGGCAGCGGCAAGCGATTTTGTGTAGTGAAGTAAAGCTCAACCATCGACTCGAGAACCATCTTATTTGAATTCTACGAGTATAACTTGTCGAGTAAACCCAAAGAACGATACAAAAACAATTATTGAGTTTGATACCTTGACAGCAAATACATCGCAATCATTTTGCCTCAATTTGCAGATTAAGCGCCCTGGCCCTGTTTAGCTAGCGTACTGCCAGCAATGCCGAATGCATTTTAGCATTTCAAACGAATTTCATCACAGTTCCTTACCATGAATACTAACAAAAGCTGTGAAGCTAAGTTGAATATTGCATGAGGTGTATCAGTGACATGTTTTTTACGTTTTGTTATGCAATTTACGTAAATCTTGGTAATGATTGGATATTTTATAATCATGACTCGATAATAGTCACAGTTTTTCCTATGAAACTTGGTCACCTTTTCGAAGTTGCACAGCACAAAGGTCTCAGTTCGCATGCAATTATTTTTACATGCCTATGCAATTAATATTTCTTTGTATCTGCTGATGCCGGCGTCTGGTTTTCGTATGTTTTCCTTCCATATCGATCTTTCTAAATTTAATTATTATAGGCCTTCGTTTAAACATAATCTCACCTAATTTAGTGTAGTGTAGATCATATTAGATCATGTCTAGGTAGGGTAGGTAGTACATACTTCATTTTAAAATAAAAATTTCCAAAACTTGAACAAGAAAATATTCACACCAATAATTCAAAAGTGTGGGAAAAAAATCTTACAACACATTGGTAGCTATGAAAATGTAGTTATTAAAACGAACGCCAAGTTGGTAAAGGCATTGACCAGTCCAATTGTAGGTGTAAGGTCTATTTGCCTTACCATTACGCTAGTAACGGAGGTTGCTTTTTGTAGATTAAAATTGTGTACCTGCAAGTACAATGCGTCATGATTATGGCCTGTCAGGCGTTGGAAATTATACCCGCTATCAACCACTAGCACAGAAGCCTCTAACCGTTCCATTTTGAACCGTAGTCACTTCTAATAAGACATTAGAACTAAATTCTTCATTAAGCTAAGTCAAATTGGATTTGAATGATTCTAATGTATTGGTCGGATTTAACAGGTTTTCGAAATTGATGCGGCTACCGGCTACTGTTGAATTTAATGTGGTGTTGCAAGTGGAAGGGAATAACAAATGTTGACAGGTGTATAATTAATATTTGATAGTAAAATTATAATATGCCTAGAAGTTGGGTTTAATGGTACTACGGAATGTGTAGAAGACTTGAGATGAGTAGAATCGGTTAACAAATTACGTCAGAATATGTTAAACCTGAAGATGAGGATGGTAGATGAAAGATACTGTCGTTTTCCATCATAACATTTGTACACCTCTATATAAATCTTTGTGATAAGATTGTCATCGTCAGCTGAATTACTTGTTTGTTAGCAAATTCCACTGTGCAAGTTGTGCAACCGCGTCTTTTATTCAAACTACAGACGGTAGAGTCTGATCAAAGGGACTGAACAGTTCACCTACTATGGACGCACTTGTAACCTATCTTCTTTAAATCAACCCTCCGCCCTTTTCGTGTTCCTATTTCAAATGTGTCTGTTCGCATATCGAAAAAACAGTTGCTGTACAGTGCATGCTCAGAATTATTTGCATACCAATGCTGGTCTTATTTATCTTGCACTGCGTCTGAATTTTAATTCCCCTGTTAGTCATGGGACTATCGCTCTTCGTTTACCTCTTCAATATGGTGTGTAGTCGCTATGCTATTTATAGTTCGTATGTTTAATTCATTGCTAGAACGGGATGTTCGTCAGTCATAGCTTTATTCATGATCTAATATACAGTTGTCATTACCATTCACCGCATTAGCATATATCACAGAATTATCTCAATGTTACAGTTTAGTCTCGGCGTACAGGTACCAATTATGTATGTTCATGCTCTAATTATGATAATTGCAACAATTATACAATTTTGGTGAGAGGCCCCCGTTGTGTAGCACTCGTATTAGGTGCCGTAACTGTTAAAGCGAACTTGCTGTGGGGTCTGGTTCTAACCTCAAATATTCGATCTCCCTTCACCAAAAATAAAAATAAGTCTTTGAATTGAAAATCGTCAGTTAAATATAAACTTCATGTGCGTTTCAACGTTGTATATAACGAAAATAAGTTTTTCTAGCGTCACAAAATGACTTGGGGTGAAGTTGGTATTACATAACGCGTATAATATGAAACAGTAGAGAAGAAATAGAGATCCCAAGACAAAACGCCAGAGAACACCCAAGCTAGCAAGCACGCAAACTATTGAGGTATAAAATAAAAATATATAATTACAATAAAAAACGGACCCTGCTATTACCATGTCATACGCGCGCTCACGTTTAGACCATAGACTGATACTCATCGGTATACATTTCACCACACGTGCTTTGCCACGATCCCGGAACTTTCACCCATCATAAATATTAAAAAAATTAAAAGTAAAAGTTCATAATTGTCCACTGTATGCCAATCTGGACGGTATAGGCGCGGCACGGATCTCTGAAGCGGCCAAAGAGATACCCAAAATAATATTTGCAGTTACTTAACGCAAGTCCATAAAATTAATAAAGGTTTAAATACCGCGATTGGAGTTGGTCTGATTCTTACAAGCAATTAAAGAAACTGGAACTGGTTTCTGATAGCGTACCACATTTTATTGTAAGGATCAAAATATTTGCATGTTTTTACGACCGTATAAAATTTCAAACACAATGTTCTGCTCGGGTCAATTTAAATAGAGGGCCCCACAATCCATCCATCAAAACAGTCGACCCAAAAAGTGGTTCTACCAGAAACCGGCTACACATACCTCGCTCCGTAGGAGCAACAGCCGGCATGTGGCCTACAGTATAACCCAAGGTCGTTGTTGTACCGCTTTACAATTTTATTCCTCTCTTTTTTGTATTACCTTTCTTCCTACCAAAATCTTCAACGTCACAAGTGCCGTCAATCATACCTTCAACTCTAATATTATCACAATAAAGTTCATTTCATCGGTTATACGTTAATCGGATCCGCTCGGAATTCCAAAGGTCGCGCAGGCCATGTGTTGTGTTCTTTTTTGCGAATGCTTTTTTCGACCGAATTATAGGTTCAACTCGTTTCGTATTCCTGGAAGCGAATCTTGATTCTGCATCGATTGTTATAGTAAGATTTATCCCGTTTATAATCTCAGTGTTACTTGCTCCATTGAATCTGGTTCTGGGCTGGACATCTGGTACGTATCTTGTTTCGTCACAAGATACTTGAGTTACCGGATAAGAGGACATATGTGCCGATTAAGGTGGTTAAAATGCGACATGTTCATTCGGTTTGGCAAGTCGAGGCACGGCTGGAATGTAGGCAAGCACTTTATTTGGCACGTTTTTTAGGTGGTCTACAATTGCCATTGGACTAAGTTCTCCAAAGGTTTTACGTTTACCGTTCTTTAACATTGTAGTCACGCTATTTTCATCCAAGGTTTAGTTAAATATACAGTTTATAGTCACATGTTCAATTTATGATCGTGCTTGTTGTTCGTGGTTCCGACCATAGATTCTCATGCTAAATACTTTTCGAAATCCTCCATTGTGTTCACCAAAGAGTTGTTTATGGTCATCTTCACATTTTATGACTTCATGCCACGAGATAAAATTTACGATTCCGCACCATAACCACATTTTTACTTCATTTTAAAATCTATGTTCAACTTTATAGGCGTTTTAAAATCTAAGTTTTTCTACGGAGCATTTGAAAGTTAAAGGTCTTCTAATTAAGGGCCAAAATCGAAAGCTATCTCTTCTAATTAATACGAATTCTTTGTTTTTGATTTAGATTTGAATATGTAACGACCTGCGTAGGTTTCTTTATGCTTGCTGTTAACATTTTTCGTTATAATAAGCCCGCTACAAGTTATAGTTGACCTCCGATAGGCCAAAGATCTTACGAGTTTGATAATCTTAATGCTTTGTCGTCACGTTATTCTTTAAATTAGTATTATGAATTTTTAAATAACAGATTCATCTACATATGTTGCGGCATCCAAATGTTTAGTATTTTTCACAATCTGATATATAAGGGCCGCATTCTAGAGGTATAAGTTGGTATAAGTCATCATTGTTTGCATCGAGAGATCAAGCCGTGCTTGGATTTCAAAGTTTTCTTTTATTTTGCCTTTTGCCTTGATCACCACCCCGTTTTAGAATGCCATCTCCATCGATGGCCGTTGTTATTACTTCTTTCTACTATGCATTATGGGATCAATTATACAACAATTAAGATTTGATTATCTGCCGACTACCATTTATGTAGTCTCTTGTTGAATCCAATGATATGAACGTTCTTCGAGCACTACATTTCTGCGCATATAAGCAAAAGCTCGAACTGCTAAGTATTTCCAATAGTTTCTCTCTCACGTTTTCCACCCAACATCGGTAATTAGCTGAGTAAATGAACTCTTGGTAGTGAGTTCGATGCTCGTTTCACTTTCAATGCTATTTCTTTTGAGGGGATTGTTGGCTGGATTCTTGTACATTTTGTTACCAGGAAGAAGTTCATGGACATTATTTCTTTGGAAACCTCCTCATGACCTTCGGTGTTAAGGTTTCCTCATAGTCTTTCTCATACTGTTGACACGCACTGCTTGACAAATTCGTCCTTTCACGACACTACGAGTATCTTTGTGTTCCATTTACGAAGAACATACATTACATTTGAAATGATCTTTGAAACTGGAACTGAAAGCGCCTTCTTGGTGATTGTTCGATAAGAAGGGGGATTTTTCTTCCGTGGTAGAAGTAAAAAAACCACGTTATTAGGAAGTGGGTAAGTCCCTTTTACAAAAATATGTTATTATCTTAAGTCGCATGCTGATTATTGCTTACACTAATAGAATATTTATAATTTGCTCAAAGTGTCTTTCGTATCAGTGCGGCCATTATAGGCCTATACTGATCGGTGATCCTGATCGCACATGAACAAATAGAATAACTAAATTAGGCAAAGATTGTTACCAACAGTGACGTCCTACATCGTACTACCCGACTGCCAGATTGAAAAGCTTCGATCTGTTAATACACGCACTATTTCTACGTGCTGTGTCATCATGCGCCCGCGCCGACCGCTTGCTATTACAGCGAGATGTGTCATGGCGTCTATTCTCGCAGAATGCGGGCAGTTCCTGTTAGGAGGCTGATCTTGACCTTGAAGAAGTTTTGTTACGGTTCATTTGTATCTAAAAGTATTTTATCTTTTGGCCTGGTCGTTGATCAGAGACTTTTGTGAAATACAAGAACATGAGATTAGCCCTTTTTACCTACTTATAAACCTTACACACATGCATTTACGCATATTCAACCTTTACTTTATTTTTAATTTGAATCATTATTATTGTTAGTTTTATATATAGTTACGCCTACAAAAACGAATACATACATAATTTAAACTTGGAAGAGCGAAGCAAAAATAAAAAATAAACTTAATTATTTTCTTAATACATAAAATGTGTTTTTAATATGATCAAGACTGTCTGTGTATCCCTTATTATTAAATTAACATTTTGTATAAAAAAAACCTTCAATGCTCAAGGCATGCGTTAACCAATAGGCAGTCGTTTGCTTTCTTCCGTTGACACATGTCAGTCAGAATAAGAACCAACAATGTTTAGCTACCTATCCATAGTTTTATGTTGACTGTGCACCTGTACACTTCAATTGCTATGTATGCGCCCATGGCTAGTCTCCATTGAGGCTGGTCGCCGCAGCCGAAATTCGGCTAGGTCGTTTAGATTTACCGGGTTTTTAAAGCGAGAGTCTCTTTCGTCTCTCTCGTTAATTATTAAATTTACAGGGTTGTTATCTCTCGGTAATCCTCTTCTATTCAAACCAGAGTGTATGCAAACATTTGGTGAAAGAGATCTTAGTGAATTTAAAGCTCGTGGCGGCTAGGCTTACCTTCAAATAGCTCTGTAATAAAATATCAAATAATTCAGAAGAATTCAGATTTAAATGTCCATGAATGCAACAGATATGCATAAATCCATAATTAGCGGTTGACATTTGGAACTGCTTGTGCCGGGAAGACTGGAGGTCGCCCGGCGACATTCACCGCTTCGCCAAGGATGCTTTCCAAGTGGAAACTTTATACCTATTTATTTACTGCACAAGTAGGTACAAGGTAAGTAAAGTATGTATGTACATAAATGGTCGGTATTTGAACCGACTTCAAAAAGGAGGAGGATCTATGTTAGGCTGTATCTATTTTTTGAAACTTTAATTTTATACCTATTTATTGTACAAGTAGGTAGGTATGTATGTAGATGGTCGGTATTTATAACCGACTTCAAAATTTTAATGAGGAGGAGGTTCCATGTTTAGCTGTATGTATTTTTATGTGTGTTCGTCGATTCCTCCGTCAATTATGGTCCGATTTGAGAAATTATTTTGCTATGTTAAATAAGTATAGAGAAATATCCCGAGGCGTTCCAATAAAAAGAAATATTCCCGAGGGAGTCGCCGACGCGTCGAAATTTGACTTTCAGATGATATGGTATGTTGCTATTTTAACATAAAGTCGTAAGTGCAGGTCGGTAATTTGACTTAAATACCTATGTCCCCGGACGGGAAACCACGCACATTTGCACGTCCAGCGGTAAAATTAAACAACTAGCGTTATGGACACTAAAAGTGTTAACATGACCTGAGATGATCTGAACCAGACTGAAACATTTAGAGATTTACTCCGCTAGTACCTAAACAAGCCAACATACAAAATGTACAAAAATACAAAATGATTTTCATTGCCATTGCCATTTAACATATTATATGATACGTACGTACACAATACTGGCGGCGGCGGCCCCCGCACGAGGCAAGCCTGTGTCGCGGGAAGCTTGTGTACAAAAGTAACATTCGCGGTAAAGATTTGGTGTAGGTAACTTATATAGGGCAAACCTGGGCAAACAAACAAAAAAACATCGTTCTATCCAGCTCAATTACCCGACGTCGTCGTCACACCTATAGGAATCTGTCAATGAATCTTGTAATTTTACGGTATAGATTTCAAGCGAAGTCGGGCCGACTAGATAGCTAGTAAAAGCTTTTACCGACATTGTTATTACGATCAGATAAAGCCCTGAATAAAAGAATCGCTCATTGTCATACAAATTTTACCAGCTACCGTATTGTATATCACACTGACCTTTATCTTGAATCTTATTGTTATTGCAATAAAGGCGGTCGATAATTTATGAAATTGAGCTCTATGGACGTAGCGATAAGGGCGTTAAAACCTATTGTTGTGGACGTGCTAATTCTGTTATCTGTGTGAAAGTGTCCAGCTGTGGGGTGACCATAAATTCGGAGTAACTAGGACAAGCGCTAATAAGAAAATGGAAATAATTTAACCATGTTACTTATTGTGTTTATGGTCTGGTTTGAGTACGAGCCCATTCGTTTGGAATTTAATAAACTTTAGTTAGTGTTCCTTTCGTGTTATTTGTTTTGGTTCTAATTTTGTTTTTTAGAGCCTACAGTAACTAATTAGGTAGTTCTATTGCAATCTAAATTATACAAGTTAGGCTGTTGATGTCATTTGTTCCGTGATTTAATTAAATCATTTAGAACACCAAAAGGTAGTGTATGCTTGGATTATTGATTGGATCGAAGGATTATCTATTTAAATGTATATTTTAACTTGAATACCGGACATTTAATATTAAACCTCCACATCATTAACTTACGGTATAAAATTATATTCTCAGCCACGTGACACATAGTTAATGCATGAATCATCATAATTAACTCGAAATTACGCAATAAAAATGTTAAGCTGAGGCACTCGTTTGACCATTCTCAGGGCAAAAGTCGTGATCTTATGAAGTTATGACTATTCTTAAGTGTTTCTGCTGTAAATAAAGTACGCTGTCAGAGGCCACAGGCATCACGTGGTATATATTATTATCTTTAACACGGGGTATTTTTCAGTATAACGCCTATTCCATCCATTGTTTTAGGAACGTTGTTCGACAAAAGCGAGACGATGGTTATTCTTATTATTACTATGAGTCACTCGGGTTCTATTCCAGGACAAAGCTCCACTCCCTTTATACTTTTCGATCTTTAACTTTGGATATCTAGCTCTGAAAAGTATATATTCAAAGACACCACAGAAATTGAAATATTATCCAACGCGCCATAACCAACGGTAAATCGTTTTTTGCAATATGTTTTTGCTGTATTTTGTTTACAAATGCGTAGGTATATCACATTTCCTAATAAGCAACAAAATTCTAATATCTAACCTAACCTAGAGCCGTCCAATCTTCCCACTTTGAAAATAACTTTGATGCTTAAAGAGGCTAAGAATACCGCAGGTATTAAATACCGTTAGAGTTATAATAACATTTACAATGAAACTTGAGAATATAATTAAATCCTAGTCATTCTAGGAATGGAATTAGGAAAGGAGGTAAATCATAATTGTTTTAGTAGTGTTGGTACTAAAATGGAATTATACAAAGGCAGAGTTAGATTCCTTGTTAGTTTTATAGGCTGTTAGGTAGTTTGCTGTTTAATCTATTGGGCCAAGTCTGGCTATTTGAAATGAGCAGTATTTGTGAGCAGCTGCGTCATAAAAACCTGGATTATACTATCGATTCTGTCCAAGTATCTTCGCCAAAAAACATAACTATGTTTATTTCAATCAAATAAATCTATAGTGTTGCAATGTTTTATTTCAGCGTTGAAAATATATCTTTTTCTTTTTCACTTCTTCCACTAGTGGACAAAACATTGAAATGGACATAAAAATTTAAATAATGTTATTTGATAATAATGAATAGTATAAAATTTGACTTGTCTATGTTTATTTTGTAAACCTAAAGAAATAAATGCTATTGAGTTTGAGTCACAAAAATCTAAATGTCGTCGATGGTTTGCTTGCTACTGAACTTAGTCGTTGATTGGTTGAAGTTATCTTCAAATTTATATAATCTGAATGTATTATCCATACTGTCAACAATTTTCCTAGCGATTATAATATGTCAATAACAAAAAGCAAGCATGTCCTCAAAATATTGTAAACCCTAGTCACATGGTCGACAACGCGGCCATTTCTCCGACGCATAACGATACCACGAATCTATGTCACTGTAATAGCCTTTCAATTGATTATAAACTTTACTGCACTCAGTTTAGATTCAATGTTAATGTTGAAGACAATTCATTTGATAAGGCTCGAACAGACGGTATTACTTCCCTTAAAAAGTAGTACGTTTATTTTTTAAGGTTGGAATGATACCCTTAAAGAACACGGTAATGTGTATAACCCACCAAAGCGTTGAAATTCATAACAAAAAGAAGCCAATGAGCAACAAACATTGTATGAATGATACACTCACGAATACATCTGAACCAACCAGCAGAGCCATATCGTGACGCTTACAAAATATTTTTACTTGATATTCCTTTGACAATTTGTTAAGATAAGAAGTGACATCACGAGCAGCAAACGTCATGTATGCGCCATGATACCATAATTTAAAGAAGTTGGTAGGTACCAGGTACATTCAAAAGTCTTTAGAGTTAGTCAATCATTGAGTTACTGTGGTTTCAAATGTTCTAGGAAACATCAAGAATCTTATATTTCTATAATCTAGTTAATAGAGACAGACGTGATAAAGCAGTTTTTTCTACATGCCTATCAATCACTGCAAACTAGATCAATGATAAGCTACATGCATCTAGCACATGGGGTGTTGACGTGAATGATGACGGGGAAGTGATGAATGGTGAACCAAAAGAAAGTGGTAAAAGTGTTCGATTGTCATTTCATCAAATTGGATGATAACATCGCGATATATTTGATTATCTGAATAATAGGAGTGATTCTGAGTAATCATCGAGACAAAAAGTATACGAAAGTTTTATGTCCTAACATAACAATAATATACATATGTTTTTCTGCAATTATGTGAAGAAAAGATAAACATTTATCTACTTTCATCTTTCGATAATGTGGTATCAAATCAACAGTGCTAATTCTTAAATTGATATTATGTATGAATGAATGCTCGTGCATTTGATTGGTAATATTGTTTTCTTGATTGAATAAGACTGGCCATCAATTAATGTTGCCTACTAAACACAAAATAAAGACCAGAGGATTAATAGGTGCAAATAAAATCAAACTTATGCATAAAGTAATAAAATAAACAACGGTAGTAAAGCAAAACCCACAATGACAACAACAAAAGTAAAATCAATCAAAACCTGACAAAAACGACAAAATCCAAGTCTTGTGCAAAACAACTGGTTATCGATTAAGAAATGTTATTTTATCTGAGGCGCGGAGATCGGAGCGAAGTGAGCCGCGAGTGCAGTGAAGGCAGTGTCGACCGCGGTCCCGTCCCGAGCGCACGCGCGTTGCAACCCCGGCTATTGCCAATACCCGAGCGATTGTAAACTTTATTATAACTGTGTTATTGTTCCAAATTGCGTGTTGTGTTCAGGTAATTAGCATGTGAAAATCAACAAATGTTTCGTAATAGTTCTCGATTGTCAATTGTTTCAATGTCCGGATTAAAGCGAGTGAAGCTGTCGACTTTATCGAACCTTTATCTAGTGATAAAACTTCTCGTACATTCGCAATGGAAATTGCATGACATGTTATCTTCTAACGCTATGGCTACCTGAGTTCGGGAGATAGTGAAAAAAAAGATCATCCGAGCGTATAATTTACCGAATGAAAACCAGCTTTACCTGCTTGAGGCTGAGATTCAAACAGGACTTTGAATTTGGTTTGAAATGTTTCGGTGTTTTAGTTTTAGGTTTTGAGAAGTCTTATTTTTGATAATTTACTTGGTCTTGATAGAGTGAGAACCCTAGGCAATCAAGACTTGCACGTTGTATTAATTTTAAATCTTTTCTTTTAATGATCATATTTTTCTTAATCATTTCTAGTTTTGTTCAAGTTTTTGTTTATTTCTATACGGAAGCGTATGGTGCTATTTTTGGAACAAAATAAATTAGGGTCTGCTCCGCTGGTTTACGGAACGTACGCCATCTGTTTGATACCTTTTTAGAGTTCGGAGATAAAAAACTAAGCAATAGAATAAGGTTGTCCATCTGTCTAGCTGGCGATGCATTTAGTTCGAAATTCTCACATGCCTTTTGTATACTTTCAAATGTAAGGTTATTTGGATTCGTAGACTCAGCTTTGCTGATGTCCTTTCGACAGTTTACGGTACAGGAACCCTAGTTCTAGTTAATAAATTAAAGTATAATGACTATGCCTTGACCTAAACGGATACTGACTTGTCTAAGTGCTTATTTATTTTAAGCATAAAAAAATAAAGTTATTGAAATCTGAAATCTGTTCATGACAATCGGGAAACATTATCATATCACTCGTATTTGAGTTGTCTTCCACTTTACTATTCGAACTGATATTTCTAACTGACTTTTTACTAATAGTGGTTTTGTTCTTCCTCAGGTAATCAGAACTGCACTGGAGTAATGGACCTGGACTCTGGACTGTGCTAGTGAAGTGTTGTGCTAGTGTACTCTGTGTTATGATGTGAGACGGTGGATGTGTCGAAATGCCTTCAGACAGTGGTTCGGCGTGGTCGCCGCCGGCGTCGAGCGGCGAGAGGAGGCTGAGCAACTCTTCAGATGGCAGTGCGGGGAGCGGATATTCTAAAGCTGTAAGTGATTTTACTAATTTGGAGCCAATATCGTCTATATTAATGCTTGATCGGCCAGCTACGGCTACAGTCTACGGTGCGACCCAGGGTGACCGATACAGAGGAATAACTAGTCACACTTCTATGTGCTTCATTGGCATTGAAAGTATTAAGCCATATTGTCTTTATTGAGCCTTAAATTTAGGAGATACATTACATGTCATGTAGGTATCTGTGATTGCGGGATATTGATACTGTTACATGTTGGCCTGCAACTGGTCTATGTTTACAAAATACCAGAATGCACTTGTTATAGCATACAATTTATACAGACATACAAAAAGAGCAAACAGAGATCAAAACTTGGTCAAAAAAAGTCTTAAATATATGAATGACATCACTAAACTAAAACACTAAAAGACAATTCCGGAACTGTTATCGTGCTTTGATCAATCTTGAGACTTGTAAATGTTCTGCAACCATCTAACTCATTAGTACAAATAAGGTACGCCCAACCTTGGACATGTACACGAAATTAAAATTCAAAACGTACATCGTCATTGTCATGGGAACAATTTGTTTATTATGATTGAGTACTTGAGATATCAAATAAGTTACTTGCAAAGTCGAAATAAAAATACCATTCACATTGCCTTATTTCAAGAGTTTTAACGCGTATTTTAGGTCCTAACCTTGACTTTCACACAAAGCAAGATTTGTCCCTTTTCTCTTATTGTAGAGAACTGTTGTTATTTTCTAAAAACATTACAGTCAATGGACGGAATAAACCCTTTCATGCCTGAACCAGACAGCAGCGTTTCGATTTGTAACATATTGTTTGTCCTTGCTATTTCTTATACGCTTCGTTTTACAAAATGGAAGTTCGTTGCGAGGGTATTTTCATATGGGCTAATTTATATAGATAGAGTGACGGCAGGATGGCGCGAGGCGTCGCAGGCGCGTCTCGCCCTTCTCGGTATCCACTGCACTCGCCAAAGGATTTGTTGTAATCTGTAGAATGATGATTCTATGTGATGAAACGGATAAGACTACTTTCTAATTGGGTCATTTGGGTCATTTATAATATAACGTTGTCATATTGTACTATTCTGACTTCTGTATAATCTGCCTCACTGTGAGAATATGGTCTGGTGCCTCATTCTCCGCAGCTTGTTCCGGTAGCTGGAACTCGTCTCAGTCGAGTCATTCAGACAGTTTGATGATGAAGTTGTTCTACAGAGAGCGCTGCTGCCTCGGTGTGTCCTTTAGGCGCCTCTCGACACCCACAGTAAGAGTTGGGGTGGTCCAAATACTAAGCCTACTACAACTATAAATAACCATTTCCCTATTCTCTTCAATTTAAACACACAAATAAAAACAATTCTTAAACTAACAACGTCACCGTAGGTATAATTATGTATATGACAAATATGGTAATACATATATACTCATAACATTACTCATAGATTATAACAATATAAAAGATGAAGTTGATAAACATTTGTAACAGTAGTATAAATAGTCGCATATTCAAGCATGCGGAAATATATCACAAACTATACGACATTCAAACAGAACAATTAGGTGACTATAGCTAGCGGTGAGGTATACATACCTACATAATATGTTATATTGACGTTTGTAAATGCGGTGCCCACAATGACAATAGGTATAACATTGATTAATTCTTTGCTTATTATGATGCAATGCTTTGAATAAAACCAAGTTAAAACTGTATATAATAAATAGAAATGTTTAAGTTTTTAAAATTATATTAAATATATTCCAGACAGAGAAAAAATCATAGTAGGTACCTATACCTACTCTATGTTTTAAATGTTTTGAAGGGTGAATGGAAGTAACAAAAATACGATTAAATTTACAATGTTGAAATTTTCATCACAATGCCATGCGCGAAATAGCGTACAGAAACAATTATTTACACCTACATCAATTCGTAACGGCCGAAATAACCAATATTTATTTAAAAAATAAACGTAGATTGTAAGTAAAGCAGCCAGTCAGGCGTAAAGAAAATGCTTTCACTTTTAACATTGTCAATACTTTCATAGTTTTCTTGGTTTACAGCCACGAGCCGAGTTCCTTCTGTCTTTTTCTAATTTCTATGCTTGTAATAAATAACTTCAATGATAGTGAAAATCACATCAAAATATCATTCGTTTCAAACAAAACTCACAGACGTAGGTGTGGTAAACTCCATTTTGTCGATAGTTTTTATGACATATTGGAAATTTTCTTAATCATTCGCTTTTCTAGTAACCTCAGTGGTTACATTTACCTTGAACATTAATCGATTGTATCATATAATTTTTTCTTTATATTGCTGTGTTTTCTACATTCAATTTAAGATTATTTAGCAATTTTATAGTCATGAATGAATTCTTGGAAGGACAATAAAAATTCCATTTACTAATTTTTCTTTTAGTTTCACAATATCTACTACGAAATTTGCTGCATCGTTCATTTATTGTTATGTATTTTAAAATGCTACGGTGTTATTTGATATATTTCAAGCTCCACTAAAGTTCACATGACAAACCAGATTTTTATTGCCATTTTAAACATAGCTGTATCCTCTACAGCCAGTGCCATTATCTATTTTAGATCAGACTACCTAGACTCTTAAATCAAGCTATATAGGTAAATTGGTCTAGTCCAGCGGCTTGAATTATTCATTCAGATGCTGAACTGTTATTAAATGAATCAAATTAGAATTTACATTATTTTAGGTGCAATTTTTAAGACTTATGTGCCAATTTTAAGTTAATCTTATTCTTTCTGTAAAAAAATTGTTATTTTATTCTTTAGGGATAACTAACGATGTTTTTTTTTTAATATTCGTAAAACAAATACACAGTAGAGTAGAGTGGTCGACTACACTGGCGCCTGTTTGCAACTTACATAATTTCCGAAGTTCAAACTCTCGCAAAATACAGATAAACTGTATCATCGAAGAGTAATAGCGGATGCCACCAATCAATCACAATTAGCATATACCGCACTTCTCACGGTGCTAGTCCAGGCACGGATGTAGGTCCTTGGCATTGACTTTGTCAAGCTAATCTGACTCTTTCCTCGGTTACGCAAAGATTGACTTTTCTCCGTCGAGTTTTTCATCAAGTTTCAATGTTTGTGACGATAAAGTAGTAGCTAATTGCTGCTTTACTGGTGTAATTCTATATAAAAACGGGACGTGTTCTTAATTATGAACAGGACTTCGTCATTGTAGAACTAGATGTATACGTATAGTTCTAGTATCATCCGTATTTGAAAGGACTGCGGTGCTGATGAACAAAATAGTCTTTATATTCGAATTAACCAATCAGTAGGTAATATTTCGACGTCTTTTCCGTCAACTAAGGCTTTCTGGAAACCCTACCTACACGGACTTTTAATGTTGATAACTTGATACAATATAACCATATGTTACAGGAAATTCTTTTGCAGTTTCTGGAAACACAGAAGTTCTTTTTGTTGGAATTAAGAGATATTTTTGTCCTTACTTATAAAATACTTCAAGGTGTTTTATTAGAAATATAAAACCATTTATTAAATTGCTTGTCCTAGTAACTTCGGAATTCCTGGTCACCCCACTTACCTACCTACTCAAAAGTATTTAAGGTCGACAAGTCGATACAAATCCAAGCACAGAATTACCTCCCTTTCTACAGTTACTGCATTAACCTAGCAAGGGCAAATAAAAGTAAACATTCCGTATTTATCGAAGGTACTGAATATCCGGATTTTTACCTGACTGCGTAAGAAGGAGGTTTATTCTTACTAGCATTTGTCAAAATTAAGTATCTTGAAACTGTAGGTATATATTGTATTTTGCCCTCAACATTAAGTACATATAATTTTCATGTATTTCGTCGATTTGGCACAACGCCTGCGACGTAGGATTGCGGGTTCGATTTCCACCTTGGGACAAATGTTTTTACGATCTGCAAATATTTGTGGGTCTTTATTATGTATCATCATCAACAGCCTATAGCAGTCCACTGCTGGACATAGGCCTCCCCCAGTGAGCGCCAGTATGTATCATATAAAGTAGTATAGTAGTTATGTATCATATAAAATATCTATGTAATGTATTGTATTAAGTACCTATATGAGTCAAACGAACATAGACCTACTTTGTATCCCGTAAAAGTGCGTACGAAGCCGCTGGCAGAAGCTAGTTTTTGATATGCCAATACTTAATGTATTACTGAGTGATTTAAATATAACTCAAGCAAGATACTCTAGAATGTTCCTCTTGCTCCATGGCAGGTTATTTAACCTCAGAATGATCTATGACTAACATTACAATCTCGTAAATTATCATTGCAATTATCGTGAGAACACAGTCCATTAGGCTTGTTCACACCACGCCTAGGACGCCATTGTGATGACCTTCCTCAGGTGGGTAGATACCTTTAGGCTTATACATCTTTGGATATGACGAAGAACCGACAACTGCTGGGGTAAACGTGTTCTTGAGTGGACACTGCGCCTCAGCAACCGTAGTATAAGACGCCTTCCGAAAGCAGGCAGATGCTGGATGAGGCAAGCTGAAGACAGGGCTATATGGCGCTCATTAGGGGAGGTATATGTTCAGCTGTGGACTACGAGTATTATAGATTAATTATTATTTAAATGATTAAGTATATTTTAGCCCTTTTCTACCCGAAAGTCGTGCATAATCATCATATATACTCTCAACCAATCTCATAAGGAGAACTCAATTAAAACATAAAAAGTACCTATACTTTAAAAAGAGCACAAACCAAACAAACTGGATTCCGTCACAAAACTGTGCCTGTCTCAGCATGAGCTAGTCGTAAATGGGACTGTCAAGAGACCAGCTGTGTTGTAAGACCGCTGGTCTTCCGACAGTCGTTTAGGGATGATGATAATGATGAGTCTGAAGCAGCTAAAGACCGCACCTCAGTCCAAAAGTCATAACTCTATCCTTGGAATGCACCTGACTTGGCATTTGCAGTGACCTTCATAGATAGACTAGACTGGCTCGATCTGAATGCCAGGGGTCAGCCTCTAGGTCAATGCTGCAAGATAAATAATCTCATTTAAATAAGCTGTTTAGAATATTAGCGGAATATTTAAAAGTGTATCTGGTTTTGGCAAATTTATGGCAATGCATGCAGTTCTCGTTGTGCCTGATTAGAAGGCATTAGCATAGAAACATAAATTATTATTATTTTTAGCCATTATTTTCCTACTGCTGAGCAAAGGCCTCCCTTTTTTCCTTCCACTCCTCGAGATCCAACGCTGCAACAGGCCAAAATGGAAGATGTGCTACGAACTCGTCACGCCATCTCATCCTGGCCTTCCACGTCGCCTCTTAGCGTTGGGTGGGCTCCAGAAACATAAATAATAAATAAGATAAATAAATTTGATTTAAAAAAACATGCATGCTCTTTTTTATTAAATCCAATAAGGACTTTGTTGCTTTGCGATCACAATGTCCCTACCCTACAACAAAAATATCTCCGTTAAAATAAAAAAATAAAAGAGTATGATCAGATTCTGGGCAATTTAAAATACTTCTAGGTAGGTACTCAACAATTTGTTGAATAATCTTTCTTAAAATATGTTCTTAAATAAGCAAAATTTTTAAAAAAATCCAATAATAAATCATGCCTATCTGTTTTCTTTTGTTGAATAAAGCTACAGAAGAAAACAAAACTGTGCTCAGCAATACGAGTATATACAAAATGAAGGCTACTTGCTACTTCCCGTAGAAATAGGAAGGTAATAAATAATCGAAATAATCAAACCAGTCGAAAATAAGAAAGAAACATAGGGTGTGCTTGCTAAAACCGGTTTTAACATAGTTAATTAACAATATTTATGTATACTAATTAATAAATTATACAATCTTGAACTACACCAACTAAATTAATACAGCGCTTATGATATTAAATTACATACGACATTTATACAAAGTTTCTTTTCGACAAACTGAAGAAAGTCGCAGTTACGTCATGTATACGCAGACAAAATGATGAACTCTATGCCATCGTAATAGAGACTGTTATGTAAAAGCAGAAATGTTATATAACTACTAAAATGATGGTTCTTAATTGGGCATCAAGCAAATCTCAAAAGCACGAACACTTTGAATTTAACTTTAAAATAAGCCGGTGTAAACCTTTCTATGTAATGTGGCTGATTTAACAGGTACCTACTTCAATACGTTCTGAAACTATTTTTGATTTTTGTACAGGACACTTGAATGCTAAGGACAAAAGAAAGTTAAAGTTGGAAAATACTAAACAATGAAAAGTTAATATAGGACTCATATTCTCATTCAGAGAGAATAACAGTTAAGTTTATATATGGAAATATAATACACGGTGTGAAACTATATTGTATAAATACGATATCATAAGAATTAATGTTTTAAAATTAGCATGGTACACTACACGCTTACACCATCATTCTCCCTAGCCATTCAGTCGGATCCAAAGGTATGAATTGAATCAGTGAAAATAAATTTAACATAACTTATTTATCAAAACCTAAATAACTTCTAAGACTACTAAATAACAAACCAATATCCGTACTACTTTTCTGTATTGACTACTATCGATACAAAGCAATCTTATTCAAACCCTCTATCAAAGGTACAAAGCTTGATTTAGCTTGTTTCAATAACTTTACAAAGGAAATTGTCACTCTTGACCTCGAATTTGGACCAGTTTCACAGAATAAATACCAGTAAATACTTACGGTTGACAAGCGAAAGTGACAGTTATTGTCAGTGCAATACGTTTCACAGTTAATGTAATTTATCGCCCGTATTACCATACAGTTTACTTACAGGATTATTGGAATTCGCTGAAAATGTATGGTCGAATTTAAAGCGCAAAGTATTAACATAAAGTTGGAGGTTTAGTAAAAACGCTCGCGGTTTATGTCAAAAATGTCTGGAATTGAAAGGCAAAACGATAAAACCCAATAAAATGTCATCTTTGGAAGTAAAATTATCCTTGCCAATGGATAAAAATAATAAGAAAGCAGCTTTGTCAATCGAACGCCAAAATACTCTTGGAATTAAATCTTTTAGGCCGACCTTTATACTTCCTCTATTCTAAGTATTTATATCTACACACACATGCACACAAACATACACGCTTTATTATTATTATTTTTTGTTGCATGTTATCTTATAACTATTTTATATTAAATAATCACAACCCTAAAATTGAAAATAATAATTTGTTTGTATAATGAATTAATGATCTTTAGTAATTTCAAATGTATGTAAAAATAAGAATTCTAAATGATTAAATAGCTTTTATAAAATCAGTGTCACTATATAATGATTAATGAGGAATGGCATAGATGTCTATAATACAGGCTTTATAAGCCTAGCGTTGATATCTAAGGCTAGCCAAATCAATCCATGTATCCATAGATTTAATAAGTACCACTATTTGTATAATTTAGATAAATGATTGTTTTTGGAATTACTTTGTCAATGTTTGTATGCAATAAATAAAAAAATTCATTTCATCTGTATTGTTTTCTGTGTTGTGTGTGTATAAAGTGTCTTCATCTATTTATCTACCTATCTCTATTGAAACTCTTCGCTCACGTCAAGCAAGATTTGAAAATCTAGACCAAGCCTCTTGCCACGTCCTTTAGAATCGCGAAATTCTTCCGACCCAAAAATTCTTCAAAGACCTTTCTGCCTTTTAACCTTACAATTTCTTCAAACGTTACATCATACGTCCTAAGGCACTCATCGCTGTAACTAGGACGCTGCTCGTTTTCTAAACTAGACCATGTGGACTCGCCTTGGTTTAGCTGTGCACTGGTGTGAATGTACTTTCGGTAAACATTGAGATGAAAGAGATGAGGTACGAGTTGACTTTGTGATAATGTTGGTGTTTCCTTGAGCCTGCCTTATTTGTTCTGAGTCTGAGGGTTGTGAATAACCGTCAGATGGGACAATATCGTATGTATCCTGGAGGTTCGCAGAGTGTACTGGTGGAGTTTCGAGTACTTAGGGCCGACATAATATCACCTCAACATAATATAAACACGGTTATAGAGTGCATTAAGTACTACAAAGTAAAGTAATATTTAATTGCATCAAACACGTCATGTGTGTAAGGTACATAGTAGGTTTTATATGTTAATATAAGATAATTGCAACGTATTTCTTTCTATTTCTACCGTTATGAAGTGCAATATTTTTGTACAATGTAAAAATATTGCTCGAAATAAACAGTTAAATCAATGGAAATTTAATTAAAATAAAATAATAGTAAAACTTAAAATTAGACATTGAAGTAGAAAAGAAATGGCATAAACATTTTAAATATAAAAAATATTTGTAACCTATTGCTACCTACCTTCGTATTATCAATAAAAGGTTTGTCTGCCATAAAGTCACAGTAAATAACATATACGTTCCAAAATGGCTTTCAATTTTGTATGAAACTGTGTATACGGTACATATAATATAGTGGAATGACGCACGACAACTATCGTCGGCGAAACAATCAGTCTTGGACGTGGTTCCTTAAATTTACCAAGCAAATTGTTGCAAGAATGCACAGCAATTATTATTGTTGATTAAAGTCTTTCTCTAACTTTGTCCTTCATTGACGTCAGTTTAACACTACACTGACTGATGAACTGATGATAGATGTCAATGAAATCCAGCTAGCTTAACATACTGTTAAAACCTCATTGGACAATAACATGAATATCGATAATAATATTAAGTTAAGAATTATTGACATGATACGGTAATACAGCAACTGTACTCCTTCTACGTCCGATAAGAACCGTTTATCGGAATCTAGAATAGATAAACTGACAATGATTGTGAGTGACCGCGTTTAAAATCGAACAAAGCCAAATCTTGCGCACGGACTGATTCGTTTTTATTTGCGTACGTGCGACATAGCTATTTTTCAAAGTATCATATGAGCAAAGCAACGGACATAAGCTACCCCTATATAAACCTAGTAAATCTTGTTAACCGACACACTGACTGCAACATTCTACGTAAATTTATCTTTCCTTTGAGTAAGTAAATGCAAATTTACTTTGTCGAGACATTAAACCTACAATCTGTCTCTAGGAATCCGGGGCGTAATAAAGATTTGCAGAAACAGATGCCTATATACTAGAGCTGGGTTACTCCAATTAGCACAAGGAAGTACAGAGATATACAAGCTATTACTTTTAATAGTGCTACTGGCAACGGGCGAGATTTGAATTCATAGAATGCAAAAAACATCCCGTCTCTTACTGTTAAAGTGTTTCACTAAAGTTATGTGTTTGAATTCTTACGTTTTGGCCCCTGAGTTTATCTTGTATGACAATTGGGAATGACATAGATACACACAAAAATATTATTTTTGGATCAAGCTTCAAGAGGATACGATATTGTACTATATATCGTTGTAAAATTATCCTTTTTAGTAAGTAAGTACCCTCATTTATGCCATTTGAGGTCTAAATGAACTATGCGTTCCCTGAGGTTCACGACGGGTCCTGTTTTATATACCTTTCATACGTGGCTTATTAACGTTCCTTTAGAAACCAAACTCAATGAGGCTTGAACATAAATGAGAACAAAGTTCCATTTACTTTGACACACTTGAATCAGATGTATGTTGTAGAAACTCAAGTGCAAACAATCCTGTCAGTATACTCCGTAATAAACAGAGTAATAAAATTTTACGAGCGAATGATAAACCATAGTTATGCCTCTAGATGTGTGATTGATTCACTCATTATCATTTGTCATTTAATTGGTTTGAGATAATGAGTGTTTTCATTGGAGATAGATAACGTACTGAGTAATTGATTATTAGGAATATTTTGAATGTAAACAGCATCCGGATATATAATTATAATAATTCAATAGATTCTCTTTGATCCTACTGATGGATCCTACGGTAAATAAGTATTGTACTAATGTAGGTATGGACACACAACACAACACCACTCAAACACACAGATAGGTACAATGTGGTCAAAGACTTTTAGGTACTCTGTAATTTTTATCTTTTTTTTTCGCTATAATCCTATGGTGTCCCACTGCAATGGCCTTAAGGACTCCCTTTCCTTTTTCCAATATTCTCTATCGCAGGTCTCTTTGCCACCTCAGAACACGGATTCTTAAATACACTTTATACGACGTTAACCTTGGCAGTTTACTTCGTGATTGTTTTTCTCTGTCAAATGAGACTAAAGTTACGTGTTCGATTCCTGCCGCGAGACATTTATGTACTTACGTAAGCAATCTAATAATTTTTCTATAAGCGTTAATAACATTGTGCATCTGAGATTATTCTATGCAATGCCATGGGCAAATTCATGCTAGTTATATCATCTATGGTTAGTTATATGATTACTTACTGACTTCTGTGGCTCAGCCATCCAATATGGATCTACAGTCTAGAATCACATTGGTGTATCAGATACAAGAGATACCCAAGCAACATAATTTTCTAGAAACCCGGCTCACTTCCACTCTCAGTACCTATTGCGAGCGACGCCCTGCTTGGGTACCATTGTGTTTCTTATACATTACCTAGATACTTAGACCTACAAATGCACACAATGATGCAATAAAATAAATATGAATATGGAACTCGGTTCTGAGAGCATCGAGCTTGCTAATGTCGTCTTCCTCGTGAATCCAATTATTTTACCTAGGTACGTCTGTATCAATGATTTGTCTGTTAGCAGTGGTTTATCTGCAGGTTACAATAGGTAATTTTCTAGTTATAATTAGACTGACTGCCATATGATGCAATCCTGATCTCACAGTTTCACAATGGCACGTAAACGCATTATAATGTTCTTGGAAATGAAATCAAAAGCAATTAATTCGAATATTGCTAGAAAAAGGCTATGTTGAATGGAAGTTATATACTATTTTATTGTATGGCAATTGCCACAGATTTAGATTTCATCATCATCAGCCTATAGCAGTCCACTGCTGGACATAGGCCTCCCCCAATGAGCGCCATAGCGCCCTGTCTTCAGCTTGCCGCATCCAGCATCTACCTGCAGTCTTTCGCAGGTCGTCATCCCACCTGGTCGGAGGGCGTCCTACACTACGTTTGCCGAGTCGTGGTCTCCACTCAAGAACACGTTTGCCCCATCGGCCGTCGGTTCTTCGCGAGATATGGCCGGCCCACTGCCACTTCAGCTTGCTAATTCTTTGAGCTAGATTCTTTGATTTAGATTTAGTTAACTACAACTAAAATACTATTATTTGATAGAATTTCATAGAAAACCTACTTAAATTTATTTTATTATTATAACTCCAGTCTGTTGGTGGTGGTGACTTTTCACTATTGATGGAAACTGTGGGATTCCTTGCTGTATTTTTATACACTTCTTTATCATTATACCTATTATCATAATCAACGTGCACTTTAAGTAACTAACCGTAACTGCTTTAAGTCAATAAGGAATTCCTGATTAAACTTTTTAACATCCGCTTTATAATCAATAACTATCGCTAAATAACCAATTACTACATACTCTTAATTGCCTTGTCTGTTTTAATAACCAATCACTGCTAAACGTTCTATTTTAAACCTTAAGGACTACTGTTTAAGTTGATAATGTGTTCTTATCGCTGAAGTTAGATAATATACTTTTTTTGAAGGTTTCTTCAAATGTCTAATGTAGATGTTTTCATATTCGTAAGATATTTTATGTAACAAAGGATTAATGAGAAACAGACTGAAACTTTGAAACTATAATTCATGGTTATTATTTCATGGATTTTGTTTCTTAAATAAAATAAAAATTACCAGAAACGGATTATTTACCATGATTTCATTTTTGGGTTTTCCAACATTTCGGCACTGTTTCAAAAATAAATCATGGTAAATATCCCGTTATAAATGACTTTATATTTTATTGCTTAAGTTTGTGTAGTACGGTAAAGAGTTATGTATAGTATTGTATCTGAAGAAACATTATTCTTAAGAGATTTACCTATATCAATAAATTCTTTCGCATTCGTGACGGCCTAGTCGTGAGGACCTGTTGGTATAATCACAAGGTACTAATCACTAGGACTTCATTAGGCTAATTAGAGATGATGGCAGACATAATGGCGGCGACAGTAATGCTAATGAGGTATAGTGATTGTGTTGTATTTGGGTTAGTCTTGGTGGCGACAAATTGCGTTACCTTGTAGTGAAGTTACTATATCGATATATACTCTAATAATAATATTATATGCGTTAACATTGCCATGATAAAAATTGACTGGTTAATGTATAAAAAAAAATATGCTATGATAGTTTTTAGTTTTGTGTTGTCTAGGCTTTAGTTGTGCAAAATAAGCGCTGTTCCAATTTATTAACGCATTCACTGCTCAGTATGCGGGGTGCTCAGCTATGTGACTCAGAGGGGTGCTTCGCCACTGCATAAGAGGGGAATTAGCAGGGCATATGTCTCATGGGTAGTCAATGTGTTAGAGCACTCACTACCCAGGCTTCACACTGCTGCACTTCGGTATGGCGTATTGGTCGCCCGCAGTGTTAAAGTAGCGAACGCTATTCAAATATCAAACATCTGATATAAGCTTTTCAAACTTTATGTGTTTATAGGTATGTGCGTACTTGGAATAGGCAACTCAAAACCAAGAAAAGTGTAGGATAAGTCAGTCTGTCAGGTTACGTTACGACTGAAATGAATAAGTAAGAGGCAAACTTAAAAAGAAGCAAAGTATTCGAGACACTGTGAGTCTGCGATCATATCTCTGAACAAACTGTTGATTTGAGATGATTGATTATTATTATAACTAACAAACTAAACATTAATTGTCCGGTAGGCTCAAAGAAAACGTACCTAAATATACCATCAGACTCTCTTTGTTCAAGAGACAAAGCCAATACAAATTCAAAGCACAACCTTAATTTACACTAACAAGAGCTACAATACTCTCTTTGTGTGGCAATTAACAGTGATTATTCTGACTGTCCGGTCGCAAATTATGTGCACATTGCCTGAGCACTTTCGTTGTACGATTAATGTGAATTAGTATTAGCGGGAGGGCCTTGGAGGTATAGAGGTACGAGGTTTTATTAGCTTCTTAATCATTAACAATGGAAGGAGATGGTCCACAAGTGGTGAAGCTGCTGGCTCGTAGAAGTCAGCCAGTTTGTAGAATGCTTGGTTTGTTTATATATGGTCTTTGGACCGCAATTCTACCTGATTACGATACGAACGCTGATTTGCTGGGAATGCCTAGATAATTTCATTTAACGATATGGCTAAGTGACGTTTAAGCCATATTGTTGGACGTTGATCGTTTAACAATCGGCATAGGCATTTGCCTATGTAATTGAATGGCATTGGCCCCGTTTTTTAAGCCACCTAGTCAGTCTACAAATAAACTGATTTTACGATGCGGCAACAACCTATTATCACCTATAACAATACCTCGCAGGGCACAAAAGCTAGATGCGATCTCTACGATGGCATATCCTGCACCAGTCAATCTACCTGCAGAAAGACATGATGCTGGTAGTGACCCTGGTGGCAGGTTTTTATCTGTGGTAGTTGGTGAATTGAAAAACACCGTCAGTAGAAATAAACTCACGAAAACAATTATAAATTAAATCAAAGAACGCCAAGGAAACTTTTTGTCGCTATTTCAATTAGATATTATCTGTTCTTGTTGTTTCTGAAAGTCGTTCTTGTACAATAAGGTCAAGAATCAATTGAATTGTTTGTACCTACCTTACCTATCATTACTGAGATCATTTATCTAGATAATACTTTATCATCTAGAAAGGTCTCCTATTTTGACTTCCAGTTTCCTCCAAATTGGAGAGAAAATATGTAGATGTGTATAAAATCTCGAAAACATGTTTTTTGACACCGTTTAGTACTTAATATTTTCTATAGACTAAATTTAGAATTTAAATATTTTTCTTGTCGTAAATACAAAAGATTTGCTGTTGGAAAAGTCAAACTTCAAACTTAAAAACACATAAAAAGATTAGAAGATTTATTTTTGATTTGGTATTTATTAGGTACCTTCTCAGATAAATAAGCTTGATCAATCTGATGAGGATGACAGGCGTCAGCGAATACATAATGTATCGTAAAAAATAAAGCTTGAAGCGGTAAGCGACATTAAAATATTAATAAGAGATTGTCAGTTGACGCAGGACATCAAGGTTAAATGGAAAATCTTAAGGTTTAATGATCAAGAACTTGCTTGAACGCCTTCGTACAAACGTTGTTTGGATCTGGATAGCTTTTTGCATGGAACGGCTTATCTAAAGATGTTTTTAGTCGCCCTTTCGTCGTCGTCGTCAGAGGATGCATCTGTCGTGATGTCTATCAGAGGAAAATACATAACTATTTCGTTCGTATGACAGCGGATGAAGATTTTTGAGTAAAAAATTTTGTCCTGCTTTATTCAAAACCCTTCCAATCATATCATGACTAGCCTATGCTACGTCTGTCGGTCAAATTCTTTACGAACCTAACCTTAAGAGAAACTCTGAGCATATGTAGCTAGCTTCCATGTATGGTAATTGTCATTTCTGCCTAAAACGTGCTCTAAAGCTTAATGTCTGACAGGACTTATTCCCGTATATGCCTTAGTGTAATAACCATTCCAGGCACTAGTGCATGTCACATTGGCTGTACAAAATAATATACTATACCTAAGTATGCTAACGAAGGTAAACGAGTTTATCACAGTGTCAATCAACCTTAGTTAAACTACGTTTGTATGCCGCCGGAACTGCTTCATCCATTCTTGTCCTTAGCTAAAAGAATGAACAAACAATTGAACGGCCATTGAGGTGAAGGCTAATCGGACCCTAATCTGACTTCGAGTAAAATATGAGTTTAATATTATGGGAAGTTAAATGTTTAAATGGTTATAGCACAATAAGAATTCGTTCCATGAGATTCTGACTTCAAGGTCAAGAGGCAAAGTTAAAGTGGTGTAAACTAAGTCGATTGTTTTTCTCTACATAAAATACTTACGTAAGTGGCTTATTTCAGTTCTCCCCCCTTGAAAATCTTAAGGGGGAAAACTAGAATTGTTTTTTCTGCGGTTCCAGCTTCCCCTTAAGGGGAATCTTCAAATGCCCTTAGGTAGGATTTCAGGGGGGAACTGAAATAAGCCGAAAAATTCAATCAATGTTAAAGAAGTCACCAGTGAACCACCTTCAATATAGTCTTGATTACTGAGAGTTTTGGTTATCACTAAGGCAAATGTGGCATTTGAGGATAGAGTGGCAGTTTTAAGGCGTCTCGTATAAAAACAAAATTTGTTTTCCCTTTTCCTCTTTAATGCTAATTTGGACAGTCCATATGGGTCTGACCATAGAGCTGTGCGATCAGTTCAACATTTTCAAAACTTTCACAGTGTTTAAATACATTCGTGCCATATGATTTCAGATTGCCATCCTTTTGCTTCTTCCAATCTGGATCACTAGTTTACAACCACTCTCTACTTTCTTTACCATAACAATAAACGTAAGAATTCCATCAATAATTAAACTCTCCGTCGTTACTGAAATAAACGAGTTTATTAAAACTTGGAAGCAATTTACAAAACCTTGAAAGTGAAATTAAGTCTGAGATCCAGTTACGTGAATTGCATGTCCATAAGTAACTAGGTCTTATTCTCGAAGTAATGTCGTGGTCGAGATAATATCGAAATTATCTCGCTTTAGATGGATCTTATTATTGTCCTTTATAAAGAAACTGCTCGTCATTTCTGTTTCTTCTTGGTTATTCATTTCGCCTTTTGCTCCTGGGTCTCTTAGTCCACCCTTGTTCTCTAAACAATTTTTAGCTGATCCTTTAATACTTTCAATGCCATAATAGATACTTTGTCATTCGCAAGACCCAGACCGTCTGGTTTTAATGGGGCTAGTTATTTCGTTAGTTAGTTCAGACGACCGATGTGGCGCGGTGGGCGAAGGTCCGCCTGCGACGCAGGAGGTTGCGGGTATTTCCCGCCTCGGAACAAATGCGTGTACGATCTGCAGATATTTGTTTCGGGTGTTCTGGTCGTTTTCTATGTATAATAAAAAATATCTATTTATGTAATGTATTGTATTATGTATATCAGTTATCTAGTACCCATAACACAAGCTCTGCTTATCATGGGGCTAGATAATGCTGTGTGAATTGTCCAGTATTTTTATTTTTTTATTTTTGTATTAATGTCAAATTTCTTATAGAGCTGCCGCAATTAAACATGAAAATCTTATTCGTTACGTAAAATGTCGAATTCGACATTTTCATCTCGCATGATTCGAGAATTGGCTCCAAAGGACAACATGTCACTTTTACTGCCTCAGCAATGTAGTCCAAGCCAAATCAGTACGTTGCTCTTAATTAATTTATGAATTCTGATAACATTCATAATTAGCTGATAAGGAAGTTGATTATAAATGAATGACTGGTCTTGTTGCTACAGGTAGGTATTAAGGTAAGCTAGGTTTAATCTAGCTTGTTGATTTTTCCAGTGCTTATCTATAATATACATAAATATAATATAGCAATCAAAGCTACAAACAACAAAATATTAACAAAAGGACCACTTTATAAACTGCAATTGTCTGTTCGTGTTGTTGAAATAGTGAGATCCAGAGTAGATAATAAACAATTATAGAATAAAAACATTATTCGTCATCATAGCTTGGTGCAAAGCTGAGAATCCGTCAGCTGCCACATAGGTATTTCGTCATCTATATGCCACGTGCCTTCCAATTTACAATGTTACTTACAACTTTGTGGGTCATGCTTACAACATATACCTTATTAACAGGAATAATGACCATACGAGTATCATCTTTATAAGGCAACCTAGAATACACTGAACACTTAACGATGAAAGGGAGCCGCTTCTCTACCTATATCATGAGAAGGGTACAAGGAGAAATAAATAAAGACAACCAATCCATATTTACCCATCTACCAGCTAAACTTTTCGAAGGTCTTCTTCAGACACATCTTGAGCAATATGATTTTCGTGGCGTAGATACCCATAGACTGGATATTCTTGATGATATAACTTGTCTCCTCATGTTAACCTAGTATAGGTTACAGTGAGGTAGTCAAGTCCTAATCGCTCATGGAGACGTTTATTTAGCTTTACTCTGTTGATGTGAACGTAAATCTTTAGGAAGACAATGCAACAAATTTAACAAACTTGCTTCTGCATTCACACCCGTATAATACACCCGAATCAGTACATCATATTAGGGTAATATGTTATGTATACTATCCTATACAAATAACGGTACCCTAGCCGTAGCCGAAATCCTTTCCCATAATTTAATTAATCTCCTTGCAAAATTTGATGAACAACATTAACATTATTAACAACACTGCATCCGCTTAGCCGAAATAAAAGGTAACCGATAGTGGCGAGACTGAGATAAATAGACAGATTTACTTCCGCATGTGTTATATTGGTATAGATTTAGATGAAATACAAACGATATAGGTCATCAGCCTCTCGGAGCAAGAAGTATATTCTCTTCCTAGCATGAAACTGATCAAACTGCTCAAGCGGCCATGAACCAATTCCACCTGTTGAAACAGATGGTTCATGTTATATCAATCCGACATGTTAGTTCAGGCTGTATTGACTGCGTTCAGACAAAAATGAATGTGAATGCAATCAGTTTGAATGTTTATCTTCATAATAAACAGAATCATGCAAAATAAGTGCGTGTTTGTGGGGAAATTGCAGCTGTTTAAGGTATCGTTTGTTTCCATTTGCATTTTTTGTTGAAATTTTGTTATACTTATTTATAGGCTGTTGAAAAAGTTACTCAGGACTCTTACTTATACAAAAGGGGCCACTACGAAATTCAAATTGAATATATGAATGAATGTCGTGTCAAGTTACAAAAACTACTGACATAAAATTATTCGCTTCGATGGCAATTAATAGGTCGGTAGAGAAAAGTAACAATTGAACTAGACAGCTTTGTCGTTCTAAATACAAACGAATAATTTGCGAATAAAACGTCGGTTTATATCGATATATCAAAACTAACTCACGCTAAACAGTTCCCATTACCATATCTGACATATTAGACAGTGCATTATCACGATCGGAATCGGGCACCATGCGCAAATTTATCTCTGCACGATCGACAGGCGATTTGCCAACAAAACGTGCTGCTAAAATAATAAACTAGTTATTTATTACTGTCCCCTGACCTTTGGTCGGTCTGACCGCTTTGGTATTTCTGAATTTGCGAATTCAGAATGGTCAGATATTGTTTCTGTTCGATGGTGTTGATTGTTTAAGTTATTATTCGCGTCAATAGGTATGACAGCTATGATCTCACTATCACCTTGACCTATCATGGCATTAATATTATTGTGATGAGATAAGTCGATAATGGCATACCTGCCTGTAGTTAGCGTCAATTCTTGCTTATGTAGGTATGTAAGTCTTTAATTACTTGTCAAAAGCCAGTACTATTCTCAAAATATGTTTCTTTTGTTTTGTATATTTGCTTAACGTCCTTCATTATTGTATTTGTTATGGCATTTAGTTTTAATGAGCATTGGTGACTGTCACAGGACCAAGGTTCTCGTTACCAAATACTGACCTCAGGGCTGACTGAGGTCAGGGTAATTATTCATCGCCATTATGCATTGTGTCAAGTGCATTAATCATTAGCTGCTTAATACTTGTCGCAGAATTTCTTAACAAGATGGCATCCACAATCATAGCTCAGTGCGAGCTGCAATTTCTATGAAGTAAGGTATATTTCAGCTATTAAACTTTTGTCGGAGGCGCTTCTAACGGCTTCATACGTTATTGTTGATTCCCCGTTTCCTCTTTCATGTAAGTTTAAGAATCTTGGCCTCAGATTACTTAGATGGAGATGGTTCCTTGGTTCTCTAACTTTTATTCCATTAAATCAAACTAACGCTTGGTACATCCTTGCACATCTTTAGTACAGTCTATTTCTTTTATCTATGACTCAGTTCATCTATGAATTTTACGTCATCATCTTTTTCCTCGCCTGACTTTCACCACCCAAGGTCGTCTAGTTCAATTGTTCATTGTACTATTGTGCATTACTATTATGGGAAACTGGTGTTTCTACACGGCGCTGTTTATAAACCTTAGAGGCACAATTGACATAAATATAGATGTAGTTTATTTTCCGACTCTTATTTTATTTCGTTTCCATAAAATAGCCCTATTAAATTGCCTTCATAGTTTAAATCGTCCTCTTACCAAATCCTCACATTAATTGTCTGATGATTTTGTATATCCACACAACGAAGCTTATCATCGACACCTTTTTGAAATTTATATAATACAAAAAGGTCTAATATTGGAATTTATACAAAAAGTAATAAGAATTTAATTTATCACTCTAATGCGTTTATCGGTGTCCTCAATTCTAAAAATATCGATGCATTCAATGGAGCGATCTCATTCACCTTTGCTCCTTTTGCATATTTCTTTGCATTTTGCATATAACACTAGTACATTATAGTCGTCGATTTAAATTTATGCGATACACGACACTAATGTCTGAGTCATAGAATTGCAAATGCCTTTGTTATTTAAATTGTCAGTTGGGGTTATGGGGTCTCGAATTTTGATTTATTTTGATATGGTTTGAGAATGAGATGACTTTGTTTTATACAGACCAGCTAGATATGTGAATAAAACCTATGGTTTTCAAAACTGTTGTTTCAACTTGTCACCTTTGATCCGGTGTTTTTTCGGGTTCTTGTGTTCCAGTTCCAAAATTAATTCTAGTCAGTATCTTCTTAATCTATGTTCTCTTTCTAATCTCTAATCACCATCCGTCGCGAATGCGTTAGTATCCGTAGATCGTAGTAAAATATGTTATTTCTTATCCACTAGTCCAATGTCACGCCACAAGTACCGATATTTCCCATTTACGTGACCGCCGCCATTGCCCCCAAACTCTCACGGCGCTTGCGCAGTAACTGTGCCTCGTGCGCACACGCACAGAAACGTTCCACTTATTTTTTGAAAACCTTCGTGGTGTAGTGACCGAAGGTTTGCTTGTAATACCTACAGAATATTTTGGCTTCGATTCCCGTCACGGCACTAATGTTAGTATAATCAGAGCAGTCTATATTTGTTTCGTGTCTGGGTGTTTCCTAAGTATTTAAATAGTTTATCATCAGTCACCTGGTCTAGTATTTACCCATAACTAGGTGTCTGCTTACTTCGGGGCTAAATAATGCACTTCGCCATCTATGCTATATTATGTCTGCCAGAATATTGAAATTGAACGCTGTAACTTACGATTTAATTTCTGTAATTATTTCTGTTTATGTACGTAATGTATAGTAATATGGAGTTTTATTGCTAGTTAACATTTCTAATATGGGAGTCTGTCGGTTGCTCTCACATGTAGGTTATTGACTGTATTAACACGTTCGCCAAGTAAGTCAATTTTAAAATAACAGCATTCTCAAATATAAAGGCCAGTGTACACGCTTCGAATATATTTCAATGTTTGAGTCAAATCAATTAGCTTAGTTTTAGCATGCATTGGTATCTTTAACATCCAATATAAAGACCATATCTTTTATTAGTTCATTTATTGTAAAAGTTCTTTTTATACTATGTTTTTATAAGAATAGAGTTCTTAAAACCTATATCGCCCACGTATATAGAGTTCATAGTTTTGTCCTGTTACATCATCATTTTACATCAATTCACACATTCCGATATCTGTCAACAAGACCACTTTCTCAGTCCCATGGCTACCATCGACCACGCCATGCGAGAAACTAGAGGAAACTGGAGAAACCATAATAAGTAGCATTACATGTCGCAAGATAACAACATGTTACACAACTGTAGGCATACATAAAACATACGTTTGTGGATTGTAGGTTAATATCTTTCTAGAAACGATTCATTCATAATGATGTTTTGGGCAGAATTATTGTTTTGATCTTGCGTGGATTTAACTTTCGCTGTGTATGGCTTCATGTTGTAAGGATTATGACATGATGCCATTTGTAAAGCTGTTTAAGTAGTCTAAATGCTTTTTATGGTTCTTTTTGTTAGCGGGAATGGCTCGTTATGCCGTGACATGCTAAATTGTGATTCTCGTTTGCCGTGAGAGAGTATTACCACCATTCATTCTTGCTACAAGTTACTAGATGTGTTTGTATTAGGTATTAGGTGGGTAAGTAAATTTATACCCAGAACGATTTTATTGATATACTTTGACGTTCATATAAACGAGGCCTTTGGGTCTAGCCTCTGTTTTTACATTTGCGACCTGCTAAAGAACGCATCTCATCGCACGATATTCAGGTTGGCATTACGCTACTGGCACTGTGGTACAAGTCCGCCTGAGACACAAAAGCTTGCTGGTTCGATAACCTCACCAGGCCAAAAATTCTTACCACTATTCTACTGCTCTATTTACAAGAATAAATGTATGAATAAATTGTATTTGTTTATAACACCGCGTTCACAGTTATCCTCGTGCAGACTAACAAATCTAACGAAACCAAACGGGTCAGTATCTTTTGGATATCGACGATTGCGATGACTTGGCCTAATGTACACGGACAATAACCTACTGAACACTGCAAAGTAAATGAGCGGTCCTTCCTGACCTGATTAACATTCTAATCAGCGGCCGGCACGCGGTGAACCCTTACAACTGCTAGTCTTAAGTAGATAATTGGATGCCACGTCTGGTCGAACGGTCGGCCACTGTCATGTTCCCATTTTGTTACTGAATGTGCCAGTTCGCTGCTTATACCACTTGTAGACTTGAGTGGCAAAGATTGGAACGTACAATACGAGTTCAAAATTTAATTCAAAATCCTTAATTTCTTGGCTTCACAAAATAAACACAGACAAATCAAGTTTCATACTATACATTTAGTCATCCTCTTGCAACGGTTGCTCGGTTAATGACATTGGCTAATCGTAGGCCATAAGTACTTGTAAGCGAGCCACTGTTGCATCTACCCTCAGATATATATCGGAAACGTATTTTTCTTTTGTCAAGTAAACAAAAAATGATAAGATATAGCCGGTTAAGTTCCGCGTGACGTCACGCCTTGCGATCCTTTTTAGCACGTCGTAACATCATCACTTCCAAACTTTTTTCGCGCTTTATTTTTGTAATTGTTTGTTTGATTGACAAAAGAAAAAATACGCGTCCAATCTTCTGATAATCTAACTGACGGACAAAATAGAATAATGTTTTTTATATTTACCTACGACAATACCCTAGTATGCCTTACGTTGACAAGAGCGGGTCAGTGCAGCGCGCTTCGTTTTTTTTTTATTGCATTGCTCTGATAAAGAAATAGTTACGACCAGCTAAACAAGGAAATGTTTGTTCCATCAATTAGTTGTATAAAACAAAGAGTACACGCATGCAATAAGAATTATTAATAGTCAAAGTGAAAGGTTCATCACACACGAAACTGATACGTCTTCTGCAAGCGATAACCAAGCGTGACGGCGCTTACCTTCAAGTTGCAAGCTTGCAGGCTGGTCTATTCAGTGTTACGCGATGGTGCCCCGGAGTTGTACCTAGATCAAGTGAAGTTGCTATAAATACTGTTAAATGGTATTTCTTGAGGATCTAAGATACTAATCAGGAGAACGAGAGTTTCAAATATATTGGATAACTTTATCAGTCATCATCAGTCATGTCATAACAGGTTAGTTAGCGTTTTATTATTTTAAGGTTTTTGCTCTGAATCATTATCAACGCTTTCATTTATATCAATGCAACATAGTTATTATTCATCATCATCTCATGTTTCATCATTTCATCTTTCGAAGTGTTATAGAAGATTCAGTTCAATAAATTGATGAAACTCTATAATAAGATCATAGATACTGGATTCGGCCCGTGTTGTTTCTATGAAGTTTATTTCTATTCCATGGGAACTGATTGAACTGAACTATCTGTATGCAAATTTCAGCCCGATCCGTTCAGCAGTTTTGACGTGAAGAAGTAACAAGCATCCATCTTAATATTCAAACCTAATTACTTTTTTAAACAAGTTGAATGTCCTGTGTTGCTGTTTTTGTTAATTTCACCGTTTACGAATGGGAGTGGTGAAAACTATGTAGTTCGGTAATTAAATGAATTCCTGCAAAACGCCCTTGAACTTATTGAATAACACGCACTGGCAAGACCAATACCAAGAGCAAAACATCATCTGATGTTCACGAACAACAACTTTCGTTAGCTATAAAACAACATCGCTTAAGAAAGTCATTTGGAAGCTTTCCACCGTCATTCATAAAGGTTAGATAATGTCGTGAGTGATGAGCAGGCCCGTAGCTTATGAATAAGACTTGTTTAGAAACCTTGCGCCTTTTTGTTGACACTTTATTAAGGTTGTTGCTTTTCTATGACTAAGTCAAAGGAAAGTAAAAAAAAACTTATGTAGTTTATTATATATATATATACTAGCGGACCTTCCCGGCTTCGCAAGGTTTTAGTACGGATCCCTAACTTTTTTGAAAATATAATATAGCCTATGTTCACCGGGGATAGTGTAGCTTCCCAACAGGGAAATAATTTTTCAAATCGGTCCAGTAGTTTCGGAGCCTATTCATTACAAACAAACAAACCTTTCCTCTTTATAATATTAGTATAGATAAAATAAAGCCTAAGTATAAGTAACATCATAGGGATTATGTATGTTGCAAATCAAAATGAAGGTCATTACTTCACTGAACTAAACATATACATTCATTCAAACACCTCAAATACAATATGAACGTGACGTGGTATCCTCCTGTACAACTCTCTTTCCATCTACCAAACATTCCTATTTGGCTATTAGAACCGAGTCACCTTTACTTTGTTTGTTTGCTAACCGTTGACCAGCGCTGGTCAAATGTCATTGGCACGGCCCGTACATTCCAGCGGTTATGCAATATTTGGGCCTGTGGGCGGGCGGGTTGCCGTGGCCATAACTACAGGGCGTTAAGTGAGGCGTATGGCCTTTTATAGCTTTTGTAGCACCTAGCCTTTACAAGTTATGTGGATTTTAAGATAGTTTCATTACTAGCTCTTCTAGGTACTTGTTTATAATAATAATGCTGGACAATCCCCACAGCATCATCTAGCCCCGAGCTAAGCTAAGCTTGTGTTATGGGTGATGGATGACTGATATACATAATACTATAGATTACATAGATATTTTTTATTATACATAGATAACGACTAGAACAAGGACAAATATCTGGAGATCGTTCACACAATTGTCCCCAGGCGGGAATCGAACCCGCAACCTCCTGTGTCGTAGGCGGACCTTCGCCCACCGCATCACAGATGTCGTATATTGTAGCCGCCGGATCATAGAATCAGCCCGCTTGTATTCGGCGATGCGGTTTATTCATTTAATTGGCGATGCCGCTTGTTGGAGGATCAACGATATGGCAAAAAGTCACTTAGCCATTTCGTCAAATGAAATACCTAAATTGGTTTTGGGTACACCAATTTATTCAACACACGATAGCGTTCGTTTTATAAGCGGCCTAGCCGTTCTACAAACTGGCTAATTCTACGATGCGACGCGATATATCCATTGTTCTAATTTCTAATACCTATCCATGGCACAGGACACGTCTTCCTACGCGGTTTTCCTGCGTAAAAATTAGGCCATGTCATGAAACAATAGATAGATAAATATTTATAGTACACCAAAAACGAATAAATTCAGTGAATTCTGGTAAATGCGAGCGTACAAAACATTCTCGCGACCTCTCTCGGTAGCTAGAGCTAGGTACCTCCTTCTCAAATTGTCGACCTCTATCATCATAGCAGATGAAGGTCCGCTAACGACGCAGTGGGTTACAGGATTGATTCACGCCTCGGGACAATTATTTGTGCAATCTGCAAATATCTATCTATGTAATTTATTGTATTAAGTATATCAGTCATCTAACCCATAACACAAGCTCTGCTTAGCTAGATGATGCTGTGTGGATTGTCCAGCACTATTTACTATTATTAATTTCATTGCGATTGGCTTAGCTCTTTAGTCGTAAAACGCTAACAGACAAAGTAACTTAGGCATCATTCTCAGAACTCTAGCACCCTCCCTGTTAGCCAGTAGTTCCTAGTAAGAACTCCGCTTCTATTCCTAGGTACCCTATTAGGTTCTAGTACCACCTGCAAGTTCTAGGCGGTACCGTTCGCTTTGCTCTATTACTGTTTGTTGTACTGTCATAGCTTTGACAGAATCACTGGTTTACTTATGTAAAACATACTTGACATATAGGTATGTACAATTGAATGAAAGTCCTTGGAAAAGTGTTAACTAATTGTAACGTAACGCTATTTTCATTCCTTTTTTAAAAATTTATTCAATAGAGTTTTGTCTTGTCGTACTTCGACTATATTACTCCCGAAAGAAGATCTATTCCTTGAAAAAACTACTAAAAAATATATAGTACTTACAAATAATTTTCGAGGTAGAAAGAAAATAACGACAATTAGAAACAAATCACAATTACTTTTTTTGAATCGCTCTAGGTACCAAATTACCTCTCATAAAATGGTAACTAGCTATTTTTTATGGTAAAAAAACCGCGTCATAGTTCCATCTTTAACTTTTACGTAAGTACCTATATCATAACTTTTTCATCGTGATAAAACATAAAGCAAACATTTTTTCAATGTACGTACATAAAACTGTATAGGTCTAGTTCTAGTAAGCCTATTAGGCCTATGTACCAAATTTCAATCAACCTACATACATTTACAATCAGCGCACTAAAACCACAACTGCAGTGACCCGGCTGTCCCGCCCCGCTGTAGTTACGAGATGTCGTCGACCCCGGCTATCGGTCACTCACTGTTTGATTATTTGATAAGAGTTGCTTTCTCATTTCTGAGATGAACACACTTCAGACTTGGGAGACGAGAACTCTTGAAACTTTGCCTCTCGAAGTTGGTACTTGATGATGTCATTTTCACTCACTCACTTATAATACGTAGACATCAAATAAAAAAAAAATTGTTCTTCGGTAATGGTGAAGCAGTGACGTCACGCGACGAATTTAGCATTTTTTTCTCATCATTTATTTCATTTACCTTTGGGCCTGATATTCACATAAGTGATTTTTCAGGTTTATTTTTACTACATACGAAATTGATAACTTCACCAACTTTAGCTTACCATAGAGTAAACCATTGTTATTGTGTTTAATATTTACATTCCATTTCAAAAAATAAGTCTCAAAAAGGCACAAGACAACTTAAAAAATTATTATCATATTAAAATTATTATATCTTAAATCTGTTATTTGGGAAACCTTACAGGTTTAGAGCCATTTTTTAGCTTAGAAACATGGATTTCGTCGTGCTCCGTGGAAAAAAGAGAAAAGTTTTTGCAGTTTTTTGCCATGTCGTACGCACGTACTCATTAATGTTTTTCTAATCGAATAAAGCACTGTTGGATGTGTTCTTCAAAAAGATAATCGGGCAATACATGCTAATTGACCTTTTCACAAACAAGCAGAAGCTTTCATACATTAAACTTCAAAGTTAACCGACGTAGCTAACTAATTGTCCGATTATCGTTTGGTAAACACCAGCCTCACATGTCATTGATTCCTTACGTTAGTGATTTCGTCGGACCATTACAAAAAACTTATCGTCTATCCATTATATTAATTACCTTGTCGAACAACTGTCATAAACCGAAGCTACCGGACATGTAACTCATGTAATCCTTTTACAACTTTTACATGTAATTTACAACTTTTACGTGTAATTAAACAAAACGAATCGACAAGTCGGGGCCAAGTAACCTTTGTTTATTTCTTGCATACCGACTGTACCGAGAGGTTCCCACTTTGACGGTTAATTCCATATGGCTGTTAGTCTTTGTTGTGTGCCTACTGAAGAATCTTCCATTTATGAAAACTGTGGAAATCATTAATTTATGACAACACGCTGTAACAAAGACACTAGACAAAACTTTTCTGGTTCAAAATAAATATGTAATATTAGTATAAGTTTTTGATCAATAAAGAAATACAATACAATGTAGTACAATAATCTATGTGTACGTATTCTGAGCTTGCCCGGAATTTCTTCTCAATAGCGGGTTTATCTATAAATGTTAAATAATGTGGTGAACATACATCTCATTAAACAGAACCCGCGGGAGTGGCAACAGCATCCTAACCGCGATTGCTGGAAAATTTAACTGTCCGGTAATGCACCAATTGGTCCAAAGGACAAAATCTGTAGTTAATTATAAGTACTAACATCTAGTTATAAGCAAACTTACACCATGGATTATTATTATCTGAATAAATGAATTTAATTATTATTATTAAACAGTGATCAAAATTTATTGCAAGAGATATGGTAATATGGTTATAATCTTGTAATTAAGTAAATAGTGTAAATATTAATGCAACTGTTGATAGTTCCTGATAATTATTAATTACTCAGCGCAGTAAAGTTGAATATTCCTAGCACTTGCCCGCAGTGTAGCTTCCTATAAACATGTATGTAGGTCCTAAACTAAATATAATTAGATAAGTACTGTAGGTACACATAATGCTAGCCCTATAAATCCATTCTTTCACTTGGACGCGAAGAAATAACGAACATCCAAACCTTTTCGAATGTAATTAGTGTGATTTTACTTGCTATAATATTATAAAAATTCTAATGTAATTTTTTACCTCTCTCTCTGTCTGATGACCTTTTCAATGCGAATCAACCAACGAATCTCAATAATATTTGGCAAGGAGATAAATAATATCCCGGAGAAGGATATTGCTGCTTCATTTACCGGAAAAGTGAGAGCGAAGTCGCGGGCAGAAGCTAGAAAAATAAACATAGTTTTAAAGTAGCTGCGTCTTGTCTGTGGACGACAGGCACTCGATAAATACACGTTTGAAGCGCCTCACTTAACGCGTTTTTTTTGGAAAGCTTAAACTAACAGAAACAGCAAAATGGTTCATAGCAGTAGCTATAATCCATTTGATTACCCTTCACATAATGTTTACAAGTCCAAGTCGCGTGTCAGTACGTAGAAACTGTTGTTTATACTGTGCCCGGTGAGAGCTACCTTGGCGTAGTGGAGGTCAAACAGTACTTCAACTCATTGAATCGTCTTACGGCTGTATTTCTTTTTTCTGTAGCTATAAGTGTTTTACATCACCGCTGTTAATGCAAACAATACAAATTAAAAAAAATGTGAACGTGTTTTACATAGGTACCCATATTACATAATTTTAACTTGATAATAAAAATAGGTGTAGGATGCCCTCCGATCAGGTGGAATGACGACCTGCGAAAGACTGCAGGTAGAGTAACTAAGTGCTTATTTTGTAAGCCTAAAGAATAAATAATTTTTGACTTTTGAGATGCAAGATGCAGCAAGCTGAAGACAAGGCGCTTTGTAGCCTGATGATGATGATGAATAAAAATAAACGTCATCGATTTATGACAAAATTAAAGTCTGATTCCGTTTGCCGCGTGATATTATATTTAACTAACATCCGTTCATCCCCACGCACAATATCGATGAAAGAGTGATGTGATTTTTACTGATCTGAGTAGGTTTTTCGAGTTTTTCATAAATTGCTGTACTATGTAACATCTGTACTATGGCAGAGGTTATCGTGCTTCGAAGCATTTGTACGCAATGCAACTATTTGTGGTATTGTCTGTATTAGGTATGTAGCGAATTGCATTATTTTATGTAATTTGAAAGTGTTCGGTAAGAGGTGAAGTTAGCATTAGCATTGTTTTTAAATGTGATAGAAGAATATAATTATCTCAAAGTCTACATCTGACGACCTCTGTGGCGCGGTGGGCGAAGGTCTGCCTGTGATAGATTTTGATGGTTTTACTAATTAAAAGAAGCTCTAAGATACCATAATGAAAACTAATTTGAACTACCTTGGTATCTATTTTCTAGAAGTCCTAAAAGGGTTGATATTGTGGGTATTAAAGAAAAGAAGCATAACTTACAACATGAATACTGTTTTATTCAGTAATACAATCTGGTTGGAACATAAATTATTACAAACAATTATTAACATTTTAAGGTTATGTTACACAAATTATGACGAGGAAGCAATATAATTATATAACAAAAATTGCTAGTCACAAAATATGAACAATACTTAGCTTCTGTCTGGTTAGGCTGCCGATCCAAAAGTGGGTATTCTCCCCCTTTTGGGTCGTATATATAGGCTCTGACATCGTAAAATAATGCAGCCTGAGCGATGGCTCACACTGTCTTTGGCGCGAACAGTCGATACAACAATTTATTATGTTTCTTAATACTGAATAATACTTTCAGACCAAATCAATGATATTTAAAATTGTACAATTAATATTCCACTTATTTTAAATATAATACTTTTTAATAATTAATAAATTAAGAAATTATCGGCGCCGCGCCACTTATGAAAGTTATATGCTAATGATTTTATATACATTAAAATACCAATGAAATAGGTAATCTAAAACCTGAAAACTATTTTAGACATACTTTTCATATTTCTTTATCACAGTTTTCTATATTAATCTGATACCTGCGACACAGGAGGTTGGGGGTTTGATTTCCGCCTCGGGATAATTGTGTGTACGATCTGCAGATATTTGTTCAGGGTGCTCTGGTCGTTATCTAGTAAAAAATATCTACTTGTGTAATCTATTGTAATAAGTATATCAGTCATCTAGTACCCATAACACTAGCTCTGCTTAGCTTGGGGCTAGATGATGCTGTGTGGATTGTCCAGCATTATTCATTTACTATCTCGTGATACATCATCAACAGTATTGACAGATATTTGTCCGAAGGCGGGAATCGAACAGGCCGACGTTCTTCCGCCACGTCACATCGGTCGTCTAAATAGATATAGAGGAGGTTATTATTTAGAGTTAAGTTCGCATTTGTATACATTTTCTAGAATAAGTTTTGTGTTATGTTTATCGTGCAAGAAGTATAAATAAATAAAAGAAAAATATATTAGGACGAAACCTTTTAAAAACTCTAAAAGCCCAACCACAACTTAAACAAACCATATTCTTCAGATATCCCCTCGATTTGAAACGGACAAACATTTTTAGATACGATCTGTAAACATTCAGGAACCATGTGTGGCTCGGTTTATAAACATTTTCCGTAGATACATATTTACGGCGCAGTTTCATAATTTATGAATGAAACACATCAACACTAATATTAGATCTGTAAAGTTTGACGCTGACTATACGTGCATTTCAAACTCGAACTCAAACTCAAAATAATTTATTTCTTTACAAAATAAATTATTTTGAGTTTGCGGCTTCCCTACAAAATAAGCACTTAGACAAGTCAAATGTTATATCATAAATTATTGTTGTTATATATAATTAATATTAAATAGTGAACATAACTTTCGCGATTATAATATTAGTATGATTTCCTAGGCTAACAGCGTCAGAAACTTACCTATGCTATATGGGACACATAATATAGCATAGGTAAGTTTCTGGCGCTCTCCGAAAACCTATTAACATCGATGAAGAGTGACAAACGAATTTGTATCCTCACATCGTACACATAAAGATGTAATTATTGTAAAAAAAAGACAATATATAGACGTATAATTGCCTCAACACACCAAGGTGCAACATTCTGTCCGATAACCGTCGCGCGTCGTATTAAATAACAGTTCACTCACGTTCGCCTCGAAATCCATTTTGCACGCGACATGGAATTTTATGCCATTGCGACACGATTCAATATCACTTGGCATTCAATGTCCGTCCATCCGCATAACGCTATGGCGATTACAAGAACAAACTTACAACTTCACGGGTGTTTTAGGAAAATCCTCACGAACGGAGAAAGTTGCTGGTTTACAACAAGAGTGGCGAAGCAACATGGTCGCACAGTGTGTGCTGAACCTTTGATGGGGAAAGAACATGGGATTTTGTGCGTTTATCAGGGCAGAATTTTAGTTCTTTGGGTTCTTTGGTGAGTTTTGTTGAAATAACTTAAATAAATAAACTTGCATACAAGGTTCCGGTGTTTTAACAGAGTTCAAATAGGAGGAGGTTCTATGGTCGGCTGTAGGTATGTTTTTTTGTGTATGTTTACTGATTTTTTAAAGTCTTGTTCTAGTTTTTACAAAACAATTGTTTATTAGCTGACTGATCAGGTGCTGTTAGCTTATGAATACAGTAACAAATAAAAATTGGCGTAAACCAGGTGAAAAGTAAATGACTCCGTAATAATTTTTCTGTGCAATCTTTTCCGGGCATAATGTAAACCTGCAAAGTATAACATTTCTGCATTTCTCGTGCGCACGCGCCGCTCGTAAAGATTGTTTACAAGTTTAATGAACTTGCCACTTATTCTGAACTCTGCGGTCGGCTACCGTTCGCGTTATGACAGATTGAAAAAAGTTATTAAAAAACCATAGAGAACAATTAGAATAGTTCCATAGGCGATCCGGTTAGTGGCGAACTATGAACACTACGGCTTCGGGGCTGAACGTATAAGTAGCGATCACAATAGGCCTATCATGGCCGCTCTGATACCCAAGCCACCCAAAGATAATAATAAAAAAAAACCGTTCCATAACCTAACGTGCCAATGACCAGCCAAACTGCAAAGATGCGTAACCATTGACACATGAGTTAAAGACCTATCTTACGTCAGAACTGTCATAAGTGACATATTATGACATTCAGCTTGAATGTCGAATTGTGAAGTCGTGATGAGAATCGGCATAGAGATGTAATTAGAAAGGAAACATTTTACTTAAATAAATTAATAGTTTAACAACAGTGATATGGCTCTTTTGAAACGTCGTTATTACTTAATCTTGTTATAGGTTAAGCTATTCATCATAATAATTGTGGTTTAGGTCATTTAAAAATGATTCAATGTATCAGTAGAAAACTATTGTTATTTATTTCATACTAAGTTAATAACAATCTAATAAAGCTTATATCATACAACTGTTTAAACTTTCTGGATTTGTTTACACAATAGATTCAGATAATTTATTGTCATACTTCATACAAATAATCACAACAATGTTACTTAAATTAAATGATGAGACTAAGACTCATAATCATAAAATATCTGTTTATGTCCTCTCGTGTCTCCTTTACATTTTCAAGCCGACTTTGAGTAACGACAAATTATATTCGCGTGGTAATATTGGATCGGACAAAACGAACAACGCCATTTTGTTCTGGTATTTAAACACTACACAAATGTATAGAGCTCATTTAAAAGCAACTTACCGTTTTATCTGAATTTAATTACATGCTTCGGGTATCAACCGTTAAAATTATTCATTAATTATCTAGACACGTTACTTTCCCCTCTCTTGGACACTTGTTGTGGAAAACTGCGAAAGTTTGCTCACCAGTTAACTTGCGCGCGTCACACTACCATCTTGTCTGCGTATAACGAAACGTGAAAACTCATTCGAATATAGAACGAGCGAGTGACAAACGACAGTGTCGAATTGAACTAAGTCGAGTTCTAAATATAAAACGCATACCGTACGGAAATTTAGAACGCCCAACGGATTGCACGTTCTATTTTTAATTTCGAGTGCAGCTGCCCAGTGTGAACTTTGTTCATAGGGATTCCGCTTTCTTTTTTTTATAACGTTCCGTTACGATTGTTGACATTGTTACTTTTAGATAAAAAGTACGCATATGTCATGTCGGTCGTGATTGGGCGTGGATTAGTGCGATCGCCATTGACAGTGAAAGTTTGGACGGCTGTCTTCGTGTCGTAGGTAAATATTTCGAAGATATGTGCCTATTATACCCTTTATCTAATCATTACTTTCACTATTTCGAATACATTACGACTTCGAACCGGTCTCGATGTCGCTTATGCATTGATTATGTGTAAGATTATCGATATTATCTAATGAGAAAACTATCCTCTCTTCGGTTCTCGGATGTCGTTATTTTAATATCCGTTTACAAGAATTTAAATTTAATCGCAAACACTTCTCTACACTACATTTTATATGTACTTTTGTTTCAAGACACTTTTGGACATCATTCTTGACTTGACTTCTTCTAAATTGGCAATATTTGTCTGGTATGTAAATTTTCTGCCAGTGTCCTATGAAAATTTTATAGTCAGGAAATGGAGCCGTAGTTACAATAATAATATGAGCGGTAAATTAAAAAAAAAAACCAATTACATTTTTACCTCGAACAAAAATAAGGACATAATTCTATTCATTTTCAGTTTTATAAATACTCGATAGTTTGACACTGACTGACAGCATCACGTCCCTATCACACAACCACAGAGTTACGAAACGAATAGACCCGGCGAATAAACCAACAATCAAACATAACCATTGTTGCCCGACACTGATCATTAGGGAGAGAGTGGGAATGCCCTAATGATAGGTCGAAGGACCATGGAGGATAATCACTGTTTTGTTTTGCAATGCTAAGTACCGTGTATTGTTGGTAAGAATAGGCATTAATGTCTGGACGCGGCAGGAAGAGGGGTCATTGACTTGTTTGTTTATCTTAGAGTTTACAGCTAGTGGACTATTTGGCTATTCTGGCCTTGCGAGAGATTCTACCTCTACGACTTAGATACTGAAGGTCCCCGAAATCTTCGTCAGGTTTAGGTTCTCCTTGCCTATCTTTTAATTGTCTGTCATGCCAAGCGTAGTTGCTACAACATGTCCCTTCTGTTTTGTAAGAGGCCCTTGGCCCAAAATTGAATTGATACAGGACGTGTTTGACAGGAGCTTTGCTATTAAGCAAATAAAGAAATAATGCTGGACAGTTCACACAGAATTATCTAGCTCCAAGCTAAGCAGAGTTTTTGTTATCGGTACTAGACAACTGAAATACATAAAACAATAAATTACATAGACTATTTTTCATTATATAAAACAATAAGAAAACCCGAGACAAATATCTGCAGATCGTATAAAAATATTGTTATATAATTTTAATCAATTTCAGGGTTTAAAATATTATATATTACTTTAAATCTTTATTATTAAAATTACCAGGTGATTTAAAAATCTATTTAACACTTTGACTGCGATTTTTTTTCGACGACTGCGATCTTTTTTTTAACCTAAAAAATTCGTGCTGCCGCTCTACACAGCGGTTGTGTTGCACCGCACATGCGTTTCGTTCGAAAAATATTACGGCTGTGCTGAGTCACAAAGATCTGTATTTTCTCAGCCGCTGCGCTAGTGTGGATTTACGCATATTAGGCACTTGTAGAAAACACATACCGTGTGATTTCAGCAGTCAAAGTGTTAATAAGGTAGACCCAGATGTCCAATAGTGCACGGTCACGGGCTGATAGTAAAATGAAAGCACATAAAAAAGCCCAATTCTCGTGTACAGTTATTCAAACAACTGTTATACACACCTTTCTATTTTATGTTTTATTCAAAAACAAACATAAAAGTTTTCCTATATAGTTTTACGTCACCGCTTTATTACGGCGGCGTAACGACTGATCGTTATGAAATATCCGTTTGCCTACAGATTTATACAATGAATTGTACACACCTTATAGTTCTGCTTGATATTGCCCGCAGCTTTGAAGGCGTTTTATTTCAATATAATAAATTTCCATGCTTATAATCAATCTCCTTTAAAATTAAAATTTCATAAAGATTTGTTCGCCCGCTTAGCCGTGGTCAAGGTTACACAGACCGAAAGATTAACAGTGTTACTCTTCCATATAATGTATGTAACAAGGCGTGTGTTATTTGGATACAAATACCCAAATAACAGGAATAACTGTGCGTCGCTCCAAAAGCTCAATTATTCCTTCTTAATCAATCATTTTTTTACACAAATATGTTTTTTTTTGTATTCACTAGATGTCTAAAAACACCCGTAATAGTTTCTCAAACTTAGTCATCGTGCCTTTTGTAGATTCTTGCTGAAAGGCTGAAGTGATTCGCCTCCCGATGTCTCACCTTCTTTTCTTATCTCTAGTTTTCGGCTGCACAGATAAAATATAATGATATTCATAGATACAGATCATGATGTTGATTGATAGATGATCTAGACTAGAACCTATTATCTCATTGCATAAGATTTCACTAATACCATTTTAGAAAGAAAGGAAAAGCATGTAATTATACCCCTCGTTACGAGACAATAAAGCAACTGACACCAATCATATACCTAGCTAAGCAGAAAACCAGCTGTCATGGTTGTTTCAATCTATCCTAGAACAAGACTCAATTCTGCGCGTACGCACGATAATGTTTGATTTATTGGACGTGACCACGACTAGCCACTTTCGGTTTCGTGATGTGCACGAGAGATGGATTTACTTAGTGTGTTAAGCCACTGAAGTGACTTCGCTTATTGATGCTTGAATAAAACTTACGTCATTCAATCACCAACAGGACAAAATATATCATATTTCAAATTTTATTTTAGTTCCACTAAGCTATTTAGTTGTGATGAAGTTTTAAACAAAAAGACTCAAAATATTAGATAGTTTCTAAGAGATGACGGCGGCCCGTCTGGTAGAGATCGCTCTTGAGCGATAAAACCGCCAAATTGTCACATATTTTGTATTTTATTCTGGCTTGTTTGTTTATTTTTAAGTGTGCAATAAAATAATGATCGATCTATCTAACCCGACCTAAAGTCATGGGTATACCTACTTATTTCCCTTTAACCAGCGTGTTAATACCAGTTTAGCGTTGAAGAAAGTAAATCAACACTTTCTAATTAACTGGTAATGTGCAGCTTATAATTAACAGCTTAATTAATTAAATATCGAACAAAGAAGGAATTAACTATTTGACACATACAGGGTTAGCTGTATGTGTCAAAATGTTAATTCCTATACATAGCGAGAACTAGCGATATTTGAACAACATACGTATCCTACGCTAAAATTACTCACTTTTTATAAAATTCTAACAAAAACACCCACAAAAAGTACACCAACTATCTTATTTGGACTACACAGTAACAGGTCGTCAATAATTAATTAGTTTCTTAATTTTGGCGAACAGTTAAATAACTGTTTTAATCGTTCGTCCGAGAATTGATTAGTTTTGCTCCGCTGCGCTGGGTGTTTGCTTTTGGTGTCTTACGAAATTTTTTCTAAGAAAAACATAGGAGTTAGATGATCTAGCAAAGCAAAACAATTAACTAACGATCGAGTCAAACTTTAATACTACAAATTATTCGTCCAATTCTAACAGCATTTCTATTTGTTCCAGACGACAGACAGCGCGGACTTCCTCGGCGTCCGTCCTCACACGACCGCGGTGCTGCCCGGGAAGCCGGCCGCGAACCCGCTACAGTTCGTTCGCGTCGGCCCCGCGGACCTTGGCAGCCGCGCGAGGGAACAGCTGCGGAGAGCTGAGCTAGCGAAGCGCACTGAGCCGGCGAGGATCGAGCGGCAGGAAGACTGGCAGTCGGTAAGTTTTATTAGCAACTGTATGTAGAAAGAACCGACACCAAGGGTCGGTAAGTGTTAATTTAGACAATGATCCAGGAACCTTGCCTATCAGCACACTTACGTCCACACACGACGGAGGTGCTGCCCGGGAAGTCGGCCGCGAACCCGCTACAGTTCGTGCGCGTCGGCCCCACGGACCTCGGCAGTCGTAGTAAAAGAATATTTGCACTTTGACTGAGTCTAATCAGTAAACACACGTATAAGAAATTACAATTTACGACAATCTACATATAATCCTGTTTAAAATGATCATAACATTCATCCTTCCGTGACAAGTCGAAATTTCTCGCACCTATACACAATCATAATCAAAATCAGGACATTCCTGACGGATGGAATTAATGAGTAATTTCCCGAAGCTGGGTGGAACGGAATGCGCGTCATAAATCCACGGAATATCATGCGCAAGCGCAATCAAAGCTCGAATGAGCATTATAAAAATTCCACGGTTATTTGTGAACAAGGAAGTGAAGGAAGTCGCGGTGGGGCAGTTAAAACTGGAATTGATAGGTTTTTGGAACTTTTCTGTGGAATAGGCGATGGAAGGCAAGAGTAGATATAGGCGCGGATGTCGATCCCTGAGGGGAAAAGTTTGGTTGTTATGTTTTTTTGTGTTAAAACCTTTTTTTTTAAGTTAACATAATTCCATTATGGTGGAGTGTAGGTGTAACCAAATTCACAAGTGGAAACGGTTCATAGCGTGTTAGGTGTTAGTTATTGTCCAAAATATTGACGACCGATGTTGCGCGGTGGGCGAAGGTCCGCCTGCGACGCAGGAGGTTGCGGGTTCCATTCCCGCCTCGGAATAATTGTGTGTACTATCTGCAGATATTTTTGTTCCGGGTGTTCTGGTCGTTTTCTATGTATAATAAAAAATATATAAGAATCTATGTAATATATGTATTTTATTATGTATATCAGTCATCTAGTACCCATAACACAAGCTCTGCTTAGCTTGGGGCTAGATGATGTGTGAATTGTCCAGCATTATTTATTTATTTATTTATTTATATGTAATAGTCTAGTATCTCCTTACATTTGGTAGGCAATTTGGTATCATCGTTTAGAAACGAGCTTTTTTATGCTTGAGTTCTAGTAGCAGTATCCAAAAGTAATACAAAATAAGCCGCAAATATAACCTACAACTTGAGGTAATTTTAAATTATATTCATCTTGAATTTTAGCGCCATTTTTAGCCCATGACCTAAACAAACAGAAAAGGCGATGAATCACTGGTCGTGAACTTAGCCTCATACATCACAGCACAAATTAATAGCAGAGCCATTGTTTATGTGGCCGATACTAGATTTACGGCTCATAAATCCTTACCCACACATGATATGGACCATTAAGGCTGAGCGACTTAATGAAATGTCTAGGGTTAACAGAGCGAGGCGCTTTTCACAAGTTTTTAAGGCTAAAAAAATTTATAGTCTATAGCTACTTGTAAATACAAGGATTGAAGATGTGCCTTGTATTTTCGTGGACAACGGAAGCAGCATTTTTATAGTTATCAGAAATGTCGCTCTCGCTGAGCTCTTCACCGAAAAAGCATTCAGATCATCATGTCATCTTTTCTTCACGCCGATATCATGGCTTCATCATCTTGTGATTATAAAACTTGTATACGGATGTGCCGACTCAAGTCCCAGAAACCAATAAAAATGCTTTAACAAAAATTGTAAGCCTAGGTGTTACAATTACAATACACCACCACTGAGTTTTTTTACGTCAGCAATGTTGCTTTCTATGATACTTTATAGGCTCCGCCTAACAGCCAATAAATCACGCAGTAAAAGGAATTAATGCATAAAAACTAGAGAAGATCTGCCAATTAACCTGGATCAGGCCATTGGCATCCAGTAATCAGGGTCGTGCTGACAAATCGTGACGAGGAGAAAACTTTGAAAAGTGGGTGACATGACAATCATACCCGCGCTGTGACACTGGAAATTCCTCGGTCAACTAGTCGACAACGTTTTGATGACTAACAAGATGGATAAATGGATTCAGAACGAACACAAACTCCGTTTACATGAACCATAGTAGTGGTAAATATGTAGTTATGAAGCTATGGAAATGTCCTACATAAACACAAAAAGATATTAATTAAATGCTGGAAGGGGCACGAATATATTATCTCTTTCGTTCTCTCGTGGAGATTTTGGTGAACAGCGAGAGAAGATATTTGACAGTTTTCACTGTATTCGAAAACAGCCCCTAGATTTATATACATTCGCAGCTATTGAAAATCCAACAAAACGCCGGCAACATTTTTTCTTTGACGTAAACCATACATCATTACATCATTACAACTAGCTATATGCAAAATTACACCCTATGCCTCTAAATAATCCAGTTCCAAGTAAAGCTTCCAACAAACGATACCCACGGAAACAACAACGCTGTGTACACCTTTCAACACGCATTCGGATTCCGTGCCTATAAATATCCTTCGGCGGAGTAAACAAAAACCTCGTTATTCCCGGCGCCGGAAACGACCGAAGCCGGGGGAATGCGCCTCCTTCCGGTATCCAGGTGCTTTGACGGCGACGTAATTGCTTTAAATGGTTGGAGTTATTGGTAAAGAATCTTGGAAGAAATGGGTTCTTTCACACTCGGCCTGAAACACCTTGCTCGAAGCTATCTTCCAATGCACAGTGGAAAGTGATGAGTTCTCGTATCGGAAACCGAAACTCACTTGTTGATTCTGCGTCAACTGCGTAAATCTCTATGGTCAAACAAAATGACATCAGCAGAAGGTATTATGTGCGTTAGGTTACTATGGCATACCAAAGCCATAAGAGAGAACCATTATGTTCTAGTACACAGAAGTATTTACTACTACTTACATAAAATAATTTTACACCCTTTCAACAATATCATTATCAAAATAACATGTACAATAGAAATTGGACCCGCTTGGACTCGTTTGGTTTGGAAAATTTAAAGTGTGTTTAAATGGGAATGGTTTACAATTTCTAAGGTAGTTTTTGTGTCTCGACTTTTCGGTGTTTGATATGTATGTATGATTACATTTTCTTAATAATGGAGCACGAATCACCTAAGCAAGTCTCCATCCAGCAGGACCTCACCCTGCTAATGATGGTGATGTGCACAGCGGCGTTGAAAGCCTCTGATTTCGCCGTGATATGAAGTTGATTAAACCTTTCCAAGGCTACTATTACCGCCATAAATACCAATTACTCCCCGACGTTCGCTGAACCATTATAATTGTCTCCAATGAAAAATAGTTGCCTCTTAACAAGCGGATGGCCAAACAATTACACGCAATTAAAAATCCTTTGACAATCTACAATCTGTCTCTAATTGTTAGGTATTTGATCCTCTTGTATATCCTGGATCATCCACCTTAGGGCTCTACTGTTTCTCAGAGAGTAAAAGAAAAAATTCCACTCTTCCTGAATCCATTGCTCACTTTTATAGCTTGCTATTAGAGATATTAGCTGTCATTAGGAGACGGTGTTGTGCAATCGAAGTGCTTGTAGCATTGGTATGTAATACGTCTCAATAGACCTATTAACTCTGGTCTGAATTGTGGTCCATAGCGCTTGGTGATAGCGGATAGCAAGTCTCCAGTTAACTTTCTGTGACAAATATGGTTGACGGGACAAAAAGTCATCAAGGATTGCCTTAGAACTGTAGAAGTTTTTCTGACTCATCTCGCAGCAAGAATTAGAAAAGGTTCACATTTCGAAAGTAAAGTAACAGCAGTCATTCCCTATTGTTACAAGATGATTTTTGCTAAACTTTACACGGCTACAAAAGTCAGGTTTCTGGCCAAGCAGAAATCTGGTAACCATTCAATACCCAATAGTGTGTAAAAAATGTTCGTTTTTTTTGCAGTTTCTATAGCGCGGTCATCGCGGTTTATTTTCTTACCAGCCAAACATTATGCATCACTTGAACCAAACAAAATAGCGGCATGTACTCGTATCTTATTGCGAATGAAATTGCGAAAAAACCTCTTGTTTTGCCGACACGCGATCACCATGCGTGCAGAGTGTGAACAAACGCCTCCCTCAACACAGGCTAGACATTGTAGCATTGCAATTTTAGAACAAGTTTAAAAATGAAAACAAAACGGCTTAAATATCTACTGTTTTTTTTTTATTAACTTAGGCTCCTTTAAACTTGACTCATTGGCCTTCTTGTAATAAACAACAATACTAGATGCCTCTTTATTGGTGCCTTCAGCAATAAATAATTAGAAACATACATATCTAGGAAAATCAAACCGATTCTCGATCATTATTGAACTCGCAAACTCAGAGATAGAAAAAGGCATCATTTGATTCTAACAAACGCTAGTATATCAAAAACTAGCTGTTTCCCGCGGTTTCATCCGCGTTAAATTCGAATTTCACATTTCTAAAATAATAATCCTATGTTCACCACTCCTATGTGTAGCTTCCCAACGATGAAATAATTTTTCAAATCGGTCCAGTACTTTCGAAGCCTATTCAATACAAACAAACAAAAAATCAAACCTTTCCTCTTTATAATATTAGTATAGATATTACAGTAAACAATAAATGGTAGCAGAGGTCTATGATCCTTTTCATTAGAAAGCTCATCAACATCCGTCCCTCCCGTCATGGCTATCGGAGCCATTGTCATGTTTATTGCATCTGTTGACCAGGTCAGGGGCCTTGCGTGCAAGTGACTCGTATTGAGATCAATTTAGCGTTTTATGCTCACGTTCCATTTAAACGGTTGTGCTAATCTGAAGTGGTAGGAGTTTTTACAACAAGTTAGGTGTACCTGTTTCTTCCTGACGTGGAATCTTTCATTACAACCTTTGCCAGGCTGACAACCCTGCTTAAGGGACCTTGCCAGTGTGTCATTATTTCTGAAAACCCAGAATAGCTACTTCAACTTTTTCCTTGATGGCTCTGGAATAGCCACTTCAGTCGATACAATACCAATGCTATTGGCTGACCATCCAAATCCAAGGTTGGTACTGCAGCTGTTACGATTCTGTTTGCCCATCCCAAATAGCTTTTTGTAGCGCCTTACTCCTAACTATCGTCTTTCTTCGTTGCCGAGGTTCTATCAACCCTACATATGTATGTCCGTGAACTAGGATGATTCCCGTTATATCTATCGACATGATGTTTGGAACTATCGAGAACTTTATTTTCTCAGCAGATCCATAATGTATGCTTAAACTAAAAACTCCTTCCGTCTAATCTAAAGGGATACCTTATCCAATCAATCAAAAATACTCAAATAAAAAAAAATACAATTAGATAATATCAAATTCTTAAAACACCTACCAGAAACAAACGGTCAACCCTAGTCCCCTTTATGATAACTTGTAAAGTAATAAATTCCATGATTGTAAGCAGTACTTTCCTCCTGTCTTCCAGAACCTAGACAACTGGAAGTCGTCCCGGCGGAAGCGCGTGGAGCCAATCATCGAGCGCTGCGTGGAGCTCCGCAAGATGGAACAAGAGCCCTGCCAGCCGCGCGCCAAGTCCAAGACCTTCAACGAGATGCTGGAAGAACGGTGAGTTTAGACCTTACTTACTCGTATAACTTATCGAAAACCAAAGTTATCGACATAGCTCTAAGAATTAGTAAGCTGAAGTGGCAGTGGGCCGGCCGTATCTCGCGAAGAACCGACGGCCGCTGGGGCAAACGTGATCTTGAGTGGAGACCACGACTTCTTAACACCGCCCACACAATTACTTATTATTACGTTCAATATCAATCACATAATCACGGCACAAATAAAATCTAATTAAAACAACACAACAGTCGATGGTTTCCTAACCAAATGTTGCCAAGCCCTTGTTGCATTATAATTAAATTATATTTTGCATTATGAATGATGTTATGGCGTAATGTTGTGAACTGATTGGCGCCTTTTAAATGTACATGATCTATGATGGGAATCATGGTGTTAGATTACTAACTTCGGTCCGTGAATTTGTTCACACTAAAATACTTATACATCATCATCATCATCATCATCAGCCTATAGCATTCCACTGCTGGACATAGGCCTCCCCTATGAGCGCCATAGCGCCCTGTCTTCAGCTTGCCGCATCCAGCATCTACCTGCAGTCTTTCGCAGGTCGCCATCGTACGTTTACCGAGTCGTGGAAATACTTATACGTAACTTACTAGTTTCCGTCCGCGACTTCGGTCGTGGTTGTTTCTATGGAAACGTTTTAAGGTTATTTATTCCGTAAAAGTTTCAGAGTTTAAGACAACATACATGTAGTCGGTACCTTATCTTCGTCGTATTACTGTCCCCGCTTCGTAGGAATCAGCCCGTTTGAAGAAAAGCTAGGCCGATTGCAAAACGACGCAATACAATTAATTTCTATGCCGTTGAAAGATGTTCAACAATATGGCTAAAGGTCTCGCCAAATGAAATTAATTAGCTATTCCCAATACATCTGTGTTCTACTATGAAAACTATCGTAGTTTGACGAATTCATTACGTTTCGATACGTTGGTGTTCTTCCGACACAAAAGGTTCGTAGATCTGCAACAAACACAGCGTTCGTTTTGCAAACGGCCTAGCCGTTCTACAAACGGGCTGATTGTACGATCCGGCTGCGACATTACGATTACTACATCACCACGCTATTTGTATTTATTAGCTCGTAAATGGTAAACATTGCAGTGGTCAATGGAGTTGACAATCGACCATAAATATTCTCAGTACTTGCTGGACCATAATCAAACAATTCGCTCAGCAAATCATAGATTTACCTTCCTATGTCTACAAATACTCTAAACCTTAAAGCTAGTAAGATAAAGCTCAAAATTCTGTTGAAATTCCAAGTCAACACATGAAAACAATTGTGATAGGTAGTACAACCAGAGTCGGCGTGACTGTCTTTTGTTTTGCATATACTGTACCCATACTATCGGCATTGACGACCGATGTGGCGCGGTGGGCGAAGGTCCGCCTGCGAAGCAGGAGGTTGCGGGTTCGATTCCCGCCTCGGAACAATTGTGTGTACGATCTGCAGATGTTTGTTCCGGGTGTTCTGGTTGTTTTCTATGTACTCGTATAATAAAAAATATCTATCTATGTAATGTATTGTATTATGTATATCAGTTATCTAGTACCCATAACACAAGCTCTGCTTACCATGGGGCTAGATAACGCTGTGTGAATTGTCCAGCCCAGCATTATTTATTCATTATTTATTTATACTAATTTATGACGTCATGCCTAATGCTTCATAGTTAAATATTAAATAGGTCCTTCCTAACTACATTCGATGTGAAATTTTTTGAGAAAAAAACCTACCTGCATTTTTGCGTCTTAATTAATTACTACTAGCAAATATTTATTGAAGGAAAGATCCCAAATCATCACGGAATAACGTTTGCTTAATGTTATTTGGCTGGATTGTAATCACCTTTATGAAAAACGTAAAAAAAACATTCGCACCAGCTCTAAATAATCGACCCATATCACGGAAATCATTGCACTGTTTCAACTTTCAACCTTTCTCGATTAACAATAAGGTCGGCCCTACCTACCTACTAGCGCATACGGAATCTGCTGCTGAACTTTGAACCTTAGTACCATAACTCAGAGTTAATTTCTATTAGCTTTAGTTTGAGTTCATTGATTTTAAATATACAGGGTGTGTGTTTACTTGCGGTCGAGTGGTCAAGTTATCGATTGGAGCGCCCCTGGCGGTGGTAACTTTATATCTGTTTTAATGTCATTGACTTTCATATCAATGATCGTGTTCTCACCGTGTATTACAGATTGTATCAATTAATAAACATTGTGTCTGATGAAAACTAGTTTTTGCCTGCGGTTTTGTACGCCTTTCCTAATATACATTATCCATACCATACTTTATACCTTAGCTACTATCTAAACTAATATTATAAAAAGGAAAGATTTGATTTTTTGTTTATTTGTTTGTATTGAATAGTCTCCGTAACTACTGGACCGATTTGAAAAATTCTTTTATAAAGTAAAGTCAAAGACAATTATCAAGACCCTTCATTTCTTTATATGGCGTACTTTTATTGCAATTTCTTAATAACTATCAATTTGAACGATTAACTTCTTACTTCACAAAATGAATTCATGCGGCAACTGAAATAACCGGGTAAGTACATAATTGCTAAATTGCAATTATTCTAACACCCTGTATATCAATGGCCGGTCTCAGCTATAAAGCGATTTCGTAAGTGGATTGTTCTCGGTAGTTACCAGCAATCAAACTAAATGTTGCTTTAATGTCTTCACACTTTTATATCTTGTGGGAAATGATGGGAACTGATAACCTTGAAGATGCATAGAACAAAAGTTTTTAAACCTTCGCGATTTGTTAACTTATTAAAGATTATACGAGACATTATAAGAGTCCCTTTTTAACCAAAGATACGCGATAAATACCCGATAAATAATGTTTAATATCTGAACAAAATGTGTATAGAAACCAAAAACCATAAAATATTTTTGTTTTATCGTGAATAGACATTCCTCAGACCTATTTCTGGCTTGGCTTTAATTCCACTAAATGTCTCGCTTCGCCATAACAAAAGTATCGTCTCAGAATGACACATTTTAGCTTTTTACATTATTTTCTTTTCTCTTAGCTTGGGGCTTCTATGCTGTGTTAATTATGGATAAGGAGATAAGGAGCTTTTTTATTCCGCATAGATAAAAACATAATATATGATCAAAGTTTTAAAGTAAATCCTATCATTATTACCTTACCTCTCAAGCATTCAGAAACTACCGCGGGAGTCTGACGAACGGCGATGGCTCAACATAATGAAATGAACGAATAAGCACTTTGCGACATTCGCCATGTCGTCGTGTCGCTTCAGTATCGAAACTTTCGCACGATGCTTTCAAAATGACATGTAGGTACAAGTACGTATTTAGAAACGGTAGTATTTTGACATGACACGTTTATTTTGTTACCAAAGTTGTATAAAAGTTATCGACATAGCTCTAATAATTAGCCAGCGAAGTGGCATTAGGCCGGCCATATCTCGCAAGAACCGACAAGCGCTGCAGCGCTGGAATAAACGTGTTGTTGAGTGGATACCGCGACTCAGCAAACGTGTACGACGCCCTCCGGTCAGGTGGGATGAAGACCTGCGAAAGACTGCAGGCAGATGCTGGATGCGACAAGCTGAAGACTGCTCTATGGCGCTCATTAGGAGAGGCATATGTCCGGCTGTGGACTAACATAGGCTGATGATAATGATGACATCCACGAGCTGATTTAGACGGGTTGACCGCAACAGCTTATTCGAATACTCAAATCACCACAAATCATGGTAAATACCTGCCAAAAGCCATTTAGGATCAACGACCCCGTGAATGAATTGATCCTGAGCGAAGTAACAAAAGATGACTCAAAGAGCAAACACAGTAGGTAAAGCAGGTAAGGTAAAGCTGTAAACATTCTTACATAATGTCTCACAAATAGCACCTGGCCCGTCCAATACCCCGATAGAGCCATAAGAAGTAAAACTGGCGTAATGCTAAGCCCACAATGTCAGTTTATTATGTCCAAGTATCACAACGCGATAAAACTTTGGATTAGATTATCAGTGGTGCCTGAAAGAGCTGAGTAAACAGATATTAATGAAGTTTATTCTTGTTTACAACGTATAAATTATTCTCAGGGGGTCATTTGATTATTATAGCATACTATAGCGCGTAAAATACAATATCGATAGAGCAAAATGGGTCATCATCACAGAGTATTAGTATGCCAATGTATGCAACATTGTTAATGCCTCGGAAGGCCCATAGTCGACTTAGGTATAAGGAGGTTAATTGCTAACAATTTTCATTACTATGAAGTGCAGGAAATGTCATAAAACCGGGTAGGTAACCGGGTAATGTAGATTTATGTTTTTGAAAGGAATAGCGCCCAGCAACTATTAAATACAAAACTAAAATGAATAATACAAAAAAGACAGTAAAATCTCGCCCCAAGAGAAGCAGATCTTGCGTTATGATTTGAGTACTGATTACTGATATACTTAACAAAATACATTACTTTCTACGGCCACCATGGCTCAGAAAGACTTAGACCAGCCTGCCAAACACAACTCATTGGCAAATGTCAAGTCAAATTGTTCGACAAATTATAAACGAAATTCAGACAATCAAACATCAAAGCGCTTTATTTGCAGGACTCTTGAACACGTTACAAAATTCAAAATACAATGTAATTGTATGGGAGTTTGTAGCTGCCTTGCAGGATGTTCAATGATAAATCTTCGTTAAATTCAGGAGTTTACTCAGTTTTACAATTTCAATCATGGATAGACGCACGTGTTGGTGGCGTCGTCGGTCAAGAGGGAATTACAAAAATGTCAAAAAAAGGGTCAAGTGTGAGCACTAATCATTTTGACATTGACAATTATAAATTTTGAGACTTCTTGGAAGGCTAGAACACTTAATGAAAACTAGGGAATAAAATGATCACTGAGATTTTAGGTTCACTTCAATCTTTTTAATTTATAGGAGGGAGAGATACAAGAATCCTTTACCTTGTTAGGTTATTAGTTTTTGAGTTAAAGCATAACTCGTCCCAAGTTTTTTATAGTAATTTGCATCCGGAATCACCCCCTTCGGTTTTAATCAAATCATAGAAGTGTACCTACCTAACTATGTGTTCAAGTTGACCCTACACCTTGCTTGTATAATCCTCCCTCCAATTTTACAGGAAATAAGATTTCGATCAGTCACGACTGTCGGTGCCTACGTCCGCCTCTCTCGAAAGACAGACATCGACTGATTAATAAATTAATAAAGTTTCAATGTGCGTCATGGGGCGTGCGCATGATTTGGTTTCAATTTAGATGTTTTTATTAAATTTTACCGCTTTTGGGAAGTGGTTTCATGTGACAGTTTTGATAAATTAATGACATTTTAGTGCCTTTTTGGTGCCGTTGATTGGAAGTTATTATAAAATTGGGTGACTGTCTGAATTATGTGACTAAATGGCAAAGACAGTATATGTCCTACTTTCAAAAAACCTACGCAAAATTAAAATTATGAATTAGTTCTTTTCATCTATTATTCTTGTCTACAGCAAATTAATTAATAATTAACATCAAGGCCGAGTATCGACGGATGTAAGTAAATTTGCGTACCTCTTTTGTGTGAAAGTCGGCTAAATTATTATGCAACTAAATCTGAACCGTGTCGTATCTAATTGGAACTCGATAATATTATAAAGTTCAATTAATTAACTGGCTGCAATAACTATTATTGCTTTGTGGTTGTGCCTTGTTATTAGTTAATTGGATAAATAATCTCATTGGTTGATAAGCTGATGATTTTATTAATATTCGAACCTACAACCTTCTGCCTCAAGCAAGTCCGACTCTCCTATTCAGCGGACCCTCTCACGGAAGTTCGGAAAACGTGAAACAGAGTGTTAATATTACCTAACAATGCATTTTGACTTCCTAGCTAGTTACTAGAAAGTCTTATTTCCTTTGAGGAAACCCTATTTCATCCGACGTCGTGTCATGTCACCCGATAGCTGAGAATACAGAGTTACCACAGTTGTGTAATACAAAACCGTGGCTTTCTTGTTTTATTCACGCTTGTAAGCTAGACCACATCCTTTTTGCCTGGCTGACAATAGGCTAACCCCTATTAATTTAAATAAAACTGGCCAGGTGCGAGTCAGACTTGCGTATGAAGGGTTCCTTACCATTATTACTTTTGTTGCTTTCTTTATAGTTAAGTAGATAATTTTTTTTATACTTTTATGTTCTTATTTATTTTATAAGTAATATGTAGTAACAAGTTGTACCTACAGTGAATCAATAAATATATTATCTCTCTTTCTTTATTATATTTAGGGATATTTTTTCTTTGTTTTGTATTTAATTTAACCGTTGTAACCGTTTCACCTCTACTATTTTAGTAATAAGTTTGTACCTAGTTTTAGCTATCCTATATGTTTTTTAAATGTACCTAAAGTGTTGTGTCAAATAAATTATTTCATTTCATTTATCTATAAAAGCAGCAAAAAATAAATATCTGTTGTATGGGAGCCTTTAAATATTTTTTAAATGAATATAGAGGTAAAACTAAATATTATGTGAATATTTCAAACTTCTACCTGTTGCCGTTATCAATGCGGAGTCTTAGTAATAGGGTCCCGTGTTACCCTTTGGGTAAGGAACCCTAAAAAGTACATGGGCAGATCACAAACCTCAATAATAGGGGTCGGTTTGCACCAAAAGTTTATTATACCTGATTCCTGGACTGACATCCTCCCAAGACTGAACTGATGTAAACGTTTCCATAGACACAATTTGTGCGAAGCCACGGGCAGAAACTAGTAGAGAAATTAAAATTTGTCAAGAAATTCCTCTAGAATTTCACAACGAATAAACCAACAAATTGTACATTATGTTAAGCAAAGGTCATTTCAATGATACCAATTAGCCGGTAGTAATTAAACTTGATGATAAATTGTAGTTCGTTTTTAATATAGCATGCTATCTGTCTTCTTATTTTGCAAATAACTGGTCAAGCATCTTCTTTCTCATACATATATTTTATTTATAACATTATTTATAATATACACATGATATTTGGCAAATAAATATCTTTATCTTTAATACTACCACCTATCTAAACACTCAATAAAAACACTTGACTACTAAGTGCGAAGCCGTTAATGATAATGCTTTGACACATCGTTATTACGAGTATAACACAGGAAGCCAATGCTCTTTAATTTCCTCAGTCGGACAGTTCAGATTGTATTATCCGAACCGATTAAATGCAGTTAATGTTATAGAGTGTTTAGTCTCTAGTGGAATAGGGTAACGGGACTTGGAAATTATATTAAAAAGGTTTATGACACTTTCTTGTAAGAAGTTATTACAGATATTAAGTTAATCTACAGACATTACTGTAGAAAATTGAAGGTTTATTTGTATAAATGCCCGTAAAGAGTTATCTGAAGATAAAGCTGATTTTTGTATCAGCTGCGAGCTTTGAAACTAGATGGCGTGACGAAATAGTGTAAAATTTAAAATGACTTTTCTTCACACATCATTCGTATCAGTGAGTTCGTAACAGTTCACAAAATTAATCCTAGTAGAAATAATACGGTAAAAAAGAGGATGTTAGAGAAGCTAGCAAGAATGTTTAAGAGGTTCAATCTCCTTAATAGTTTTTAGTTTATAAAGGAGACGTGTATGTTAAAGATTATTAATTGGGTATTTATCGCGTACCTTTTGTTTTATTTTCTTTTCCCCTACGGTTCTATCGCGTTACAGCGATCGTGGTCACGGGGCGACTGTTTGTCCTCTGAGTTACAGCTGAGAATTGACAGCAGTATCCACGACTACCCTTAACTCGTCTTCAGAATCAGGAATGTCCCCGTTCAATACCCGATAAAAAACCTTAACACTTTGATTGCTGAAATCACATGGTATGTCTTTTCTACAAGTGACTAATATGCGTAAATCCACACTAGCGCAGCGGCTGAGAAAATACAGATCTGTGTGACTCAGCACAGCCGTAATATTTTTCGAACGAAACGCATGTGCGGCGCAACACAACCGCTATGTAGAGCGGCAGCACGAATTTTTTAGGTTAAAAAAAGATCGCAGTCGTCGAAAAAAAATCGCAGTCAAAGTGTTAAATATGTTTACAAATATGAATAGTTTAACCTCCTGAGACCCAGGACTACTTTTTTCGGACTATGTTTAAATAAATGATTTTTTATGAAGCTCTTTGAAGTAGTCACTTAAAAAAAAATTGTAAAAAAAATCCCCCCTCCCCCCTCCCCGTTTTATATTATGTGCTCATATGAGGTCACTCGGCATTAGTCCTCGAATGATGACATAAACTATTCGTATCCATTTATATTGTATTACAATTATACCTTGAATAAAAGAAGTAGTTACATGTTTTATCATTTATTAGACTTTTATCAAAACAAAAATATATTATAGCGATCGATCACAAAAATCAGACTTGGTATCTAACTAACTAAATCTCAATCAACCCTCTATGTAACAATCTAATCATAATTATTCACGTATGGAAACTTTGGTAGCAATTTAGTTCTATAGTGTTACACAAATAAATGCTACATTTTGAGCACTTGGACCTGCTTTTTTTTGCAGCCTGGTAGACGACTGTTTTGAACTGGAATCTTTATCAGCATGTGAGCGGCTTTTTGAGACTTTTTATGGTCTAAAGGAAGTGGAACGATTGCCACCTTCCTTCTTTTTTGTTTCGGTTCCAGTATTCCATTAGATTCTTAATCCGTGCTATCACTGGACACGTCATTGGCTTCGATAAAATGATATCCTTAGGGTCATTTTGAATTTTTTTTTTTGCGAGCTACACCTTTCGTAACACATTCTTGACACAAACCAAGAGTTGGTTTGAGCTAAATCGAACATGTGTAATATAAAACGTACTGTCCAATTCTTCATACGGGCTTGAGATGGACAATCCGACAACATGCGATCTGCCAAATTAACAATACAATAAAATGTGTGGACCATTTTATTGTATTCTTTGACAACTTCTGGACGATTCACTGTTTCTGTCTTGGCAAGGTGTTACTGGTGCTTCCTTCGTCATCTGAGCTGGAATCTCATTCGATAATATTTGACGCCACTGGACCTTCATGTTCTTCCTCAGAAAATGCCGGATTTGTCTAGCCATTCCAAAATATCTGCTTCCATACCTATAAAAAAATAACCAAATTGAGAACTGATGTCATCAAGTGATGACATTAAAAGTTGGAATTGAGAACTAGTGTCATCGAATGATGACATTAAAATTTGAGGTTACGGTGTTCACAGCAAACTAATGCTTTGCTTGAAATAATGGTTTAGAAATGTAGTTAAATAGTACCTCTATTGGTTTTATACAAAAATATATGAAAATAACGTAAATTTATATGGATTCAAATCGATTAAACTCACCCCGCGACATGATGGCTCATCTTCGTTAAACTGTCTCCGTCGCCATGACAGATGTGTGTTCAAAAACCAAGTAAAGTATTTTTTTTCTTGTATTGGCACTATTGACCTACGTCGTAGACCGCGCCATATTTAAATTTGGGCTAATAGGTGAGCTCCATATTTTTTTTAAGTTTATGTCATCGCTTAAGTACCCAGGGTCTCAGGAGGTTAAATATAAACGTATGTATTAATATTTACTAGCAATAGTCTATAGTCTTTACTTATTAGCTCTAAACCATAACTGTAACTGCACAGTCTATCAATTTGCTATATTCCACTACATTAAGTTCAGCAACAACCGTAATATTGTATTACATCGCATCAGATAATCACGTTTATTGGTCCATCTTGATAATTCGAATCATGTCATCTCGATCACGACTCGATTCAATTTCATAACAACTTACAAAATATTATCTGTAGATAAAAGATAGTATGATAAAGTTGTTGATTCTTTTATTACTATTACTAGACTTTTAAATGCGTTCTTAGGATATGTAAAAGGTACTGACATGTATTTTTCTTCTTATGCAAAAAATGAAGATGTTCTCTTAACCGAATCTTCGACCACGGCGGCCAGTTTCCACGGAGTCTTAATCCTGGGCTGCGCTGAAAGTCTAATGTAAGACATATCAGGAAACATACCAACAGTAGTTCCCTTAAAAGAAGATAACACACGGTGCTTGCAAGAATACATAAAGATCCTCCAATCGACCTGGACAACAAAAGCGCGAGCTGATTTTTGACTGTTTTTAATGAAACATCGCAAAAGCCGCATAAATTCCACGCAGAATAATAAAATAACAACATATGCAATCACGTTCAAACTAAAAGCGCTGTTGAAAATTGCAGAACTACTTATAGCAAGTAGTAAGCGCCGTGCTTGCGTCATGCTAAATTAATGGCAATTGAATAAGAGAATTTGATTATGATAGTACGACGGTAATTTGGTTGCTCAAGTTAATGCAAGAGTTGGACAAGAAGGGATCAACCATTGCTCGATGGTATCCATTACTTAACAAAAATACATTACATGCGACAACTACAATCGGCAGTCTTACCGCTTAGAAGCGATTTCTTTTAGGCAATATAATATATCTACGATATAGACAATGTGTCTCTAACATTATCTCTTCAAAATAGTCTATGGCTTCTACTACTGTTTATAAACACAATTTAATTCTGATTTTCAAACTTCTTTCATTCACTCCACCATTATCCTGATTATGATAAAACATAGCCTCAGTTCATCTGTCAGCTGGAAATTTTAATTTTGTCCATCTGTTTGTCCATTGCACCAGTTGGTCTAACGATGCCTAAATCCCACAGCAACAAGCTTATCTCTTCATCTACAAACCTCACCACTGTCAATGGGACCGCCACGGTCTGCTAGCCCCCCTCGGTCCCACCGCCTATGCTGGCCGCAATTGGGTTATTCATTCGTGTCGTATCGATTGCAGTCATTATGTAACTGGTGTTTGTTTACTTGATGAATAGATTAAACTGTTTAGTCAGGCGTGTGATAAAGTTCGAAATCTCCTGAATAAATTACTCAGAATATTTTCGTCTCATGAAAACCAGCTTGTAACACTAAAGTTGTAATGTTCGTAGCAAAACACAAAAAATGAGGGTAGATCGGTAAGTCTGCCAATAAAAACTATTGTGCTACTGTGCTGAAATATCGGATAACTCAAAAATCAAATCATGGTAAATATCCGGTTTTAAATGACTTTAGTGTTAGTAACCATGATACTCGTAGGTTCAAAAGTTTTAGCTTGTAACATTTCCAGCTTCGCATTATCAGTGGTCTTTATAAAAGAGGCCATCAGGTTTTTCGTATTAGGAAACTATACTTTCCTATTTGTTGATTATTTCTTTCCACCGTAGGTACACATTTTACACTTGATGTCGTTAAGTTCAATAATTTTAAAACTATATTACAATGTTATTATAACACACACTAATTTTGTCATAGGAAACTGGAAAATATAGGAAAAAAATATTCCTGGGGAATAGGTTTCGTCATATCTATCTATCCACTTATGCTAAAAAGTGTCGTCCATTTCTGTAAAAATCGGCCATAGGGAGTAAAAGAATCGTTACCACAATGCAAAGTTCAAAACAAACAATCAAATAGAAAGCTGCACTGCAAGCACTAATCAACCCGTCTGCCTGTCTGTCCGATTGATAGGTAAACTGTTGTAATTCGCTTCCAGGAATACTTTTTAAGTCTATCGCATCGCCTTTCCCAGAAACATTATCATCATCATAGGATCCTGAAGAGTTGGCAATACGATGTCCTCTACTGATACATGCTTTTTGTAAATCAACTCACTCGTTTATTTGCAAGAATACATGTCATAATTATTTTGCAATTTCAGATCTTATTACTATTTTAGTATGTAATTGTATTCAGGCTGCGGGCATGTGTGCAAAATATGTTGCGAATTGTATTGTTAGATGTACTCCTAAATTTATGTTACCATTCAAATAGCTAAACACTCTTTACTTTTTCTTTCTCACAATATGCATGTAGAAACGCACTGTTTTATTTTTACTTGTTTTCTTAGGATCTGATTCGGTGATATATGTAATATCTAGTTATCAGCTGGCTAATCCCGCCAAGAATTAAACTCCATGTCATTCGTCTTGCTAGCTGTGCCACGTGCATGTCACAGTCCTACGGATGTCATCGACCTATCACGCCATCTACGCCGGTGGTGGACGTCCCCTATTTCGAAACCCCTGTCTCGGTCACCCACCACACCACCCACTACTTTTCAAGTTATTGTTTTGACACACCTGTCGATTCCTGTTATTCAGTTGTCAATATATAATTGGTATATTATTGTTATTCTTTGGTACCCTTTATATTTATAACACCTGTCGTCTTTTGGATACACCTATTGTCACATTATGCCTTCGCATTTTTAATAGTCGTCATCCTTTTGATAAACTGAATCGCAGTTCTTTATGCAAAAGATTTAGCGTCAATTCTCTATAATATTAAAAAATAGGGTTTTTTTTCTGTCTTCATAAATTTAGGCTTTGTAAAATGCGACTACGCATACATATAAGATCTTGCTCGGTCCCAGACCCCAGTGCATTGGCGTTGCTCTCTCAGCACTTTCTACTAGGTGTATGATTACGCGCAGCTGTAATCATGGTGTTGATAACTCGGACGGATACTTTCGCTACCGCTTCCTGCCGGCTACAAGATCAGGCTGGTCTGACGCGCTCAGTTCTATTCAAATTCCTCAAAACCACTAGCTATTAATACCACGAACTAGCTGAAACGACTAACGCCTTTTTGCCAAACCCCAAATTTAATTATCCCGACTTTGCGGACAACTTTTTAAAATAATCGGAGCTATACTCGAACCACACCACACAACATTTAAAAAAATAAAAATCTGTCCATTGTTCTCAAGTGCTCTATCTAGACTTAAAGTCGGTATAAATCATCTTAAAAAGTAAAAATAAAGAACCAGTCCCTACAATCAAAAGCACCTTCTTTCTCATTATCATTACCATTCAATAGCGCATTACACTCGCACCACTGCAATTTCTAATGGCACTGTATACAGAATACAGCAGTTGGTAGGTTACGTTGTTTTTTTCCCACATAAGCCACGTTACATAATAGCTCCACATCACGTAGGTATGTACCTAGATTTATGGGTTAAAGCTTTATTGCACTTCTTACGTGTCATTCCTGTCTCCAACCTGTGACAGATCTTTGTGGATGGCTCAGTCACTAGATCTATTTGATTCTTAGGACTATGATTTCGAAGATTTGAAAATATATCTTAATAGTCTTCTAGGCTAATCATTGATTAGCTTAAGACATCGAATTAATCAAAACTATAACGTTTTTCTTTTGTTTTTGCAAAGGCGCTAATAGATTTTAGTGTTAATATTTAAGATTTTTGACCTGGACTTCGCTCAGTAAAATGTAGCGCCCAGGGATAATTAATACGCAGTTTCAGCTTTGAAATATTTAATTCGTTTCTATTTTTACCGAAGCTCTTTGAACCAGCTACCACTGCTCTAAGCTCTATCTGTCCTATCATACCATTATGATTGTTGACCATATACGAAGGACTTTTTCCTTATAAAGCCTTGAGTGACTTACAAGAACTGCTACAGCAAATTCTAGGAATACTTTAGTTGTAAATTTTCCGTTTTTGAGTTTCTTAATCGTCGGTTCTCATAGTGATTTGTAATAGATTTTATATTACTTATCATTTGAAATTCATCGACTTGTCGTTGAATTTTTCTTAGGCTTTATTCTTATATTTCTTGCATGTCAAGATTTTGTTTGAGAAGTAGTTTTGCTTTTACTCTAATCGTTTGTTATTTTGCTTACAGGTGTGACTGTATTTAGCATTAAAATTAGTCTCATTTTGACGTAACTGTCATCGACGTAATCAGTAGACCCTTAGGTTAGTATAAAGATGAGATCATATTATTATTCTTATGCATATAGAGAGAAGGCTAAAACTCACTTGTGCGGATGAATTTCAAGGATCAAACGCCGCGTCGATGCAACCTGCAATTTGCTTATCACCTTCAACAACCATCTTCTCTCCTTGACACGAAACTACCATCTTCGCCCACAACTAATTACCTACAGCTAATTTTAGTACTCGTTTCACTACAATTTGTATTTTTCTTGGAATGTTACTACCGTGCGTAATAATTGCCACCTATGCAATGTTTTACGCAGAAATTATTGCCAATACGCTTTCCAACGCCGATTTTCTTCAAACCCCCCAGGATATTTTACTAAATTAGCTAGCGATGGTTGCGAAACCAGTGTGTAATGCTGTTTCCGCGATTATTAGTTTAAAATAGCCGAGTTGTGTGTAGCCTCAAGCAATTATCATACGAAGATAGCGGAAGGATAGAATTCGCTGAAATAGATACTGCCATTACATATTGTTTAACGTGAGGCAACGCCGATATGGTTTCTCGAAAAATTGCTTGCATTAAAATATATTATCGATGAAACAATTCACTAGAATTTTGCATTACCAGAGCATCGCCTTTGCATAGAATGTTAAAAGTTATGCTTTCGATTACGAAATATCGCAACAAAACAAAATAGAGCTGTCACGGTATAGATTTCAAATATTGTTGTCTCATTTACCATTTTATACATACATTTTATCTACCCTTCGTAGGGTTTACTTTACTCTGTCGACCTAGGCCTTTTCATTGAATGTCAAAGAGGAGTTTTAACAATAAAAGCGCCTATTCACATTATAGCTCAATAATAGCGGGGATTTTTGCTGCACCAATCACAGGTGCACTCTCTGTTCCATCTGATAATACGATCAGACCGAATAACCGACCTAACTGTATGTATATAATATAACCTATGTTTAGCAAAAACCCTGTGCCTAATAATTTCAACACTAACCTCCAGGCTAAATTAATAATCCCAAATTACCCGAAAGCTTACCTCAAATCACTAACACTGGCCTTCACCTTTTGTAAAGTCACTTTAGACCATAAATACCTGCAGCGTAGGAGTTTGCACTTCACAAGTCATCGAATGACGTCATTCTGCACTTTATTTATCGTTGCATCATCGTCTTGTTTTTTTAACTACATATTGACTATACACAGACATTATAAAGGTAATGATATAATATTTGGCCATAAACAGGATTCGTGCTATAACACAAATAATGCTATCATTATTTGTGTTATAGCACGAATCCTGTACACACTAACAAAACAGTACACCTAAAAATAAATGAAATAAACCTACAGAGAAACAATAAGTAGCTACCGTGCTAGCCTAACCAAACTAGTACAACAAAAAGCTAAGTTTGACCCTTTTTGGCCAACAGGCCAAAAAGGGTCAAACTTAGCTTAGTGCTGAACCACGCGTGGCGCGGAACAACGCTCGTATATTGACAGTATAGGTATGTATGTATATGTACATATGTATATTTGCTGTCGTATATCGTACTTTATATTAGTGCGTTTTTGTTTGTTTGTTTGTATAGCGGTAGTGAGTAGTCAGTCCGTAACGCCAACAAGTTGCTTTGCCGGAAGACCAGCGTTGGTTGCTAGCTTGCTAGTCATCCAACTCATGCTGAGGCAAAGCCATTTTGTTACTGGACTTACATGATTACCGACACGTAAAGTTTACCTTTAAGTTTAAGTTTATTATGTTCTGTGTAAGTCTTTTAACAAATAAATTCATTTCATTCATACTCATTAATCATCTACACATGTCATGCTGTGACTTGTTTTGTTACATCTATGATCTATACCTCTGTTGTATTGCATCAAGTCGTAACATTGTCTATCAGGTGCTGTATTTTATGTAGTACACTAAAATTCTTTACGCAATTCATTATTTATATGATGCATGTCTTTGTATGTACATGTACGTTTATCTCTATCATTTTCAAATAACGTGTTTCGAAACTATTTTAAACACTCATATCAGAATATGTATAAATCTCTATTTTATAATTTCATTTACAATTTTTGGTTCATCAAAATATTTCATTCATCTTTTCATTTATTTCCCTTTCCATTTCAAATTACACTTTTCGCTGTCGAGATTATGCAAGTTTACATTCATGAATGTCTATGTTGACATTAAATAGCGTAGATTCTAAATCGGAGTATAGTTCTATTATCTTGTACAAAACTTACAACCTTGCTACAATTCGGTTCACTTCTATTCCGAGGCTTAGTTTATTGCCAAACGGATTGCCCACATACTCATTAATCTGTTATAGTGTTACCTATTATTTTATTATCCACTCAGTTTTATTGGTATAATAACATAAAACATTTCCAGCACATGTTGCGTGTACCTTGTTACCGTTAGTGTTATCTCTCGAGTGTTTGTTGTGGAGAGTGTTGTCAATCAAATATGACATCGTATCTCTAGCTATCTGTTCTTTGTTATCAGTGAAAGTCTCGTCTCTGTTTACAGGTTGTGCAATTTGTGTATCTCATACAGTCTCATACATCATTCCAATAGCTATCAAAGCCTTATTTCTGTATTGTTTTCTGTTGTATTATAAAGTGTTTTCTATGTATCTATCAATACCAGTCGGATAATGATGATCCGGAAAAGTTAAGGTAATTCGAACCTTCATAAGGTTCGAATTACCTTAACTTTTCCTGAACAATAAAATACTAAAGTATATAATATCTTATCTCCAGTTTCTAAGTACAAATGACGTTACTTTCTACATTTCGAAATCATCCAGTAAACACATAACATTTACTAATAAACTAGCGTTATCTAAATGATTAATAGCTACATCACCCGCCACATGTATTGTGTCATCGTCTGAACAAAACCCCACGCGTGGGCTTGATGGACGACTGCCTTTATATCCTCATGTGACTCCTACGTTTCTTGTGCATTGTTTTGTTGTAAAACTCCGTTACATAAAGATGGAAGAGTCGATGTGCAGTTAGTTATTCAGATCTAGAATAATTGTGATAATTATTGACCAAGTATGAAGGTTCCTCTCACGTAATCATAGTCATCATCATCCTAAATCCACCTTTAATTGTCCACTGCTGGATACAGACCTCCCCTAAAAAGCGCCATAGCGCCCTGTCTTCAGCTTTCGGCATCCAGCATCTACCTGCAGTCTTTTGCAGGTTGTCAATCCTATCTGATCGGAGGGTGTCTTACTACGTTTGCCGATTCGCGATCTCCACTCAAGAATACGTTTACCCCAGCGGTTGTCGGTTCTTTGCGAGATATTACAATGTTTATACACTTTGTACAATATCTGCAGATATTTGCTCCCGTTTTTCTTGGCGTTTTATTATTTTTCTGACGGCAGCATAGGTAGGTCCCACGGATATTATGACCTTATTTAAGTTGCAAAATACATTACATACATAGATATATTTATTTTACATAGAAAAACGGCCAGAACACCCTGAACAAATATCTGCAGATCGTATAAACTTGTCACGAGGTGGGAATCGAAACAGCAAAAAAGTAATCTGAACAACACCACCCATCATCCGGCTTTTCCACGGTCCACAATTATGCTTGGTGTTACACCGTGTCCACTCGGTCTAATTGTGAAATACATAATGAAACCAACTCCCATGCTATTACAAAAACCCGCATCACCAGCAAGGTTACGTACATTTACAATTGCAATTCGCTTTGTACACCGTGCTCTGTACATAATCGATTGTACCATTACTAAAATTTAAATTGGCCGAGGTGTACTATTGTGATTATTTACCTTCTATATAAGTTATTGGCCTTTTATAAGATGATAGATGATAAGCTTTTGTAACTGCAATCATATTAGACGAAGTTTATTTAGCTCTATTATATACTTTGGTGATTTGATTTGATGCTTCAAATTTGCCTTACGAAAAGCCAAATATATAGGTACGATATTAACTTCAACCTATTATTGCCTGTTTGCGGGTTGTATGGACACTTTCGCATCAATTTTAATTCATCTTCATCAGGCTATATTAGTCCATAGCTGCACATAGGCCTCCCTAATGTGCGCCCCAATTTTTATTGTTTTAAGCGTATTTGCCATCTTCTGTCATTCCGAGCTGGTGGTTTATTCATCAGGGGCCAAATTCAGCTAGTTCATAATTCATTTATTCATAACTATTGGTTACATGTCACATTATATTCTATATGTAAAAAACTACATACATTCACATTATAATACACAATAATATATTATAAATCGATTGGGCTATCAGTCACTTCTTTAGATGTACATACCTTAAAGGATTCTATGGATTTTGCGCTGGTGATAGAAGTTGGAATACGATTATAAACAGTCGTCCCCATCACGTGTTGCAGCTTGGACTTTTTCTCCAATCGCTGAGGAATCGCCCTTAGTCGGCGTGCGTGTCTCGTGTTGTATCTATGACCATCCCCGTACCTTGCATACGTGTCCAAGCGATTATGGACATACAGCGCGGACTGGTATATGACAAAAGGCTAAACCTATCACTTGAGTATGACAATAGTATTCGTCGCAGAATCATCCATAGATAAGTAATTCATCCATGATAAAAGACACTCTATATATGTAGTGCTTTCTTGGATTCTCGTAGCACATTCAACTACTAATCAAACAATGTTTCATCGGCCTTGCAAAGTAACCGCCAAATCAATTTATATAACTTCATTGACAACTGATATTATCACTAAAACTAAATTGAAATTCGACTTCTTAGGTTCTCTCAGCGCAATCTCGCAACTCGCAACTACGAAACAATCAATGTTTTATCGATTAAATAACTGCCAAATCAAATTCTACATATATATAACTTCATTGACAACTGATATTATCACAACCAGCCTGAAATACAAATCCTCATTACTTTAAACCAGTTCCAGCCTAGTTGCGCAGTGTCACATTACAACCTGTAGGACCAGTCGGCACATGACACTGGCTTGTGTCAGGCAAGTTGTTCAACTGACTTACATGATGTTACTGAAGATTGCCAGCTACTACACTGGTTTTTTACTAATGTTTTAAGTAAATATAGAAGTAGATTAAAGCAGATATGTGCAAAGATCAAATGCCAATGTCAAATATACGTCATATCGTACATGACACGTCATGTTATTTTCATGACGTGTCTAAGATTATGTTGGTAGATTAGATTGTACACATTTAGCTCTAAGGGTTGTTATTATAGTGCGTAACCCTCGCACTAGGAGTAATCTCTAAGCAATGTGATGATTTAGTACCAAGTCCCGCAGAAATCTAATTGTTTTTGGATATTATTTAATTTCTTACACATTTAGCTCTGCTTCGCTTTACGCGACCTTAGAATTCTTCGTCGACAATTTTCGGTTATTGGTACAAAAGCGAAAATCAAACCTTCTTTATAAAGTGTCATTTGACACAAACTCCAAGATTCTCCCACCGCTCGGGCACCTCACAATTTAAGCCTTTCCACCAATAAATATAGACCTTACTGAATGCATTCACTGCTTGGCCTCTGCGGCGCGACTGACAGGGCTGCAGCTAAGTCATCAGGAACCACAAGTACGACGTGTACATAGCACAATATCAATTGAAGTTAATTGTTTTAAAGTTGAATAGAAATTGGTCTATGAACAAGCAAGCACTCATCGAGTATAGTCCTAGTTAGTTTAGGATATTTCACCGCTATCTTGGCACAACTATACCTGCTATTTCACCGGCAAAGTCGCTAGCATAGACCTCTTACTTCGTCACAGATAACAGAAGAATTAAAAGCACTTGCTGCGTCCATTAACGGCATGCATAATGGATCAGCGAGACAAAGATGTGGTGAAGGAGTGATGGCTACAGGTCGGGGCTTTCGACTAGTTAGCATAGAGATTGCGGTGTCGATGAGTGTACGTAGGGTAGGGAGAGATGTATGGAAGAGTCTATGTTTATGTCTATAGCGATCGTTTTGAATGGCTGAGTCAGAAACTGTAAAACAGAACTATATCTAGGAACGATGTGCCAATTTGGGGCTTATCTTCGTGTTACTGAAAATTCAGTAACGAAGCTCGACTTTCTGTCAAAATAATGGTAGGTAACTTGTTCTATTGCAGTTACAGAAGCTTTAAAAATTAAGAAGCTTTTTTTCGGGTATTGTGTTCAGTCCTTTATAAAAGACTAACTTGAATTCTGAATTATTGGTCATTATGCGTCAGAACCCTATTTTTGTTCTTTCTGTGTGTGTATGAGGCTACCTTACGCAGCACGGTCTCCACGGAAGACCAGCGCTATGGTATAATACACTACCATAGCACATGATGAGTGGAGACCGATATTGTCAGTATTTCTGTTAATTTAAGTTTTTGTTTTATGTTTAATATTCGTCTCTGTTCTGACAAAATATAATCTTTTCCCTTGTTTAACTTATGCAATGTGGGTGCACTTTTATTCTGTTTTTGCGCGATTGGCATCGTCCCATCTCTAGCCCGCTACAGCTATAGCTTTCAAACGGCCCGACGTAATAGGCAACATGCCTGACGACGGGAAGACGCGGTTTTTGTGCGCACGCGCATTCCCCATGCACTGCTACTTCGGAGAAGCGACCAGAGTCCGGTGGTACTGTTAGCTGCGGGTAGTGGCGCAGGTTCAAAGATGTCGTTTTTAGAGAAGACGATAGACTAGCTATGTATAGAATTATATTGCAAGGGTAGTCAGCACAGCACTGCTGATGCGTTATGATGTCGGCGGGCGAGGGAGAGAGAGAATAAAGTCGTAGTAATAAAGTCTATAGTCCATACGAAAATCTACAGTCCTAGATTAGCATTGATGCTCATTTTCCACCAGTGCTCTTGTAGGTTTCGCGTGAATTATGTCTTATTTTTATTATCTGTTATTTTAATCTTTGATTTTACACATTTATTATTAAATGACTCCTCTTATTTTGTTTTTTTAAAAGCAACAAACAATGGTTCATATTTATTCAAAATCAAGAGGTCTTTGGTGTTAAGATTGTATTTTCAAGCAATCAATAAACTTTATGGTATGCTTTGAATCAAACCTCCATAACCTTTTGCGTCTCAGGCAAGTCTCTACTGCGCAACAGAGGTCGACAATTTCATTTTCCATAAAGTTTATGGTCGAAACAGGTGGACATTGTATCTTTTTCATGGAAAGTGAACAGCCACACCGTCATCAAATTCCCACACCTCATAATAACACGTAAACAATACTCATTCGCCCATTCATCACTACAAGTTCCCACTGGTGGGGTAAGGGGGGAGTGGGGGACACATAGCGATTGTCATGTGAAGGGACTTGTCAAGTAAGCCGATTCGCAACCTTGGCCGCTCACTTACTGGCTGATATGAAGTTGTAACGAATCACTTGGATATACAATTTGTCTCGCAGTTCCTATTTGTATTTGTATTTATGTATTTCACAAACAATTTAAATTGTGTCGGAAATTTAACATTACTACAATATTGGAGCTAAGGCAATGTAAGTCAGTTAGGTCGCGATAAAGAGTTTATTTAAGTGGACTAATTGTCTATATTCGCCATAGAACCCTGCAGGCCGAGTCAGATTTATTCTCGGCAAAAATATGAGTGATACGCTCATATTTTTCGCCGATGCCGCTTATTGATTAGTTTACATATTTTTTCTAACCGAATTAAGATACAGGCTATAAGCGGTGAACATGGATTGTATGAATCTCTCGCGAACATTGTAACATATAAGATACATTTGAATCGACCAGCAATCTGTTTGCAATGTTTAATTCAGGTCGTATTTGGAAAGGAGATATAGCTGAATACTCGTCATAATGTGGTACAGGGTACTCGTAATTAGTATTTAAGTGACTCAAGCGCCACAATTGCGGTTGTCGCACAAAAAAACTCTGTCACATTGTAACTCCTTGGACCGACTTTTATAAAATCGTCTAAAAAGTCAAATTTACTTTTTAACTGACTTCGAAAAAAGGAGGAGGGTCAGTGTTCCGGTTATGAATGTTGGTCGATTTCTCTGACAGTCATGGACCGATATAAAAATTCCCCTCCACCACCACGATATAAAAAAATCGAAGGGCAGTAAAGTAACGTTTGTCCTGCAACACTTCAAAACAGTGTATTGATTGTGATTCGTCGGGTTTTAATTTTTAATTATTTAATTTAAAAATATATTAAGAATACAACTTTTTCTTACACATTCATTTTATTTAGAAAATTGTTAAATTCTTTGCAATGGTTCTTTTCTACCACCTCGCAGTCGCCCCCACTCGCGCCGCGCCCTCACTACTTCTCCCGGAATGCGCATGAGTGCCTTTTCGTGCAAAAATCCACGATTCGTGCCTTTACCTCAACTGCGTGCTTCCCCCCTCAAATGTAGACCTTATCGTCGTGAAGTAGATCACATTCTTACGTGCACTGCATTCGTAATCTTTGGAATGATAAACGTGGCTTTTATGAATGTTTTGAGATAACTACTCTATTCGAAATAACTTAACTAGCTCCGGGGTACTGCAAATGCATTCTCTCTAACTACGCATGCATTTCTGGTACCTACGTCTCACGACTAAATTAATATCAGTAAATTTTTAGGGTTCCGTATCCAAAGGGTAAAACGGGACCCTATTACTAAGACTCCGCTGTCCGTCCGTCCGTATGTCTGACACCAGGCTGTATCTATTATTATGTCTCTCATTTACCATGATCTCGGGCCATAAAGAAGGCTTGCGTGGGGCCGAAGCCAACAGCACAGAGGCCCTTATTATTATTTCTGTATTTGTAACCGTAATAGTTAGACAGTTGAAATTTTCAAAAATGATGTATTTCAGTTGCCTATAAAAACAAATACTAATAGCTCTCCCAAGTCCACACAAAAAGTTTTAATAAGATCTTAACAAGTATCAGATCACACGTCCCATTGGCCGCGTTGCCGTCTATTACCCTAAATGCTGTTCTGAGGAAACTGCGCGCGCGCATGCCTTCAGAAACTAAATGATGATTTGTCGTACACGCTCAACTGACATTCAATTACAATAAGGTATGCCTAGGCTATGGCCTAGGCCCATGTTTACGACGCATTTCAATAGCTTGTTATTCAACTAGAGATTTCTGACAGATTAATTGTTTTTGACCTAGAAAGTAAGCAAGTCTAAATTATGAATGAAAGGAATAAGTATGACAAATATTGCCTAAACTTGCCGAAATATTGGATAACTCAAAAATCAAATCATGGTAAATATCCCGTTTTAAATGACTTTAGTGTTGAAAACCATGAGGGTTTCAAAACTATTGCCTAACTATATACATAAGTACGTACTATACATAAGTACGTACTATACATAAGTACGTACTATACATTTCTGGAACCTAAATGATCGGAATAAACTAAAATAAATGCATCGTCTGTAGTCAAAAGACACAGTTCCAAAACGACCACGACTCGATAAACGTAGTATAAGACGCCCTCCGGCTAGGTGAGATGACGACCTGCGTAATATTTGCCGGTAGATACTGGATGCGATTGGGGGAGGCCTATGTCCAGCAGTGGACTGCTATAGGCTGATGATGATGATGATGATGACTGGATGCGATGACAAGGTATTATGGCGCTCATTAGGATAGGCCTATATCCAGCTGTGGACTAACATAGGCTAATGATGCTGATGAACACAATTTTACCAGTCGAACTTTCTGATAAAAAAGTCAAAAGTCTACATTTAACCAAAACTTATGTCGATTTCGATTTATTGACGACACAATCATGATAAACCTCGAAGCCAATTTCCAAATGCCATAAATTAGACGAACCGTAAACAATATTGGCAGCGCAAACATGACAGGTTGCTAATTCATCCTCACGAGACGAGTTTTCACTTTCTTCGTAAAGTTGCGTAATCTACATTTACATACGGTTTGGGTAACTCGACGTTCGACATTCACCTTGAGACGAGACGAGTTCTGGGGGCCGATTCTGGAAGACTTCGATAAATGTATTTGGATCGATATATGTATCTACCATCTATTTTAAACGACTACGAACAAAGGAAGACGTTATATTTTAGGCTGCTTGTTATAAGTATGTTTTTTCACAATTTTCTCTTGCTACTGCGGGTGGAGTTTGAAGATTCCTTTGGTTTTGTATTTTCTCTGTCACTTGTGAGTGGATTTTCATGATGCTTATCGTTTTGTAAAGATAATGGATCCCGAAGTAGTCCTATAAAAACGTCATTCATTCTTATTCAAAACTATCACTTAGGTTACTATGGCTTACTACAGTATTTTGCAAGAATTATTGTGATTTGAAAACTTTAGTTTTCTTCGTCAGAATTTATCACACGTATCGTACCATTTTACCATCGTATCGCAGAATCAGGGCCTGTTAACTGTGAGAACTGGTAACTGCTTTCGAAAATTATTTATTTATTGTGAATGCAGTTTCACACCTTTTTAAATTAAATAGCGATTTGGAAGATTTAGCAGTAAAAGGTAAAGGGTGTGGCATTACATAAACCCGTGGTATATAAGCAGAAGTTTTGCATGGACCTACTAAAATTATTGTAATTATTTTGATTAAAATGGATAAACATTTTGTTACTAAATTGTGATTTACATAACACAATTTGACAATAAATATTTACTTAGGAATATATTTGTTTGTTGTTTGCCCATGAGATAAATTGAAAAATATTAGGGCGATTTTTTTCTTTGCTTTCAACATGAAATAACAATAAAGACTGACACTTAAAAAAAAAGAGAATATATATGTAACATTCCATAATACCTACCTGCATAACCTATCAATGCCCTAAACGATACATACATATGTACGTAGATTGAAATCGTTTCATGGCACCTGTTAAAAAATACATGAAACATATCAGATTAAATCGCAAGAGGTTACATATAACAGTAACTCAAAGTGATTGTTTCCTGTACCTAACGAAGAAATTGCTTATATCCTAATAGCCTGGGAATTTGTTGGTGCAATTTTCACAGGAATCGAATCCTGGACCTCACGCCACTCGTGCCATCACGAGCAAATTACCTCACGACCTTCGGGTTCCTTCGGGTTAGGGAATTGAAAGGGAATTTACGAGGAATGATGATGAGGAGGAAGCGAGAGGCGTCAACTGATCTGTCTGTCTCTCTCACTCTTGTAATTGATTGATAGATAGATACACTACTAGAGATCAATTAAATATTGAATGTTTTCTAAGCCCTTTTAACCTTATAAAACATTCAATACATATCTATCTCTTTCTACCATCAGCCAGCACCTTGTAGAAGTAGGATAGCAAATCTACTATTACTATTTCAGAAGTGCCTCGGGGAAGTATTCCATATAATTATGTATGTATAAATAAATACCACTATGTTGCCACACATACATACATATGTATCTGTCAACAAATAGGTAATCTAGACTTGTAATAACCCTTCACATAAATGGTTATAAAAACTAAACCCAGACAATTTAAAGTACATATTTTATCTTGTTATCAAAATGAATGTTTGTCTACTACATTCTTGCCCAGCCAAAGCCCTTGAAGTCAAAACATACAATAAGTCATACTTTAATTAATTTTATTGAGAATCCACACAGCTTATTTATTGGGATATTATTTAATTTCTTGGATATATCCGAATGCGAGGACTTAAGCAATATAATATCTAAAACCACAAAGTAAAGTACTTGGGTACTAACACGAATGTACCTATTATCGTAAGACAAATGTTTATGTTGTCGTTTATTGTCTAAATAAATAAACACAGCAAAATATAAATAGAAACGAAATTTTCGTAAAATAAGAATAAAACCTGCGACGTTGAACTCAGCTATTAGCATACTTCAAGTATTATCCAAGTTATAAAACACCAATAATATTATGTTTTATGCTAAAATGATGCTGATTATGTAATCCGTTTAACTGTCCAAACAATTTTTATACTGATTATTGATGCATAACGAGCCATATGTCCAAACGCCATCTGTTACTTTCGCTATGCCATTTGAATAGAAAGCTGAGTTTACTTCCTTCGTCACTTTACTGCCATCAGATTGTCTGCAGAATTATTGAGGATATTATGACCTCTTATCCTAGATCTTGGCATTCATTACCTATGTTTTATCGCTAATAGATTTTCTTGGACGCGTTTTCTAGCCCAGCGAATTCAACGGCATTTTCAAGAAATGCTTTAAGCCTTACTTTGCTTCGTCCACGCATTTATTTGACTTAATTAAAGAATGCAATATTTTAATAGATGACTGAGATGAAATAACCAATTAAGGAATAGTGATGCGAATCTATCAGCTCGAAAAATAGCAGGCATAACAAGAATTCGATATTTATCAAGGTGACAAATAACGGGTGTATGAAAAAATTAATTCCAGGGAAAATAAATGCGTATGTAAAGAGGACGCCTGCATAACGGATTTTGAACTTCTTAGATATTATGATTGTTTGTAACACTTTTGTTATGCATTAGAAAAAATTGCCAAACCTAAATAGGGCCTGACCTAATTAGCTTCAATGATCTTGCTTGACCTCTAAGCTAAACACGACGACGACGTGGGTCTATGTGTTAGAAGAGGGTAAAAAGATAAATGTAGTAGTGTTAATTTTTGAACTAACATAAAGCGTAAAGAACTGCCCAACCATGAATGAACCGTACAGCGTCCAATTTGGGCAGATACAGTTGTACAGTAACCATTAAAGTTACTGTAAAAGGGTTTTAGAAAATGCAATTTGCATCAGAGATGGTCGAAACGATACTTTCTACAATTCAAAGTAACGATTGAAAATTAAAGTCTCGATTTGAGTAAGGTGGACCTGGCTGTAGGTGTGGTGTGAGTAGTCCAAAAACTCGTCACAAACAAAAATTAATAAGAATAGAAAAGACCTTGAGGTCTTTTCTATTCTTATTAATTTTATTTACAAAACAGATTACTTAAATTCGTAACGTAAAGAGATTACGGCCTATATGGAGACCTAGAGAGAGAAATTTTACTAGTGGCCCATAAGGATAAAAAGTAAAAGGCATAGAGCTTTAGCAAAGGAATCCAATCCGCTCTTCATAATGACCATGTCGAGTTAAGGAAACAGGTAGCAGGAGAAATCCAAGACCTTTGCCCTTGTATCAATATAATAAACTATAAAGGGTACAAGTAATATTAACTTACATAACAATAAATCGATACAAACAACAGTCATAGGTTAATAACAGCCACATTCGAAACTGATAGTTTAGTTTGCTAATGGTGAACAAAAACTGAGGTCAATTGTAGAATGACCCCGTGTGGGATTTGTTCAATGGGTTTTTAATGTTCGGAGGTGGGTCTGGGAGGTTAAACGGAGAAATGAAGAGTTGAGACGGCAAAGGTCGTACAGTATTTATGTTGTAGGGACATAATTGTTTTCAACATATCTGCAATGCAACTGTTACTTATGTTCTGATTTAGGAATCAGGTTTCCTTTCGTTTCCCCGAGAGCTTTGAGTAATCTTTAATTAGACAAGTAAATTCTGATCTGAGGTAAAAAATTACATATCTATATTGGCTACTCTTTTTTAGCCGAGAAAATCTTGATGGACGCGTCAGACAGGATAATAATAATAGGTGCACAGTGTTGCGTCTAGCAAAATTTCCGGACAACACAAATTCCTCTTAGTCTACCGAAGACAGAATGACAAACGCTGTACGTATTAGTAACAGCAACAAACATAGCGATGATGTATCTTCAGATAATTATAGTAGTGACACAGAATAAATAACTGTGATTCAGTAGGACAACACGGACGACGGGTATGCGGCTTCAGCTATTAGTGAATATGTAGTTTATGACGCTGTGGACACCGGACATGTGTTTAAAGGTGAAGCGTTTGGTGCAAGTGATTATAGACATAATGAAGTAACATAATATTAGTCCTTAATAAAGGTATTCTGCAAGCGATCTACAGTTTAGTTATAACGATGGTCCATATTTGATATGAGTCTTTACTGGATAATATGCAAATCGAATCTTCCGCGAATAGAATTACCAAAATTCAAACCCACGGCACGAATCTGATATAGTCAGAAATTATTTTTGCAATCAAAGTTATGAATCAGGATCCATATCTGGTTGCAAGATTTTAAAGGCTGATTTTATATCTCAATCGTTAAGAATGTTTCAATTTATTCATCTGAATCCCACAACGCAACAGCTAAAATTATTTACGTTGTTATTGCGTTATTTAGATCTAAGGCCAGATGGCAGACTATCGGTCTCAATCATTTATTCTATAATTAAAACATTGCATTTATGCGTGTGCGCAACCCAAATAGTCACTCCTCCGTAACTGAGGTCGGCCGATGACTCCGTGACAATCTGATCTATCCATAGACTTGATATTAATAGCACACGTCATAAAATGTATGTTGGGTTGCTTCAATCTCTTCAGCCCTGTCCAATGAGAAAAGTCTAATCATCTCCCTTCGTGGTTGATTGTTATACACACCTTGCTAACCCAATTGGTTACATATGTATTTGATTGTTCACAATTCAAATTAAACAGAAGGTCAATTGTCTGTTAGGTAGGTACTTTGTTGTTGATTCTCATGTTATTGGTTTTCTTTACTATTACCAGCAGCCAGTATCGCCATCTAGATCTAAGTTCTAAACTATTATTGAGTCACGGCAACATTTTGGCTCTTCCTATCCTCAATATACATATCCACACTAACCCAACACACCGATGCCATTCCCATAAAGCTGGATAGAATGTATAGTATTAAAATAAACATCAACAAAAACTAAGAAACCCTCATCTAAATTCCCTTTTTCTTTCTTTCCAGTGCTGGCAAGCGAAGGCGGAACCCTCTCGCGCTGTACTCCGAAGACGAGTCACATGACCTGAGCGACCTCGGCATAGGCACCTCCAGCACCAAGTCCAGCCTGAGCGAGGACTGTGATACGCACAGTTTGGCCGTAAGTGTCTTGAAACTGAAAAGGTTTTTCACTAAAACCAAAAAGGAGTCTGTATACATACACCAAAGTCGCCAAGACAGCAGTGCGGGTTCGTGCAACATACATATAGATGTATGAATATTAGATACTTAGTATTTTGTCAATTTATCGTTGGCTCGCCTACTTTGGTGTGTAGAGTCCATTAGCCTTTTTCTAGTAGTATGGCAAGAGGCATTTTCTACGTATTTAATATGCAAGCGGTCCCCTACCTCTATTGTGAAATAAATACTGACAGCTTACGTAACAGTTTACGTTTGCAAGCAAGGATGATTAAACAAATGTCTCGGATGTCTATAAACATATTATAGGATAATTTTAATAACATATTCCTGGGAATTTTTCAGAGCGATGGCATGGACTTGGACAAAAACCATTCAGACGTCGACAACATGTCGAACTGTGACATGAACCGCAAACTGGGCTCCAGTGCCAATGAATACGACACTTGCACGACCACGACCATCAGCTCGCCAGAGCCTGAAGAATACACATATGAAGGCGCCATAGAAGGCTACAAGTCCAGAATCATCTCACAAACTAACAGCAGCATGGTCAAGACAGTTGTCAATAACAACAAAGAGAAATCACCGGAAAAGTCAGATGTTAACAGAATCAGAACCTCAGTTAGTAACAAAATAGAAGAAAAAGTTTCATCTTTCCAACAAGAAAGAGCTAACGACACCAAAAATAACAACCTGAAAAAAGACTTACCTAAAGTCAATATTCACAAACGAAGAGAACAATTCGAAAGAGAAAACTCACAAGAATCGCAAACGAAACCAAAATTGGCTGACATTGGTAACAAAAAGTCGATTAAAGAAAGACTATCTAGTTTAGAAAGATTTACTGAAGAAATTCATTTACAAAAGTCTACAAGCGACCTTACAAAGTTACCCACTGAAGTCAAACCTTTGAAAGAGCGCCTGTCCTGTCTTGAGAAAGTGAAAACTGCTTCAGCCGAGCCTGAAAAGGTTAAAAGGCTTTCCAATGGTGATATCAACACCTCAAAGTCATTGAAAGAACGTCTCTCAAGTTTGAAGTCTCAAACTTCTGAGGAAGAGATAAAAGCCACAAAAACTGAAGTCAAGGAAGTTTCAATGAGTCTAAAAGAAAGACTGTCTTGTCTCGATGCTGCCAAAAATAAAGAAATTCCTAAGATATCTGTCGATGAAGAAATCACTCGCTGTGAAAAGATTGAATCTGATATAAATGGTCAACATAATGAGAGTTCACTGAAGTCGAGCCTTTCAGTTCTTGAAAATCAAATGCAAAGCTTCTGTCGCTCGCTTGACAGTCTGGACATAAACGGACAGTCCTCTCCCAGCTCATTTGAAAGAGTGCAGAGCTTTGAAGACTTCGAAAGTGAATTGCAAAATAACACAGTCCCGAGTGACATCGAGACTGAAGACAGTGGAATACATACAGCTAGAGATTCTGCTCCGGCTGATGACATTGCTGACTTGACACAGGTGGCATCGCCCATCGGAGAGCCTATGATTTCAGAATACGAATCTTCAAACGAGGATGGGATGATGGAACACAAAATAGAAGAGTCAATTGAGATGGCAAAGACTCCAGAACCTACTGTGCAAACAATCATGCAAGAAATTATTATGGAAGAAGAAGAAGAACAATACAGCAGGGCTGATGATGACAGCGCGAGCCACTACGCCCAGGCCGTCTCTCAGCCTGAAGAAATGAGCCTTACGGAAGAAGTGACAGAAATACAAATGGACAAAGAAGACGAGGATACTTTAAAAAGTTTGGATAATCAAGACACTAGTGTAAGTCTTAATGAACCCGTTTCTACTGCATCTGAGGGTGATACAGTGGTGTTTGAAGGGAAAATGACTATACATTTAAACTTGAATGAAATCTGCAACAAAATGAATGCTGGTGCTGGGAATCTAAACGAAATAACTAACGTTTCTTCTAATACGAAGAGCATGCCAATGGTAACTGTCTCTAACATAACCACTATTACTAACATTTCACCTAAAAATTCCATTAAACCGCTAAAATCATTTGAAAATAACACGCTTAATCAAATCGCTGATGTAACGTGTACATCTGAGTGTTCACTTGTTCAATGTGTAGATAATTCGCCTAATGTTATATCTTGTAATCCTAAAACTAACGACGCCGTCGCTCCAAACAGCAATGCAACAGCAGCGGCAGCTGCTGCAAGCAGCAATGCCGTAAGTACTACTCAGGACGTAAATCCGTTTTGGGAGAAACGAACCAAACGTTTTATAGAACCCAACAGGAGGAAGACCATTCTGTTTATCAATAACAAAGTAACAACGACGACTAATTCCAATACGAAACAATAGTAAAGGCCTAATGTGTATCTTTGTATTCAATGTTGCGATCCAAACATTTCTCATATATTGCTGGCGAGTGCAAGTTAGATGAGAGATCGTTTTGGATTGATTTTTCTAGAATTTTTATGATCTATTGATCTCACCCACCATTCTATCCACCACTAATGTCTTTTAAATCACGTGTCCACTGTCTAGTGAAGTTAATACTAATATTGTTCGTAACATCGATGTCCTGTATTACCAAAATTAAAGTTAAACCGTCAAATTCCTAGCACTTAGCTGTTACATTATTCATTAGACTCATACAGGGTTTATGTATACCCTTTACCATATAATAGATCGTTTTCATATACAATGCGATGTAGATCTTAGGCCCTTTCATCTAGTGTCCAAGTAGTGTATTTATTCAATCGTGATATCTGTAAATTCATTTATGAAAATATATGTTACACTATTAATTGTATGGGTTTTATTTAGTATTTAAAATCCTATATCATTATCATTTTTCACAATCTCAATTAAAACTATGAAATCAGTTGACAAATCCTTCATATTATCTAAGCTTGATGACTCATAAAAACCATGGAAGTAAGTTCTATGGCCTCTAGGATTAAATCAAGACCATTATCTTCGGGAGTGTGTTATCTTAAACAAACAGCATTATCACATGAACACGGTTAGTTTGATAAGTCATTGCTCCGAGGGTAGGCCTCTTTGCATTTAAATTTAAATTGTATTAATTAGGTACTGTTGCATCTTTGGTGATGGGCTTTCAAGGTAAGACTTCAAGGTCTAAGTAGTTTGCTGCTTCGTAATTCTCTTCATTTGCCTGCTTGTTCTGTTCATAACGCTTTTTTTGCATGTGTCTCACCTCTTTTCTTTATAAGATTACTTTTGTGTGTTATTTGTCCGATGTGTGTTGGTCTCTGTGATTTAAATTTCAAAGGTTTATTTTGTTTTAATTTTGATTTAGAATGCAATGTTGTTTGAATTGCAGCCTTATCTACAGTGCAGAATCTTGTTAAATTCCTAGCTTATCTGATGAACATACTCGTAATTACATTTTCTTATCTGGAGCCATCGCAATGCAATTCAAATAATTATTCTAGCCATAAATGTTTGTCGAGTTAATGTGGTTAGCTTTTTATTCTAATTTGAGCTTTAGCAGAATGTTTTCTTTCGCCCATGACCCGTTTATTAAAACTGATTGCAATCTACAGGTTATTGATGCGCTAGAACTAGCCTTCCAAGAGCTGGACTCTGAAGATAATATCGCAAACACAAGTGGCACTAGTAATATGGATACCACAGCAGAGGCAGTAACAAAACCTGCAAGTGTGATCGATGATGATCCGGAATTTAGCAAAAAGATCTCTGTGACACCACTGTATGAGAACATAGACCTGTTTTACCAGAACTCCGTGGATGCTACTGATGCCTTTCCTCTGGACATGCCTACGAATGTGCTAGAACCACCCAAAGAGAAGCCTCCACCACCGCCTACTGATGATAATATGGAGGATGAACTACTTGGAAATGTAAGTGTCATGTTTAGATCAATTTTAAGCAAATTGATCGAGATGATAACTGATAAAATTTCGATTACGAATGATGATTTTGCCTATTGAACGATTGATTATATCGGTGACACATTTTTTTTTCTCTCGGACAATATACCGAATTACAATGACGCAAAGCGTGAATAAAGTGTGGAAATCCCATAGATTCTTATCCGATAAGATTATCAAAAATCAATTGCAATGTTCGCCTTCTTTTGAAACAGATAAAATTATACGTATAGGTACGCAGGTATTAGAACGTACCCCACTGATTGATTGACAGGTTTACTAATCCAACCCCGAATGGTTCCCGTGGTCTAATACCTCGTGATCTGAGTTTCATGACCTGATCATTGGATTAAACCCAGTAGATATTAAGATATGATCTCTTGTCACATCTTAGTGCGCGATCACCCTGGATTACCATGTCGCTATTACAGCTCTGCTCATTTACTTGCGTCAATAAATTTTATTTCTCGTCTGATTCTAATCCTGAGATAAGTAGGTAATGCTAATCGAAGAATCATATACGTAAATGATTTCATTCTCAATAACATCAAGAGTTCTATATTTACTTCACCGTTCATTATAATTTCTAGAGTATTATCCATTATTGTCATTGTTTGAAGTACCCACACTTCACTTTTCTTCATAACATCATCGATACTCCCTATCAATATCGAAAACAATATACAAAAGCCGTGTTTTATCAATAAAATGAATTGTCATCTGTCCCTTCACCAGGGTAACTTCAAACACACGAGCTCTGCCCGCCGCATCAAGAAAGAGATAAGGAATAAGCGGACCAGCTTCCTCGGGATCGAAGGACAAGTGGATGATAGCTATCTGGATGTAGACCTCAACTTGGTTCCGAGACCGGATATAACGTCGTTCCTACAGGTAAGTTTAGCACCAGCTGTATAGCTCTCAAGCGCAGTGAATAAATGAATGAAGTAGTTTTGTTACCTATGTCATAGCAGTGCACACAGGGATGCGGAGGGCGCGCCACTGGAACTGCAATCACCTTACAGAAATCTCTCGTTAAGTGATGAATGAAACGTTGGTATTCTTCTTCTAACACAAGCAAGGTTCATAGTTAACCCGCTTACATTCAAAATCAATATGTTAGCACACTTCTAGATTTTAAAGAAAAAATACTTACGTATACTTAGATACCGCACTGAGTGGAAAGATTTGGGGGAGGCCTTTGCCCAGCAGCGGGACGAAACAGGCTAAATAAAAATAAAAAAAATACTTAGGTAAGTACTGGCCTTTTTCACACAGCATCATCTAATAGGCCCCATTGTATACGGAGCTTGAGTTATGGGTACTGGTACTACTTCATACACATGGTCTCGTGCCGAGAATTAAACCAGACACGCAGACGAGCAATGAGACGCATTTTCGCACACGGTGCAATGTTTTATGGTTACTGCGAATGGTACTTTACGCCCCATAATACCGGACAGTACCGGCTTTAGAGATCCCTTCGGCCACAGCACCAAACAAGCGGTCATGCAATTGAAACTGTCGATTCCTAAGTTAATAAAAATCTAATTTACCCAGAGAGAATACAATTATTACTACCTTTGGGAGAAACTTATAAGTACGGTCTATAGGACCATAATTACATAGTTACCATGAGAAGCCTATATTCAATAATAGATGGACATCTGTGATACTGATATCAAAGTAATTCCTTTATCTATTCCATCGCCTCTGCTAACCCTATGTTTTTTGGAGGAAAACTCTTTGTCAGGGTTAAGCTTCGAACATATCCTATTTGATTAGGTTTTTTTATGTTTTATGAGTGTACAATAAATTAATGAGAGTAACATCTAAACTTACAGGAAGAGACGAAGATCGAGAAGCTTCTGTACAAGAAGACGCTCTCCCACGACATGGACGCCAAGCTGCGCGAGAGTCGAGATTCTGGCGTGGACGTGGACCGGGGGCCGTCGGCTGAGGCCTGGTACAAGGGCCAGTCCTCTCCGGAGGTCTCCAACCCTCATAGCAGACAGAATAGTGAGGTAAGGAGATCTAGCTTTAATTTGTAAGTAGAACCTCGATTATCCGAAGCCTCAATTATCCGAACGCTTTTGAGATGGGTCTGGAATGGTTCGAGAGAAGAAGAATGTTACCCGACGCAATTTCTCCTTCTTAAACGACTCCAAGACTTGGCCGCTTGAAAACGCGTTAGAGTCAACTAAAAATTCACGATTTTATAAAAAAAAAAGCTGTGCCCCACGGCTTCGCCCGCTTGGACATCAATGTCTCAAATAGTTTATAAACCTTCCTCTTGAATCACTGTATCTATTAAAAAAACCGCATCAAAATACGTTGCGTAGTTTATAGATCAATTTAGTTGAAGTACATAGATGGAGGAGATGGAGGTTACAAATTTCCTTTACTCCTCTGCAATCGATCGGCATAATTGCAGAAAATTATATTGTACAGATATTTTATTTACCTAGATTGTAATGCATAAAGGGTGCGATAAGAACTAAGGCCAACGGTCTGGCCATGACATGAATCCTGTCGTGTTAGACTTGTAGTTTTTTACACTTTGGTTTTCACGTCAATTTTCCCATATTTTGTACCGCCAAATTGTGACACATATTGTTTGTTTTCTATCTTGTTCGTTTTATTTTAAGTGTGCAATAAAAGTATTGTCTATCGTATGTATCTCAATACATAATCCGGTTACATTATATTTGATTTCTTTCCATTTCAGCCCTACACCCAAATAACCCTTACATCAGACGAGGAAGAATCAAAGAAAGAGTTCTCGAACCACCTCACATCGAAGCTGAACGACCTGGAGGTAGACCAAAGGGAACAGATGGAAACCCTGGACAAAAAGCTCGAGCAACAGCAGGTAGAGTGATGGAACCGGCTTGCAATGTAGATCTTTCTGCACAAAGAACCACTGATAATATTGTAACCAAAAACTGCACTGCATTAAAGCTCTGATAACGGTTTTAAATTCACTGCCTTAACGTTAAACGCGAGAATATCGGTTTGATCCTTAGCTAGTTATTTAGTTATCAGTAAATCACTAGCTGCGGGACCAGCAGATTTGACCATTTACTAAAACTTTTCTTTCATATTGATACGGTTGTTTCGACTTAAACGTTATCGATAACGCTGTTTTGGTTATAATTTTATTTAGTCTATAGCTACAGTACATCTTGCACTTATGGTTGTGGATAAATACCGATGAATGGGTAATGGATTTTAGACGCTAATTATCCCGAAATATATGATTATGATAATTTACTGTAATAACGCTTGGGCAAATATAGTTTAAGTGTCCGTCAATCCATAGTTTGGACGAGTTCCTGTCAATAGTAGAAAATTTAGATTTATCAAAATATCATATCATCGTAGTTGTTGTCTTATGTTGGAAGCTTATTATTTATTTATTACTTCTATCATTTCATAAACAGTGAAATGCTAAATAAAAGGTAAGGAATTGTATTTTAGTAGCGAAAATTAAATCAACTAAATTAAATCGCAAACTTAAAATTGGTACTTTGTCATTATAATTATGCAATTGATACATGTATTTATCTAAAAATAAAATGTAGGTATTTAGATCTCGTAGAAATTACTTAAATTTTTTAGTTATTATATTTCTCGAAATATTTATTCATGTAAGCTACATCACTTAATCACTAGGTTGTGGTTATTAGCTATTATTATAAATGTACTAAAATATTTAATCTAATTTTAGTTTGGTAAGGGCTATATTTGCACAGTTAAAGGTTCAATGCACTGTCTATAAATAAGAGGGTAGAATAAAACAAAAATGATAAATACCACTAATACCTTTCAATGCTTTTTTGTGGTATTTGTTATCATAACTGCCATATTAACCAAATACACTGCTTCCTACTGCTTTTATTGTACTACCTATTTTCTTCAATTACCTATAGATTTCATTTTCTTTAGATTTATCTTAATATCGAGTTATTTGTATCTATTTAGTAGCAATTATTATTTAATCTATGTAAGTTTAGTTCTTAGATATTGTATATATACTTGATATAGTACAGGAACTTTATATACTTGCATAGATAGATAGCTACCTTCATAGATAGGTACCTTTCTTTCTTTTATCAATAAAGTTTACTTTGTATGAAGTCCATTATAATAAAGTATTTATATTAAATCCAAGCTTGGCTTTTATTTTCTCCGCTTCTTTTATAAGAATATATTATTCTGCACATCGTAGACTTTCCCTATCACTTGCATGATTTTTCTAATCACTGTGTAAGTAGATGCCACCTTAGTTAAACAAATAGTGTTATTAACTTTTATAGAAATAGGACCGATGTTCCTTCTGCCTAATTGTAGTGGACTGTATCTTGCTTGGGTAGGGTGCGGGCGAGAAATGAAAGGACTTCTTTACAACTTGAAAGACGCGGCGCAGGTACAAAGCTTCGGTCCGTTACTTGTGATAACACGTGTCCGCTTACTTACACGCTTTGTACCTGCGCCGCGCCTTTCAAGTTGTAAAGAAGTCCTTTCATTTCTCGCCCGCACCCTACCCAAGCAAGATACAGTCCACTACAATTAGGCAGGAGGAACATAGAAAATATTTTAGAATCTTGAATATTCTAAGTTTTAAATTTTCTCAGATATAATCCTTGTGTATGTATTTAATTATCGTGTTACCTATTGTTTTGAAACCACAATATTATTTATTTCAATTTGTCTATCAATATATTT